>CM056202.1:29625164-30825164 GCA_029692085.1 Gymnothorax javanicus
AAGCCCTGTGAACCTTTCGAGGCTTCTTCGTCATTGTGCCGCAAAGAGATAAGAAGCTTCTGATCGTCAGAGAACACCTTGAGAGTGCAGTGCTGTTAAGTTGATAGTTTGCAAAATGCTTAACAATATTACATTTGCTCGTCTCCCATCTTTTCGCGATCATATTTACCTCGTAAAGCGCGCAATAAATGCTTTTTTTCCATCTTTCATGATCACTTGGAGTGCGCAGCAAATGTACTCTGTGTTTTCAAGTGCATCTTCTGATCATGTTCACTAAGTGAAGTCCTGTAATGTATGCGTATGTCAACACGAGCGTTGAAGTTGTTACTGTTAGAGGTTAATTTTGATATCTGTGTGGCAAGGGGGGGCCATGTTTGTGTATCGTTCAGTTAGGATGAAAAATAAAGATTTACATGGTGATGAGTGATAACGTGTCATTTGTTTGCCATAGTTTGACTGGATATAAATACAAGTATGCCTTGAGATTTTGGCTCGCCATTTGTGTGGGCAAGAAATGTTTGAGAACCACTGCTCTGAGGGACTTCTTTCCAGGCATCTTTGGAAAAGAGAATCGTGTTCTCAGTGGAACTTCCCTGGTGAAATAAAGACAGAAGGTGACTAGTTTACATGGTGAACTTATCCAACCAACTCGGTTACCCAGCTTTAAGATGCATGAGCTGGTCCTGACACCACTTGTCCCAACAGGCTGTCTTACTATTCACAAAGCTTTCTAGATTTCCCGTTCTCTTCAATCATCTACTGATCATCGATCTCTGAAGTTGATAATCTATTAAGCTGCCTGTCAAATGTTTGGGGACCCCTGACTTCGATTGACCGTATGATCAATACGGGAATCGCAGTCTTTTCAGACACTGAATTCCAGTTTAGGAGAGAGAAAGGAGTTGAATATATTAAAATTGTTATATTTATCCCCTGGTTGCAAATCCTTTGCATTGAATGATTCCCTGAATTCTGACCCATTGATGTCACCAGATGCTGGGTATCTTCCCTGCCAATACGACTGAAATAGTCTCTGTTCCTAAGCTGTCTCCAAACTGCGAAGGCAGGCTACGAATGTGAAGGTCAGATATCTTTTGGCTCAGCCAGTCCCTGAGATTTCCATCTTAATGTTTGAAATGTATTGTGCCAGGATTTTGGTAAATGTACTAAGTATTATTTCTTTTCTCAGATGCAAAAAATGGTTTATTCCACTGTAGGACTGTATTTTTAAAAAACACGCCTGCTCCTTCTCCCAGTGGCCTGTTTTAAATGCGATTAAGTCACAATAAAAGTCACCAAAAAAGTGTTGAAAGATTCTTTCTTGCACAATTCTTTCTCTAAGTGGATAATTTGAACGGGTTTAAAGTGGGTCAGGATAAAACCTCTGTAGCTACCTCTTAAAAATAGCCTGCTGCATTTGTTGCTTTGCCATTAACTCGACAGTATACCTGATGATCATCTCGTTCTCCAGTGGTTGGAACCCCTTTGGCGGTCTGTGTCAAATGAATCGCTTGTTACTGAAGCCTTCTTTGGCACACGGTAAATAATTAATGCCGAAGGGTTTGTTGCAGTCATTTTGTTGTGTGGTGAATCACTGCATCAGCCACATTGGGAAATGAACTTTGAATGAACCTTTTGATGTAACCTCAATGGAACATCGGGCTTCAAGAACTAAGGATGCAGGATGACTAACCGTATACACATGTGATCTTGCCCTCAATCCTTTGGCTCTTCAGTCTGTCAGTCACTCACTCGCTCACTCACTCAGTCTCTCACTCACTCACACAGTCACTCACTTAGTCTCTCACTCACTGACTCCCTCAGTCTCTCACTCACTCTCACTCACTCTCACACACAGTGGCGCACACAATCATTGGGCTTTATTCATGAAATTTGATGTGGATTTGATACTTAAGCATACACTAAAAAAAGAAAAGTGGTGTTTGGTTAAAAAAAAAATGGATAAGCTTGCTGCATGTAATTTATACGTAAATAATCAGGATCGACTTGGAATTTTGCAAACATGCCCAGTCTTATTTTGTTTTTTTAAGTCCCTTTTGTTTTTATTAGTCCGCAATCTGCAGAGAAAATGGTGTACACATCTTTTCTGTTGATACGCACTGTTCATAAATGAGGCCCAGTGCGCTGTGTAGTGAATTATATATTCAAGCCACATTGGACAGGAGATTGGTATGAACCATTTGTGGCTTCAAGCTGAATGGAACTTCACACTTCAGTAGCTAATGACGCTCAGTAACTTATAAGTATGAAACAGTGCAAGCTTACGGACAGTGTTAAATGTTGATCATTTGTTCAAATAATTATTTGTTAAAATCATCTTCAAGCAGCTTTTCTGATCTTGAAGCAGCTGGTATTTAATAGACTACACCTGCACTATAGCCTATGATATAAGAAAATTATTTATCATGCTACATTTACTCGAGACGTAATCCTTGAGATCACTGATAAAATGCATGCACACTGAGGATCTGCAAACAACCTTAAATAATATCAGGTCCATAAATGTTTGGACACTGACTAACCTGTCATTATTTTAGATACTATAGCATTTTGTGATTAAAATGAAACTATGTATGTGATGACCTCCATAAAGAGCAAACTTTAAAATTGAAGTTGTTGTATTTACAACAAATCTATTTTATGTGGGACATACAGGCCTTGGTATGCCCATTTTAAGGGACCAAAAGTTATTGGACAATTGGTTGCACTAGTTTTCTTAGGCCACATTTGTTCTATTCCCCATTATTCCATTTACATTTGTGCAGGCAGATAATCCTGAGCTGATTTCGAGTGTGGCATTGTAATGCCCCTCCCCCTAGGCATTCTGGGCCTTTGGCTACCTGCCTTCATTCAATTATTCAATTACCACTTCTGTTTTCCCTCTGCATTAGCACACCTGTTTTTCCTTCGTTAAGTTTCATTCCTTTGTCTATTTAAACCTCAGTTTTCCCCCTCACTGGCAGGTAGCTTTAGGTTGGGACACCTTTTAGTTAAGAGCACTCTCCGTTTGTTATTGTCTCATAGTTTTGTGTTTGTGTTTGTGTTTCTTATATACTTAGGTATATACTTAATAAATCCGCGTCCCTGCACTTGGGTCCTTCTTCATTCCAACACTCCCCCCAGTGCCCTTTTAACATCTTTGGGCACCAGGGCATCACAGGCATTTGCATTTTGAACAAGTTGCTGTTAACCCATAGTATGAAGTCAGACGAGTTGCCACTGCCAGTTAAGCGAGACTGCGTTCGGCTGAAAGCAAAAACATTAGATGAGGCATATTCAACTATTTGGTGGCTTCTTAAAAAGAAAGAGTACACTGGTGATCTCAGGAACACCGGACAGCCTGAAGACCACTGACAAGTATAATGGAAGATGGAACAATCTTTGCCTTGATGAAGAAATCCCCTTAAGAATATTTGGCCAGATCAGGAACACACTCTGGGAGGCACATGTGTGAATGTCACATATTCAAGAGAAGACTTCACTAGTGTAAATACAGGTTTACAGCACCAGAACCATCGTAAAGCCTCAAAATCAGGAAGTTTCCCAAAAACATCTAAACAGAGACTTCACATTTCTGGAGCAAGATCCTGTGGACAGATGATACAAAGGACAACTTGTACCAGGATAATGAGAGCAGAAAAGTTCCAGAGGAACTGCTCATAATCCAAAGCATCTTGTCACCTCATCCACCTCATCAGCAAAGCATGGTCGTGTGAACTGGCTCCCTTGTGTTTTTTGATGATATGGGTTCCGATAAAAATGGCAAGATGAATTCTGAATTGTGTGGAGCTATATTGTCCACTCCGATTCGGCCAAATACTTCAAGACTCATTGAATGTGGCTTTGCAGAGTAGATGGATTATGTCCCAAAGCACACTGAGAATACACTTCATTTGCCGAAGGAAAAAACTGAAGGCAAATTCCCCAAAACAATCTGCAGGAGTAAAGGCCTGGCAGATCATCTCCTGGGAAGAAAACCTGATCTCTTAGGGTTCCAGAACTCAGGGAGCCATTGACTGCAAGGTATTTGCAATAAGTTATCAAAATCGGCAATTTCATTCAAGATTGTTAGTTCATTTAGATACTATTGTAAATTTTGTTTTGTCCTGTCAGATGGTAGTCTCTATTCTATCCCTTGTTTTTGTATTTTACTGCACTGTTTTGTCGATATTGTCTTGAACTGTGTTGTGTTTATGTAATACAACATACTAGTGTGTGACTTGCTGCATTCTGCCAGATCACCATTGAAAAAAAAGACTTTGGTCTCAGTTGGTTTTATCTGGTTAAATAAAGGATTGATTGAGTATTGAGCCCCTGAAATTGGTGAGACCAAAAGCAATTATGGTTCTTCATAGTTTATGCTGTATTTTTGCCAAATACCCTTAAACTATAGCTTAAGTCCACCGTTTGAGGACATCTTGATTGATTTATTTCAAATCCATTGTTGCGGTAGATGGAGCCAACATGATGACTGTATCAGTGTGTGAGTAATTATGGACCTGCTTTATGCAAGTGGAATTACTTAGAAGTCCCAGGGTTGATATAAAACCATCCGGTCATCTCTGCAGCCATTAATCCATCATGTTGGTGATTGGATGTCCAAAAAACATGAAGTAATGTGTTTATGCTGAGTATGTACAGTGTGAGATTAAACATTCAGCCTTGTTGAACCCACAGTGTTTCTGTCTGCAACTTATTTGGCAAGACTGCTTCGATGTGATTTCTTGTATTAGGCCTTGGTGGATAGTGAATACATGTCACTCATTTTTAATGAAGTGGAATAATGCAATTCTGGTACGGTTACTGAGTTATACAGCTATGTCAACAGATTTAAATTAAGGCAGTGAAATGAAAATGATCAATCAAAATTTAATGACAGACTGTTTGAATTAAACTGACATTTCTTTTTACGAAGCTGAAATCAGATGCGACTGTCTGAGTTTTCTAAGACCAAACAAGTTTAAATTCATGCCCTCCAGTGTTTTAGGAAAACAATGTTGTTTTTGTTTGCTGGATAGTTCTAAATGATACATTTTCTAATGCCCGTGTGGTTTCACTAGGCTTCTAGTGTTGATAATGCTCTCCTTCCCTGGGCAAAATGAGCGTCACCCCAGGTCACCTGTGTTTGCATAGTCCCGCAACATCAGCCTTCCAGATGTTACCTGCATTTCCAAAGACAGGGCTGCAAGATCACTTTTTTTTGGATGGAGTTTTAAGGCATTATGACTGTCTCCACGGATACGAGTTTTCACTGCATAAATGGGAGTGATGACATTCGAATGTCTGGCATTATCCATCAGAGCAGGCAAATGGATGTGCGGAGGGCGAAATGGTGTAATGAAATGGAAGATGAGATTCTGCTAATGGAGTGGCGCGCTCCAGGGCCGCGAGCGATCTGATTTTGTTCATGCTGCAGTATGTATGCAGAGTTAGTCTTCTCCGAAAGACATTAATGCAGTCTGCACATTGATTTAAACGTCTGTTTTACTTTCCTTTTAAACAAAAAAAAATCATGCAAACAAGGAGTCACTAAAGGAATCTTTAATTATCCTAAAAAGAACTGGCATCACGGCCAGTCGGGAATGAATTTTGGTGAAAATCAAATAAGACGCAGGTGTAAGCTGACCTACATCGGGTTAAGATGGCTGCCGTGCAAGCTGACAGTTCTTTGCCAGCTCAGTTTACGTACTTCTAGAAAGGGGACTGGTGGTAGATAAGCCATAAGAATGAACAAAACTCAGGGAAACTCTTTGTTTCTGTGGAGATGTGAACTACTGAGCAAACGTTAATCTGGCAAGCTGGTTATGGCTAGTTGAGCAGAGGAATAATGCTAGCATTAATGTTGATTAGTGATGTTAATCTAGCTAGCTTCTAGATTGCCAAACCATGTGAATAAAGTAAATTATTGTAAAAAGTGAGAAAATATATTCTACAAATTTAGCTTTTAGCGAATTGCTGTTGGCATTTGACCTGTTATTCATATGTATTATGTACGTACGGTGGGAGGTTTGACTGTGACGTCACCTTGCAGCTTTGGCAGACCTTTTCATTGATTTTTGGATTGGACATGAAGGACAGAAGCCTTCCAATGCAGGGATGAGGCTTTGGCATTCAATAGCTCGGCCTGATCTCTTGGATTGCGGCTTTTCGATGCTGGGGACAGTATTTCAGGGCACTTCTCCCTTACTTTAGTCTCTCTCTGAACCCCAAAGGCCGAGCGATGGCCTCCTTAACTCCTTCAACCCCACAGCCCTCTACAGAGGGCTGACCAACATATTCCCTTCAACCCCAAATTCCTGTAGGGAAAATTCAAACAATCTGACTAATTGATTGGAACATATCAGGTTACATTTAATGGGATTCCAGAGATAACAGTAAGATACAATGTCCAGATAATGACCAGCCCTCTACAGAGGGCTGTGGGGTTGAAGGGTATAGTGATGCTAGAATATCTGGGGTTGAAAGAGTTAATTAACATATCATAATATATTTGGCATAAACAGAAGCATTACTGCCAGCCTGTACAATTAATTATTCTACGGTAGCATAATTAATTGGACAAGCTGGTCGTAATGTTTCTGTAATGATTCACCATGCGTGTTCTCATTACAGATAATCGGCTCCTGAATACCAATGTTCCCATTAAAGTTGCTGAGCGTGCTCATATTAACAGTATTCCTGCGAGTTATAACGCATTGATGCTGCATTTACCATAATTAAAGGGCAGAAAGACCATTTCTTTTGCAATCCAAGGAATAATGGTACGCCTGCTCTCAGTTTCTAAACTCATTGCATGTGAAACTATAACATTTGGAGGCATCAGAATTCAAGAAGCTATGTAGACGTCAGAATAAGGAGTTTGGATGTCATCTGCACTGTAGTGATCAAATGGACTCTCCCATCTCTCATCGGTTTCCTTTACAGCTATGGTACCCAACGCTGTTCCAGGAGAGCTACCATCCAGTCGGTTTTACTCCAACCCTAATTCAGCACATGATTCAGCTAATTAGCAGTTCATCAAGATCTATACCTGGAAAATGAGGTGTTCTCTGCTTTGGCTGGTGCAAAAAACTTCTGGATGGTAGCTCTTCAGGAACAGGGTTGGAGACCCCTGCTTTATACTGTGGCTGCCTCTGAAGAACCAAGCCGAACCGGAGACACACAAGCAAAATTTAGGATCGAACGCTGATGTCTGTGCTCTTCTAATATCCGTCTGGCAGTTGTCATTAGTACCGCCTCATTAGGTCGCCAGATTAATTACACACTCCCATTTTGTGTTCTGGGATGTTTCTAATTCCTCTCTTTGTGAAAGGACACCATTGAGACGTGCTTTAGTGACGTTTTGTAGAGAGGGCTGATTCTTTAGCTGCGTGTTCTGGCCTTGCTCAGAGCATCTTGTCCCCTTGTCCTGGTGGATCAGTAGTTCTCCTCGGGTGTGCTCTGGCATTCGTTCCAACCCCATTCGCAATCCCAAAATTTGGAAAAGCTTTTAATTTTTCCCAATTGGCCGCTTTAGATGTTTAGAGGGATTATTTGCCCCCTTAATCCTCATTATGATAGAAATGACTTTGCAGTGCCATAAAGAATGTAATCCCCAAGGTCGTATTCTGCTAATTTGCAGTACAGGGCACTGATTACATAAAATTAGGTAACAAATGAAAGAATGAGGCCAATTGACTCCTGACTTGATTTCTGTGTATGTGATCATTTCATTTGTAATTTTTTTCCTCTTAACGTTCAACACAGTGCAGGTTTGCCTCCATTTCATTTGTCTATGAGTTCTTTATTGCCTTGTGGATGGCTAGCTTTGGTAACCAGGTGTCCATGCTTGCTTTGTTCGGGAACTTAAAATTCACAACACAGTAATTCAATTAATTATTCATTTAATTACGCCTCTCATATTTTAATGCATTTTAAAATGTATCCATTATTCACAATATAGAAAAAACAGTGCTGCATGCCCAAATAAATGTTATTCTCCATATCAAGCATAGCAATTTATGATGCTTATTATTAATAATAATAATAATTATAATAAAAATAATAATAGATCAAATTTATATAGTGCATTTCTAGGACTCAATGCGCTGTACAATGTTAGTAGACACACAGAGTTTTCAGCAAAAGTCCTTGTACTCCAGTTTATGAAGGTAGGCTTTGAGGAGCGTTTTGAAGGACGTGATTGGGTCTGCTCTCCTGACTGCCTTTGGAAGTTTATTCCATAACTCTGGTGCTGCATAGCTGAACGCCCGGCCTCCCATGGTCACAAGTTTGTAACGGGGCTGCTGAAGGAGAGTAGAGTTGGAGGAGCGTAGGGTGCGTGTAGGACGGGTTACGGTGATGAAATCTGACAGGTAGGAGGGACTGTTGGCGTGGATGGCGTGATGAGTGAGCACCAGAACTTTGTAATTGATTCATTGACGGATAGGGAGCCAGTGAAGGTGGAACAGGACGGGGGTGATATGGTCCCGGGGTGAGGTGTGGGTGAGGACTCGAGCGGCACAATTTTGGACATAATGCAGACGCTTTATGATGGTATCACTGGATCCCACCCGGAGGGTGTTACAGTAGTCCAGTCTGCTGGAAACGAGGGCATGTATGATACGTTCTGCTGCTGGCTGGGAAAGGAAAGGGCGGATCCGTGCAATATTTCTCAGATGAAAGAATGAAACTTTGATGATTTGTTTGATGTGGGCATCGAAGGACAGCTGGTTGTCCAGGATCACTCCCAGGTTACGAACCTGGTGTGAGGGGAGGACTCTGATGCCATCAATCTGAAGGTTAACTTCAGGAAGCTGGCTGAGTACGGTCTTTGTGCCGAACAGAATAAGTTCTGTCTTCCCAAGGTTCAGTTGGAGGAAGCTCTCCTGCATCCAGGCCTTGATGTTGTGAAGGCAGCGTAGGAGGCGGGAGGTTACTTTGTTTATGGTCTTCTGACTAGCAGAGATGTATATTTGTATGTCGTCTGCATAATGATGGTAGTCAAGACCATGTTTCCTCAGGATGTCACCAAGAGGCAGCATATAAATGCAGAAAAGCAACGGCCCAAGGACTGAACCCTGTGGTACCCCACGGCACAATGCCATACTGTCAGATTTACAGGACCCGAGGGCAACGTGATAGGAGCGATCTCCCAGATGGGATCGGAACCATTCAAGTGCTGAACCGGAGAGACTATGGTGGTTTTTCATTCTGTCTAAGAGGATATTATGGTTGACAGTGTCAAATGGGGCACTGAGGTCTAAAAGAATGAGGATCCTGCAGGCTTTTGAGTCCATAGATGTTAGGTGATCATTTGTGACCTGGACAAGGGCAGTCTCATTGCTGTGCCGTGCTCTAAAGCCAGATTGAAGGGGCTCCAGCAGGTCTTGGTTAGTTAGGTGTTGGAGTAGTTGGCTGGAGACTACCCGTTCAAGTATTTTGGCTAGGAATGGGAGGTTCGAAATGGGCCTGTAGTTGTTTAGGTCATCGGGGTTGGAGTCTTGTTTTTTGATTATGGGAGTGACAACTGCATTTTTAAATTCAACTAGAACAATACTGGTATTAAGGGACTTGTTGATGATGGCAGTGATTGATTGGACAAGAACAGGCAGGCAAGTCTTTACCAGAGGTGTAGGGAGATGGTCAAGGGAGCAGGTTGTGTTGTTCACCTGCCTAACCAGCTTGGTCACATCAGCTGTAGTGACAGGTGTAAAGGTAGAAAGGCCAGTGGCTGGGAGGACAGGAGACGGCAGCTCAGCAGTAATGGGGGGGCAAGTTGAGGATCTTATTATAGATGGATTCAATTTTGTTGTGGAAGAAACGAAGAAAGTTGTTACAAAGTTCAGTGGTGGGTGACATGACAGCGTTAGCGGGTTGGAGGAGCCTGTTCACAGTAGAAAACAGAACTCGAGAGTTGCTGTTGTTATTGATGAGGTTTGAATAAAAGTAGGTCCGGGCTGAGTTTAAGGCATCTTTGTATTCCTTTTGGTGCTGTTGGAACATTTGTATGTGGACAGTAAGCCCAGTTTTCTTATACTGGCGTTCAAGCCGACGCCCCTTGGCTTTGAGTAAGCGGAGGTTTTCATTAAACCAGGGGGACGACTTGGGGAAGGAAACCCCACGTTCTTTCACTGGAGCAACTTCATCTAGTACAGAGTCCAAGTTGGTGTTGAAGTTGGCGATACAGCTAGTGATGGGGAGATCAGAGAAGGCATATGAGAGTAGAGCAGTGTCAATCGTTTTAGTATTTCTGAAATGAATGGTCCGTTTCTTTGGAGTGGGGGGGCGGGGAGGTCAAGATCACAGTTGATGAAAAGTTGATCAGACACACCAGAGACTATTCCTTCTAAGTTGGAAGGATCAACTCCAGCTGTATAGATGAGGTCCAGTATTTGGCCTTTATTGTGGGTGGCAAAGTTGACGTGTTGTTTCAGACCAAAATCCTCGAGCAGTGCTCCCAGGCTGGCAGAGTGGCTGCATTCAGGTCTGTCCATATGGATGTTAAAGTCACCTAGCACCATCGTCGCCGGACAGGTGGAGCTCAGAAGGGTAATGAGTTCAGACAGTTCCGCAAAAAATGCATTGTTTGGCATGGGTGGGGGTCGGTAAATCAGCACCACAATGATAGAAATATGACCACTGATGATAAAGGCCATACACTCAAATAGAGTGGTAGGTGGCACTTGTATGGCCTTCACAGAGCAAACGGTTCTATAAATAACAGCAAGACCACCTCCAGCCTTCACTGCCCGGGGAAAATCCATGTAGCTGAATCCAGGAGGAGTGCATTGGTTAAGTGAAAAATATTCATTGGCTTTTTGGAATGTTTCAGTAAGGCAGAGAAAGTCCAGGTTTTTATCCATTATAGTTTGACTAATTATTAGTGATTTATTATTTATTGAGCGGGCATTAAATCCAGTTTAAGAATTAAAGTGATTTTGCTAAAACCCTAGTTTGGAAAAATTAACAGCTTGACGAAATTCCGGGATAGCCATTCATGGTGCAACAGTGTCAGCAAATCACCTTGCAGCTTTGGCAGACCTTTTCATTCATTGTTGGATTGGACATGAAGGACAGAAGCCTTCCAATGCAGGGATGAGGCTTTGGCATTCAATAGCTGTGGCCTGATCTCTTGGATTGCGGCTTTTCGATGCTGGGGACAGTATTTCAGGGCACTTCTCCCTTACTTTAGTCTCTCTCTGAACCCCAAAGGCCGAGCGATGGCCTCCTTAATTAACATATCATAATATATTTGGCATAAACAGAAGCATTACTGCCAGCCTGCACAATTAATTATTCTACAGTAGCATAATTAATTGGACAAGCTGGTAGTAATGTTTCTGTAATGATTCACCATGCGTGTTATCTTACTGATAATCGGCTCCTGAATACCAATGTTCCCATTAAAGTTGCCAAGGGTTCTCATATTAACAGTATTCCTGCGAGTTATAATGCATTGATGCTGCATTTACCATAATTAAAGGGCAGAAAGACCATTTCTTTTGCAATCCAAGGAATAATGATACGCCTGCTCTCGGTTTCTAAACTCATTGCATGTGAAACTACAACATTTGGAGGCATCAGAATTCAAGAAGCTATGCAGACGTCAGAATAAGAAGTATGGATGTCATCTGCATTGTAGTGATCAAATGGACTCTTCCATCTCTCATCGGTTTCCTTTACAGCTGTGGTATCCAACGCTGTTCCAGGAGAGCTACCATCCAGTCGGTTTTACTCCAACCCTAATTCAGCACATGATTCAGCTAATCTGCAGTTCATCAAGATCTATACCTGGAAAATGAGGTGTTCTCTGCTTTGGCTGGTGCAAAAAACTTCTGGATGGTAGCTCTTCAGGAACAGGGTTGGGGACCCCTGCTTTATACTGTGGCTGCCTCTGAAGAACCAAGCCGAACCGGAGACTCACAAGCAAAATTCAGGATCGAACGCTGATGTCTGTGCTCTTCCAATATCCGTCTGGCCGTTGTCATTAGTACCGCCTCATTAGGTCGCCAGATTAATTACACACTCCCATTTTGTGTTTTGGGATGTTTCTAATTCCTCTCTTTGTGAAAGGACACCATTGAGACGTGCTTTAGTGACGTTTTGTAGAGAGGGCTGATTCTTTAGCTGCGTGTTCTGGCCTTGCTCAGAGCATCTTGTCCCCTTGTCCTGGTGGATCAGTAGTTCTCCTCGGGTGTGCTCTGGCATTCGTTCCAACCCCATTCGCAATCCCAAAATTTGGAAAAGCTTTTAATTTTTCCCAATTAGCCGCTTTAGATGTTTAGAGGGATTATTTACCCTCTTAATCCTCATTATGATAGAAATGACTTTGCAGTGCCATAAAGAATGTAATCCCCAAGGTCGTATTCTGCTAATTTGCAGTACAGGGCGCTGATTATATAAAATTAGGTAAAAAATGAAAGAATGAGGCCAATTGACTCCTGACTTGATTTCTGTGTATGTGATCATTTCATTTGTAATTTTTCTTCTTAAAATTCAACACAGTGCAGGTTTGCCTCCATTTCATTTGTCTATGAGTTCTTTATTGCCTTGTGGATGGCTAGCTTCGGTAACCAGGTGTCCACGCTTTCACTGTTCGGGAACTTAAAATTCACAACACAATAATTCAATTAATTATTCATTTAATTACGCCTCTCATGTTTTAATGCATTTTAAAATGTATCCATTATTCACAATATAGAAAAAACAGTGCAGCATGCCCAAATAAATGTTATTCTCCATATCGTGCATAGCAATTTATGATTGAATCCAGTTTATGAATGAAAGTAACTTTGCTAAAATCCTATTTTGGAAAAATTAACAGTTTGACAAAATTCCAGGATAGCCATTCATGGTGCAACAGTGCCAGCATACACTGGGGCTCCCCAGGACTGAGTTGGAGAATGACTGTGGTTGATAATACTTTGGAAAAAGAACAGGAGACAGCTTCCACTGACTGAAAGTCCTGTTGAAGCTGCTCAATGGCAAAAGGAGCAAATTCATGAATGTTGCCATGTTTTACTTTTGGGCATTTTGATGCAAGTGCGTCCACATTAGGCATCTAAATTGGCAGAGATGAGTAGGAACGAAAATATAATCTTTATGTTTGCTGCTCTGGGAAAAAAAAACGTCCTTCAATATAGTTTTGAATGTGCTTGAATTGAGCCTCAAGGTGCCAGAAGCTTATTAAGTTGCAATACCGCCAGTAACCACTGGATTGTACAAGATTCTGGTGGACAGTGAATCCCTGGCCCTCTGGGTGATGAACATCTGATTTATCCTGCTGATGTGCTTTTTTTGTGGCCTGAGCAACTAGTGAAGGGAACCTAAAGACCTGCTGGTGACCAGCTTTCTCATTAAAGGTCTATATAATGAAAATCACAATGTTTCCTTGCCGTTACTCCCATGCTTTGGTTTCCCCGCTACCTCATATCAGACCATACGTGAAACAAGATTATCTCAGTGTTATGGCTGTAGGGCCCTTCCCAAAACATTATATGCTTGAACAACCCGTTTTGATTCCATTCCCCAGTCAACGTCGCAAAGGTATTTATTTGCATAGTACAGCCCAGTACAGGCAGGTTTCAGTTTCGGCCGCCAGTGTTCACTTTGGCTGCCTCATCTCAGTGCAATCAGAACATAGTCTGTTTCATTTCCATCACTTCATTGCTCACCCAGAAACACTTGAAGTTACTGAGAAAATGAGAGACTAGAACTGTCAGTAAATGCTGCATTTGTTTGTTTTGTTAAAGGCATCAAAACCTTGTTTTGCAGACACCAGGGAGTTGTCTTAAATTATTTCACTGTAATATACAAACTTTAACCAATCAAGCCTCAGACAAGCCTTGCTGACTCTGCCTCAATCCCTGGCTGGTCTGCTCTCAAACAGTGGGATCCGAGCGTGTGAAAAATGGGTGGATTGCAGACAGCTCCGCAAGTAGGAAGTTTAAATATAGCATTGGTGTTCATTGATCATTAATTCATCGAGCTACAACTCTGATTGGAATCAAAATAATCATGAGCTCCAACACGCCCTATCCTATACTGCCAAGTATAGTGAAAAATTTATGAGGAACCAAAAAAAATGGTGTGATTTTGTCCGTTTCCATTTTAGGTGAAAAAATTCTGATTGACTGGCTGGTCCCTGTAATTGAATCAGTGGTTCTCATGGCAGCTGTCCACCGGTGATCAGTCATCAGGCCTGTCACTGAGCATTGACTGTAAAAAGGTTCTTAAAAGAAATGCTTTCCCCATTTTACAGAAGTGTCATCAGTTGCACAGTGAGTTGGCTGTGCAGATAGCAGTGACACTTAGTCAAGTGCGAGAATAAGGTCTGCCATTCCATCTGTTACTGAAATTTGCCTGTCTGGCTATGCTATTGAAGAACGGTTAGTTGAATAACTGCACTGAGTAATACCTGGACCAGCCTTTGTTCAGTCCAGGTTCCAAATTTTGAGAGGGTTGAGTGTTTTGCTCAGTGTAGTGATACCACTAACTGCGTTACTCTGCTTCACATAACACACAATCTGATATTGCTGCGTATACTTCTGAGATTAACAAAATGATAAAAAAGAGTAACATTACAGTGTGCCAGTGCATAGCAGCTGTGAGATTGTTGAGCTGTGCTTTTAAATGTCATGCGCTCTAGCTGACTGAACAAGTTTGCAAGCGAATGTTTGCAAGCTTTTCATGCAAATGAGCTCAGACTTGCAAAGATGTATGTTATCAAGAAAAGTCAAAATAGTTTTTGCCCTGTGAATTTTACATGATTTTGACACCACTTTCTCTCTGAAATTGCTCACCTTCGGGGATTTTGCTGGTTCAAACTGCTAGCCTGGGACCCTTGCTAGCCGCGTGCAATGCTGGTTGTTGTGGTTTCATGAGGTCATTTGAGCAGAACTGCTGCTCATTGATGGACTGTCTATAAGGGCATTGCTGTAATGTTACTCCTGAGCAAGTACTACTTTGTTGATTGCAGAACAACACTTACCCAGCAATTGCAGATTGTGCACCATGTAACGCAGCCGAAGGACAGGTCTGTGTTTGGGCCTGGTCTCGGCTCTGACTTTGGCCTGTGATGAAAGAATGAGGATTAGGCTGAGTGGCCACTGTCTCCTCATTTAACCTGAAATCTCCGGTAAAACCCAATCTGTTTCTGTCCTGTGCGTCCTTGAGCGGAGTGTGTTTTCCTCTGGCTGCTTTGCCGAATCGCTGTCTGCATGGGTGAGCACGAAATTATTAGAAGTCAAGAGCAGTCGGCACCTAATCCACCAGGAAAATAACCCCAAATGCCCAGTCTCTGGACACTGGCAGATACGGCTGTGTTTTAAATTGCACAGCTAAGCACTGCCATTGCTGCTGAATTATTGTGCTGTGCTGTCAGGAAAGGTTTGTTAGCACGCAGTAATGAGTGCATTTCCCCCGTTGTGCTTTGTACTTAAATGTTTTGGGTGACTGGCCGCAGCATAATCACCTTTTCCGAGCCGGTGGCAAAGCGGATTTAATTTATTAAGTGCGGGGCTGAACGGCGGTTGTGTATTTGCATTTGAAAGGAAGTGTTTGGTTTAAAAGCCGATGGCCATTTACCGTAGAGTGAATGGAGTCAGGTGGCGTCGATCAGCAGAGGGCTCTATGGTGCCGTTGGCGCATTGAGGTCATTTGCTCTACATACACTGTCCAAAAACAGTTGTAGAAACAGTTGGCGGTTTCCACTGCGAACAGCTGTGTGAGTGCGCGCAACGCACGTACACATGGAGGGCTACAGAAAGGGTGTAGCCTTCATCAGTTTCCTCTCCGCATGATCTCTCTTCATCTGTAATAATTATGGCCATCTTCTGAATTTGCTCCTTTGCTGGTAAAATAACCAAATTGCAAGAACGGTCTGTTCGGCTGAACAAAGCTCTCGATTTTCCGACCACTGAATTATGTTTAACACTTTGTTTACTACAAGCTTGTTGGTATCAGGCACTGCATTAAGCCTGGTCTCGAAAGGCTCCAAAGTTTCTGGCTTCTGTCCATGACCTGCCTAGCTATTTCACTCTTACCAGTCTGAGAGTGTTTGTGTGTGTGTGTGTGTGTGTCTTGGTGGAGAGATACTTCCTTAGTATGGGAACAGGCTGCTCAGCTAGTAACTGGTGTTAGAATGCGATATCAGCACCCTGGCATTTCAGTGCATTTGTCTGACATCGGATACTGCAGAAATCTATCTTGTGTGATTATCCCGTATGTGATTCAGCTTGGTGTGTGTGTGTGTGTGTGTGTGTGCGTGTGTGTGTGCGTGTGCGTGTGCGTGTGCGTGTGCGTGTGCGTGTGCGCGTGCGCGTCGCGTGTGCGCGTGTGCGTGTGTGTGTGCGCATGCTGTTAATGGCCCCCAAATGGCTGCTGCCCCAGCTGTTTCTCTGCTGGAGGCTCTGTTGATGAGCACTGTGGAGGCTGAGAGACAGCGGTCCCTGCAGCAGGGTGGATAGTGTTGCTAGTCGAGCGTTACGTGGCTTTCTGTTCTGTAGCTTAGCGTAACACTGCTCAACTTCAGCAAAGATCAGAAAGTGACCACTTCAGAGGAGTAATGTGTGTGTGTGTGTGTGTGTGTGTGTGTGTGTGTGTGTGGGAAGGGGGCCATTTTCCTTTTGGAAGTACTACTGATGAGCACCGTAGAAAATGAATTGGAAGGATCCCTGGTGAATGGCACCATTAGCCTGGCATAGCTCAGACTAGCGCTGCTAAGCATTACATATCTTTGGGGTAATTTAGCGTAGCGCAGCACTGCTTAACACTGTGTAGTGCAGGGCGAAAAATTTTCATGGTGGTTACAATAGGAATATGTTGTGAAAAAAACGGCGCATTGCTCCCTGCTTTGTGGCCGCAGACAGGTCAGAGTGCTCTGTCTAACCTCTGTCCACAGTTGAAAGTGCCTACATGTTTGAAATACCGTAATATGGAACATTGCAAGTGCTTTGATTCTGTGTCTTGGGGGTCAGAGTAGGTTTTGTTCTTTTGACTTCTCAGAAGAGCCTGTAGTTATGGTGGTGGCATCTGATGGTGCTTTTGTAAACTTCGTCAAGCTAGGATGCTGTTTAGGTCTGCATTTCTTTCACTGCGATTCTTGAGGATTTTGCCTTCTCTCACAATCCTTTTTCCTCTCCTGGGAGGTAAAATCCATTTGCCTCCTCTACCTGGTAAGATTTCGGCCGTTCCTTCCCTCTTAATTTTTGAATAATTGCTCTGACAGTGCTCAGCGATGTATTCCGTCTTCCTAACCATTACAAGATTTATGAAAGTTTACCACCGTCTGTTTCTTTTGAACTGTCACTGCTTTTGTTTTCTTCATGGTGCTGGATGACAAAGGGATTCCAATGCGTGTTGCCTCATTTTTATGCCTGAGGGAACCAGGAGGTGATGTGAAGACACAGTATAGTTCATTACTTAAAACTTTGCAGAGCTTAAGTTGAATTTAATTCATGGTTTATATTTGGTAGATTATTTTTACAGCAATCATTTGGGACGCAGTTGGTTTGGAGGAACTTTTAATCAAATGAATAAATAATTTTGGTTGGTTCTATTGAAACATTGGTGTGGTGCAGCATTTCTCATTTTGAGTTTCCCTGTAATATTATGATTAATATTATTTATAGTGCAGTTGCAGTAAGGGATGCCAATGTCTGTACTGTCTGGTTCCGGAGTCAGGGGATGGATGGGGGTTTACGGTACTGATGGTGTGTGCTGAACTGCACCACCATTAGTGCCCTAAACCGAAATGTATGGAGTCTGAGTGGTGATGATTTGAGAGGTTATTGAGTTGTAGTGCTGACAGGCAGCTTAATATAGCAACCAGTAACTATGGAAGCAGTGAGTTCAATGAGTGCTCAGATCGAGGAAAAGCTCTTTGCGAAGCCAACATGCTAAACAAGCGCCGTGGATTATCGCAGGCGTGTTACTGCCTCGGTAATGTTTGATAAGGCAGGTGATATCTGCCATAACGCAAAGGCAAGTAGTGTGCCCAGGGGAAAATATAATGATAGTCATGCTAATGTGTTGAGACATTATTGTGTGGGGGTTCTTTAGTTGTGTAAATGTGATGGTTGTTGTATAAAAGGAATTTTGATGGGACAAAGTTTGTAATTCAGTTGGACACGAACTTGGATTTACTAATGTGGAACGTTGTCTACTATAAACTTCTAAATTCGTAGTGAAATTGTAATGATGTTTGTGCTACATATATTAAGAAGAAAGTGCTAAAACCCCAATTTGTGGACTGTCTGGTTATGTGAATGCCTTAGTTGTAAAGGTATTCAGTTATATTGAGGTTTATAATTCCGGAGTATTCTACCTACCCTCAGATTTGTTAATACAGAAAATAGCATGTATTCTTAACATAATGATTTAATATATTGTACATTCAAGCTGCATTATATCTGAATGTGCTAAAATAGCATAATGGACAGTTGCATGAATGCCAAAGTGATTAGAGTATTCAGAAATAAAGTGGTTCATAATTAAGAAAGATTTCAACTGCCAGTGGATTTATTAATGGAGAAAATTGCCTGTACTCTAATCATGGTAAGTGAAGATGGAATAATGTCCAAACTGCATATATTAATCAGTGTTCTTATCGAGTGGGTCATGGAGTTTGCATGTTCTCCCTGCGGTCGCTTGGGTTCTCACCTGGTGCTTCAGTTTCCTTCAGCAGTCCAAAGAGAACATGCATTTCAAGTTTACTGTACAGACTAAATTAGGGGACCCAGTAGCGCAGTGTACTTGACGTAGGATCGAAAGGTCCTGAGTTTGAGTCCTTGTCACGGCTTTCTCGGTGTGTTCTTGGGCAAAACGCTTCACTCCCACACTGCCTCACTCCACCCAGGTGTATAATTGAGTACCGGAAAATTATCAGGCAAACCTGACTAAGAGCCTGGGGAGTACCTGTGATGGACTGGCATCCCATCCAGGGGGAGTAGCAATACTCCTCGTCACCTCGAGCTCCTGAAACTACAATTAAGCACTGGCCTGATGGGCCACTGGGCTCTGTGCTGACTTACAGGAGAAATTGCCCTCCTTGTATGAGTTTTTTTTTTTTTTTTTTTTTTTATTTGGCATCTCCAATCCCACCCGAATCTGGAATGTCCAATTGGGGAACTATGTACAAGGCTTTCGCATATGCGACCCCCTGTTGCCAATTCAGGAGAGTGAAGACAGCTTGCAGCTCTCCTCCGAAGCACGCTCCTGTCAGCCACCGCTTCTTATACACTCATTGGTTGAATCTTCGCAAGTTCAGAACGAGGGCGGAGGATACCCGAACATGAACAAGCTTAGAATCTTCCTGACGAGCGCCCGTCTGGCCAACAGGAGGCGCTTGAGCAACAAACAAAGCAACTTATATAACCCTTCCCGGCAGACCCTTCCCAATTTGCATCCCTGTAGCACAATGGCCAATTGTGCGCTACTCTGAAAAAGCTGCCGACCACTGCTGGTTGGTACGACCGGGGCTCGAACCCGCGCCGTGATAGAGGTATGAGTTTTTGAGTGAATTGTGTGTAATTGAACTTTCCTACTGCCTCTTGCTTATTTTATGCTGGGATTGGCTCCAGCACCTGCGGAATAAAGGGTCGTTAGAACCCACCCCCCCCGGACCAGGAATAGGCTGTTAGATCAATGATGGACATGGTAAAACGCCTTAACGCTGTGGGTATTCGGCAGTATGGTGATTTATGGAGGTAAATTGTTTTTAAGCTGGCCGGTTTTAACACCCTGCGGCTCTGCGAGGTTCTTGTGTTGCTGACTCATTGACAGGTGTGTGCCGTGGTGTTGAGTCACTGGGTTTTATCGCAGTGTGAGGCCTGCAGCGCGGTAAATGAGCTCAGTGTGGTGATCTGCACTCCAGACGGTTAAACTGGGTGAATCTCGGGCTGAGATGAGGCTATAAATGAACTCACTGGAGCAGCGGTGTCTGACGCTTCGATTCCCGCATCGCTCGACGGGCCTTTGACAGTTTCGCTTTCAGCATCGCGCCCGGCTGATGGAAGTGCCGCCACGTTCGCATGAACCGCTGTTGATGGTGCGTCCCTGAATGACTGTTTTGGGACAGGTGGTAGTGTTACTGCACGGGTTGTTTATTCAAATCCGGCCTGGGGCTTTCCTGTGTGGAGTTACCATTTTCTGGGGAGTCTCTGGATTTGCCTGTGGGTATTACACTGTGAGTGAAGCGTATGTGTGTGGGTGCATGCATGTGTGTGTGTGTGTGTGTGTGTGTGTGTGTGCGCGTGCGTGTGACTGTGTGTGTGCCCTGCAATCGATGGGCGAACTGTCAAGGGTGTATTCCTACCTTCAATGCTGGGATAGGCTCCAGCTTTACACCACTCTAACCATGAAAAATAACACTTTAGATAGTGGATGGATGGATAGTGGGCACAACTATAAGAAAACTGTAAATTGCTGTAGTGACGTCGCTCCACGATTGTCCTCTAATACAGTCAATTTAGTGCATAGATCGGAGGGGAATGACTGGTCTTTGTTTCTAACTTAATCTACATTCAAGGGATTAGTTTCTCTTCTCCGTGTCCACGTGGTTCGGTTTCGTTGCGTTGCAGCACATCTAGTTTAGAGATCTGCTGAATATTTTGATGAAATGGCAAATAATTATCTGCCGTTGCTGTTTATGCCATTGGCTGTCATTAGATTTCATAGTTGTACCCTCATCCACTTTAATGACTATTTGTTTTTCATCCATTGTGATCCATGTGAATGTAGCATTAATTGGGACCTGATATAGTTGGTCAGTAGCAGTACTTTTTCTGGTCCAATAAGTGACAGGAGGGTCAGTATCATGCCTGAGTCTGTGTGAGTCCCTGCGGGAGTAGTGGAAGGTCTGAGAGTTGGCGAACAGCAAAGTCCTGCCTCGTGTTTATTAGACATGTTAGCTCAGATGGCTAATTTTGCTCATCAGATAGCATCGCATTGCCCAGAAACAGGTTTATCGTATGAACATTTTGAGGCTTTGGAGCCCAATGGTGGAGTCAAATTTTATGATTTTGAGATTTTTTACCTCCTGTCACAGCTTTCTATCGGCTAATTCTTGGAGGCAAATAACTATATGCCCATCTGTCTTAGTTTTAAGCAGAATTCACATTTTCATTTTGTGGTATGTCCAAACAAATGTGCTTAAGTTAATTAAACATTGATATTTTGATGAATAAAGATGAATTGTGTTACAGGATGGTCTGCCTTCCATTGCAAACAAACTTAATTTCAACCTGTCACCATTGTGTCACATCAAGTGCTAGAATTGTTGGAGCACAGAGGTGCCATACATTTTTTGGCAATTTTGGACATAACATCGCAGTACCACACCAATGAAAACTTATGTGTTCAATATACTTCTGAACCATGCAGCAAAAGAATGACTGATATAAAAATGTTATAAAATACCAAATTTAATAGAACACTTACAAACCTCAAAATCCATTTTTCTCTGAGCCTCTAAAATGGACATGTAACTATTGTGCTCTGACCCCTCGACATTTCAAAATGTTGTTTTTTATTATTAATTCTTTTTTTAAACGTGTTGCTGTATCTTTCTTCCTTTTCCTTTCTCTTTCATTTCCATTAATAAAAAAGGTGATAGTCAAGGTGGGGGACTATAAAGAAAAAAAAAGATAAAACAAATCCCCTCATAGTGCAGTTATAGTTGTCAACCATCTCAAGGTATGAATGGACATGCACTGGGAGTAACACGCCTTACTGGTCTGACGTCAGGTGAAACTCAAGGTTCTTCCTCAACCAGACTGGAAGGGGCATGGGAGGAAAGAAAGCATAACATTGCTTAATATGAGTACCGAGAACAGGCCGTTCAGCCCAGCTGGGCTCGCCATTTTCCTATCACTGAAGTGAAACTAACACTAGATGGTGTATAGCTTGGTATCAAAGCATTCTGAGCAAATACTGGTGTTCGGAACAAAATCCAGGGGTGAGCTTGTAACTCTTTGAAACTTGGTTCAAACCTGTCATTCATCCAGGAAAGCTTAATGTGCTCATTCGCTCAGTATAAATGCCGAGCACTTCACTAATTTACTGTTTTTTGAAAGGGTTTTACTCAGACTGTTGAGAAAGTGGATGTATCTGAGGAATAACTGCTGATGAGCTACCCCCGACTGTGTGTTAATTATTGATTGGTACTTTGCTGACTGACTGCAAGGTTCTGCTATAGCCTGTTCCTTGAGAAAGAGTCTTCCTTTGAGCACTGCCTGTATTTAAGTGCTCTTAGTTTGTTACTGTGGTCTTGTGTAGATCTTGGCTCTCTGCCATGCTCGCCATTTTCCACCCTCCCCGGGGGGGAAAGGGCGAAGAGACTGAATCCTCAGCCAGCATTTTGATCTCGCTTGCCGAAATCCGCCAAGACCCGTGAGATTTATACACAGTCTGTCGCACAGCTCAATTTAAATATCTGCACGTTGTTGGATGGGATTTGAGACGAGGGAGAGATTCTCATTTGGTCGCAGTATGAGATTGGCTTTCTGTGGCAGTGTGACGTGCCAATTTGGTTTGTGCAAATTCATAACTGGAATATGAGGAGATGGCTGTGAATACAAATTCAGAAAGTTAATTTTCTGATTGAGAGGCCGGATGAAAGTGTATTGTGTGGCAAGAGTATGTGAACATCTGCTCAACCAACTCCTGCCAACATCAGTGGCAGTGATGTGGAGTTTGTCCTGGAATTGATCATTCGTTATGCCTTGCCCCTTGTTACTAACTGTCCAATCACAACTTTTCTTCGCAAGGTCCCAGAACCTCCATCAACTTTTTCAGCTTCCAGTTGAAATCTATTGAAATTTCAGGTTTTGGCGCATATTAGTTCAGTCAAAATGCTCGGCAGATCCGCCTGGAGGACTTGTAATACTGGCGTGGGATTCCTTGATTGCATGTAAGCCGTGGTGTTTTTATCCTTTTCTCATATTAAAGAGAGTAGGCAAGAGTCCAACCGTTGGCCTCTGTGGGTTTATTTGGTGAAAGATCTCTAGTTGTAATCTGTAATTTTCTGCCATGGCTCATGTGATGGTTGCCTCTTGGGAGCAGCATCTTAAAGGACCGTTATGACTGAGGTTGATTGAGTGGGTGGGGCTTAACAAAGGGTCTGTTGTTGCTATGGCGTCCTCTGCTGTCTGCACTCAACTGGGAAGGCTTTATGCTCAATGTAACATTGCTGATGGGATGTGCAAGTTCAGTCCAACAAGACAAGCATTCGTGTGGTCAGGCCGTGGTGTTTGGCAATTTGGCTGAGCTCAAAGTCAGATTTCCTGCTGATCACTGAGACGTTTGATGGTGTTGAGGTCAGAGTTCTTAGATAGCCAGTTGAGTTCTTTCTCACTAACCATGTCAAACCCTCTGTATAGACCTCACCCTTTCCATTGGAGCAGTATCATATTAAAACAGGACTGGGACTTTGCCAAACAGAGAGAAGCAGAGAATCTTCTTGACGTCTCCAATCCTGTTCCAGGAGGGCTACCACCCTGAAGGTTTTTTCTCCAACCTAAGCAGAGCACTCATAATTTCCCAGTTAGAGATCTTGATGAGCTGCTAATTAGCCAGTAGAGCGAAAATCTGCAGAATGGTAGCCATCTCGGAGTAGGGCTTGGGACTCCTGCTTCAGAATGTCACTGTATGCTGTAACTTCAAGATGTTACTCCAGAACTTGGAGACCCACAAGGAACCATGAAGAATACCTTCCCCAGATGGTGGAGTGTCTACATAATTTTGCCTTGTCAGGAGTTCCCACTGTTGCCCCTGGGTGAGCTGGACCTTACCCTCACCATCCTTTTTAGACCTAAGAATGCAGGTGAGGTTCATTACTGTGATGATCAATAAAGTTCAGTGTAACACCAAACACCAGCACAGCCTGGGGCCCAGCTGCTTCAGGGCTGGCTAGCTGAGGTCCACGCATCATGCAGTGCGTTAACTTATGAGTTAATATAGCCTTAAATTTTCTGGTAACATTATTCTTTTCATTTTTCTCTAATGCAGTGAAATGGGCTGTTTGCACGAACCGCCTCTTTCTCATGGCCTCCCGGCTTGTCTGCTCCGAGACGTGTCTGATAGCGATGATTAGTTGTTACTGGCTAATTAAAATCTGACTGCGGGGATCTCGTTAAGGCCATTACCAAGATGTCGCTCCAGAAACGGCGTGTCGTCTCGCTGATTACTGAGCCTGTGCGGCAGGTGTCCGCATAATTTGCGTTCAGTGGTCTGATGTTTGGTGGCCACCACTTAGGGAATGTATAAATCTTATTAATTTAATTTATTCTATTCCAGTGTGTGACTTCATTTGAGTGCCCTTATTTTCCAGTCACACCTGTGGAACACAGATGGACATGCACTAAAAGGCAGACAGACAGACATACATACAGACAGACAGACAGACACAGACGGGCACTGGTAGACAAGAAGCACTCAAACACCGATATAGATGCACACTCATACAGGCAGACATAAGCACACACAGAGCAGAGAGATGCACGCATAAACACACACACACACAGATGTGGGTTTGTACGCATACACACATGCGCACGGAGGTGCATATTTTTCCCAGAAACATTCAGTGTAATTTTATTTGTATATGTACTATGTGGCCATTTGCTTGACTGCATCGCTGTAGGAGCCTGGTCCATATGCATGACCCAAACATTTGCCAAATTACATAATGCCAGCGATAGATGCAATAGATTTAGGATGCTTTGTACAGTATAATGTATATACACTACTACAGTATATTTGTGGAAAAGCTGAATGTGCCCTCCATCTTTACATATTCCTTTATATCATGAGTGACTGCACCATCTACTTTTATTTCACTGCGGAATTAAAAACCATAAATTTTATATCAATTATGCAGCGATCTGTCTGCACACTGATTCCACTGGTTGCTGATATTTGGAACTTTTTATCCCCCACCGGGCAACAGCCTAGAAGGGGGATCATGTCGTCTGACCGTCCGTCCGTCCATCCTTCCGTTCGTGTCGGAAGGTACTTGGTTTCTGAAATCAACTCCTACAGTTTTCGTAGGACAGCCCTGAAACTTTGCAGATATGCTGCAGTTAGAGTGAGGATACGCATACCGCAGTCGCAACTGCAGCAAGAGATGTGCTTTCAGACTGCTCTTTTTAACCCTTTAGTGGAACATCTGTGAGTGTAGCTTTGCATTCTTTTAACTCTTTACAAGCTCATCTGTGGTTAAATTAATTAGTGTTTGCAGATGGTCTGTTTCTGTGTCATAACTGATTGAATCACGTTGCCTGCTGTATTAGTCTGGCTTAATGGACATCTTGACACACACACATGTAGTCTTTTTACGTTCAGAGTGTCAGTTAGTTACTGTTTGTTCCTAATGCCTGAAATTTCAGCCTGGTCTTGTAATTCCTACATTAATTTCTGTTCAGCACAAAGAGTACAGAATTCCACCACCTGTGAGAATTTAAAATTCTGAGCCAAAAGCTGTTATCTAGAGAATCTTTACATTTTACTGCATTTGAGACGGAAGGATTTTCTAAAAATGCTGAGACGGTTTTATTAGAACACCTGCTGCTGGATCTAATCTTTCTATTTGACAGCCAGGAGTTTTCACAATCTACATGCATTTTATTGGCGTTTTAAATCAAGCTTTTTGAGATGGGATTTGTTCATTCAAGGCGCAGTGGGTAGCACTGTTGCCTCACATCAAGAGGGCAGCGGGTTAAAATTCAGCCTGAGACCTTTCTGTCTGGAGATAGTTTGTTCTCCCTGTTTTCAAGTGAGTTTCCTTCAGGTACTCTGATTTCCTTTTACAGTCCAAAGACAGACGCATTTTGTAAATTGGAGACACTAAATTGTCCGCAGACAGGAGTGTATGAGTGAGTGATGTGTTGGCAAACCTTCCAGGGTGTGTTCCTGAGCCCCCCCATTAGATACGGGATCCTGATCCTGTAAAGGAATAAGTGTGTTTGATGATCGGTGGATTGAATCCATTTGAACTACAAACCCCAATTCCAGTGAAGTTGGGACATTGTGTAAAACCTGGATAAAAACAAATCCTTTTCGACCTATATTCAATGGAGTACACTACCAAGACAAGACATTTAATGTTCAAACTGATAAACTTTATTGTTTCTTCAAAGCCTCGGCTGCTTCTTAGACGGGCTGCATATCTCGGCGGCAACGTTATTAGTCTCTTCCATTCTGGAGATTCGCTTGAATACAGCCGAGAAATGTAGCCCACCTGCAGCCGAAATGTTTCAAGGCCACATTATGTCCCTCAAACCAATTAGTTGCCAGCAAGCCCTGGCGTACTGGACAGATTGAGGAAAACTTGAACACTGTGGTAGGTCGGCAACATTATGATTTTTTTCTAATTTTAAGCGGATCAAATGCAATTTGTGAAATTACATTGTAATCAGGTAGATATTTGAAGCAAATGTGTCTGCTTTTATCCATACGTACAGCGTTCATTGGGCGGAACCCCGATCATGACGTCACCATCCAGCCTTGTGTGAAACCGTTTCATTGCATGTTGGATCAAACATGAAGAACAGATGCCTTCCTAACCAAAGCTGAGGCTGCGATATCCGTCGGCCTTAGGAACAGGGCCGGTATACTGCTCTGCATGTGGCAACTTTTGGGCGGTGGAATGTTGGTGCCCGCAGCGTGGTGCACTCTGGGTAATGGGCTGCTCCTGTCCTGCCCAGCTGATGGTGGCACATGGCTGCTCCAGGTGAGGGTCTCTGTGTGAGTCAGCAGGTGCTGGTTTGATATTTGAATCCTTATGTTGTCCTGAAGGCCACTGACGCACTGACTCACTCTGTTCAGTGGGCCTTGGCTGTATATTTCTGCGATAATGACCCTGCAGTGCCTTGTGTGCGTCAGACTGTGGCGAAATCCTGCCTCAGAGCACCTTAGAAGCTTAACCTGCACGGTTCAACACAGAATTAAAGGGGTCGTTCTGCCGGTGTGCCCATTGGCAGTGTCCGGAACTTTCTGTGCCGGCGCGTTGGTGTGTGATGACCAATCTCCTCCTGTCGCTTATTCATCTTCCCTCTCCGCCCTCGTTCTGCACTGTCACCTGGCCCCCCACCCCACCCCGCCGTCATCATAATTACCCCACCTCCCTCCCCCTGATCCCCAGTCTCTCGCGTATAAATCCCTCTCGCCCGCTTGCTGTCCCGTACTCGCCTGAGTTAACTCGAATGTGACCGAAGACCGTGCCTTTCGCTGGGATTTGGTAAAATCTACAGGACATGTAGCCATCTGTCTCAGTCTTGCCTTGTCCAGTTATGTAATTTGTCTGTGTGTGTGTTCTAATTACTTTGGTCTAGTGTAGATTTCAAGTCTGTGTGTTTGTCTCCCTCTGGCTTTGTGTAGATCTCAGCCACGTTTGTGCGTGTGTGTGTGTGTGTGTGTGTTGTGTGTGTGTGTGTTGTGCATGTTTTTGTGCCTTTATCTGTGTGTCCTACCTTGGCCTGTGTAGTAGTATGCATTACAGCGTGTCTGTGTGCATCTCACTCTGGTCTCGTGTAGATTTTTGCTGATTGTGTGTGTGCGCGCGCCTGTGTGTGTTTCACTCTGGCTTTGTGTATATCTGAACTGTGTCCGCACGTGCGTCTCACCCTGCTGCCTTTTTTAGATCTCTGCTGTGTGTGCCTCTCTTTTTCTGTGAGTGTACGTGTGTGTGTGTATGTGTGTGTGTGTGCTTGTGCATGTGTGTATGCGTGTGCTTGTGTGTGTATACCTGTGTGCGTGCGTGTGTGTGTGTATATGCACGCAATCGCACTCTCTCCAACCTTGTATAGGTCTCAGGCTGAGATTAAACTGTGATCCATTAGAATTGCGGACACATTAAAGCCCTGTGGTGCTGTAGCTCCAGCTCTGCTCATTACAGTGCAGATGTGTGGCTCCTCTGAGACTGCAGAGGCTAAAGGGAAACTGTCCCTCTCCTGCGTGTTCCTCTCCGCTGGAGTCTTCAGTGTGAGGAGATTCAGTGCCTGAATATTTAACTAACAGATGGTTCATATCTCACTCTTGAGTCACGTTGTTCCCTTTCGCTGCTGGGCCTGATACTGCTGCTGTTTTGGGTGTAAATCTGCTCTGTGGGTGATGATCAGAGGAGCCTGTTACACTTCCAAAGTCCAGTCTCCTATAGTGCAGCATTAAGGTCATGATGCATAACAGTTTTGGGAGTGATTGCTTAAGGTCGGGGATACACGTCGACCAGCGGGTGACTGTCTAGTTAAAGACTTGAATCATTACAGTATCTATATGAGGTGGGTCTGGGCAGGAGCAAGTCTATCTCCTGGATCTAGTTAGTGGTCCCTAAAGGCCATTTTTACTTGTTAGACAGATGTCTTAAGAGAATTGTCGGCCTATAGAGGTTCTTTTATGCTTAAACAAAGTATTGGACAACATCTGCGGCGCAAACCGTTATCTCCATAGTAATTATAGCTAGTTATTTCTTCATAAGCATGACCAACTAATCTTTTTGCGAATGCCACTAGTTTGAAATTCTATTTTTATGAAAATGACGGAACTATCGGTCCATCCAGCCAATGAAATTACGAACCAACCAAGGACAGTGTCTGCAACGTTACGAATATTCAACAGGTACAAGACACCGTTGACGACACCTTTTCCTGTATCTCTGACATCACTTTGTTCGTCAGACACTGTCAACAGATACATCTTACAAGTGTAAAACTGCCTTAAGATGAGAGATGGGAACCTCTGATTTAGTCCATTTTTTTGTGGGCTATATTTTGGAAAAATGACGACATGGTGATGAGCCCTGTATTGGCAACTGTTGTGTTGTCTTTATTTGAGGTTTTCTTGGATTTCAGCACTCTGTGAATGTACACAGGGGCCTACTTTAGATTTTCTGTGTGCTTTCTGCAGTCTGCGTGGATGTGGTTGCATCCAAAGCCAATCAAAATGCACTGATTGTAGTAATTCATTCTGAATGAGTTAATGTGTTGTTCTGCACTGCTGCTACTATTGTCCATTACTTTAGCTTAGTCATTGTTTTCCCTGAGACTTACCACTCATTTTTGGAACACTAATAAAGCAATAAATAAAGCAAATTTTTCACCGCCTGTGGAGAGGTGGTATTGATTGTTTATGAATGAGTTTCCTGGCTGGTTCAGCTCTATGCCGCTGCACAACTGACGCTCTGTGTAATTTTGTTTGTGCAGAAAGGGGATGCTGTCAGCTCAGTCTGGTTTGAAAGTGGAGAGGGAATTCTGCTGCCAGATCATTTCTTTGGTTGCGACTTTTTATCTCGAGTTTGCGGTTTCAGCTCTGTCAATCAAACCGGAGACCACGCCCCCCCCCAACCGAATCTGAGGTTTTTCAGAGTGAATAATTCTCCCTTTCACAGTTAAACCTGATATATGTGTTTGGAACCCGTTTGCACCTGTCTGCGTGAGATGCATGTATTTAACGCAGCAGTCCAACACTATGATGAGACTCGTCAGGTAAAATGTGTGTGACTGTGTTCTTCAGCCTGAGATTGAAGTCCTTTATATGGGGTGTGGGATCAGAGGAGATGGCTCCAGCACATTTAATCTCATAACACAGACACGTCACTTCAGTGAAGGGTGTCATTGGAAAGGGTTTTCAGCTTTTGTATAACATGAGCAAATGTAACCAGGGCAGTGAGTCCACTCGTCCCCTCAAGAAATTATTAATCAGCCATATAAAGACCATTTGTTTGTTAAATCGAGCATTTTTTCCCGAAGGCCCATTTTCTAGAAACCTCCGGAGTCATTTTGGGTTCATTTTCCATGTTAATTTAGAGCATCGTGTCTCCTCGTACATGTTTGGGAATTGCCCTGTGGGTGTCCTTCTGCTCTGCAGGTAATGAATAGCGCAGTGCAGACGCAACCGTGGTTAGCAGCGTGCTTCTGTATGCGTGAGCAGATACGCGTTGGCTGTGATGGATTAACAGGGCCTTCTGGGTGAATAGAGCATGTCATTACAGTGTAATGGGGAATGATGGATGAAGGCGGAGTTCAGTTTGTGGGCATTGCGATGTCACAATAGAGAGAAAAGGAGGAGTATGAAGGAGACAGAAGTGTGATGTCATAGTCAGTGTGGAGTGGTGGATGAAGGCACATACTGCATTTACATTCTGAGATGTCATAATGGGGTAGCAGGGTATTGAAAATACAGTAGATCTTTGCCAAAGTTTTCCTTCACCTCAGTCTTCCAGAATATTCTTGCCTGCCTCGTTTGTCTGTTTGAACTACGAGTGAAAAGGCATAAGATTTTCAGCCTGCAGAGCCCTGTTCCTGAATAGCCGTGCTGGGTGGAAATCCTTCAGCCAGGAAAGATGAAAATTTGTCTGACAAGTGACTGCAGGGATCAGACTGTCCTCCGGAACTGTCAGTTTTGTGGATAAAGGCCCATCTCTTGTCACCACTGAGATGGGTCATCACGACTGAGGCTATGGTGGAACTGCTACCCTTGGCCCTGAGTAAGGCCCACAAGTGTCCTGATTCACTTGTTTGCTTCGGTTTGTAATGTCCAGGGGGAACAGACATTGTAAGCCCAGGGCCTAAGAATTCATGCCACACTCCTCCATGCCTGTCTGTATGGCTGCAGTGTAGGTGGCAGATTGTCAGCTTTGAACTGAGGAGTTTGTTGTACATCAATGGAAGTTGCCCTGCTTCAAAGCAGCCTGTTTGAAGGCAGGTTAGAACATTGCTTTACTAAAGATCAATAACTGGTGTCACTGTTTAGCTCTGTTATCCTGGTTTCACCGTGTTCTGTCTGGAATGTTATAGAGGACATCGCTAGTGAAAGGCTGATGGTTCCTTAACGTCCAAAAACTCGTGTGCAGCTCCATGGTCGATTTTTATTTTGTCATTGTTTTGTTATGTTGAAAGTGAAACCCTTAAATACCATATTGAAAGACAAATAAATTAGTTTAATTGGTGAATACTAGTGAATGAGTCTCACTAATTACCTCCGCCAACGAAGTTGGAGCGGAGGTTATGTTTTCGCCCCTGTTTGTTTGTCTGTCTGTCTGTTTGTGAACTACATAACTGAAAAAGTAATGCACGGATTTGTCTGAAATTTAGTGGATAAATTGCTATTACATCAAGGATGGACCCTATTGATTTTCACCGCAATCACTGAAACAATATGGCCGCCACGGAAGCCATGTTGAAATCCTACCACACGCGATAACTCAAAAAGTTATGCAGGGATTTGTCTGAAATTTTGTGGGTGGATTGCTATTACATCAAGGATAGACCCTATTTGATTTTGACTGCGATCAGTGAAACGATATGGCCGCCACGGCAGCCATCTTGAAATCCTATCACACGCGATAACTCAACTTTGCTCCCACTCATGCACATTTGGATTGTGCTGCCTTGGCGGAGGTTTGCACTCTACGAGTGCCTCTAGTTTATCATTAAAATTAATGTTGTGATGAAAATATTAAATGCACGTGTTTTGAGCCCAGTGGTACTTGTTTGGGCTATACTAACAGATAGAGAGGAATGATTATGGAAACATTACTGTGTGCCTGTGTACTTAAGCTGGCTTCCAGAGGTCCGGAGGGGAGTACATAGGGTGCCCGTGGGACTGCATGGATAGCCAATGAGAGTGCAGAATTGGCCCATCAGGGCTTTTCATGGTGTGTCTTAATGAGTCTGGCGACTGCCTCAGCGGCAGGCTGCAAGCCACTGTGTTTGTGTTCTCACTGAGCGCACTTCAACCTTGCAGTAGCTTTTCTGGGGAATAAATTATCATTGGAGGGCATAGAGAGGTGGGTGGGGCTACGAGCTGTCGGCTTACATTCGCGTCTGTGCAGTAAACAAATGAGAGCTGCCTTAGCTTTAGCTATATGCTCTTCTGTGCCCTTGCTAAAGCGATTCACTCAAGCTTGTTTTTATTTTAACTTCCTCAAGAACGTAACATCGGAACACTCATGATACCAGCATTGTGATGTCATAAGTGAGCAGAAGGAGAAGGGAGATGTCAGTGATGTGGTGGATGAAGGGAGATTTTACGTGAGTCCTGTGATGTCATAATGGGGAAGTGCAGAGAGAGCAGTGTGATGAAAATCTGCATCATGCCTCCTTTCCAGAGATTTGCCTGTAGTCACTGATGTACGATTTTCTAAAGCCTGCACGGTACAGCTGCTGAGTCAGTTGACAACCAAGTGTGTTTGATGCAGTGACATGACCTTACTGCTGATTCGTCCAGAAATATTTTACAAATCTGCACTTGGGGAGACATTAGCTGAAGAGAAAACACACATTGAGTGCAGTTTTTTGTTTGAAAAATTATTGGGTCCTTGTGACCTGCGCTGGAGTCGACCACAGTGGTGGTCAAGTGACATCACTCAACAAGGCCAGGAAATTCCATACTGGGCAGAAGTGAATTTCACAAAGAGAAGATGCTTCCCAAATAACATGAAATGAAAGGTTCCTGTTTTTAAAAATGCACCTCAAAGAACTGTGAATTGTTAAAAGCTAAAATCAGTATTTGGTGTGACCATCCTTTGATTGGGTATAATTATGTCCCCCCCCGAAGGGAGGGGGTACATAGTGTTTTTTGTCTGGTTTTCCATGTGCGTGCACGTCAGCGTTCCCACCATTTCTGGACCATAACTCAGAAACCGTTCGATATTTTTCCATGAAAATTTGCACACATTTCCAGCAGGTTGTGCAGATGTGCCTTTTGCTATTTTGAGGTTATTAACTTTTCTTGTTTCTTCCTAATTGTGTGTAAACATCAATTAGGAGCAGCTGCATCGGGGTGGGGGAGGGGGGGAGAGACATTTGTTTTTTTGCCTTAGAAACACTCTCTAGTTCTCTTTTTGGTTATTCTAAGAACAGCAGAGAACTTGCTGGTTGTATCTCTCTCGGGAAAATCCCATCCAGCCTTGATGAAGTTAAAATCAGGGCTCTGTCAAGGCCAGTCCATCTATATCTATATTGATGTCTTTAAATAAATTCAAACATCTATTTGTAAAATGATTTGGTATATGATGCGTGCTTTTTATATATGGAGTGGAGGAAAGCAGCATTCCCCCCCTTTTCTGTATCTGTACTTAGCTTCTCTCGCTAAATATAAAAAAATCCAACATTGGACTTAAGCATAGCACTGTAAATATTGGAAACAAAGCTTGATTCTGGGCACTTAGACTCATCTCAGTGGAGCTGCAGCCAGGGCATCTTGTATTCATTGCTGGCAAATTCTAATGTGCTTGCCTGCAGAGCCAAAAATAAAAAACTGTTTTGCGGTTTGTGATGCCAATTTTGGAACTGGAAACAAAAGGCTGGAGTGAATCATTAGATGACGTGCTGGTGGTATTGTCAGATGAGTATCGCTGCAGTATATCCTGATGATTCTGCAGCTAATTGTAGCTGTAGGGCCTGTTGATGTGCTAAGAGACTGTTCTTGTTTGTACGGCCCTCGTAGAGAGGGACTGAATCCCCCCTGCTGTTCTCTCTGTGTCTCATTTGTAATTAGCAGCAGCATCCCTCAGGGTCAAGGAGGAGTTCACGCAGTCAGGGTCCTAGAACATTCGCTTTCTCAGGACCCCTGCTGGTCATTCAGGAGACTGCAGGCAGCTCAGTGAAGCTGAAAATGAAGCCTCTTCCTCTCACCGAGTGGTTCTCAAACTCGGTCCTGGCACCCCAATGTCTATGCTGGTTTTGTTCCGACCACAATTGCAATCTTAGGATTTTAACAAACTGTTAATTTGCCTTAATTAGGTGCATTAATGTTTAGAGCAGTTATTTGTCCTCTTAAGCCACATTTGACAAATCTATACATGTTATGAAGAATTAATCTTTCATATCCACTATGAGATATGTTAGAAACCGGTATGAATAACTGCAGGGGGAAACAATTTGACCAAACACTTAATCAGCGTAAATAATCAATAGGTTCCTCATTGGTGAAACTGTCAACACATGGTTGCAAAAACCAACAATTTATTTGGCAAACAAAGTCACATCTGTTTCGTTTCATGTTTATTTTATTAATTCCGGGCAAATCATTTTGAAAGAATTCAAAAACACCTGTGTTCAGCAACCCATTTTGGAGCTTTCTGATTTTCTCTGAGTCTAATTTGATATGTTTAGAAATGTTTTTACCTGAAAATCCTAATAATATGGAAAAATAAGGGTAAAATGTTTGAGGGTTTTTATTCTTTGTGGCACAGTGGATATGTCAATAAAAATGCGGCTATAGGTGGTATATAACTGCTCTAAACATGGAATATAGCTAATTAAAACAAACTGACACCTTGTTAAAATCCCAAGATCGCAATTGTGGTTGGAACAAAACCAGCATACACGGTGGGGTGCCAGGACCGAGTTTGAGAACCACTGCTCTAACAGATGATTGTGGAAAGTTTAGCGTTTGGGCTACATTGTGGAAGTGGAACTGGTGATGTTGCTGTCTTCTGAGGAGAGCATTGGCGCCTGTACACTGTCTCTCCATTACTGGTGACTGCAGTCTGAGCACGGCCTTGTATCACATCAGCTGGAAAATGGATTAAAGAAAAGCATTTAAAAACCACGGGGAAGTTTTAGCGTGCATCAACATGTTCATCCGCCCTATTTGAATGCATGTACAAAATCGATAGAGCGAGTCTGCCCTGATTAATGCATCGATCCTGCGCAGTGTGTTCATTTGATCCGACTGTGGGTTAGGAGTGAAACCTCCTCTGTGCTCTGAGGGCTCTGTGCGCTGTCCGTAGTGCTGAATTCACTGCGGCTGTCGCTACCATGACTGCTTCATGCTGCATTTACATGGATCATATTATGGGATAGGCGATTAGCCAGTTGACAGAAGTCATTATAGTAGATGTGAGAGTCATTGTGTAAAAGCTGATTAGGGTTACAGACGCTTGTGGATGGCTGTGGATGAGGGAATTTTTCAGTTTATGTAACTCTGTGTCGTCACATTGTGAGGTATTCCAGACCAAACTGGCTGTGACAACTTGACACAACAGGTCAACAACAACATGAACAATGAAAACCAAACGTTTTCCCCCAGAGAAGATGAGGATCTTTACTGAGAGCAGTCATCTTATTCGTCTCGATGTTGACTGTACTCCTCCGTACCATGGCCAATTGGGTGAAATCCCACCTGTTTATACTAGCTTGAAAACTGGAAATTTTTTCAGCTATTATGACACTAATTTTCATCAACTTGCGTGCAAAGTGTCAAAAATCTCAAAATCTAAATTTAGATTTTGGAGTTTTTTTGTGGATGAGCAACAACAAAAGGTATGGGGGAAATTACACCAATCAGGGGGGTGTATTTCGAAGCTGGCTTTGTGACTAAGCCTGACTTTAAGCTTAAGTGAAACTTGGAGCAGTTCCTTTTACTTTAGTCCATGTTCCAGATTTGAAGAGGTTCCTGGTTTTACTAAGTGCTGAAGTCAGGCTTAATCACAAAGCCAGCTTCGTAGTATACCCCCCTGGAGCACATGCATGTCCTCTAGAAATGTTTACAAAAAGGTTTGTTAATCTCTAACCAATCAAATTCCTTTCTTTTTTTTAAATTGATAAATGCATTTTTGCCTCTTTTTTTGATCCACCATCATGGAAAGCCTTATATGTCAAACATTATAAAGGCCAGGAATATGGTTCGATACTTTTTTTAACTAGTGAGGAGCACTTGCATAATCCCGTAATGCTGATGTTACTGCATGCGGGGGCGGGGGGGTCATTGAGGCTGAAGAGGTTGAAGACAATTATGGAGTCACATGACCATAACAATATTTAGTGGTTGGTGCTGCCCTTCTCTTCTCTCTTTCCTGTGAAAATTTCAATTGTGCCGCTTGCTGTTTACCGATCATTTCTGGAATGTCCTTTCTCTCCGTGAGCTGTTAGTATGGAGGACTGGGGGTTCTGATTTAGCGTTAGCAGCGCATTAGTGTGTCTGGCCTCTGGCTCACGGCGGGGTAGCTGTGGCTCCCTGCTGTGATGTGGGGCTCATCCCAGCCCTGATTCTGTTTATTGGGGAGTCTGTGCCCGTGTCCCAGGGCTGTGCTGGGTGTGAGTGGCTGTGGTCTGTCTCCGCAGGTCAGGGAGAAGAGGCACTATTCCTTTGGGCACTGAAATGGAACTGAATGAGCCTGCGTGTGTGTGTGTGTGTGTGTGTGTGTGTGACTGTGTGTCTCTCTGTCTTCTGCGTGTGTGTTTGTGTGTGTGTGTTTGTGTGTGACTGTGTGTCTCTCTGTATCTCTGTCTCCCTTTGTGGGTGTGTGTCTTTATCTGTCTGCATGTGTAGGTGTCTGTTTGCATCTTTCTCTATTGGTTTTTATCTGTCTCTGAAATTGTGTAGGTGTCTGTCTGAAATTGTCTATCTAAAATTTTGTGCATCTGTCTGTGTTAAATTGTTTGTCCATCTGTTGGAAATTGTAATTCGTGTGTGTCTGACTTGATTTGTTTGTGTGTCTGTTTGTCTGTCTGAAGTTGCATGCATGTGCGCGGACTGTGAGTCGGGAATTCAGACAGAGAGAAACTGTGTGTCTGTGTTTGTGCTGCTGTACAGTGCATTCTGCTCAGGACTGAAACCAGACTCTGTTCATCTGCAGGGATTACCTGCACTTGTCAGAGGAAGATTGGCAGAGATGTTTTCATTACCTTTTCTCCAAATATTATTTGGTTTGTTCGGAAAGGGATATTGACTTGGGGGCACTGAGGATTTACGGAAAAGATGCAAAATAATCTGGAAAATGCACATCAAATACAAGTCTTGTTTTTCGGCAAACAATATTTATTCCATGAGATTTAGCCTGCGTGCAATCCAGCCTGCGATGTCATCTTAAGCTCCGGTCCAGTTACCAGCGCTCATAATTATACTGCAGTGTTTTGTCGTGAACACTCAGAAATATAGTTCAGTCTTACGCAAGTCATGAATATTTTATTGATCCTGAGAAGCAGCTCCTCTAATTTCCTTGTTCTCGAAGACCAAAGTCATTTTTTTCGGCTGCTTATGTAACTCTGAACTGGTTTTGTAGCTCCATAATAGGCCATAGGGGGGCGCACCGGGGCTCTGTCCTAAGAACTCTCTCCACGCATTTGAAACATAACTCCTCTAATATGAAAGCAGTATTGATTTTCTTCGCATGAAAATCTGCAGTGGTGTCACTGTCTCCTCTCTGGTACTAAAGCAGCACCTCTGGCTGTTTGGAAGGTGTTTTCTGTAACTGCTTTGTTTAAGTGCTCTGATTAGCCTGAACATTATGACCACCTTCCTAATATCCTGTTTGTCCTCTGCATGCCACCGAAACCGCTCCAATTTGCCCGAGCATGAGCTGTGGAAAACCTCCAAAGGTGTGCTGTAGTATCTGACCTGAAGACCGGGCAGCACAGCTGCACAGTGGAGCCTCCATGGATCGGACTCGTTATTTCAGCACATCCCACAGCTGCTCGATATTATTGAGATCTGGCAACAGCAACAGCTACAGCAGTCAAATAAGGGCAGAAAACAGCATTCCTTTACTGTAATGCAGCCATTAAGGCCACAGTATTACCCAAAATCCTAGACAATATTTTATCTTATATCGCAATGTAGATACCATATCAAAGCATTACCCAGGCTAGTTGCATGATAATCAGTATTTGCTTGAGTGGTCATAATTTTTTGGCTCATCTGTGTATATTGAACTGCTGCTTGGAGTGGGTCTGTCTAATTGCCAAATGGTTATGGTGTTTGCTTTGACCTGGAAGCGTGGTAGTTCAGACCCCAGTGCTGCCTCATCCAAGTCAGTGCAGACTTTGGCCCTTAAAGGCCCTTAACTCCGCATTGCTGCCTGGGATGTTTGGCTCCCCTTATAGACTAATGAAACCTTTGGGCAAGTGTGTGAGCTAAGTTATGAAGGGACTGTTGCATATTGATCCATTCAGATGTGAAGAGAAGATTCTGTTTTTATTCTGTTGGCACTTGAATGCGCGTCTCTACTTTTGTTTGGAGTGGTGCAGTGGGTAGCGCTGTCCCCTAACAGCAGGAAGGGTGTGGGTTTAAATCTAGTCAGGAGCCTTTATGAGTGGAGTTAGCATGTTTACTCCATGTGTATATGGATTTTCTCAGGGTGTCCTCGCTCAGGCCACAGACATACTGTACATACAGGCTAATTCTAAATCCACATAGGTGTGTGAGTGAATGATGTGTGATCCTTAAACTTGCTAAGGGAAGATTACGAATGTAGACACATGGTAATCTTAACCCCTTTGCGCAGATATAGACGCTGGCGTCCAAAAATTCCAAAATTTAATTCTTAAATAATTCTGTAATTGAATTTCCAAATATCGTACTTCACTGGAATAATTTTCAAGAGTCTCTGTGACACAAATTCTGAGTTATAAAGCCCTTAAATAGTCTGACATGACAGATATGAGATAATTGGCATTATTTGTATTCTGTGCTAAGGGGTCAAGGAAAAGTGTTTAAAGGTCTTCTGCCACGGAATTACAAGTCGAACTTATTTTATGTAAATTTTCTTTCTGAATTCGAATATGACCATGTTTTTGCCTAAAATCATTCTATAATGCAGAAATCTAAACAAAACGACTATGTTTGGGAACACCCCTAAAAAATCGTATTTTTTTTCACAACTGTTCGGCAGTTTGGGTGCGACGTATACTCGGGAACGCTCAGCCCTGCCCCCAGCCCGGCATTCATAGGTCCTGCATACAATCCTGACCTATACCCACCGCGCTTCCTTTCAAATTGACCAACATTGTTCACAAAAAGAACGCCGGTCTACAATTATGTATGACTAATACGAACAATCAGAAGAAGAGAATATTTCTGGTGCCTATGAGAACCTATGCGATTTCATAACTCTTCATTATTGCAAGGCACTCACTCAGTGGTGAGATATGAAGGTGTGCACGTCGCTGGTTTTCATATTAGCTGCAGGTGTAGCCTAGCCGATGTCAGTAGCTGAGTTTTCATTTCCCTGTTTTAATGCGTATTTTGAAGTTACGCATCAAAAAAGGTAGCCTAATGGAAACACCATTATTCGAAAATAAATCCTCTGATTCGCAAAAAAAAAAAAAAAAACGTTTTTACGCTCGCTTGAGGTGGATTCTCACTTTTGCGAAACAGACTTAATGCGCATAATCTGAAATGGAAACACATTTTGCTAATAAACGCTGATGAGGAGGGTTGGCTGCGATGAAGAGCATGCACATGGCTACTTGTGCTTTCTCAGACCGTGCAACTCTACACTGTCCATATTCAACTTCCGCATATACTTCACTTAGTGGTTAAGTGCCTTTTTTGATATTATCCAAAATCAGTTGCACGATCGAGGGGTGCAGTCATGAACAGTAGGTAATGCCAGACTGAAAACACAGTTGGACCGTTCTCCATTTTCGCATTTGAGGTTGCCTAGCAAGGAAGTTGGTATGTGTTTATCTGACATAGGTACGCACGCACATCACCGCCTATTTAGAGTTGTTTATTTGCTCTCAACCGCCTGAGGGAAACATGGAAACGCACTTAATTCGCATTTAGTTTTAGCGAATTTTCACAAGATTCGGTTCAAATTTAAATGGAAACATAGCTAGTGACTGCTGTCGAAAATATATTGGCAGCAATGATGACGGTAATAATAATATTAATCATCATCCTCGAAACACTATCCAGTAGCCGATTTAAAAAAAAAAAAAAAGATTATGTGCTTGTATATTAAAAGTGCTGTAGAGCCCGCTGTTGAAGTCAGTGTCCTGGAAGTGGTCACTGCAGATTACGCTAGACTCGCTAAGTCCATGCCACTTGGCTCGAGTTAGCCTCACTTTCACGGCCCAAAGTTGTCTTCGAGCCTTATCCTTGGGGAAAGTGTGTAGGCTTACCGCGTCTTTGGTTGTTTTTTTACAACCCCCCACGATGCACCGACCTGGCATTTCAAGTATTGAAGCAAATTTTAGATAAAAAATATTGCACGAATACACACCGCCAAGCTTAATAAATGTCAGGTGCGTTCCCGAGCGCACGTCACGGGTGCACATGATCATGCATACTCGTTTTTTTCCCGATTTTTGGAGGCTGGCCCTAAGAACTGGCAAAGTGGCCAAAATAGTAACTCCGAAAATGTTTTTTTTTTTTTTTAATTGTCGAAACGCTGTTCGCAGAACTAACGTTAAAATGTTTATCAAAAGCAGTCCCTAGAACATATATCAAATTTAAATTTTCGGTGGCAGAAGACCTTTAAATTGTTGTTAAACTTGTAATAAATTAATGTGCCTCTGTTTGTACTTGTGTGTGTGTGTGTGTGTGTGTGAGCATCATCCTATTTGCGGTGCACTTGCTGGAAACAGGAGCTGTGTAGGGTTGCTGAGTGTTATTGCAGTCGTCTCTTCACGTAGCTCCTGTGTGTATCTGAAGGCATGTACCCTCAGGTCTGGGAGGGGAATATCCATTTAAAGAGAAACCATTCTGTCTTCGATCGATGTCTCTTACTGGGAATGATATGCTGGTGAGATAATGGATGGAAGGATCAATCGATAGCTCGGTCTCGAGTCAGGTTTATCTAGCCATCTGTTCACACCCACATCATGTCGGCTGGTAAACAAAATCTAACATTTTGCGTGCTCAGTGTGCGCACGTTCTCTGTTGTCCTGTTACATGTCTTGCAGTTTTTATCCTTTCCTGCTGGTTTTTGGGCCTGAACGAAAGCAGAGTCCCACACATCAGAGGCATGTGTTTAGCTTTTACCTGGATGATGGATATATCTGATGGCTTGAAAGAATTGCCATTGGTCCTTGTATCTGCTCCCTGGGCTGTTGTTGGCCCTGGCTTGTACCTGCTGCGTGAACTATTATCTGCTTGGGCACAAGGTGGATGGGGATTTAGGAATGAGTGTTGTCCTTCCGCATGTCCATCTGTCCATCTTCACAGTTCTTTTCTGGGCCAAAACTCATGAACAGTACAATATTCTTCCACATTATTGAATGTATACAGCGAGGGAGATAAGTATTGAATGCATCAACATTTTTCTCAGTAAATATATTTCCGATGGGGCTATTGACATGAAATTTTCACCAGATGTCAGTAACAACCCAAGTAATCCACATATACAAAGAAATCAAAACAAATAAGCCCATAAATTAAGTTATGTGTAATGTGTTAGTGGAATGACACAGGGGAATTGGTATCGAACACATAAAGAAAAGGAGGTGCAAAAAGGCATGGAAAGCCAAGAAACCAGCTGAAATCTGTCAGTATTTAGAAAGCAATCCTGCCCCCTATCAGTGCAAATTAATATCAACTGGTTTAGTCCTAATTAATAGCCTATAAAAAGGTTTCTCATTACCCAGGTATCAAGAGCTCTCTCACGACCTTTGAAACCTTATTGTTGCAGAAGTCACAGACGTATTTCTAAACTTCTGAATGTTCCAGTGAGCACCGCTGGGGACATAATCCGGAAGTGGAAAGAACATCTTTTCACCATAAACTGGCTCCTTGCAAGAATTCTGACAGAGGAGTCAAAATAATAATCAGGAGAGTTGTCCAAGAGCCAAGGACCACTCGCAGAGAGCTTCAGAAAGACCTGGAATTAGCAGGTACTGTTGTTTCAAAGAACACAATAAGTAATGCACCCAACCACCATGGCCTTTATGCACGCTCACTGCGCAAGACTCCATTGCTGAAGAAAAAGCATGTTGAAGCTCATTTAAAGTTTTCTGCACAACATTTGGACAAGCCTATGAAATACTGGGAGAATATAGTCTGGTCAGATGAGACAAAAATTGAACTCTTTGGATGTCGTAGCACACACCATGTTTGGAGGACAAACAGCACTGCACATCACCCCCAAAACACCATACCAACAGTGAAGTTTGGAGGAGGGAACATCATGGTGTAGGGCTGTTTTTCAGCATATGGCACTGACAGACTTCATATAATTGAAGGAAGGATGAATGGAGAAATGTACTGAGACATTCTTGATAAGAATCTGCTGCCATCTACAATCTGCTGAAAATAAAATGAGGATGGACATTACAGCAAGACAATGATCCCAAACACACAGCCAAGGAAACTCTCAGTTGGTTTCAAAGAAAGAAAATACAGCTGCTAGAATAGCCCAGCCAATCACCTGACTTGAATCCAATTGAAAATCTATGGAAAAAACTGAAGATCAGAGCTCATAGAAGAGGCCCTCAGAACCTTCAAGATTTGAAGACAGTTTGTGTGGAAGAATGAGCCAAAATCACACCTGAACAATGCATGCAACTACTTTTTCTATACAAGAGGTGTCTTGGAGCTGGCACTACTAACAAAGGCTTTTGTACTAAGTATTAAATAAATTTCACTAAGCGTGTTCAATACTTTTTCCCTGTGTCATTTCACTTTATGACACATGATTTATGGACTTATTTGTTTTGATTTCTTTGTATGTGTGTTTAACTTAAGTTGGGTTGTTACTCACATGTGGTGAAAATTTCATGTCAATAGCCCCATTAAAAATATATTCCCTGAGAAAAATGTTGACGCAATCAATACTTATCTCCCCCACTGCAGATACATCTTGTTGTGCAGATGTGCTTTTTCATTCTTACGTCCGTTCTCCTGTCCGTCTGTCCATCCTTCCACCATGTTTTGTTTCCAGCCCAGATATCAGCCATCCTGTGGCGGGGGATCGGAGTATTTCATCTTTGTTGACCCTAGTTTCTGCTGTCTGGACTATTATCTGCTTGTTTATCTGGAACCTGGACTGTTCTTGGCTGTTTTTCCTGCAGCCTGCTGTTGGCCTGTGCACGTCTGACGTTCTGCCTTTAGGACCGCAAGCATTACATCCAGTGAGTTTAGCGCTGGAGAGACAGAGTTGCAGAGTAAGTCTCTTTTCCTCTGTGGTGAGTTATTTCTGCTGGATAGCCTTCAGTTGCTTTGTTTCATTTTTTTTCTTCTGTCAGCGGATTTGTGTCTGTTTGATGTTTAATTGCAGGGAGTTCTTGGTATTGAACTGATTCTGAAAGTGCAGTATCAGTCAGATGTTTGGACACCCACATTTTTCAAACCATCAATTACAAAAGAAAAAGTAAGTTCATGGATCCATCAAACTGACTGCCACTGTAATAATGATTGCTGAGTATAAACTCTACCCGTTGATGTGCTGCACTTGTGGTTTGCTTTGCATTGAATTCTTTGTCAAAAATGTTCAAAACTGACGTGCTTTTAATTCGCTTGGTGGAAAATGGCGGGAAAAAATTTCTTGGTTAATTTAGCCAAATTTGGCTTCTTTCTGTATTCCTGAATTTTGGATATACTACTTCTGTAAGAAGGAAATATATTTTAACGTCTGATTATTTACTTCTCATCTTGTGCCAGTTTAAGGGTTTAGTGCAATAATTTGATTAATGCCAATCTCTTGTTTTATGGTGTTACACAGAATATGCTTTCACCATGTACCATCGCTATGTACTGGTCAGAAATCTGCTTTTCTCATGATATTGTTTCTGATCTATCGATGATGAGATTTAAGTAAAGTGTATAATATTTTTATTTCCCCTCTTTAATATAAGACATGAGATTGGTGTTTATCAAGTTATTGCACTGAACCCTTCAATTGAGGTTATTTTCAGAAGTTAAACCACTTACATTTAATAAAAAATAGAGTACTCTTACACAAGTAAAGCGTGTGAACATTTGATTGTTACTGTACGTAAATACAAGTTTGATTGATTGACCAGTGATCTAGCCAGTGGCTAACCAGAAATGGATATTATTGGTTATAGACATTGCAGCAGGTGGAGACATATTGAGTGACCGTGCAATAGCGTGCATTAGCACTCGCGTAGCATAGACTGAACACTGAGATGATTTATGCTGTGGTCTTCTGATGTGAATTGTTTCAGCTCCTAGGGTGGATCTTGTCAGAACTGCTCTTTTAGCTGGATGAATAATTGTAATGCCTTATGATTCACCATACATTAGAGCAGATAAGTTGCGTTGATGAATCAAGGAAACATTGCAAGTTGAAGTTTTGCTCCCACGATGCAGGTTGCAGCCTTAAAGGTGCAGTCATTGATAAAATCCAGCACACTTTAGGTAATGTTTCGCTATATTCACCACACGTTCTGACACAATCACTGCCACATGACATCAGAGGAGGAAACCTGGTCTCTCTCTGTGCCCCAGGCTCAGTAAAGGCAAATACAAAATAAATATTGTGTGCTGGCCGGACGAATTCAACATTGGGTTCTCGGGCCCAATTGCATACAAGGAGGAAGTTCAAGGGCTTTGCTCAGTCTGTCTTGCATGAATCGCAGCAGGTAACACACCTGTTGCATTCCCTATGGCAGATGGTAGCCAGTTAGTAGAACTGAACTGCTAATTCCAGCACTTCCTAACATGGCATGGACAGAGGATTGAAACTTGCACTAAGTTTTGAGATGAGTGGTTGCACAGTATATTCAGGATCATAACTGTATGTGATGAACGTTGGGACGTTGGAAGCAATTTTTGGAAGCAATAAAAACAAGCGGCACTGCAGTTTTGGTGAGGAATAGCTTCCGAACCGACGTTCGCTGATTTAATGAAGCTTGCCCCAACTTTAGCTGGGTAACATTAGGGGTGCATCTCAAGTTTCTTATTTTACATTTCCCAGCTCCTCGATCTCTGCATGAGCTGGAAGTTGTTCCGAATCCTCCATCATGCTGACTGTCTCAAAGCACTTATTTCTGCGACGAGGTGAGAGCTCTGAGGAACCATGAGTGAGGATGCACGCGAGCAGCCTTCCTGAAAGACTTTCAGCTGAATGCCATGATGCCAATTGGTAATGTCAGGCACGGGCAGCAGATCTAGTTGTATGCCATCATCAGAAATGGACTTGGCCTCATGTGTCGCTTCAGAGGAAAGGATTCTTCATTTCTTCTCTCCTTGCATGGTTTCCTTGCATCTCTCCATGCATTCCCGGTGGAAGGGACACAAGGGAAAGACGCAAGTGAGGGAAGCATGGAAGCAACTTAAAGTGCGCCTATTATGGTTTTTAATTATTTTGATGTTGTAGTGTGAACCATGTTTTTATGCACATTTAAAAGGTCTGTGTTGGAAAGCAACTCAAAGTCACCTCCAGAAGAAGCTCTCTCTGCCGCAAAACACACTGCTCCAGAGCTGACTGAAACGCCGCAATACTTTTGGCCATTATTTTTCATCAATTGGTGATGTCACCAATTGAATTTTTGCCAAGCAGATGGTTTGGTACGCCCTTGAATCAAGTGGTTTACGCCCACAAGGCTACACCGGTATTTGTTTCTAAAGCTCATTTATGCTCTGGAGCGGAAATCCAGGGGCGTGACGTTTCCGACACTTGCAGACGGTGGACCAATCACTAGTGAGTGATCAAGATGACCAATCACAGCACACTGGGGTTTTCGAGAGGGCAGTGGCAGGACCTCAATGGAGCATTTCACAGACAGGTGCTGCAGAAATGGCCAGCAGGAGAAAACTCAAGTGTTTTTTTTTTTTAACAATGACGCATTTAAACCTTTTTTAGTAGACTTCAAGAATACAAGAATGACCAGTGAAAAGTCACTTAATAGGTGGACTTTGAGAACTGAGATGCACGCTTTGTCCAATAAAAATTATTGAATGGTACGCTGGCTATAGTGACATTCTTTACAAGTCTTTTTAGTGTGTTTATTTGTCAATGGTTCTGATAATATCCTGCCTGATTCTTTCTGTGTGAGTTTGGCCTTGTTTTCCCCATGTTTGTGTTTCCCTGGCTGCCCCAGTTTCCTCCTACAGCCTTAAGGCTCTGCAGCCCCATTTCCAAGAAAATTGGGATGGTATGGAAGATTCTGGTAAAAAAAAAAAAAAAAAAAAAAAACCAAAGCAGTGATTTCTAAATACCTTTTATCTGAATTAAATCGAAAACCATGCAAGATAAAATATTTCCTGTTTTACCTTACCAATTTTATTTATTTATTTTTATATTTTAATACAGGCTTATTCTGAATTACCTGCCGGCAAAACATTCCCAAAAAGTTGAGATGGGAGCAATATCAGTCTCGGAAAATGTCATGTATGTGATGATTATCACGTAACAGCAGCACATGTCAAGGTCTGCTTGGGATCCACTAGATGGTTAGCGAACAGTCGTAAAGACCGAAGTGATTTCAACAAAGGCCAAGTCAATATGGCCAGATGACTGGGTTGGAGCATCTTGGAAACGGCAAGGCTTATGGGGTGTTCCTGGTCAGCAGTGGTGATTACATACGGACAGTGGTTAAACCATGAACAACCCCACACACTGGCTATAGAGGTCCAGCGGGGTAATTTGCCATGCAACATGACAGATTCTTCAGAAATGATTTGAGGTACATGACAATGAGTTCAAGGGGTTGACTTGGCCTCCAAATTCCCCAGATCTCAATCCAGTCGAACATGTGTGGGATGTGCTGGACAAACAAGTCCGATAAATGGAAGCCCCACCTCGCAACTTACAGGACATAAAAGATCTGCTGCTGAGGTCTTGTATAATCCACGCCTCTGTGAATCTGAACCATTTTGGCAGCAGGTGGACAGCTGTGTAATTGTAAATGGGTGTTCTTGGTTATGCATTAATAAGGTAAAATGAATGATGGGTTGAATAGCGAAGGGGTGGGATAAAACCAGATGTTTTTTTTCCTTAAAGTGACTGAATGATTGAACTCTTAGTAAATCCTCCTCTACTATATCACTGTTAAATATATTTTCTCAGTTCTTGCCTCTACTGTTTCCTTAATGGATCACTGTCATGTCATGCTAATTTGCATTGAGACTGAGTATAGGTGTGTGTGTGTGTGTGTGTGCGCACATTCGTGCGTGCGTGCGTGCTTATGTGTGTAGGTTTGCCAGGATATCTATATGGCATCTTTTCCACGTGTAGTCCTGTTTCCGGGCACTTTATTTTCTATCTCATTTTCGGTCCCACTGTAGATGAAGTGTCGCTCATAAAGGCTTTATACAGCATGTATAATGCCTTCATAAATGAGATATAATGTCTTCTTATAATCATACATAAGCAAATGTCATGCTTTGCAAAGGGTGAAATAACACATCCTTATTCATGCGATGCCTGATGCGACAATGACAATGTCACTTAGCTGACAATGTCACCCTTTATAGCATGAAGCCACAAGCTAAGTGACATTGTCAGTTATATCACATCTGGCAACACATGCTGAATAAGGATGTGTTATTTCACCCTCTACAAAGCATGACATTTACTTATGTATGATTTATGAAGACATTATGTCTCATTTATAAAGGCATTATACATTCAGTATAAAGCCTTTATGAGCCAAACTTCATCTAAAGTGTGACCTGATTTTCTATTACTTTATGCCCGTTTTATGTTCATTCAGTATATATTTTTTTTCATGTCAAGCTCTTGATGCATGTTGGATATTTGTTGTGAAGCAGAATGAGCTGCATTTCTTGTATCAAAGGTGCTATACATATAGCTTAGGATGATGACCCTGAGCCTGGTGTATACAGCTGTTCAATTTTTGCTGTGTCAGCAGCACGTTTTCCATTCGCCATTATGTTCCTCTATGCCTGTTACAGCGTGCACTAACACAGAGAAATGTGTCCGGCCGGCCACACTTTAATGCCCTAATTGAAGCAAAGTTGCTCAACTCAAAGACCCAGACTGGCGAGATGTGAAACTGCTCCACTTGGCTCTGCAGTATTTGTGGTGGGGCAGATGGGGTAACAGAGTCAGTAGGGCAAGAAAGTTTCAGCCATGGGACAGATGGGGTTAGAGAGTTTAGGTTGTGTAGTCAGTAGTTTAAGAGTTGTAGGAGAGTTTTTGGGGTGGAGTGGGTGGGGTTTGTTTTTTAGGTATGGAGTAGTTTGTGTAAGAGAGTTTATGGTGTAGAATAGGTCGGGTAAGAGTTTTGGGTGCAGAGTAGGTGGGCCAAGCGTTTTGGGTGTGGAGTGGGTGATGTAAGACCGTTTCAGGTGTGGAGTAGGCAGATTAAGAGAGTTTTAGGTGTGGAGTAGGTGGGCTAAGAGTTCTAGGTGTGTATTAGGTCAGGTAAGAGAGTTTTAGGTGTGGAGTTGGTGGCGTAAGAGAGTTTCAGGTGTGGAATAGGTGGGGTAAGAGTTTTAGGTGTGGATTAGGTCAGGTAAGAGAGTTTTAGGTGTGGAGTTGGTGGCGTAAGAGAGTTTTAGGTGTGGAGTGGGTGGGGTAAGTGTTTTAGGTGTGGAATAGGTGGGATCAGGGTTTGAGATGTGGATTAGGTGGGGTAAGAGATTTTTAGGTGTGGAGTAGGTGGGGTAAGAGTGTTTCAGGTGTGGACTAGGTCATGTAGGTGGGGTAAGAGTTTTAGCAGTGGATTAGGTGGGGTAACAGTTTTAGGTGTGGAGTTGGTGGGGTAAGAGAGTTTTAGGTGTGGAGTAGGTGGGATAAGGGTTTTAGGTGTGGAGTAGGTGAAGTTAGAGGCTTTTAGGTGTGGAGTAGGTGAGGTTCGATAGTTTTAGCTGTGGAGTAGGTGGGGTAAGAGTTTTTGGTGTGGAGTGGGTGAGGTAAGGGTTTTAGATCTGGAATAGATGGGGCAAGAGAGTTTTGGGTGTGGAGTAGGTGGGGTAAGCGTTTTAGGTGTGGTGTAGGTGGGGTAGGAGTTTTAGGTGCGGTGTAGGTGGGGTAAGAGAGTTTTGGGTGTGGAGTACGTTGGGTAAGAGAGTTTTGGGTGTGGAGTACGTTGGGTAAGAGAGTTTTGGGTGTGGTGTAGGTAGGCTAAGAGAGCTTTAGGTGTGGAGTACGTTGGGTAAGAGACCTTTAGGTGTGGTGTTGGTTTAGTAAAGGAGTTTTGGGGTTGAGGAGGTAGGACCAGAAAGTTTTTGCCGTGGGACAGTTTAGGGTAAGATAGTTTTCAGTTTGGAGGTGGTTGGTGAAGTGAGTTTTAGCCGTAGAGTATAAGAGTATTATCCACGGGGTAGATGGGTTAAGAGGGTTTTGGGTGTGGAGTAGGTAGGTAGGACGATTTTTGCTGTGGGGCAGGTGGTGAATGTGTGTAATGGCCATGGGGTAGATGGGGTAAGAGGGTTTAGCCAAGAGGTAGGCAGGATGTAGGGCTTGCCGTTTTCTGATTGGTCGGGTTGTGAGACACCGGTTCCTGTTCTTCATTTGTTTGCCCTTCAGGCTGCTGCACTGAGTGGTTCCGGTCCAGTAGTTGTGCTCAGAGTGGATGTTTGTGTGGAAACATGCAGCCCTTTTCCATGCGGGTCATGTTAAGTCTTTCCTCTCCTGAAGCAAGCATGAATTCTTTTACGTATAGATATAAATACAAAGAAGATTCATATTAAATGCCTTTCAGATTTCCTCACTTGATAGTCATTTTCAAATCATTGTCAGATGTGCTCAATTGATAGTCATTTTCATAGCAAAGTGCATTTTAAAGCTTTTCCTATTTTTAGAATTAACACAGTCGCTTCCTTAAATTCACAATTTGATGCCAGAACTGATGTTTGACTGTAAATTTTCATTCGTAAATGCGTATTGAAGATATCTGGTTTTTTTTTTTTTTTTTTTGGGTGTGTTTGTGCGGGCATGTGTACAGACGTATACACTCTTTATTGTTTTGGAGACATATGACATGGAGCAGAGAGGACGGTGGGGAGAGAGAGATACTGAGAGTGAGAGATGTTGATAGAGACTGAATAAGACACACCGACATGGAGAGAGAGAGAGAGAGAGAGAGGAGGAGAGAGTGACTACCCGTAAGATGAGTGGCTTGGTGTTCTCTTCAGTTTTAACCTCCTGTACTCGTGTTGAGCTGTTGTGGTCACGCGTTAGCCATGTCCCGAAAGAAGAGAAGCTTTACTTTTGGTGCTTATGGCGGGTAAGGTTTTATTATTTATCTTATTTACAATATCATAATTCCCTCCTTCACTGCCCACTGTATTTTGGACTTCAGTTTTAGACTGTTTATCTGTTGTGGATGCCATAGATCATGTGGTACTAAATGAATGGCTCTCTCTGGCTGTAATCTGGTTTGTGTACTGTAAGTGTGTGTGTGTGTGTGTGTTTGTGTTTTTGCTTGAGCGTCTGTGTGTGTGTGTGTGTGTGTGTGTGTGTTTGTTTGTGTGTGTGTGTGTGTTTGTGGGTTTAAAGAGCTGATTTGGATTCTGTACTTTGCTGCCCTGTCTGATGCATTGCTGGAATGACTGCTCTTGTGGAAAGTTAATTTATTACTTTAATCAAAGGATCAAAGGCGAAAGACTTTAGAGTGTGAGTGTGCGTGTGTGTGTTGTGTATGTGGGCGTGTGTGTGTGTGTGTGTGTGTGTGAGAGAGAGAGAAATAGGGGGCGTTGTGGCAGTGTCCAGCCTCTTGGTCTGTAGGTAGCAGTGCCCAGGTCTCTGGGGTCTGGCTCTGTGTATTTATAGCCAGTCAAGGTCAGGAGTGGACTGACATCCCTGCCCGGCTGCAGTCTGGGTGCTCCACAGCACAGCTGTCGCCCCTTACTCCACAGGACACCCCTGCCAGGGCTCACCCAGCCGTCCTGCTGCTGAATGACAGGACCTACCTAATGGGCATCTAGCCTCGCTGCCAACAGGAACCTCATTCCACAGTGTTCAGTCCTGCCAACCTTACCCCCGCACCACCTGACACCCCACCCCCTATACCCCACCCAAGCATGGATGAGTGTAGTATCTGAACCCACTGACTTTCCCTGGGGTCTGAGCGATGGAGAGTGTATCACTGATGTAGGTATTATTACATATGCTGCTCTGCCAAAAAAAAAAAAGTTACACACTAGCATTTTGTTGGACTGCCTTTAGCTTTTGATGCACACTGTTTGTGGCATTGTTTTGACAATCTTATGAAATGTTACAACATTTATTTTGGACCAGAGTTGCGGTCATTTTTTGCGAGACATTGTGTTGACGATGGGAGAGTCAAACTGTTCCATTAAGCCTTCTCCAGGACATCTCAAAGACTTTCAGTTGGTTAAGGTCAGGACTCTGGTGGCCAAATCATGAGTAGAAATAGTTCTTCATGTTTGGCAAATCACTTTTTTTTTTTTTTTTATTTTAGCTCAATGAATCTTGGCTTTGTCATCCTGGAATATGCCTGTGCATATCCATTGATGGGATAACCTGGTCACTCACTATACACAGGTAGTGTGCTGACCTAATTTTTGTGGCTGTATAACATCACAGAGCCTAGACCTTAGCAACCCCAGATCATAACTCTGCCTCCACAAGCTTGTACTGTAGGCGCTATGCATGACGGATGCATCGCTTAATGGGCTTCCTTTCTTACCCTGATGCACCTATTTTTCTGGAATAGGGTAAATCTGATTCATCGGGCCACATGAACTTTTACCATTTCTCCTCAGTCCAATCTTTGTTCCTCGGCAAAGTGAAATTATATTTCTTGGTAACTTCACTAACCAAATGGCTTTCTTGTGGCCATGCCGCTGTTCAGTCTCAATCCGGCAAGTTCCTGTCCCATTGTGTGTGGAAATGCTCTTACTTTCTCAATCAATAGTAGCCCCTATAGTGAATTTTTTTACGGTGAGATTTCACCATATGCCTTATTCAACTCCAATCGCATTCATGATTTTTTTTTTTTTTACCCATTTCTTCAGCGATTTTGACAGTTTGCTACTATGCTTTCTGGTTTTACTAATGCTTTTGGACAGTTCTTAACCTAATTCTAGTGATTTCTGCAATCTCCATAGTTCTTTTCTTTGCTTGATGCTGGCCAATAATTTGCCCCTCTAGATAAGAGACATACTCATTATTGAACCCCGTGGGGTAATTTGTCCTCACATTTGACCCATCCTACGGTTAGGAGCAGAGGGCAGCCGCAGAGCAGTGCCCGGTGCCCAACTCCAGTCCTAAAGCCAGTTCCTTGGTCAGGGGCACTGGTAGGAGTGTTCCTATAACGCATGTTTTTGTGGGTGGGGGAAACCGGAGTACCCGGAGGAAACCCAACACGAATACGGGGAGAACATGCAAACTCCGCACAGAAAGGCCCCAGGCCGGGTTCGAACCCACAACCTTCTTGCTGTGAGGCGACAGTGCTAACCACGACGATGGGATAACCATTTTCCACAACCATTCCGACGTGGTCATTGAAGAAATGAGAAGCTACTCACCACATCACTCAGGGTTAATTTGAAAAAAAAAAAACTGTTGCCAGTTGAAGTATATTAACCAGTGCAAGTTGATTGAATCATATTTAAGCTTTTGTTTATTTAAATCCAAGCTGTAACTTTTTTTTGCCAGGCAGTATATTATCACAGATACTTTTGGGACTTCTATTGCTGTAGGCAATGCAGAAAATTTATGCCTGATGGCAAATTTATCACAAACATTGAGACAGATAGTGAGAATGAATAATGTAAGAACAGAGGAGAGAAAGAGAGGATGAAGGGAGAGCTTGTGGATTTAGAGTTAGACTCTTATCACTCTCTGTGGTGTCGGTGGTGTCTGCACCGAGCTCACGCGGTACAATTCTGTTGATAACCTTGCATGAATAAAAAAGCTATTTTTGACTAACAGAACTTTAATGTTTGGGTGCAAGCGTGAATTTGAGTGTGGATTTGAATTTTAGTTTGTGTGTGTTGTGTGTAAGTGTAAATGATGTAGTGTGTGAGTTGTGTGTGTGTGTGTGTGTGTGTGTGTATATATATGTATGTGTGTATATACATATATATAGTGTGTGTGATTGAATGTTTGTGCATGTGCAGGTCTGTGTGTGAATGGTCACACTTTCACTCATTCTGCACATCACCCCTCAGATAATTCAGGCATCAGCAAATTCAGTCCCGGTTTTTATTCTATTCTGGGTGATTTACTGATTCAATGAACAATTATTGCTTCTGATTGGCCTGCCTATATTTACACATGACCCTACAGTAAAGGGAGGGTGGAAAACCAGTCTCAGCCCTTGAGGACAGTGGCTTGATGATCCCTGAAAGAAACCCTTTGACACTTTGCCATGAACCCTGGCATTGTCTTTGTGATAGTGCGTGCTGCTAGAGATGTATGAATTCTGTCTATGACCCTGTTTAAACACATACTTACTTGGTTCTGGGAGCACACTCTGGGACTTCGTGTTGATCAGATCACATTTAATTACTTTACTGCTCTCGCTACAGTGCTCCAGGGCAGACTTGATCCAAGGCACAATGTAATTATTAATGAAATGAATAATAAAGTTATGGATATTTTGGCTGCAGCTCTTTTAGTAGAGAGAACACTGTGAGACTGAACTGGTGAATGACTCTCATACCTGCGGACTCGTGTCATTTTTTAAAGACAAGCTAGAGTCGATTCAGTTTTTCCTCCAAGTTTTTCAGCTCTAAATAACCGCATGAAAATGTCTCGAAACATATTTACCCTGAAAATAATCAAATGCTAATGTTTTCTCGCGCTTAAGGTTGCTTTGACTTCCTTTAAAGGAACTTACTTGTAATTTGATGTCATTGTGTCCCGGCAGGCGTGTTCTTGAATAAATCGATCTGTCAGTTGTCCGTTCCCCGCAGTCAATGTTCCTTCACAAATCGCCGTGCAGCTTGCAAGTCCATGTTTAACGTCAATCTAATACACTCCCCTCCCTTTGATAAATCTACTGAAATGTGTTTTACTGGGGTGCACATTACGTCGCAAAAACTTGTTCGCCTGTGACTCGCACGTCACTGTGTCATAAAATTTGTATTGAGCTTATGGTGTTTTCAAGGAGTAGGATTGTATTGTCTCTACTTTCCCATTACAATGGCGTGACTTTGAAATACTGCTGAATGTCAGGCTTGGCGCTGCACTATCAGACACGCGTCTTTGCTATTAAGGATTAAATCAAGAATATTAGCTTGTGTAATATCGGCTGCCTCGTGCGTATGAAAGGGAAATAGTTTTTCACCGTAATTGGAGGCAAAATGCAGACTTTTTGTTGGAGTGAAATGCCGCAGCCCAGCAAAATTCAAAATAAATTGATCATTTGTATTCTGTTCAGGAGAAGGAACAATTATTCTGACGTTAAAATGATTGCGCTCGCAGAAAGAAAGCACTTCCACTGTTCTGTTCATTCCTAAGTCTCAGTGCGCCGAGCTCTCACTGCGTCGGCTCTGACTCCAAGATCGTTGATCCAGTGGAGTTTTCACCTACAGAGCATCTAGGAAGGGGTTCCGCATTCTGAGTTTTGGGTTTGTGTTCTATTTCGTGGTGCTCGGGTTCTAAAATAGAAATGGAGTTCAGCTGTTTTCTTTTTTAAATTTCCAGCTGTGCATTTATACTCTTGCTTTAGTTCAGATTTGCCCCAACCCTGTTCCTGGAGATCTACAATCCTGTTGTTTTTCAACTCTGACAAAGCAAACCTCATTCAATGGGTAGACTTTGCATTGACCTGTTTAATAATGGAGTCAGGTATGCTAAATTCTACCATTCATTCCAGCGAATTCTGCATTTTGATTGGTTAACACCAGGTATCTATTCACCGGTAAACTACCTCGCACTGGGTCAAGACCTCGTGCTGCGTGAAGAGCTCTCGCTTGATTATCGAGCCGCTTCAAAAAATATTTTCGTAGGGGTGTTGACCAGTCATGGTAGAATGGAGATGAACCTACCGTTTTTTTCGAGCACTCGGTATTTATCGTTGGCTAGATACCTGGAAATTTGCATTTGAAACCTCGCGCTCAAATGAAATTTCCAGGTATCTATCCTACGATAAATACCTCGTGTTCGAAAAAAACTGTAGGTTTATCTCCTAATTAGGGTTGTAATGAAAATGCACAGGATGGCAGATCTCCAGGAACCGGGTTGGGCATTCTTGTTTAACTAATCAACTTTTATTCCTGTTTAAAGAAGCTGGCAAATTCTAATCACCCTTCTGCTCTAATGGGAACACTCTCCGAATCCAAATCGCCAGATTGCAGAGGTGTAAAATCCAGGGGTCAGATAGTAAAAGTCCTGCCAAGTTTTTCTCCATCCCACAGAATGAGCTGATCACTCATATTGGCTCTATCTCCTGTCCCAAGTAAATCCAAGTGGTTGGAATAAATTTCTGGGGAGGTTTTAATTTCTGAACCTGGGCTTTACACCCCTGCCAGATTGTAATGCCACCTCAGAATCTGCAGGCAGTGGTGGATTAGAAGGTGCCGACTGAATTTCTTTGATTGCATGGGAACACTGGGCATCTGCATGCACTTTGTTGAATAATCCCGTTGTGCTTTTTTGCTGCATCTCCGCGCACACGTCTAGCTTTTGAGAGCTTTCTCTTTTGATATTGCTTTCTTATTCTCATCAGTTTTAGATGATGTATTATTGGTAGTAGTTGGTAGTTTGGTTTTTCAGTGTACTTTCAACTAGTAATTAGGCTGTTCTGTGATATTATAGTTTTACTTTGTGCTGTTAAACATCCCAGTTGCTTGACCTGACTTTCCTCTGACATGGAAGTAAGGTCACCAGTGAGGCGCAGTCGATGGGGTTAGAGAACATTGTAATGTAATCATATGGAACATTGTAACATTATTGTTAACCAAACCTCAGATTCGACAATGATGGGACTTTTCAAAGATGAGTTCATTGTAAGATTCAGAAGAGTGAGAGCAAGGAACACAGTCATTGCTAAAGACCTTCACTAAAAACACTGGATATGTAGCTGCTTGGTTTGAATGAAAGCTTGCACACTCACCAGCCCTTCCTGGATAAGGCTGACTCACTGTTCCAGGTTCTGTGTTCTGTGTTCTTTCTGAGTCTCTGTCCAACATTCTGGCTCTGAAGTTCTTAAAGGGATAAACTTGCTGTGATTAGATTGAATTGGCCCCATAGCGAAAGTGTATATTTTGCCCTTTTTCGCGCTAATTCTGCTGCTGAAAGGATGTCTTCTCCCAGTAGTTATTCTGCTGACTCTTTAATCTCCTGTGATGCTCTATTTACAGTGGAACATGAGGGCTGTGATGGGGTTATGGTCTCGTGTTTATAAAACATTACCTGTGTGGAGCCTTTGGTCAGAATCTATCTTACTGTAAATATTCCTCCTTCATTAAAGGGACACACAGTATAGCAGAAACCGGTTCAGAAATAGACAAATTCCAGGGCTGGAGACTGGGCGATTATGCTGTGACATAGTTGTGCGAAAGTCTGTATGTCAAGGATGATAAAATCACTGTCTGGAAACTGCTGATTTTTCAACCTCCCTTTACCTAAGGGTCAGGTGTTTAGGTAGTCTGGCCTATCAGAAACATTCATTAATTAGATTAATTAGTAAATTTTCATGGAGAATAGTAAACCAGGACTGGATTTGTATTCAAGGTCCAGATTTGGTAATCCCTGTGGTGGATGATTACTTGGATGTGTGTGTTGACTGGCCTTACAATCATAGATTGGGAGGGAGGTGGGTGCTGTAGGTTTCAGTCACAGACCAGAGTAGAGGGGTGAGTTCTGATTAAATCTTAAAAACAGAGCATCATTTATGACATCCCATATTAGCTTGTGTTGTTTGTAACTATTTATTACGACATTACAGTATTTATTACAGCAGCAGTCTCAGTGGTGTGTCTGCTCGTGATCTGATGATTGCATCTTTACGAAAACCCCTTCTGTTTCTCCACTTAGAGTTTGGAGAGAAAACCTGTCTCTAACTTTTCTTCCTTCCTTCTCCTGCCTGGAGATGCTGCTGTGATTGACGCTGGTTGTAAACAAGTCAGGTTCTCTCCTTTAGCCAGTGAGAGTTGCTTTATGGTTGGCAAAGAATTGTTCTCATCAATTTTTTTGTTGTTTCCTTCTAAAATGTGGTGGTGCGTTTCTGATAAATGTCCTTTTCCTTGAATGGCGGTCCCTTTCTGCTTCTCCTGAAGTGCAGCTGCATTCCAAGAGCCAAACCGCGGGTATTGTTTAGAAGGCGTCGGATGAGGCCTTTTAAAGGTGGGAGCAGAGACAACATTCAATCCCATCTCATGTGAAACGTTCCCACAACGTTACTGGAATTGTTCTCACAGTGTTACAACATCAGTGCTACATATTTTGCAGGCTGGGCAGATTGCCTTCATCTGGGCATACTCTTGGACGGCAATTCTGCACATCTGTGTTTTTCCAGGAGTTTTCTGTCTTCCTGGCTGCCCTATTTTTACACTGGTGCTCGCTTCCTCCTCCTCAGTGCGATGCTGCTACAGAAATACTGCAGACGTGGGGGGGATGATTTGTGGCACTTGAGGGGTGCCAAATGGTTTTATCCGGGATGGGAACCGACCCAATGCAGCGTGACGATGTGCGCACGCCGGAGCCATATTTATTGGGCGCCGTCTGACTGCAGCACTAGATGTGATTGGTTCCATCAGGTGCGCGTTGATCTGCCGTGGGCGTCCTCATGCTGGATTTAGAGACGGGACTGCTGCCGTCCTCAGGAACGAGGGTTTGAGCTGTCCAGGAAAAATGATTGCTGGATTGAATTTCACTGGATTCAAGTCCCAACATGTTTTCCCCATGGACACAGACGGTGTGCAAATATGCTTCACCATTAACCCAGACAGATCTTGTCCACAAACAAGCTTCCTGTCCGTTCTGTCCTTTTTGTTCATTCACAGTTGGTTTCAGTTTGTTAACCGGTTATGCTTATTTGCTGAATGGCCTTTGATTATATTGTTAAAATAGGTTGTGTTCATGTGCTCTTTCTGTTGGTGGATGAAAATTTTGCTGGAACGAGAGCTGGTGTGAATATTTTAGCCATTTTTATTGTGTCTTAAAACTGCGCTAGGTCAGAGCTGATCAAGCTCCTGGCTAATTGGGACTTACAGCAGTAGTGCTAGCGGGTAATTATTAGGCGATTAACACTGTCACTCCTGCCCTGGTTTCCTGTGGTGGGTTTGCTATGCTGTAATCAGTAGATGGGTGATTCTGGAGTATCTCCGCTGCAGTGTAAACATCAGATTCTACTATAAAATGCAAAATTCTGTCTGACATTCTGTCAATCTATTTTTCCTCCTCATTCGGTTGGAAAATCAATCTGAAACTGCACAAGAGCACTAAGCATTGGCATAGACAGGGACTGACAAAGCTGATTTTTCAATTATTCCAAATTCATGACAGTTACAAGCTAATTTAGGCATTTACGAGCATTTGTGGCAGGTCTGCGGGGAGTTGTGGCATGAGCATCCTCTGGTATGGACCAGTGCATACTCATGGAAAGATTGTCTTCCCATGCCCTCTGTCTCTATGTGGACAGACATTACATTACATTACACCTTTTAACATTAGTTATTTAGCTGAAATTTTTATCCAAAGCCAGTTACAGTTGATTCGACTATAATACTGGGGCCAATCTGTTACAACCAGCCTTGCCATTCACAACTTAAGAGCGAAAGTTTAAATTGCTCACTTTAAGGCGATTCTTTAAATCACATTTCAATGTGAGGGGAGATAATGAGAAAGTAGAGCGTAATATGAGCAGAAGGTGGGTTAAGTTGAGAGAGATCCTGGACTAGCGTGGTGGATACCACAACATCTAGAGCACTTTTTAAGATATGCACCTTCGGCAGGTGCTCCTGTAATTTGGAGAAAGAGGAAATGGCAAGAAAACTCATTGGCCCTCTACAGATGGCTTAATAATATAGCAGTCACCTCGGAATGCAACAAATCCACCCCCGAGAGTGACAGGACCAGCATCACCAAGTTTGTTGATGAAGTACTGATTTTGCAGTCATTACCTGATACAGATATTAGGACATTTGTGCTGCTGGAACCTCCACCAGATAGGAGCCTGCTTTGAACTGTTTGACTGACCACATGCCTGTATGTTCATTTATGTATGTGACCTTGTTAGTGTGTCTGTGTGTGTGTGTGTGTTTTGTGTCTGTATTTGCTTATGTCTGTTTATGTTTGTTTCTGTGCGTGTGTTTGTGCCTGTGTATTGTGTTTTGTGTGCTTGTGCTTTTGTGTGTGTTTATGTTGAACTCATTTTGTTCAAGGCAGTGACCTTGTTCGCACCTGTTCGATTGCCTGAATTGGCCAGGATATTTTCACTACTTTTCCTCAGTACAATGTTTTTTAGGCTTGTTGGGAAAGGAAATTGAACAGAGGAAATTCGGGGGGAAATTGCCTGCTTAAATCTGAAAAATGTACATAAAATAACAGCCGTATATTTCTGGGAACAATAATTACTTTGCGATAGTCTTTGTGCTAAGTATGCCTCTGCTGTGATATTATCTTTAATGAACACTTACTGAAATACTCAGCAACACGCACCCACACACACCAGCCAGGAGGAACAGTATAGGTCATTCACTCTCTTGTCACCTACGGCTCGGTTTTAGAAGTCCTTTGAACAATTCCTCTGTTTTCTTTGTGAAAACCAAACAGCGTTTCAAGTGGTGCGTTTCAAGAGAAGAGACGGAGTCAGATTCGGTGTTAGAAAAGAAAGTTAAAAAATGAAACAGTTTATTTGTCGTCTCGACCAGCGCAGTGTCCAATATAATTATGGTCTGACTGATTTCATTGGGATACAGCAGGGTTTAAGTATTCATTGTGAACAAAAAATATTGACCCAGGAGTTTCGCTATGGTGCAGAAACAATAGTGCCTGATTAACTCATTGGGTTAAACACAGATGACATTGTCTCAGTGAATACAGTACATAACCCATCAGTGTGTTCCTGCTTGAATACATCAGCCCAGCAGTGGACTGAAACTGCCTTGATTAAGTAGTTGGGTGAGACAGAATAACTGGTTGTAAAGATTCTAGATTACTGCCAACCTAACACCATATATCACTATATGTGCTGTGGACACTAGAATCTAACACCTTCTTCCTGCTTCCTTTGCATGGCACGGCATCAGCACAGCTCCTGATGTTGCCATAGTTTCCTCCCATTATGAGGTCCCCCAGTTGGGCTTTAGTTGTCATGTTGTGTGATGAGTACTGAAGGTGGATCGAGCTGATTCTGTGCTAACTAATTGAGTGGCTCGGGGGCCCTTGGGTAAACTTTGAGCTGAGACTTGTGAAAACTTTGCTTAGAGCTCACCCAATATATTTAAGTGATAAATGACTCTGCCAAACAAGTTCCCCTGTGATGAACGACTTCGTTAAATGTGGATGTTGAGATACTGGGTCGGGTGGAAAGCAGTCTTTGCAAACGTCCTGCTGCATCGGGCCCTCTGTATCTCCAAGAATCTGCCCCTCCCAATGTTTTCGCTGCAGAGCTCCCATCCTGCGATCTGATTGGCTCCTTGGCTCAAAGCCTCTTCAGTGAGGCGTTCATCGTTTCCAGGTTCTTCGGTTGCTCTTATCTAGGGGATGCGCATCTTATATGAGTTTATGTAGTTTTATGGGGGTGTTTACAGAGGTAGTGCCCTTCATCGCATTCAGAGTTTTAGTTTGGCGTTGCTTGGCAAATGTTAATTCAGCGCCCCCTGGTGGAGTGATGTGGTGGTGTTAATGTTGTGATTGTCACCTACGATGTTGCTGCTGTATCACTTGTGCTGCCCCACTTATGGAAGTCCTGGGTCTATAATGAGATTTATTTTTGTTGTCTTTTCAGAGCTGACAAGACCTTCTCCAAGACCCTAAGTCTATGGTGAGTGGCTGGTTTTATCTTAAAAAAACTTTCGGTTGGGGAGTCTTTGAATTGTCACAACTAGTTCTTGTGAATTGATGTGATAGACTTACTTTGTGTCCTACGATATGACGCTTCTTCTGTCATGTTGATGGTTTACAATCCCTTTGTAATTTTGCACAAGTGTATAAAATTCATATATTACACGTATATATCAGAGTAATGCATCTGCTCTGACTGTGTGAGTTTTCATTTTCAAATTATTTTTCAGCCGTTAGTCTTAGAAGGGACATTTATGGGGGATATGTGCCTGGCACTTTTATAGACAGCTGTTACATAAACTTAGCCCCTCCCCTTCCTTTTTACCCAGAATCTTAATACCCTTGTGCCCCCCCTCCCTCATCCCTGCTCATGAAACTGAAATTATTTAGTGCTGGATAAATCCTTTTGTTTCGTAAATATTTGAGTGAAATACAGGATTTGTCATAAATATAAACATTACAATCGCGGATGACGTGCACGAATGACGACGTTCTATCCTGTAAAGGCTATGATTATGGGGGGGAGAATTGCGCAGGAAAACGCAGCTCTTCTGCAGTCTAGCGGGACTGTTGAGCTGAAGAGCTTTAGCACGTTAACTGCCGTTTGAAGTGCGGAGAACGCCAAGTTATGTAAGACACAGGGGATCTGAGGGGGGGAAGCGTTCGCTCGGGACCGCTGTTTTATTGTCATGGTAACAGCTGCCGAGTGCAAGTTTTGGAAACAGGTACACTGGGTTGTCATGTACAGAGTATGCTGGAACAGAAAAACCAGTACATCTGTGCAGCCATTACATTAACTAATGCTTTTATCCAAAAGCACTTACGTTTCATTCGAGCGAGCAGCGCTCAGGCCCTCCTGGAGCAAAACGAAAGGCTTGTAGCACTGATATTTGTGTGACTACCCTGGGACTGGAACCACCGACCTTAGGGGTCTGAGTCAAATCAAATCCCTTTGCTAATAGACTGTTGGCTTCCTTGCGTGCTGCTGTGTATCAGAGCACTCGTTCCAAAATTACATGACTCCTCGCCCTTTTGTGAGGACCATGTGATATTGTGCGCCATTTTGTTAGGATGGCAACCTTTCAAAAAGGAAATGAAATGGGAGTTTTGTCTCTCCATTGCATTAGCGTAGCTTGGGCCACCAGTTTTCTCAGTTTTTACGCTAGCCAGTGAGCGTGCTTTGGCACACATCTCCAATGTGCGAGTCATTAACATTAATGAGCATGGCTACATACTATATGTCTCCATTTGTTTTTATCTGAAATAACTTGCTGGTTGAATTACTTCCAGTAAACGATTACCATGAAGGTCTGTAATCAGTGGTAAAGGAAAGCCCTCATGCAAATGAAGGCATTATTACCATGAAGACACTCCAGGTTATATCTGTGATTTTGAGGAAAAAAAAAAATGTATCTGTTTAAATTGACCATGTCACTGGACATTAACCCCCTTGCGCAGAATACAAATAATGTATTTTTTTAAATTGACCATGTCACTTTGACATTAAAATTATTCCAGTGACATTGACATTTAAATTCAATAACACAATTATTTAGGAATTAAATTTTCATCTGTATATGTTCAGGATGTCTGTAATGATGTTTTCATCAGATGTCAGGATGTCTGATTGTACAGTGGTTTGTCTGTGTTCCTATGTGCCCAAAATTGTCTGGGCATTTGTAGTGCATTTTAGCCTTAAAAAAAATGCCCTAATCCAGGTCATTTGTTGGGTAACTCATGAACTACTGGGTTAATCATATGACTGTGGCTCAGAAGGTTGTTGATTCAAGCCTCAGTGTAGCCACAATAAGATCAGTTCAACTTTTGGGCCCTGCATCAGGCTCTTACCCCATCGTTAATCCAGAGGGGATTGATCCCGACTTAGTCTAATCAACTGTAGGTTGCTTTAGATGAAAGTGTCAGGTAAATAATGTAATTCTGACTGAAACCAAACGGATGAAGTTCAACACCTAGGGGTCCAAAGACAACGATGCCGGACTGCTGTCCTTCGATAACTTCTCATGCATAGCCAAACAGAAATATTTGAGTTTCATTCAGGAAGCACCAAGCTGAGACATCTGTGCCTTTCCTAATGAAGTTGGATTTTGTGATGCGTGGAGTGCTTTGTGAATCAGCTTTTGCCAAGATTTCTATTCCTATGTTTCTTTTCGGGAACATTAATGCAAGCTTTTTCATTTATCTTCTGGAAAGAAAAATGATTGAACACCGGTACTGCAGAATGTCCTCATTATAACAGGCGAGCAGTAATTCTGGCTCTGGCACATAGAGGGCAGCACTGAGCCAGCAGGTCCCTGTAGTCCAGCGGTTCAGCGGCAGAAAGATGAGTGAAAAACAGTTTGTCACTGTTATAGTGTGATGGATTACAGTGCTGTGAAAAAGTATTTTCCCCCTTCCTGATTTCTTATTTTTTTACATATTCGTCACACTTACACGTCTCAGATCATTAAAAAAAAAATTTAAAAAAAAATATTAGACAAAGATAACCCAAGTAAACCCAAAATGCAGTTTTTAAATAATGATTTCATTTATTGAGGGGAAAAAGCTATCCAAACCTACCTGGCCCAATGTGAAAAAGTAATTGCCCCCCAAACCTAATAATTGGTTGCGCCACTCTCAGCGACAACAATTGCAATCAAGCATTTGTGATAACTGGCAATGAGTCTTTCACATCACTGTAGAGGAATTTTGGCCCACTCTTCTTTGCAGTATTGTTTTAATTCAGCCACAGTGGAGGGTTTTCGAGCATGAACAGCCTGTTTAAAGTCATGTCACAGCATCTCAATCGGATTTAAGTCCAGACTTCGACTAGCCCACTCCATTTTGTTTTTTTAAGCCATTCAAAGGTGGGCTTGCTGGTGTGTTTCGGATCATTGTCCTACTGCATAAACCAAGTGCACTTGAGCTTGAGGTCACGAACTGATGGTCGGACATTCTCCTTCAGGATTTTTTGGTAGAGAGTTTCATGGTTCCATCAATTATGGCAAGTTGTCCAGGTCTTGTAGCAGCAAAGCAGGCCCAGACCATCACACTACCACCACCATGTTTGACTGTTGGTATGATGTTCTTTTTATGAAATGCTGTGTTAGTTTTACACCAGATGTAAGGGCATGCACACCTTCCAAAAAGTTAAACTTTTGTCTCGTCAGTCCACAGAATATTTTCCCAAAAGTCTTGGGGATCATCAAGATGTTTTTTTGGCAAATGTGAGATAAGCCTTTGTGTTCTTTTTGGTCAGCAGTGATTTTCCTCTTGAAACTCTCCCATGAATGACATTTTTGCCCAGTCTCTTTTTTATTGTTGAATCATGAATACTGCCTTTAACTGAGGTAAGTGAGGCCTGCAGTTCTTTAGATGTTGTTCTGGGTTCTTTTGTGACCTCCTGAATGAGTCGTGGATGCGCTCTGGGAGTAATTCTGGTAGGACTGCCACCCGTGGGAAGGTTCACCGCTGTTCCAAGTTTTCTCCATTTGTGGATAATGGCTTTCACCTTGGCGCATTGGAGTCCCAAAGCCTTAGAAATGACTTTGTAATGCTTTCCAGACTGATACATGTCAATTACTTTGTCATCTGTTCTTGAATTTCTTCAGATCGTGGCATGATGTTTTGTTTTTTGAGATCTTTTAACCTACTTCACTTTGTCAGACAGGTTCTATTTAAGTGATTTCTTGAAGCAACAGGTCTGGCAGTAATCATGCCTAGGTGTGGCTAGTGAAATTGAACTAAAAAAATGTGGTTAATCACAGTTTATTCATGATTTAACAAGGGGGGCAATTATTTTTTCACAAAGGACCAGGTAGGTTTGGATAGATTTTTCCATCAATAAATGAAATCATCATTTAAAAACTGCATTTTGGATTTACTCATCTTTGTGTAATATTAAAATCTGTTTGATGATCTGAAACATTTAAGTGTGACAAATGTGCAAAAAAAAAAGAAATCAGGAAGGGGGTAAATACTTTTTCACAGCACTGTATTTGTCCAAGAGTTTGTAGTTTTGTGTGTTCAAGTTCATAAAAATCATTATTAATCATTTGTCATTGCTCTTGGTATGAACCGGCCTGTGGATTATGTATGCGACAAATACCAACATATCCGTTTAGCATGGACTTTATAGGACACGCACCCGCAGAGAAAGCCTCAGTATTGTGTAGTATGATCCAATGCGCAGTGTAAAGACATGGTCATTTCTACTGTGGCCAGAGAGTATCTTCTATGGCTACATACTGAGGTCAGAGTGCTGATGATACAATGTGATGTGCACAATATTGATGAAAGGGCATCACTCTCATAAATGGCCCAAAGGATGTGAATAATTGTAGTTTGTATTCGAAATCTCTGACACTGAACACGGTGGAGCAGAATAATAATAACGTGTTTTACATTAAAGAGATTAATTTTGGAAAAGGCAACAATATTATGAATAACTTTAGCAACTCAAAGGCCAGATTTCTCCATAATCTTGGTTCTGCATTGATAAAGAAATATGGACCCAACTACTTGAGCCAATAACAAATCTTGTGAACTTATCAATTAAAATGAGAACTTTCCCTGGGACCTGGAAAACAGGCATTTTTAGTCCAATCATTAAATCTGGTGAGCCATTGCGATTCTCTCAGTCATCTCTAAGATACTGGAAAATATTGTAGGTGAACAACTCATAATACATCTGGAGACAAATCAGTTGCTGCATCAACAACAATTTGAATTCAGACCTAAGTATTCTACTGAGACTGCAAATTGCCATCTAATCCAAAAAGAAATGTCTTTTGGACAAAAGCCATGCTGTGGGAGCAGTCTTCTTGGACTTAAAAAGAAGCTTTTGACACTGTTAATCACAAAATGCTAATATCCAAACTTTTCAAATTCAAATTCTCTGTTAATGCCTTGCTTTGACTCAGGGGAAGAGTACAGTAGGTCTGAGCTAATAGGTAAAGGTCAACCGCTGTGCCAATTGCATGGGGATACCCCAGGGGTCGGTACAAGGTCCATTGCTATTTAGCAATGTATATCAAGGACCTGCCCAAGAGATGTCCTGGTTTGGCTGCCAGATGTGTGCCAGTGATATGATCATTTACACATCTGTCAGAACAACAAACATAGCCGCTGACCAGCTCACTGAATTGTTACAGTCTGTATCCCTCTGGCTTACTGAATGTAAAAAAAAAGTGTCAATCTGCTTTTCTATACGTACACTTTATGAAAAGGAAATGTTCATGATAAAAATAATGAGGTCATCAGTGAGGTCGATCATGTCAAGTACTCAAGAATCATCTTAGACTCGTATCTAAGGTGTGATGAACAAGTGAATAATATTTGCAAAATTCAGATGCATCGGATCTGCTATTCAGTGCAGCCTAGCTCTACATGCGCGCTATGGTATTTTCACACCTGTCATACTGTGTCACTTCTGGTCACAAGCTTCACAATCAATTATAAAATTAATTGCAATATAATCAGACGATAAAAATTATGGACTAAAGAAAACCAATGAGGTGGGAGCTCTCTCGCAGAGGAGCTCAATATGCTGTTCGTCAAGAGTTTAATGAATATTCCAACCTGTGGCTTATTTTTAAATAAGGCTATGTCGTTGTGCTCTCTCCCTGCTTCATGAATTTGTGGCAGGACTCCAGTAGAATTAGCACATAGGCCTCAATCAAAGGTAATTCTCGCATTGCAATTCGCAAAACTGCATTTGGACAATCAGCCCTCTCTGCTAGAGGAGCAAACTTTGGAATTTTCTTCCCACTGAGTTCAAAATACAACACAGGTTTACTGCTTTTAGTAGAGGTTTCTTCTTTAACCAGGATTTAACACAACATTATTTTCGCAACTAATGCTCCTGTACGGATAAATCTGTATTTTTATAGTATTATATTTTGATACCTGTATTGTTTTTGTACCTGTATTGTGTTTTTATTTTTCTTTTTTGTCTTTTCTTCTTTCTACTCTAACTTTTTTAAAGCCCCCATGGACAGGTGTTGTAAATTAGCGTTTTCGCGACAAACATGAAATACAGAGCAGCGGGTACTTTTGGATAAGTGTAGATTGGCATTCCAGTGATTCTGTGTGTCAATGTCAAATAAATAAACTAAATAAGAATACCAAATTTGATAAATAAATGTATTTGTTTGATAAATATCTTATTTTCCCTGTCAGTGGAACAGACTGCCCTTCCACATCAGCTCTGCTCCTTCTATGCAGTTGCTCAAATCACAGCTCAGCCCACCTCTTTTCTTTGGTCTTTAAACATACTTGAAAATTATAAATGGGTTTTTATCATGGTTTTTTTTTATTTATTTATTTATTTATTTATTCATTTATTTCTGTATTTATTTTTGCTGATGTCTTTGTAGCACTTTGGTTCCTGTGGTCTAAACCTTTGATAGAAATAAATGTGACTAAAATAATTTTTAAGTGTTGTTGCTTAATTTTTTTTAATATGTAATGTACCTCACTGACCATTTGGTTAATTTCTTGTAGGGAACTGTCTTTAGTTTAGGGTGTGAATATTTTGGTGGGTGTGCTTTGTAGAAGCATTGTAGTAGAGCTACTGAAGCACGAAGCAAACTGTGGCTATGCCCTTCACACTGATAAACTGCCTATCAAACCTACTACATCCTCTAATGCTGACTGAAATCCTTATTTCTAACAGCCACCATACAGCATTTATCAGCTCTGCCTGTGCTGTCAGGTGATGCTTTCAAAGGAGCTTCAGAAACCTCCTGTCCCAGTGCATGCTGGGATAGACTCTGCACTGGCTCTACCCAGAAATAAGCTGGCAAGGCAGCTGTCATGAAACCGAATGATTAAGATGATAGTCTTTTATCCAGTTTATTTTGGTAATTAAATTATGAGGAAATAATTGTACGACAGTTACCAACAAAATAACTACTGATGTCTGTGGCCCTCCTTGTACCGGGAAAAAGAGGCCCCAGAATGGGCCTTGCAAATTTACACCAAAAAAGAATGGGTTGTATTTTACAGTATGGAGTCCATTTGGATTGTACACAGAAATATAAATGGAGGAGAACACCAATGAATGACCTACAGTGGGGTTTTAGTGGGAAATTCAAATGATAACAATGGAAGGGGGTGATGAGGGAAGACAGGTGCAAGAAGGGGGAGGGGAGGTGAGAAATGCTTCCTTTCACCACATTACAGATTGATGGATTCATGAAACTGTCATTTCACCTGCTGAAACTGACGAAAAAAATCTGTCTCAGCTCTCTCTTAAACACCTGTTGTGTCTGGCCCATGAAGTTATGTTGGGGGACTGTGTAGGTAAAGGTGCAGCCTGTAGGCTCCGAGGAGGTGGAGAGAGATGGGACCTGCCGTAGCAGGTGTCTGCTCTGTGCGGAACAGGTTTTGTGTGTCTTTTATAGAGGGTGTGGAAGTCAGAACGATCTGCAAACAGACCTAGCCAGGCAAAGCACTGTGGCAGGTAAGACTATACTGGGCGGGGCTGTGGTGGGTGTGGACGAGCAGTGAGACTGCGTATCGGCGGGGAGGGGTGGGGTGGGGTGGCAGTTTTGTTTGCCTGACCGCCCCCCCACCCTCCCTCGTGTTGAGACGGGCAGGCGGGACAGGACTGAACGGGACATGACTTGCCTCAGTTTGGTTAGTGCACCTGCAGTAGCAGAGCAGCAGGTACGAGACGTCGCGCTCATGAGCCGAAATGGTGGCATGGGGCCCGGTCCGGCCTCTCGCAGGAAAAGCTTTGGTGACATCATCCTGGGGACGGTGCACACGCTGCGGTAAGAGGGGCCACAAGTGATGGGGGGGGCCTCAAACAGGGGCCCGAAATGCACTCCACCATATACAGGGCTCGTATTCCACACAAATAAATCTGCATTGATTCATTGATATTAAATTGATATGCAGGACGATGGGGTGAGCTTACATGTGCTCTATTCTGGGCTTTATCACATCTGTTTCTGGTTTTAAAAACAATGCAGCCCGAACTCCCGTTAGGCATGTTTTATCTGCTACAGTTACTGGGGCCCCAAAACCATTCACTCTGCCTGAGTCTCAACTAACAGCCTGGATGAATGAGCTGATGGGTGCTTGGAGTGTCTGAGGTCTGGTTTTGTGGAAAATAAGGGTCTTTTTATTGCTTGGGGGACAATTTTTTTGTTGTGCTTGCTGGAGTCAAAAATCATTCTGCGTGAACTGAAATTAATAACCAGCATGTGTTGAGCTGCTGCTCTGTGCTGGTGTGTTTGAGGTCTTTTTTGGATGAAAACACAGAGCTGCCTACTGCTATTTTGCAATTTTCTGTTCTACTGTGATGGCAGAAATACAGTAGTGCAATTGTTTTTCTAAGAATGTTCAGAAACTTGCCATCTTAAGCAGCGTTCGCAACTGTGAAATAATATTACTTGCGCTCTGTCCTGGTGTTCACTGCTGGTCAAAAGTTTGGACACTAGTGTTATAGTACTCTGATTTGAGTGAAATTTAAGTGGTTGTCGGTAAATGACCTCAAATGGCCTGTGGTGAGTAGTATATGGTTAGAAGTTAAAGAATGGTAATTTGCTTCTCAGAATAGTGTCCAAAATTCTGGGATTCTCAAAGAAAATGTATTTAGTTAAATGGACAGATCAACAAATTATTTCCCTTTTCCAATGAGTGAAATTAAAATCAAGTTCATTTGAGACTTATTGGACAAAAATATCTGGGAGACACAAACCATTAGTTCAGCACTGGCTACTGCTGCTGGTCCGGCAGGGGGCCAAACTGTATTCTACTTTGCAATTATTACAACAAATGGTGGTTAGGTGGTTAGTTTGATAAATTTATGATTTAGATCTTTTTTGTGTAGAATAAAAGGTGTTCCTTAATTTTTAATAATCTGTTGTTTGAATAATGTGGGTGCACCCAGCGCCAGCTTTAGACTGGCACTGTATCTGTGCATGTTCCTTGTGTCATGGACCAGATGCTGCTCAGAAATATCTGAACATCGTTGCTAAAGATGTTACTTCCAGTTCCGGTGCCGGATATCCATGCTGGTATAGGAAGTGTTCCTGTGCCGGATATCCATGCTGGTATCAGAAGTGTTCCTGTACCAGTTATCCATGCTGGTATCGGAAGTGTTCCTGTGCAGGATGTCCATGCTGGTATCGGAAGTGTTCCTGTACCAGTTATCCATGCTGGTATCGGAAGTGTTCCTGTGCAGGATATCCATGCTGGTATCGGAAGTGTTCCTGTACCAGTTATCCATGCTGGTATAGGAAGTGTTCTGTGCCGGATATCCATGCTGGTATCAGAAGTGTTCCTGTACCAGTTATCCATGCTGGTATAGGAAGTGTTCCTGTGCCAGATATCCATGCTGGTATAGGAAGTGTTCCTGTGCCGGATATCCATGCTGGTATCTGAAATGTGTTCCTGTACCAGTTATCCATGCTTGTATCGGACGTGTTCCTGTGCCGGATATCCATGCTGGTATAGGAAGTGTTCCTGTGCCGGCTACCCAGGCTGGTATAGGAAGCTGAACAGTAGTCTGAGTGCGGGGAAAAGGTTTTAGGCAAGGTTAAAATAGAGTGATGGAAGGAGAGATGTTGTGATATCTTACTGAATTGTGCTGGTGGTTGATCAGCAGGTGCTTTACCTGTAGTTTGATTGATTTCTGAGGACAATGAGTAAGAGACTATGAGAGAATAATAAAGGCCTATCTTTAGTGTAAAGGGGATCTAATGTGTGGTTCGGAGCACTCGCTCAAGTGTTCGCCCGAGGGGAGCAGGGAAGCTGGGATTACACAGTACGCATTTAAACTTTGTTCTTCAGTAAACTTTGAGAGCACGAGATGGCCTGCTCTCTGTAAACAGGCTTTACCACACTGACATGTCCCCTTAGCGGATTCTGTTCCTTTGTGTTTTGGAACAGTGTGTGGATGCCCCTAGAGTTGGTGTGTGTGTATGTGTGTGTGTCTGTGTCTGTATGTGTGCATGCTTGTATGTTTGTGTGCGCGTGCGCATGTCTGTGTGTCTGTATGTGTGTATGCATTGGCTTGCCTGTGTGTGTGTCTGTGTGCACATCTCTGTATTTGTGTGTGTGTGCGTGCGTGCCTGTGTGTTTGTATGTACGTGTGTGTTTGTGTGTGTGTGTGTTTGCTTGCGTTTGTTTGTGTGAGTGTGTGTGTGTGCATGTGGGGGTGTGTGTGTGTGTGTGCTTGCGTGCATGTGTATGTGTGTGTGTGTGTGCATGCACGTGCGTGTGTGCGCGTGTGTGTATGTGCATGAGTGCATGTATGTGCATGTGTGTGTGTTTGTGCTCGGCCTGTAGTGGTTTTGGGGTGTGAAGTGGCCTGTAAAGGTGCCGGAGTGCGGATGGGGTCAGTAAGCGAACTTGCTGCCCTATAGCTGTGGGTTCAAAGCCTGGGTGAGGCTCTGCAGTTTCACACTAACAGAGTGTGAGCCCAGATTGTGTTCTTTAATAAAATGAGCATTTTGCACCTTTTCATAGTTGTGTAAACAAGCGTATAGGACTTATGTACAAGAAACATAGTCTCACGGTCTTCTTTCTGAACTCCATTTCGGCTAATAAGTTCATGAATCACAACTCGCAAATAATGTGCGAAATTACTTGTGAGGTTGTCATCGCCCCCCCCTCCCCCATACCATAGAGTCTGTCAGAGTTCCTCTGACTAACAGTTTTAAAATATGACCATTTTGCTTTTTATTACAGTTTGCGATTGTTAAACTTAAACCAGACAAATTCCTCTGCAGGCTTGTGTCACTAGATGGAACAGATTATATTTTATTTTTTTTTTATTTCTTTTGGTGAATTTATATAGTCTTCAAAGCATGATACTAATGCTGACTCCAGAAGTCTATTCCTATGTTAACCTGACGTGCGTACGTATAATAAATCTTAAATCGCTTGTCGAATGTAAGGAATTTTAAACTGTCTTAATTGCGTCTGATCTGACATCTGCCAAATACCTTAAACGCAAGTGTTTTAATGTGAATGGAAATCTCGGCAGTCATTTTAAAAGTCGGTGTCTGCTCTGAAAATAAGCTGCATACAAATCCTGATTATATTCAACTTCTAATCCATCCAGTCTCCTTTTTGCTCACACCATTTAAAAAAAATACTCTTTCTTTCCTGCGTGGGATTTGTCATTGCTGTTTAGCTGTCTGGGTGTGTTGTGCCATTAGGAAAAGGGTGTGTTTGCATATTTCAGCCTGCTAATGGTGTGAAAGTACATCTTCGATCTGAAAACATTACAGATGCTTTTGTTTTGGCAGCACATATCATGAGGCCTATATGTGGTGTCTTGTTTGCATTTTGTGTTTATATCCTTCACGGGGCGGTTGGGTTTGACTCATGTAGTCCTGTAGCAGATGATGAGGAGATTCTAGCTGTTATTTGAAACCGTCTTCACTGCAGGTGCGGCTTTTCTCGCACTGCTTGCCTTAGACTCACTGGGCCTCAGTTTCGGCCTGGGCAGTTGATGACATTGTTGGAAATGTGAGAACAAGGTGGTCTAATCTGCTATGAGTGGGTGGGGGAGAAAGGGCAGTTCAGTGTAAATAGTGTGTGTGTGATTGATTGGCTGGCTTTTGTACTGATTTTAGGGAAATGGGGATGTGCACCAGCATAAACAGTGAGGCGAAAGAATGGGCTCGGAAGCTTTTTCTGTTAATGAGCACTTGGTTTGAGCAGATCGTGTCATGTTAGGATGAACTGCATATTACCTTTTACCTGTAAACAAGATGATGGCCACATCAGCAGAAGAAGAGGCCTGAGAACAGTTCTATTCATCTCATGTTTCAGCTTGGTTAGAGTCCAGATTTAAACCTTGTAAGACAATATTTTCTGTCAACATTCAAAGCAAACTGGCCAGGAAAATGTATTTGACTGAACCCTGCAAGACTGGAGTGGAACAATATTGGCCCTTCTTTCTGTGAGACTTGGTTTGCAAGTTCACCCACAAGGCTTTAATGTTTAAAGAAATATGAGCAAAAACCTATCCCATGCTTATTTGATGATTATTTTATCAATTTGTTCAATTTTTGCAAATTTCCTGACTAGAGATTTGTTGTTAAAGCAGCTCTGATTGTATTGGCGGTCGTGTTCGTCCGATGAAAGCAGGGGAGATGTAACATGGGCTCTGAGCTCACTCCGTTACATGCATTTTTTGGAAATCGGATGAAAACATGGAGTCTGGCAATTTATTCTTTTCTTTTTTCTCCTGCTGACACCCACGCCATCCCACGCACAGACTGTTGTGTGTGTGTGTGTGTGTGTGCGCTCGCGTGATGACTGGAAACGGCCAGGCTGCGTGTCTAACGGAGGCGTAGGGTGTGATAAATGCGGATTGAATGGCACGATTGAACAGGTCTGTCAGACAGACTTCGGGATGTCTGGTGTTCTGATGGGTATAGAGGGAGGAGAGGGAGAGGAGTGGGAGGTGAAAAGAGAGAGAGAGAGAGAGTGTGTGTGAGAGGAAGTTATCCTTTCTCACATACAGGATGCATTTCCTTTCATGCATAACACTCGAACGCACACACACACACACGCAAACATGCGATCACACGCTCATGCACCCGCACAGTCTGATATTCAGACACGCTCAGACACATACTCTTGCATAAACACACACACACGCACACACACACGTTCACACCCAGACTCACACACATGGTCTCTCTCTTGCACTTAAGCAGATACACACTTTCACACACATACTGAGCCATCACAATGAAACACACAAGGAAAATCCAATAAGCATTATAGATGGTGAGTCCTTCTTTGCAACATTAGATAATTAGTCCGCTCTGCAGAGACCTGCTGTCAGGGGAGGCAGTGACTTCACCTTTTATCGCTGGATTTTGTCAACCTGTTTCCATGTACTATGCCTGATTGGCAATCAATCAATTTTAACTTTTTTTTTTTTTACCAAACAATTAAGACCCAACCTGTATGTAGTCTGCAATGGTAAAGCGGTGATAATGACAAAAGATTTATTTATGTATACACTTTGATTTGAGACTGTAAGGAACTCCTCTTAAACTTAAACTCCTCTCTCTTGGTAACTTTGTGTATCGTTTTAACCTTTTGTTTATCGGGTTATGAAAGAAGACAGAAAATAAACTCCCAACTTTTTTTCAATGGCATTGAAAAATACTTATTAAAGGGGGAAAACATTATCGTAAACATTGACCCAGAACGCGGCATGAGAAAGGGTTTAATATTTGTTAACGGGATAGCGTTAGCTTTCTGTAAGCAAAGATGAGCACATTCGCTGTCTCGTGAGCATTTTAAGTTCGATGTATTGAGCAATAATATCATGGAAACTGAAACTGGCACGCCATTCTGCCATTTAGTCTTAGTACATTAGTTCATCAATCCTCTGACTGCTAAACAAGCAAAGTCATGGGGAGTTATCGTTTGTATAATGTGAGGATTCTGCCTCTCCTAACTTCCCTCCGACAGCACGTCACTGTTGTTCAGGTACTGTGCTGTGCAGAAGTCTTGGGCATCCCTGATTTAAAAAAAATAAAATAAATAATAATAATAATTTTTTTTTATTTAACCCTTTGAGCACCGAATACATTTTCAAGGAATTAAAAATGTAGTGATCCTGAGCTGTTGAAAACCTATCATGTGGCAACTTGTTTAAAAGAGCTCCCGCATGGAGCTCTTTTAAACAAGTTGTCACATGATTGGTTTTCAACAGTATCTGACTTTGATATCTTACATCATTGGGCATCTATAGTTGCCCACGGCGCTGAAAGGGTTAACTTTGATGTTGGATGTTTAGTGTTGTTTTCCATATTAGAAATGCTGAAGATAAACAGCACATTTGAAGCATCAAACGTTGATTTAAAGAAAAAAATCAATCAGGAGAGCTTAGTATTTCTCACAATACAATTGATACAAATAATTAGCCATGACCGAGCCCTGATCTCAACGTCATTTAGGCTGTCTGGGAATGCCTGGGGAGACAGACACAAGTGAGACTGTGTGCCTGCAGAGGAACTGTGGCATATTCTCCAATATGCTCAAAACAACCAAAAAGCCAATAATCTTATAAAAGTACAAAACTGTAGGACACTGTCCAAAGTAGTCACACTGAATATTAATTTAATTTTTAACAATTCACAGCACTTTATGGTACATTTTTCAATATTTAGAAACTTTAATTTAATGATTTTTGGAGGCATCTTTGCCTCACAGAGTTGTGTTAAATGTGCTGAGAACTTTTGCACAGTACTGTGTGTGCAGTTGGTGTATGTCTGCTGATCTTGGTGCATAAACTGTGATGTTATGTGCTGTAATAACATGTAATGCTCTTAAGCATTGATCTGACTCCTGCTGGGCTCAGTGGAATTAAATGGGCCTTGTTTAATGTTCTCGAGTTCAGTGTGCTACAGACTCGCCACCTACTGCACGTGCATAACAGCAAATAATGTTTCTAAGGGGACTCATTGTGAATAAAAATACATATATTGGAATAATAGTACAGTTTTGGATTAAAAACCCAAAGGGCAGGCTGGAAAACTATTGATTTAAGCAGTTTTCGTCCTTCCGTACCTGCGTGCATCCAGCCTTTGGCGCTGGACTTTTGCATTCTCAGACAGGCTTTTTTTTATAATATGCAGCCTTTATCCATGGGTCTATAATCCTGCACCTGACTAAATTGTATCTTGTGATGATCATTATAAACAAATCATTGACCAGAGCAATTACAGGCCTAAAGATAGGCAATTATCATAATCACTTTTTGATTGCATTTTGGTTGCATTTGATTGGCTGCCTATCAGGCTGTATTGCTATCTATTCCCCAAAGCATGCTGGGATAGGCGCCAGCACCTACCTGCCGCCCTGGTAAGGAACAAATGGGTTAGGTGGTTGATGTAGAGATGTGGGCAGGAGAAGAGGGAGTAATGTCTGTTGGATTCTATTTAAAGAGGAGATGTGTTAGAGGTTGTCACCTGTCACTGTGCAGTCTAAACTATCTGTGAGTGATGAGAGGCTGCCATCCAGTTTTTACAGAGGAACAGTGTCACAATCTGTGCTTCATTACTGTCCAACACCTTAATTAACCGTTAATTTTCATATCTGATTGGCTGACAGCCTAAATTACACATGTATTAATGGGAGAGCTGTCAATAAGTGCTGTGTTTGCGCTAGCGTTGTATTGTCACTTCAAGCAATGATGGCTGGACCTCACCTGTTATTACGGAAAGATTGTTGCATTTTTTAAATTAATTTTTAGATGCAGTTAAAAAATTATTCATGAGCTTTCATTTTTTTTGGGGGGGGGGATCCTGATGTCCAAAATTTCTGATACTGCGCCATAATTTGCCCCCGCATTGCATATAAGTTATTATTTTCTGACATTTGAAGTTTTTGCCTTAAATAATATAACGTCAGTTTTTTGCATATAGCCTATTTAGTGCAAATGATAACAACCAGTATGCGCTGTGCAAAAAAGTTTCAGGAAAAGCTTATGAAGTAGGATTAATCTTACACATAAATAAATACATAAAATAATTTTCCCAAACAAACCCAGCATTCACAGGGGCTCCCAAGACTGTTTCAGTGCTACTGCCATAGAGATGGGTTATATGTGCCCTCATCTGTATAAGGACTTCAACCAGACCCAATGCATATTAATTCCGGGCAGTTGGTTACTGTCAAACAGAGGTGGGCTTGGCCACTAATGAACACAACCTGTTGCACTGTTGTTTTTGAGTGACATTAAACTTTATCGCACATTTTTATTCTTTATCTGATAAAGGCCCATTATCTGGACCATAGTGAAGGGCTGATCTGTGAACAAAGTGTGTTGTTTTGTTGGCATCACTTTAATGTGGTGTAGGTTCCTACTGTTACGTCTCATAAATCTGCTCTTTCTGAATTTTCATTACAGGATCCAGGCTGCAGCTCAGTCTGGGCAAGGTTTAGGCGTTACCATGGGAGCGGGCGGGTGATTGGCAGGTGTTTAATCAGAGGTTGTATCTGTTATGCACAGGAAGCAGGATGGACGGATCCCCCGCCTAGCTGAGCAGCTGGACCCCTCACTGTACCCCCTCTCTGGCCCCCACAGCTACCCCCCACATAAGGTGAGACCCTCCCTACCCGACGCCTACCTCATTTCTCCTCCATACCCATCTCTACAACTTCACCTAACTTCTCCTTCATATCTTTATCTCTCTTTCTTTCATGGCTCCTCTCTATCCATCTTTCCTCACCCCTCACCTCTCCATCTCCTCATTTCTCTGTCATATCTCCCTCTCTTCTTCTCTTATGTCTGATCTCTATCCCTCTTTGTTTCTTCCATCCTCCAAAACACTCTTTCACATCCCCATTTCTTTTTTCCTTCTCCATCTGTCTCCATCTCTCCATCTATCAATCATTCATTTACATCTTCTTGGTTTTTCCCCCTCTATCCATTGCTATTTCTCCTCCCATCATGTATCCCCCCGTCCTCTCTGTTATCCATGAATCTCTCTCTCTCCTTCACTTCTCCCCATTTTTCCATCTCTTCACTTTTAGCTTTTCTCTCTTTTCCCTTTCTCTCTATCTCTCTATGACATTACCCTCTTTCTTAGCTCCATTTTTTAGGAATTTCTCCAGCCATTCATTGGCTGCGTCCCTCTTGTCTGGTCATCTGATTGGACCGGTCCTGAGTGCCGGACTCTTCTGTGGTCAGCCCTGGCTCTTTAAACTCTGCTCCCCTCAGGGGTTTTTAGCTCTTTAGTTAAGCTTTTTGTGGTCTTAACAACAAATTATTGGTCAGGAAATTGGCAGGGATTAAACAAATGCACCTCTGAGACCTTCTGTGGCACTGTCCGCTCATTAACCTCCGCTGCAGTGGACTGTTTGGGGGGGGAACCTGGAAACTGCTTCACTGTGAATCTGTGCTGCTTCACTGTAAAAATTCAATTAACACATTGGAGTACAGGAGAATATTGCAGAAAGGCTTGTGTCCCAGAAATGAAAAGTTGTTTTCAAAAGGGGAACGGTCAGATGTTATTTTTCAACTCTTACTATTTGCAAAAGGAAAATTATCAACTCGGCTTAAACATTGAAAGAAATTAAAGAGAAAGCCACACTAAGTTACTTTTATTCATTATTCATTATTATTCATTCTTGCTAATTTCCTAATCATTGATTTGTTGTTCAGACCATTAAAAGCTTGCCCAGGAGTGTATGTTCGTCTGAATAAGAGCATTTCCTAACTGCTCATAATTTACTATGCTGTTTTGAGATGGGAAAAGTCTATCCGTCCGTTTCATATGACCACCGTGTTAATTCCTGGCTGCTAATCCTGCGGACAGTGTGCTCTTAGGTAACCCGCCAGATTAAAGATTTTTCAAAGCAAACAAATATAAATAGATGCCTGTGAAAAACCCTTGATAAAAATAACTGCTATTTCTTTGATGTGAGGGCCTGCCCATTTTGTGGCTTAGTTCCCTGAAAGAAATGGAAAAAGTTCCGGTAGAATGTTCCAGAGCCGCAGTGCAGCTAGTTTGTGAGAAAGGGATCACATGACCCATGTGTTTACTGTGTGTATTTCCTGTGTACGCACACCTTCACTCCCCCTTCAACTTAAGTACGGCAGTCCTGTGTGCCCTCTTATTACCCAGAGGGACATACAAACTTAAAAATACACAATACAGAACAGTAACAAAGCTGAAATGATTGTGCAGCTTAAGTCAGGAAATCAATCGACATTTGTGCAATTTGTAACCAGCGTGCAAATAACTTGAATGAGTGCTTTTACCTACTCATGCAGCTTGTTCCTAATGTTTGCTGGAAATATAGAATGAAGTAGTACCATCTTTTGTGTTTTTATCTTTTGCACAGATAGACCCTAGCTAGAGCTAAGTACAACCCCAATTCCGAAATAGTTGGGACAAAGTGTAAATTGTGAATAAAATCAAAATGCAATGACTTTCAAATCACACCAGCCAGTATTTTATTCACAATGGAACAGAGATAACATAGCAAATGTTGAAACTGAGAAATTTTACAATTTTGTCCACAAAATTAGCTCATTTGAAATTTGATGGCTGCTACAGGTCTCAAAAAAGTTGGGACAGGGGCCTGTTTACCATGGTGTAGCATCCCCTCTTCTTTTTAACACAGAGTGGAGGCGTCTTGGCATTGAGGAGACAAGTTTCTTGAGTTTAACCATTGGAATTTGATCCCACTCTTGTTTAATACAGGCTTTCAGCTGCTGGAGAGTTTTGGGTTTCCTTTGATGGACTTTTCATTTAATTATGTGCCAAATGTTCTCAATCAATGAAAGATTAGGACTGCAGGCAGGCCAGTTCAGCACACGGACTCTTCTACTACGAGGCCATGCTGTTGTAATAGCTGCAGTATGTGGTTTTGCATTGTCCTGCTGAAATACACAAGGCCTTCCCTGGAATAGATGTCGTCTGGAGGGGAGCATATGTTGCTCTAAAATCTTTATATACCTTTCAGCATTCATGGTGCTTTTTAAACATGCAAGTGTCCCACACCATATGCACTGATGCATCCCCATACCATCAGAGATGCTGGCTTTTGAACTGAACGCTTATAACAGAAGGGGTGGTCTCTCTCCTCTTTAGCCCGGAGGACACAACTCCCATGATTTCCAACAAGAATGTCAAATTTGGACTCATCCGACCACAGGACACTTTGCCACTTTGCTACAGTCCATTTTAAATGAGCCTTGGCCCACAGAACACGACGGTGCTTCTGGATCATGCTCAACAATGGCTTCCTTTTTGCATGATAAGAGTTTTAGGTGGCGTCTGTGGATGGCACGGCAGACTGTGTTTACAGACAATGGTTTCTTTAAGTATTTCTGGGCCCATTTAGTAATGTCAATGACAGAATCATGCTGGTGAGTGATGCAGTGGCGTCTGAGGGCCCGAAGATCATGGGCATCCAGTGAAGGTCTTCGGCCTTGTCCCTAACGCACAGAGATTTTTCCGGTTTCTCTGAATCTTTTGATGATGTTATGCACTGTCGATGATGAGACCTTCAAAACCTTTGCAATTTGACGTTGAGGAACATTGTTTTTAAAGTGTTCCACAATTTTTTTACGCAAGCCTTCACAGGTTGGAGAGCCCCTGGCCATCTTTACTTCTGAGAGACTCAGCCTCTCTAAGACATCCCTTTTATAGCCAATCATGTTACACACCTGATGCCAGGTAACTTAAGTACTTGCTTCATGTTCTTTCAGCTGATTCTCTTATATATTAATTGCTTCTTCAGCCTTTTTTTGCCTGTGTCCCACCTTTTTTGAGACCTGTTGCAGCCAGAAATTTGAAATAAGCTCATTTTGTGGATAAAAATGTAAAATGTCTCAGTATCAACATTTGAAATGTTATCTATGGTCTATTGTAAATAACATATTGGCTCATGTGATCTGAAAGTCATTGCATTTTGATTTTATTCACAATTTACACTTCGTCCCAACTATTTTGGAATTGGGGTTGTATATTCCAGGGCACTGGGGTAAATCTAGTCCTGCTTGTGACTCACGAATACGTTTAAATCCATTGTTCTTTTTTTTTTTTTTTTTTTTTTAATGGAGGCTTTCTATTTATGTGCTATTATGTGCTATCCCCCCCACAATCCATCGACACATGCCTCTGCTATGTATCCACAATGCCTTTCACCTCTGTTCTATAACATTATACAACGTTGTACAAAACCATGTTGTCGGCCCCTGGAAAGATTTGGAGAAAATGTGAATATGGATTGTTTTGTGCTCTGCACCCCTGCATTTGTGAGGAAAAGGAATATGAAATAGGCACTGTCAGCTTTAATGTGCAGGCTATTGCCTCCATGTTGTGTAAACTGAGTATGATTTATCACCCTTTTTGTACTGCGGCGCAGTCTAAAAACTGCACTCATTTTCCTTCACTAGTTTAAATTCCTATGACTTTAATATAATCGGTGTGTGTGCGCAAGAGGCTCCTATTAATGGAGATGGTTGGTTTTACAGTGTTTAAACGTTGCACTGAAGTATGTCAGTTATCGTTGAGCATATCATTGAGTCCCCTCTGATGATACTGTTAAGTCGAATAGGTCTTTTGAGGTTGTGCTTGTCTGTTGGCCACTAGAGTATGAGAAAGCGAAGCATTTTGGGTTTTTTTTTCATGTTAAGAAGTATTTTTTTCATGTATAGAGTGGACTCACAGTGGAACAGTTTACAAGGTCATGTTATGGACACAACCCTTTCATGTTATTTTAGCTATTTAGGTCCAGACTTGATAGAGTTCAAGATCCTGCATCGTTCTAGAGTTTCCCGAGCCTGAGGCACACGTTATTGATTGTAAAATGGAGAGTCGTGTTGGGCTGACTCGCCTGTTCTTGCTACTGTGTTATGTTACGCATAAAGCCTTGCTTTTCTTTCTGAGGTTTTGTACATGCCTATATACAGCCGCTTTCACACCGGACGCGAAACGAATTTTTTGCTCGACAGATTACATTCAAAGTCAATGCAAAGACGCAAATACATGCGTTTCCCGTGTATTCGCGTCTTTGCATTGACTTTGAATGTAATCTACTGCAGTGCAAAAAATTCATTTCGCGTCCGGTGTGAAAGCAGCTTAACTCTGGCAGAGCTCATTGTATTTAATTTCTCAGTAGACATGCTGTATTTGAGTGCAGAGAGGCTCCAGAGCAGTAAAGTAGTTTTTAAACAGGTTACACACGCCTCCACAGTCAGCTTTGCAGAACCCGCTGAGTGTGTCCTTGTGGTTTCACTTAGGCTGACGGGCGGTTATTTCCCCGTGCAAACATCATTCTGTTTGAAAGAGCTGTAAAGTGGTTTGTTTGAGAGATAAGTGCGCTTATCGCCCAGTGTTATACCCGCTTAGGAAAACAGTGCATTGTGTGTAAGTACTACTGAGGATAAGTGCTCAAAAGACTGCTGTGCTTTCATGCACTAATGCAGAATCACGTGAGCACACTTGCTTATAAAAGTGCATGTACGCGCACGCATACTCACACAGACACACTTACGAACACCAACCTCAGGTTGTCTAAACACATCGGTGAAACGCATACACACAAACGTGCACATACATGCAGTTGCACCAAAAATTTGTACAATGCTGAAACTGGGGTGAACGAACATGAAATTCACAGAGAAGTTCACATTTTTACCCTAATGATTATATTTTAGTATTATTATCAACCTGGCATGTTTGCAGAGCAAAGTAAATGAGAAATATTTTTTAATAAAATGCTAGTTGCACAGAACCAATAAGTATTTGTGTGCTTGTCTGCTTTAAAGATAAAGCTCAAATATTGGTGCAGTTTGCATGTCCTCAGTTTACTCATTGAGAAATTATTCTAGCAGTCAGTGATGCGAGACCACGTGCAGTCTTTGTCATTAACACTCTCTGGCTTTATGAGCAGACTCACTCAATTCAGTGAACAGCTTGCAATTATGGGTAAAACAAAAAAATGCCAGTGGCTGTCAGTGAAAATATGATTAAAATGCCACTAAAAAGGATTTTGTGCCAGAAAAAATGGATTACAATTGCTTGTAAGCTATATGATTGTGTAATGTATAATTAGAAAAATTATTAAGTCGGGCCAGGTTTAGAAGATTCTGAACCAGTGGAATCATTTGGTTTTGATGGTCCTATGAGGGGACCTGAGGGGAATACAAGCTAAAGCATCTGCAGCCTACAGTCAAGTACGGTGGTGACAACTTTCTCATCTGGGGGTGTAGGTTTAACGGGGGGGTTGGACAGCTACATTTCATCAAAGGCATAATGGATTCTGTAATCCTGAAAGCATCCAGTATAAACATGATATTCCATCAGCAAAGACCCTCATGGGACAAAAGTACATATTCCAACATGACTGCGGATCAAAGCATACATCAAAACACGTGAAGGCCTTTCTGGAGAGGAAGGTCAAAGTCCTTAAATGACCTTCACAAAGCCCTGATCTTCACCTCCTGGAGCATTTGTGGGTGGAAGCAAAGCTACAACGTCCAGGAAAACATACCTTCAACTAAAATGGACCGAAAATCCTGATCCAGAACACTTGGGACAACATCTAAACTTCTATACGTGAGAAACTAGACCGATGTATGCGGGAAAGATGTCCAGTCTTCGTCGATACTATGCGTAGCTTAAAAAAGTATGGAGAAAGTCTAAGTACTTTTTGGACTATGAGTATCAGTGTATTGTTTCTGCTTGACACATTTGCCAAACCAAACATCTATTGACAACGTTAAGTAATGGTATTTTGCAAATCAGTATTTTACTGCCGTGATGTGTTATTGGATCACAGAGCATTGCACATATACCTGGTGCAACTGTTTATTGGGTCTGCCTGCTTAACTGTATAAACACACATGGATACAAACACGCACGTACGCAGTTCAGCCAAACATGAACCCGCACTCTCACCAACACACGTATGTATTGTATAGTTGCACCAGTATTTGCGGCAGTGTTTCTAAATTTTGCATATGTTTCAGGAAAGGCTGATTATAACAAATGACAAAAGCGGAATAATCATATCAGCTGCATCGTTTATAAAAAGAAAGTGTGGCGATTTAAATATCACTTCAGTCAATTTTGCATATTGTTTCTTTCTAGAACTGTTTACTATTTTGTTGTGTATGCCAGCAGCCTTCTTGGCGTCAGTCTATGAGCCAGTTCTCCCCGTGATGTGAGCCTATAGTCGTCAAGTTACTGAAAAAGTTATGCCATTTTGAGCGAGACATTTTAAAGTGATCATCTTGCTCGCTGAAACCAGTCTCCTGCAAAGATTCTATCGTCACCCGAGAGAATGCCTTTTGAATTTTCCCTTTTTCGGCACACTTTGTAATGTTAGGAGACTTTATAAGACTAAAAATTAATGTATTACTTTCAAACTACTCTTTGTGAAAATTAATGAGTCAAAATTTACAGGGGGCTTACTTTTTTGTTCTGCCTGTGATTTGCCATTTGTGCGCAAGATATCAAAAGGCGTAACAATAAATTTGGCGACTTTAGGTTTCAGAATTGAGAACTGTGGTAGCTATAGGCGCAGCTATGCTGGCTATACTTGTGAGGACATTGTATTTACCTACATGGACTCTCTAAAGCCTGTCCCAAACCCTAAAGGTGACCAAATTTCTATAACAGTAAACCTATCTTTCACCAAGTAGCTGCAGTCCTATGAAACTGTCTTTGATGACCACCCAAAATGTGGTCACAACTCCAAATGTCCTCACAACAGATGTAGTTTCTTAAGAGTTGGTTCTCACAATTATGACAATACAAGCCTATACATGCACACAAACACAAACACAATCATAAAATAGGTCACCCATCCTTCCTGTGCTTATTTGTGTGTTTTTTGTTCCTGCAGTTCAGAGTTCAGAGACCTGAGAGTGACCTTTTTTGTCAAAACTCCACCCTCTTGTCCAATGGAAAATAAGACATGTTTATGCTCAATGCTTTTGTCTCGCATGTGTCTGAGGTGCTTTCAGGTTAGCAGGCAGATAAACATCGTTTTTTCACCTGTACTGCGTGACCTCCATGCCTGAACTCAGATGTTTGAACAGTCATATAAGAAATCCTGCACGCTAACTGTGAATACTTCCCGAAACCGATTTCTGAAAGGTGAAAGGCATTCCGGGCCAGCCCGCGTGATATTCACCTGTGGTGTCTGTTTGTGTTGCTCTCCCACGATAAAAGCGCTCATTATTTTCAGGGATGTCTGCTCTGTCAGGAAGGTTTTCTGTAGGTGTTTTGTTGAATAGAGCGGCTGTGTTTTGTGATGGCTTAAAGTTGCTTTCGGTCAGATCGGTCTCGCTGGGTGGGTGAGTTCAGACCTCTCTATGTCCTGATATGGTGTGATTCAAGGCCCTGACATCCAAGGGCATGTAGCGCCGTGGTACAAAGCGCACAATATTCTCGACTGTTATGGTACAAAAGCTCTGACATCCAAAGCTATGCATGAGCGTGGTGTAGTCTCTCCATCCTCTGCGGTGGTGTGGTACAAAAGCTCTGTCTGCCAAAGGTGAAGGTTTGTAGCCCCTCAATTGATTTTGCGAGTCTGTACCCATACAGCGTCTCCTTCTGCTTCCCCTATATGGAATGCTTATGCGTTTGAACAGTCCGTCTGACCATTTACCGTCCCACCTTCCCGTGGGAAATTAAGCTGGATTCTGCATCACGCCATTGATCTGATGCAGCTTTTACTGATAAAGTACATGACTGAGTGTCTGTCTGCGGGGGTAATGACAGAACCTGGCAAAGGACCAGACATTGCCCTTCGAAAGTTTGGAGTCAGTCTTAAAATTTCAGCTGTTTTAGGCTGGGATGAAACCTGGCTTGAGGTGGTATCTGTGGGTCACAGACTTCAGACAGTCAAAGAGACTCTGTGAAAAGGAAACTAGAGTTGAACAAACAAATCTTTCGGTGGAATATTTGAAGTGGAGGAAGCCTATTTTATCAACGTTTCCGAACTATGGTCGATTTTGAGGGGATCAATTATTGACATATGCGTTTAGTGGGTACCACACTTGCTGGTACACAAAGATGTTACGTTAAAAGTAAAACTATTTGTGCCAGGAAGTGAAAGCAAACTGTTTTCAGCATGAAAATAATACTGTAATATTTTTGTGGAATATGTAACTTAATATGTTTTCATTTGGTCAATCAAAATTGACATGGCTGTGGAAAAAAGTTAATTTTGACTTCCGCTTGTCTAAATGCAATGGATTTGCAAACAAGGAAATGTGTAATGACTTTACCCAAGATTGTTAAACCGCAGAAAGTGTGAACTGTCTCCAGACTGCCTTCGGTGGGCGTCGTACAGCCCAGGACTGTGTGGTTGAGGAGCTGATAAGCATGATTACTTCGATAAGGAGCAATGGCCATTTTCACTGTGCCTATGCCAGATGGTCACAACAGGGCTCATTTATTCATTGGCTCGTGAAAAAAAAAAAACTGCCTTTGAGGGCTCCGTTTCAATAAAAAGCCCTGAGAACAGTCTTTCACAGAGAAAAATCTCACCTCTCAACCTCTATAGAACACTTTTCTTCAAAACATCAGGGTCAAATAACTGCAAATAACGGAAAATGCAACATTTCTGACTGGATTGTTCTGAAAGTGCAGTGGCCTGATGTGCTAGAGCTGCAGTGTTGGTATAATGTGTAATAATGTAATGGAATGTCAATGCTGGTTAATGGAAGGGTAATGCTGTGATGCAGTTCGAATGGGGGGTGTGGCTGTTTAAACGTGTCAGTGTCTTGAACAGACTAAGTATGTATGAAAACTAATATTCAAATAAGAAAATACATCACTTTATAGTGTATTTTAAAATTTTTTAGACATAGTGTAATTCTTACTTTCATTGCCACAAGAAACTAAAACTATGATGCCATTCACTAAGCCTGTGCTACAGCTGTTTTTGTCCCAGGCCCAAATAACAAGCCATCCTCATATTGCATAGTTTGGTTGCATTATTTACTTATTGTGTAAAGATTAAATGAAATATGGGTCTCATCGGATATTTTGAGCATATGAAATTTAGGCCTGTTCTATTTATAGCAGATTGTATGCGTTTTTGTTGTATATTCTCTCTTTAGAAAAAAGAGAAAAATTATTATTATTATTATTATTATTATAGCCTATTTCAGTCTAATGCCCAAATGGAAAGACAAGATGTTTTTCTCTGGTGTTGCAACAGTAATTCATATGAGTATATGGTATGCATTATCATTGACCTACTTTTCTTGTTTGATTAATGGATAACTGGGATTTTTTTATTTTGATTGAAGGACTATTTTTCCCCATGTGGATGACGTCATCCTTCAGCCTGGGTTCATCGGCCTGGTGGTTATTAATTATCATCAAATGCCGGAATCAGCAGTCTCTCAGAATATGGTTGTACTGTATATGGTGCATATAAAGTAAATATAATATTATAGCCTACAATTTTTTTTAAGAGGCATTATTAGTACTTTTACTTGATATCAAAACATTGTGTGTGTGTGTTGCGTTAGTGTGTTTCCATGTGTGTGTTGATGTAAGTGTGAGCATAAATGTTTCTGGCACCTTCCAGATTCTGGGAATATAATACTGTGGTGTAATAGAACTGCAATACTGTCTTGTAACTGAAGGGTTATTCTGATTCAGTGAAAGTGTAATGCTCTGATGGACCGGTAATGCTGATGTAATGGTAGTTTAATGCTGTGATGGGAGTGTAATACTGTGATTTATCCCATAAATAATTAAAAATTGGTGTAATACAGCCATGTCATGCAGGTTTGATTTTTTTCGCTTGTGTAATACAGCTTTCTCGCATCACGATTGGTCAGATTCTATTCTTTAGCAAACTTAAACCAATATCCTCACAACAGTAATGTTACCAGTCCTGCTGGTAATCATTAGCCATCACTAGTGTTCACTTCAAGTCAGCGGTCTATTCAAGTCAACGGGTTGAATAATTTGCTAGCGAGCATGCTGAAGTTTTTGGCCATTATAAGTTACACGTGTAACTTTTACTGTTGAAACTTGAATTTATTACTTTATTAGCGAGAAATGTTTGCATGCTGGCTAGCAAATTATTCAACCCATTGACTTAAATAGACTGCCAACTAGAAGGTAGCACTTTTGTTTGTTTAACAAATAATTTGACGCTGACATTTATGGGATAAATGATATCGCAAATTTGTGAGCCTGAAATATCAAAATTATGAAACGAGAGCATTACTATCTCGGGCTCACTCATTAGAGATCCTCTATGTCATGGAAGTGTAATTCAATGATGGAATTGAAGTGTGCTGCTGGTGTCAATATACGGCTGTTGTAATGGAAGTGTAGTGTTGTGATGTTATGGAAGTGTAGTGTTGTGATGTTATGGAAGTGTAATGCTCTGATGGTTGTTCTATCCTTTACAGGGTGGCAAAATGGATTTTGACAGAAGTACCGTTCCACCACCTCTCAAAGTATGTCCCAAATAAGAGTTTTAAAGAGCCAGTTCAGCTGTAAAGATCTGTGCACTATATGATATCACCTTATTTTTATAATGATCTTTGTTACATAACATGCGTAATGTTATGTCTATGATGAATTATTTTTGTTGGTGATTCACTCCGATACTGGCTCGGCGTGTGCTTTTCTACAGACCGAAGAAGACTACATTCCTTATCCCAGTGTGCATGAGGTACAGTGACGGAGTCTCTTCAGTGTCTGTGTGTGTGTGTGTGTGTGTGTGTGTGCATGTCTGTGTTTGTATGCGTGTGTGCATGTTTGTATGTAAGTACGTGTGCGTGTGTGTTTGTGTGCGCGTGTCTGTGCACATTGCAGTTTTTGTGTTTGCATGTGCTTGTACGAGGGTGTGTGTGTGCTCGCGTGCCTGTGTGTGCATGGATGTATGTTGTGTCGTTGTGTTTGGGTGCTTGTGTGCTTGTGCGTGCTTGAGCATTGTGTTTTTTTTTTTCTTTTTTTGTTTGCGTGTGTTTGCACCTGTATATATGTGCGTTGATAGAAGCCTGCAACCTTCCCCTGCTGTTCCCATGGTCACCAGGTTTTGGGGCGCCAAGGCCCCTTCCAACTGATTCTGCTGCCCCAGTTTGGGGGTTACTGGATCGAGGGGACCAATCATGAGCTGGCAGACACCCCGAGTTCTGATCACTTGCCCTCACCCCCGTCCCGGGTCCAGCTGGAGACCAACAGCATGGCCCTCATCTACAGGAAGAACTTCCTTGGGCAGGTGAGAGCCTGTGACCATGAGTCTTCGTCATGTTCTTCTACAGTCCTTCAGTTTTGATGTGACAGTCCGTGTGTGTGTGTGTGTGTGTGTGTGTCTGTGGCTGGTTATTCCTACCTTTTGTGGGGAGTGGGGACTGAATGTCAACACAAGCGATGGAATACCAAATTTCTTCATCCTGATGAGGATATATTTTTGTCCCCGCAAGGTAACTTCGCTCTTTCCGAGTTATGGGCAAGGGTAAGGGGTTAGGGGTTAGGTTAAGATTAGGGTTTGGGTTAGGCATGCACTGTCTATTGTTAAGGTCAGGGTAAAGGGTTAGGGAATAAGTCTATGGGATGTCCCCGCAAAATATGAAAACACAATGTGTGTGCGTGGATGCGTGCATGTGTGTGTGTGCATGCGTGTGTGTGTGTGTGTGTGTGTGTCTGTGTGTCTGTGTTTGCATGTGTTTGTATGCGTGTGTGTGTGTGTGTGTGTGTACTTCTTAATCTATACTTGCAGGGACTAAATAGTACCTAGTGGTGATTGAAGACCTCACTCATGTAGTGTAGTCTGAAAAATAGTCATTTTATGGGTTCCCATGAGGGTTAAAGATTGCGTTATTTTTTTGGGGTTTAGGTCATTTAGAGCTTAGATTAGGGGTAGGGTTAAGGTTGAGGTAAAGATTTGGGTTGATTTTAGGCTTTGGGGGTATGGAAGTAGGATTTTGGTTCCCAAGAGTATAGAAAAAAAATTGTGTCCACGCGCGTGTGTGTGTGTAAATTTAGTTAATTGGTTGGCTATGTCTGCCAGTTTTTTTTATATTTCTACTCGATGGTTTGCATTTGTGTGTGTGTGTGTGTGTGTTTGTTTTTGTGTGCGTGCGCGTATATGTGTGTGTCTGTGCGCGCACGTGTGTGTGTGTGTATATGTGTGTATGTCAGTGAGTGTAAATGGAGAGGTCATTGATTGGCCATGTGCGCAGGTTTTTTGAGGAGCACTTCAACGTCTGCTCCATGGTGTGTGTGTGTGTGTGTGTGTGTGTGTGTGTGTGTGTGTGTGTGCGCGTGCGTGCATGTGTATGTGAATAGAGGGATCATTGATGGGCTGTGTGTGCCGGTTTCTTTAGGAGCACTTTAATTTCTACTCGATGGACAGCGTATTGGGGCACCTGGTTTTCTCCGTGCGGTATGATGAGTTGGGGGACCAGGAGCACCTCCGACTGATGCTGAGGTATCTCATTCCTCCGCTGCACTCTTTCACATCCATCCATCACTCCATTTTCCATCTTCGCTCTCTGCACCCATCCTTCTCCATAAGGGTGTTACTCGAGCACGCCATTTAAGCCCTACTTACTGCAACTGCTTTTACAGCTGTAATGAGCGATGTTCCCTCTGAAGCTAAAGATGTTTGTCTCACCTGACCCGCCATAATCGAGCACAGTTTTTGAGGCTTATTTCCAGGCCTTACTGAGAGACGTTGCCCACGAGCAATTTCTTTGCTCAGATGACATTTCCATTTTCATTCAATATTGCGTCGGTAGATTGTGTTTTTGTCTGAATGGCTAGGGATTTCCATAAAATCTATCGAAAGCTGGTTTGTCTGGTCGTGCAAAAACATGAACGAAGATGTAAAACAGTGATTTGTTTTTCATGTTCGCCAAATTCTCATATGAGCACGTTTTGGCATATTTTTGTATTGTTTTTTTTTTTTTCAGGTCCAAGTTAAAAACCTATCAGGATGTTATCCCCATATCCTGTCTAACGGAGTTCCCCAATGTGGTGCAGATGGCTAAGGTATTGCTCTCTGTCCTGAAGACCCAGCTTATGCACGGAATGTACATTCACTCACTGTGTAGAGCGCTGTATGGTGAATGTTTTATGTACAAAACATTGTAAAGTGAGTGAGTGGACAAATTCCAAACACAGCCCTCGTCTGTTTCTGCTGGAGTTTTCTTTTTTAAGTTTTTACTCATGTGCACCTACACACTCACGCATTTGTATAGCTATGCTTGTGAGGACATTGTATAGACTTACATTTTGTTCAATTCATTCAGCCTTTCTGGAACTGTAGTCAATACCAAATTATGCCCAACCCTAACCCCTAGCCCTCAATGTAATTGTAACTTTAACCTGTTTGTGTAAAACTGCAAATGCTGGTGACTCAATGATGTCATTGTAAGCATGTAACTGCTTACCTGGAGCATGTAACTGTAGATTGAATATTCATGAGGAGGTGGTGCCCTAGAACTGTTCGAAAGACAGGAGGTCTTATATATAAATTGATGAAATAAATGTTCCATTAATCATATCTCCCCATGAAGGCTGATATGCTACCAGCCTGGCATATGTGGCTACAGAAGCAACCAGATATTGTTTCATTTTATATAGTGATTATGAGAAATGAGTCTAACCTCCAATCAACAACATGAAGCCATACATACTCAAAAGAACGTGAATACAGCAGTGAAATGCTGGTTAGGGAATGAGAAAACACAATAAATTCTATAGTTGTCAGATTGACTGTCAAAATCTCCCATGTCATATTGATATAAATACAAAATGTTGCAGGTACTAATATTACAGGTCCCCTTAAACATTCAGCCTTTTTTTTTTTCTCGTTCATGAGCCCCCGGGGAAAAAAAATAATGAATTAGAGAAGAGAGTTATGACCAAAAATGGTCTCTCTCTGCACATCTTGTTCAGCAAAATCTTACTCACGGCTCTGCTGGGAGCTATACCTGTTTAATCTGATAGAAGACAACGTTCATTTGTAAATGGTGTTTCGCTTTAATTATAATCTCTTTCCTGAGGGGTCGTAAACTACCGCGCAAAGAGACCTTACTTTTTGCGTTTCATTTCAACTCACGAGTGCGCGCAGATTAATACTTTTTCAAAAGGCATAGTTGAGGCAACAAAACATTATCCAATCGTCCACTTCCCACTTACCAAACAAGTTGGAAGTTAAATTTCCCATTGTCATTGAGTATTAACTCTTATGTCCCGAGCAATCATAAAGCCTGGATATAAGATGCATATGACCAAGGCAAATGGTAAGTTGTTCTGCACGATAGATTTAAATTATTTCCATTAAAGCTGCTGTAACTGATTTGGTCGTTTTTGTAGCTTCTTGTCCGAAGCCTATGTAAGCAGTCCCCGCCCCCATCCCCAAGCCAGGCACAGAAACGTGCATTGGTTTCCAACAGAGGCAGAGGAGAGTTCCTACTCAGTTACAAAAAAAGTACAATATAAACAGACACTCAGTGATTGTCATGTGAAAGCCACTTTGAAAACATGGACCAACAAAACATTACATCCATGCAGAAACTTTGGTATGAATTAGGGATTAATATTTTTCCTGAAAATGAGTCTTTTCTATCCCTGGAAGAGAAGCACATTTTCCCGGGAATCCCGGGAAATTAACTTGTATTTAAGGTATAATTTTGGCTACCGTTCTATAACATTGGTCATAGTTCAGGCAACATCATACTTACCAAAGAGACATGTGGGTCCCAAACATGACTGATTTAATGTATTATCTGGTGGTATATATAATTATACACACAAAAACGTAATTTCAACATTAACCAATATTATAACAATATAAACGGCGCAAGCCGCATGCAGCTTGACGTTCGCTGCAGATGAGAGGGAGAAAACGCCTGTGATCTGTCGCTGTCTGGCTGAACAGCCTCATGGAAATGATATTTTACAATCTTCATATTATAAACTAGCGAAATTCGTTAAGGCAAGTAGTTTGGTGTTTTCAAAGTCATGGTTTTGAGCTCAGATAGATTCCATAATTTGCTCGCATTCAGACGCTGCAGGTGGCCGGCACGGTGTGTGCTGCGGTGTCAGACTGTCGGCTGAATAAAGTCAGCGATCACTCAAAGTTCAAAGGCAAAGTTATAAAACGCATCCACTCACTGGGTGTGAGGTTTCAGATGGATTCTTCAGGAGATTTTTATTTATTTAATGAGAGCCCCATTCCACCAAAGCCAGCTGCATCTCTGTCTGAAGTGTTTTGCATAAAGTATGAATCCAGTGTTCTTGTAGTTTTGACCTTTCACCTGGAGGTTTGTCTGCGATTTTAAATGTTGCAGTGAGCCGACTGCTGAACCTCAGTCTAGCGCATTTGATCCCTCCCTCAGACAGAGCAGCGCGTCCTCATTATTTAATATTTTGAAGTTGGCTATTATGAAGTATTTCCACTCACAGCTGATGTCAAAAATCGTGTTATGTTAGTCTAATTTAGATTATAGAGCCACAAGTTACTTAACTGACTGCGTTAACGGTCAGAAGTGTTTGAATTCAGGGCGTTTTGTGATTGTTAATCAATTAATTGAAGTACTCTCTTTCCCTGCAGGCATACACACACACAGCTATTCCGCCTGCGCACACACACAGCTGTTGAATATGTTTTAAGAAAGTAAAATAGGCCTACACATTTTCTAAATATATTCCATTATTTTATAAATATTTCTTAAATGTTTTTTCCTGGTTTCCCGTTTTTCTGTTTTCCGGGAAACAGGAAATGGTTTGGAGATCAAATCCCGGGAATCCCGTTTCCCGGGATTAAACCCTAGTATGAATGACAATTTGAAGGTATTAGCTAAAACTAGCTAGTGTCCTATAGCCACACATGCTATCATTACACAGCTAAGCAAGCTGTACTCGGCCACAAACGATAAGGGTTCATCTATAAACTGACATTCGCAGAATTGAAAACCTCCAATAGGACAAACGGAGACTGATAAAACTGCGTAACTACAACAGAGTAAAACAAAGCTTACCTGTCCAGTGGCAGCAAGGCTAGCTGTGCATCGCTTTCTAAACCCTTTGATTCCTTCAGTTTTCCCCATTAAAAGCGGCACCAATATAAATACAGCTCTTGGCCATCTCACGTTTTTCCTCCTTAATTCTATTTGTTCCTATAATGTTCTTTGGCGCTTTGGCTGTTTAATTGTGTATGTCGTCTCCCGTAGCGCTGGGATTGGAAACTTCGTCTGTTCTGCTATTGCCATCAACACAGATTTTTTTTTCTAATAATTTTTCCGGCAGATGGCACACTAACAATTTAGATTCAGCTCTCAGGCAGAGAGAAACGCCATAGAGCCAGTCAGTGACTCCAGAATTTTATTTACTGCTTTATTGCAGAAGACAGTGACTGAGAGACTTGTGTTATCGACCAGATACCCTAAATAAATGATTTCTGTCGGAATGTGGAGCTATTTAGTACTTTTTTAAAAACAAAAAAATCACTTAACGCAGCTTTAAATGATAATTTTTCATATTTGTGTGTTTGCTATGATCATAAAAGCCAACTTGTGGCTTTTGCCTAAATAGTTTTTTTCCCCTGGTATCAATCACAACCAGCAGATGCACTGATATTCCCAGAGAAATAGCGCAAACAGGAGTTATGTTCAAAATAAGCCTTAATTTGCTTGTGGACTGATTTGAAATAGCGCCATTTGTTAAACTTCATGTCATTACACTGGAATTATGATAATATACCTCTGAGTATTGCATAATGTGCAACAGAGAATTACGTCGTCGGTATGTATTGCTAACACGGAGACGGTGAGTATAAACTGGCATTATTTTTCATTCTGGGGACTAGATTACATCACATTGGAGGATTGTATCAAGTTTTCATGTTTGCATAACTTTCAGTTCGTTTTCTGTTTAGTTTGGAAAGAGAATGGTTCGGTATTATATGGGGCCCTCACATTTTGACAGTCAAAAACATTTACAGCCCCAATTCCGAAATAGATCGGGCGAAGTGTAAATTGTGAATAAAATCAAAATGCAATGACTTTCAGACTACATGAGCCAATATGTTATTTACAACAGAACAGAGATGACATTTCAAATGTTGAAACTGAGACAACTTATATTTCTATCCACAAAATGAGCTCATTTCAAATTTTCTGTCTGCAACAGGTCTCAAAAAAGTTGGGACACAGGCAAAAAAGGGCTGAAAAAGCGATTAATATACAAGAGAATCAGCTGAAAGAACATTTAGCAAGTAATTAAGTCAACTGGCATCAGGTGTGTAACATGATTGGCTATAAAAGGGATGTCATAGAGAGGCTGAGTCTCTTAGAAGTAAAGATAGCCAGAGGCTCTCCAACCCGTGAAGGTTTGCGTAAGAAAAATTGTGGAATACTTTAAAAACAATGTTCCTCAATGTCAAATTGCAAAGGCTCTGAAGGTCTCATCATGGACAGTGCATAACATCATCAAAAGATTCAAAAAAACTGGAAAAATCTCTGTGCGTAAGGGACAAGGCCGAAGACCTTCACTGGATGCCTGTGATCTTCGGGCCCTCAGACGCCACTGCATCACTCACCGGCATGATTCTGTCATTGACATTACTAAATGGGCCCAGGAATACTTCAAGAAACCACTGTCTGTAAACAGAGTCCGCCATGCCATCCACAGATGCCACCTGAAACTCTGTCATGCAAAAGGAAGCCATTGTTGAGCATGATCCAGAAGCGCTGCAGTGTTCTGTGGGCCAAAGCTCATTTAAAATGGACTGAAGCAAAGTGGCAAAGTGTCCTGTGGTCAGAGGAGTCCAGATTTGACATTCTTGTTGGAAGTCATGGGCATTGTGTCCTCCGGGCTAAAGAGGAGAAAGACCACCCCTCCTGTTATCCGTGTTCAGTTCAAAAGCCAGCATCTCTGATGGTACGGGGATGCATTAGTGCATATGGTGTGGGACACTTGCATGTTTTAAAAAGCACCATGAATGCTGAAAGGTATATAAAGGTTTTAGAGTAACATATGCTCCCCTCCAGATGACATCTATTTCAGGGAAGGCCTTTTATATTTCAGCAGGACAATGCAAAACCACATACTGCAGCCATTACAACAGCATGGCCTCGTAGTAGAGGAGTCCGTGTGCTGAACTGGCCTGCCTGCAGTCCTGATCTTTCACCGATTGAGAACATTTGGCGCATAATTAAATGAAAAGTCCGTCAAAGGAGACCCAAATTAACAAGAGTGGGATCAAATTCCAATAGCTAAACTCAAGAAACTTGTCTCCTCAATGCCCAGACGCCTCCACTCTGTGTTAAAAAGAAGAGGGGATGCTAGGCCCCTGTCCCAACTTTTTTGAGACCTGTAGCAGCCATCAAATTTGAAATGAGCTCATTTTGTGAATAAAATTGTAAAATTACTCAGTTTCAACATTTGCTATGTTATCTCTGTCCTATTGTGAATAAAATACTGGCTGGTGTGATTTGAAAGTCATTGTGTTTTAATTTTATTCACAATTTACGCTTTGCCCCAACTATTTCAGAATTGGGGTTGTAGAATTAATGATATTCACTTGCATTCGATGCAAAAGTTTGTACCATGCATGAGGACAGTTGGTAGTATAAGATTGCATTATATATAATTCACACGAAAGCAAAAATCTCTCAATTTTTTAGCTGTTGGGAGCAGCAGGGGGCAGCTTGTATTTTGCTTCATAGATTACTATTCGCGCTGAGTAAACATTGTCAGATTTAACTGACTTCTATGGTCCTGGAAAAGTATTGTATTACCTTCAAGCTCTTCTTGTTTTTCAATAGTTAAGTGCAAAACGACTACAGCACTGAATTTTCATGGAGTTTTTTTGTGTTTGTGGCACTTTTTTGTCCCATAATTAAAAAAATACATGGAAATCATTTTTATTTCTGAATGATACAAGTGTGTTTCATTGAAATCATTTTTCCAGTCTCTATGATTCTCAAACACTGAGTTATGAAGCCTTAAATAGGGGTTATGCACAATTGGCGAGGATGGGCTTGATTTGGTATTTGCGCGAAAATGCTAAACCAGCTAGCCATAATCCTTTGTAATCCTCTTTGAGGACCACCCAAAATGTCCTCACAATCCTGAATGTCCTCAAAGCATATGTGGTTTCTCATGAGGTGTTTCTCACAAATATAGCTATACAAGCCCACAAAAACATGCGGGAGTGTTCACACACACAGTCAATTGGTACCTGTGAACACATGTAAATAAATACACCAAATGCTTACGTGTACACACACATGAAAGACTTCTAAAAGGTGAAGACAAACACATGAGCGGTATGTTGAATAAATGAGTAAATATTCTTTTGTGTTTCTTCCCATGTCCAGCTGGTGTGTGAGGAGGTGAATGTGGACAGATTCTACCCTGTCCTGTACCCTAAGGTAGGTGTTCACTGGGTGTAATGAGCTGCAGCAATTGAGTTGCATTCACTTTAGTGTTCACTTTAGCAATAGGAAAACGGCAAGCTTAGTTGGGCAGAATGGCCTGTTCTTTCCACTCAAGTTATGTTAGGTTAGCTGTTCCTCATAGTGATGCCGCTGTCACATTACAAGCAAAGGATATGAAATATCAACACATCGCGCAATAAAACCTGAAATTTAGATGGTTGGTTAGGTGCTAGTTCACGGCCACTATATAATTACGTATCGTAATATCCATGGCTGTCTGTCCAAGCACAAGAAATAACGCTGCCTCTGTGCTTGATTGCTTGTTGTGATCTGTAAGCACAGCATGACTCAACATCACCTCTGCTGGTGACATTCATGGCCACCCTTCAACGACCGGTCGTACAAGTCATCTGTGACGTTGCCTATGTCTAATCTCCTCTGTTGGACGAATGTAAGCATGATGTGCCTATTTGCAGTCCAAAGTTCACCATATTTGAACTTCAGGAATGCAGTGACAAACAAAACCTTACATGTGTATCCATGTCTGCTACCTAATTCATGCAGTTTGCTGAAAGTCAATGGAAATCCAAACGCTAGTGTGACTGAGGCATGATATGGGTTTGGCTCCAGTAAAGACCACATAGAGCTGAGGAATCAAGCCCAAAGTTGCCCTAATGTAAGCCAGGGTAGGTTGGTGCCCTAGTGGTTAGTACATATGACTAGGACTAAGCAGTTTTTTAGTTCATGCCCCAGTGTAGCCACAGTAAAATCGGTGCTGCTGTTGGGCCCTCGACCACGGCCCTGCATTGCTCCTGTGGGGGTTTGGCCCTATTTACTCTAATCAACTGTAAGTAGCTTAGGATAAAAGCATCAGCTCAATTACTGTAATACAGTGCTTGCAAGCTCCGGTCAGGGCCCATTTTGCCGGAGCTTTCATTTACTTGCACCCTGTATCAGTGGTCCAGTCGTCATGCATTAAACACATCCATATGTGATTTGAAGAATTATTAATGTACTCATACATTGATATATTACATTACATTACAGGTTCTTAGCAGAGGCTCTTATCCAGAGCGACGTACAAAAGTGCAAAAGATCGGTACAAAAGTGCAGAGCTCCTAGGAGACAAGTACAAGTGCTAACAGTAAAAGTGACAGAGAACACATTCGATTGCTACAGGTCCAAGCCACTAGGTAAACACCAAATACTGATATTATATACTAAAATACACTAAAATACTAAGGCAACAAAATCAAAGGGCAACAAAATCAAGTGCAACAAAATTAGAAGGGCAACAGAATCAAGAGCAACAAAATCCATTAAAAGGGCAACAAAATCAAAAGCAACAACATCAATTCAAGGGCAACATAATCAAGAGCAACAAAAATTAAAAGGGCAACAAAATCGAGAGCAACAAAATCAGTTAACAAGACAACAAAATCAAGTGCAGCAAAATCAGGTAAAAGGGCGACAAAGCAGTGTGGGATGTAATGTCAGAGGATTCAGGGCAGTGGAGTAATATGAAATATATTAACACTATTATGTATTCTCATCAGCTTACAATTCAGCGACATGCATGCCAGGCTAATAGCGTGTGGATAGTGTGTGTTCCCTGTTTTGAGTACTAAGATTGGCACAGAATGACAAAGTGCCAAATGTTCCAATAAAACGTGACCAACCAATCGATCACCTTATTGGCCAGTTTGAAGCAGCCTCTTTTCCTTGGAATAGCTGATATCGTCCCTGGCTCAGTCACATCCTCCCCCCTCTGAGTATTGTGCTCTCCTTCACAGGCGTCCAGGCTCATTGTCACCTTCGACGAGCACGTCATCAGTAACAACTTCAAGTTCGGGGTCGTCTATCAGAAGTTTGGACAGGTGAGGTTGGCATTAACTCAGTTAAGAGTTTCATAGAGATTTTACACCCAGATGTACAGGGAAAAAAGTTCTTTTCTGACATTAAACCATGTGTATGGCAGTTAAAATTTACATTGGCTCAACTATAACTGTCTTTTTGGTCATTAGCCCATCCCAGTGGCGTGAGCTTAACCAAATTTGTGCTGGGATTTCTACTGCATGCATGGCAATTAACATTGGCTTTAGTGAAAGTTCATCAGTCGCCAGCCTACTCGGTTGCCCATGGTGCAACCAAGGTCCGGCTGGAATTTCTAGCATGTACTGTATATCGCAATTAACAATGGCTTCGGTGAAAGTGTCTAATCTTGTTTTTGAATGCATAATCCATATTTGCTTGGGTGCAGGGATGCTTCAGGTTCACTGGGGGGCCACTGGAGATTTTTTTGGAGTAGGGGGTGTGGCTGTAGTACATCCAATGGACCTTCACTTCCTCGGCCGTTTGAAATCCACATCTTCAGAAGGGCTCAGCTTCTTCCGTGTTACCGCGGCTGTTGCTGTCGTATTTGTCATATTGTTTGTCTTGATCGCAGGGCTGGAACAACCTCATTTGTGGTGGGCAGCCATCCTGTTGTCTTTCTCTCCAGTTCTAATTTGGCACATCTGACTCTACTAACGAGCGGCTGAATGAGATCTCCAATAAATATGTGATGTGCTTTGTTAGGACTGGAGTGAAAACCTACAGGATCGTAGCTCCTCAGGCACTGAGTTGGGCAGCCCTGCTTTTTTGGGTTTCGGCTGTCCTTTTCCTAAATTCAGCTCTGTGCTGCTGCCCTGTCTGTGAGCGGGAATGGGAGCGTGCAGAATGCTGCCTGACTCATCAGGTTACATAACAAAAACGCTGCCGGAGTATTTTAGGACGCCGCCTTCAGCGCTTAATTACAGTCCGATTTACATTCGTGTCTTAATCCGAATGTAACCCCAGCTGCGGTCGGGTCATTGCTGAATGAGGCGTTTCACCCCCTCGCAAAACCAGCCGCTTCCTCCATGTTTTTTTATGTAATCGCGTCATCCACTGTGAACTCCAGATATTATAGTGTAGATGGACAGCTACTCTCTCCAACGAAACAGTCTCACTCCTTATTTTGCTAGTTAACCCCATCGAGTCTTTGCTGAGGACCTCAGTGTAGAATACCACACCCTTGGCAAAATTGGGTGTGTAAATGCTTAGTAAGAATGAAGACCATACTGGTCCTCTCTGGATAAGATTGAGAGCCCCTGCTGTGAATACAAATCCCAACTTGGTTGCCTTTTCCAAGAAGCTGGAAATGACGTGTGGCGTTTTAGTCATATCGTGCCCCAAGTGCCATAGATCATACTTGCTCACCCATTTAAAAAAAAAAAATTGGCTCAATGACAACTGAACTTTTTTTGATCTGTGCTTGCTTTCTATAGTGCATTGCAGTCATGTGACTTGATGTTTAGCTTTGCAGGCTACTCGCGTGCACCTGATAAACTGGTAACTGCGTGTGTATTGTGTACGTCTGTCAGCTGTTGCTCCAGTCCTGGTAACTTACTGGGTGTTTCCGTGGCAGTTTGACACTTATCCCTGGGGTTAGACTGCGGGCGTGCACACTTCGAGTTTACAGCGATAATATTAGGGCTTCCGTCCCTAATCTGCATTTTTTTTCCCTTTTACGGAGGACATAGGATTGTAATAATCTTTCTTCACCTACTTTTCTTTAATAAATAAGTAAGTAAATTAATAAGTTTTAACTTATTAATTTTTTTAATTTTCATATATTATGTCTTCTCCATTTTTGTTTGGCCATGTCTTATTTTATAGTGATATATTTGTACGGTCCAATATGAAGCTCTTTCTGTCATAATTGTTGCACAAAAATGTGGCACCCAAAGAATCCTTAACACAAGGTTTATTTCAAAAAGTTGGTGTTATTATTCACTTCTGTTGAACTTAAAAGACATTCAGTTCCTGTGTGTGAATTTATTTGTACCTTCTGCCAGACGACAGAAGAGGAACTGTTTGGGAACAGCGAGGAGAGTCCAGCCTTTGTAGAGTTCCTGGAGTTCTTGGGACAGAAAATCGAGCTGCACGACTTCAAAGGGTGAGTTTGTGGACTGTCACCGCGGCATAGCCGATAAAAGCAATGTTGATAGTTGCTGAATAGTATGTAAATCATTGCTGCCTTGTGGTCTTTTCAAATTCTTGGTTTTTTTTTTTCTTATCAAACCGGATGCAGTACAGAACCACAAAATGTGAGAGGCTATTTAAAGAACATCTAATACCACTTCTTATTGGATGTCATGACAACAAATTGGCAACCAGGCCATGCAGCCTCAATGCAAACACGTTGTGTTGATTTTGATCGCATGGTTTCCGTGTGGTTTTGTTCGTTATTTACTGCCGTTCCAATTACCTATGGAATGGTGGAGACGTACTGTGGCCCTGTAAGCATTAAATTAACGATATGTGTTGACTGAAGGACATTCATCATGATCTTGTGGAGAGGGATGATTTTGGATGCCCTCTGCCCTCCCTTTGTGCAAAGGGATGGGGTGACCCAAAACAGTGGAGGGTCCCAAAGTGATATTTTTTCATGGGGCCTAAAATACCTGGTAGGTCCCCTCAACATGGCACCAGTTCACTGGAGCTGGAGTTCAGAGTACGATGGGGGGGGGGTCATGACGGTGAACAAGGCCCATCATGAGTGAATCTCACTGGCCAGGGAGTTGTGGAAAGTGGGACAGTAAGGTCACTGAGTGTTTGGACAGTGACACAATTTTAAAAGGCTGTATTTTCTATATCAGTAGTAAGTAACCAATCCTGTTCCTGGAGATGTACCATCCTGTAGGTTTTAAATCCAACCCTAATTTGGCCCACCTGGCTCTACTAATTCGCAGCCCAGCAGGATCTCTGGCTGTTGAATGAGATGTGCTTTGTTTGGGTTGGAGAAAGAACCTACGTCTGAGGCTCCAAACGCTGGTCCTCAGGACCCCATGAACGCTGGTTTTCGCTCAAACAGCAGCTGCTATCACAATTTTAAACATAAGTTTCTTAATTGGGTCCTTTTAGTGTTTGAAGGGATTATTTACCCTCTTTTGCAACATTGTCTGAGATGAAAGTAGTGTATGCCATGCATGGTAAAAACGGCTTTATTACAATCATTTGCAAAAAGGGTGGATTACACAGTTTGAAGTAACAAAATTAAAGATGATGGGGAATCAATGGGGTCCTAATTACATTGCTGTTGATGCAATTTTCCCCCCTTTTATACAATGCAGGTTTGGCTCTTTATTATTTGCCTTGTCTCTTGTCATTAATTCCTAAATCGCTAATTGTTATGTGACCACGTGTTCACACTTTCCCCATTTAGAAGCTAATTGATTCTTCAATTTTATCAGTCATAATTTCCCTCTTTGTGCAGTTTCCAACACTGTATAATATGAACGTTGATCTATTCAGGGCCTGCACGGCCATTTCTGACATAGTGTGACTTTACAGGGTAAATAATCCATATAAACACATATAATGAAATTGAGAAAAAACACTCCCAGGTAAGATTCTGGGATTGCAATCATGGTTGGAACAAACACCAGTATACCCAGGGGGTCCCCACGACTGTCGTTGGGAACCACTGTACCACTGGACTACAGATCTCCCGGAACAAGGTTGGTTATCACTGACCTACATGGTTTGCTCATCTGAGTCTGCTGAGTAACCAAGGGTAAATTTCATCTACAGAGACTCAAACCTTATTTAGATTTGCCTTGCTGTCCGAATACTTGTGGACCTCGCTGTGCATGGACTCTGACCGCAAGCCCCTTCCCCAGGTTTCGAGGGGGACTCGATGTGACACACGGGCAGACAGGCTTGCAGTCCATCTACACAAACTTCCACGACAAGGAGATCATGTTCCACGTGTCCACTATGCTGCCCTTCACCGAGGGAGACCCCCAGCAGGTAATTTGTTCCCTCCCTCTCACAAAAATCCACCATCATATTCCTTTCGCAGAGCCTTTTCCAATTCTAGACTGGAAAAAGTATGTTTCAACTTGTATTTTATTGTCATAATGAGGCTTGACTATTTTTTTAATTCCTCTGGAAAAGTGTGAACTTTGCTTAAAGTGCTTGTTCATCCAAAAATAAGATTTGGACCGTGGAATGTTTAATGTGAATACATCCTTTGTGCACTGGTCATTTCAAACTATAACCAGCTGTTACAAATTTATTCGCATTTTAATCACTGCAAATTGCAATCATCTCCGAAAGAATTTATCTTCGGCTATCATCAGCGATGACGTCACAGAAGCTATCGAGCCAGCGGTAGAGAACACATTGTCAATGTCATTGGATTCAGTGATTTGTAATTGTGGATTATTCTCTTGGGAAAATGCCAAATGTCTTCATTGTGAATGGCTGCAACAATAAGGCTGATGCAAGCAGAGGCATTATTGTTCATAAATTTCCAAAAAAACCAACAATTCAAATAGCATGGATGGATTTTGTGAAGAGGAATGAGCAGATTCCTTGGAGCCCTGATCAGGATTGGTGGTCTGCTTAAAACACTTCACTGATGACTGCTTTTATCAGCCAGATCCTGGGTCTCAGGAAAAGTCTGGATATCACTGTGGGGTAGTAATTACTGAAATCGCCGCTGAATAAGCCATTGGTTAATATGCCGAGCCTAAGCTGCTTGGTCTCTAATTTTCCCAATCTATTCTGTACTCTGAAATGCCGGTTAATAATCCCAGGGCGCTGCTTAATAAGCCCATCCTAAAATGAGTGTAGAAACGATTTTAGGCAAAAAGTGACTCCAAACGAAACTAAATCCATCTTCCAGAAGGAGACATAGAGTAAAATCGAAACTTCGGCCATGATAGCAAAAGTGGAACAAGACCAGGAGCTGCAGTTCAAGAATGAAAAAAGCGCACGCTTCTAGTCTGTTCAAGTCAATGGCCGTATTTGACTGGTAGTTGCCGATAAGTAAAAAATGTTCTCTGCCCAGTGACAGATTGTTAATGTTAGCAAATCTGCCAGTCAAAGGATAACATCCAAAAATTGAAAAGCCACGTGACACTCAAAGTACCGGACAACTTGGGTAGCAATTTGCCATTCATGTGCCTCTGCAATGTTTTCTGTTACTTCACGAACTTCATGCAGGTTTCTCACTGATGCGTAATTGCATTTCTGCAATTCCTGTACCAACTGAATCATTCAGAAAAATATATCGAAAACAATTACTTCGTAAAAGCAGTCGAATGTGGCCAGTGGGATGAATAATTCACTAGCTAGCATGTTAACGCTTTTTGCTATAAATTTAATAAATTCAAGTCTCTATGACGACTGTTACACGTGTAACTTAATAATTTTATAGCAAAAAGCGTTAGCATGCTAGCCAGCCAGTTGTGCAAACAGGGCCTCATTTGACCTGCATGGGCCGTGTTGTTTGTCGAATATGCACTGAGGCATGAAGGTCTCATGCCCTCATTATGTAAGTAGGCTACCTATTTTCGGACACCTTTCCTTGTCATGGCCAAATATAACTCTCAATAAGTACTGTCTAGCTTCGGTGCATCATGCCTACAGGCTGATTGTCACGGTGTTCCTTTTCCTCCTGTGATGGGAAAAATATTTGTTTTCATCAATTTATGGAAATAATATTCTTTGACTACATCTTGTTTTCCTAGTGTTTTCAGTTTGACTTCTGCGTTTCGAACACCTTCCATTAGTCACATCCACTAATTGGCAAATTTGGGTCAATCTTTATTTTGGTTTTGGAAATCTCCTCTTGGACCTCAAGAAAAGGCTCATTTTCGAGAAAAAGCTGCAAATTTTGGGCATGTTATAAGCAGGATACTGTCCGTGAACTGTTTGGTCAAATGTATATAATATCAGATTAGTTTTTATTTGAGAAAATTCAATGAATTTGCACTTAAATTATGAACTGTATTGCTTTCATCAGTGAATCTTGAAACAATCTAAACTTTCTCACTTCATCAGTAATTTTTTTTTGCTTTATTTGGCACTGAGGTAATACAGCTATGTTTTTGTCCTGAGTGTATGAACAGTGCTGGTTTGTTCTGACCTGTTTTTTTGGTGTATGCCTTGCATATTGTGGTAACTCAATCACTCATGACATTTAACAGGGATGTTTAGTTGGGACGTTTAATGAAACGCGTCCGCATTGCGCAATGTGGGTCTGTGCGGTTTGTTTGGTTTATGTGCTCAAAGCAGCTGCTTAATTACTATTCTATGGAACATTTGGCGGAGAAGTCCTCTCCAAGTTTGCTAAATCAGCGAAGGATGCACTGAGGCTTTGGGGCTGAACCCTGAAGATCAATATTTGTGTGGATAAAATGGTGCAAACAACTGCCGCTGTTCTTTTTATTAGTGTGATTTACACCAGGCAGTAAATTACTCTGCCATTTACCATACGGATTTAAACAAAAGGTCTGCCTTTGGCATATTAATTATGTTTGCTGTAAGTGGCTGATTATTAGAGATATCTGGGGACACACAAGGACATATTACCTCTATTCTGTGGAGGACAAAAGAGCATTTTTTTTTCTTTTACCTTAGAGGACGATACTTCCATGCGTATCTGTTCACACTAGGCTTCAGATTATTCTAGTAATGACTTAATTTTGAAGTCTATGAAAAGTGGGGCTTTCGAGTGGATTTTTTGGTTGGCCATTACTGAATACGTTCTCTTGCAGCTGAAGTCTGAATATACGCGTGCCTAATACTAACTGTGTGTGTATGTCGGGGGAGGGCTCAAACCAGCTCCTTTCCCCCCCCACCCCGAAATTTAAACCCTGAGACTGACCAGTGATGCGTGGGGGGACGCAGTGCTTATCAGTCGCTGTGGTAACAGGGCTGTGTGCTTGCAGTTGCAGAGGAAGCGGCATATAGGAAATGACATCGTGGCCATCGTGTTCCAGGAGGAGAACACGCCGTTCGTGCCGGACATGATCGCCTCCAACTTCCTGCACGCGTACGTGGTGGTGCAGGTGGAGAGGCCCTGTTCCAAAAACGTGCTGTACAAGGTAACGTTCCCTGCCTCGTGCGTCAGTGCTGTTTGTCAGACCTCGGTACAGTTCTCAGGAAGGGGGGATGTGCACACCACAACTCTGCACATACTTGCCAAAAATGATCTTAAAACAGTTAAAATTTTTTCTTAAACAGCTTAAATTTGGGAAAATGGAAAAATTGACTTTTTCAGCCCCTGCCTATGATGATGCTCAGTGCTGTTACGCAGTTTCAGATTGATTGCCCGACTGACTGAAGAGAAAAATAGATTTAGACAAAAGGACAGATGTAGCGTCTCCAATTTTATTGTGCGATGACTGCAAAAATAAAAACGCATATTCAACAAACTTAATTGGTCAAGACAGCCGCATTTGAGCTATGTGAATGAGACTTAAAATAACTGCTATACTGGTCTGCTGTGGAATACGTGCTTCTGAAATACAGTAAAGCTCTGCTGGCCCTCATTTGCTGTCCCATGGTGGGCCAATGATACCAAACGGAGTCGACCCTTGTTTTGCACCCCTGCTTCACACGCCATGTCTCTGTCCTTCCCCAGGTGTCCGTGACGGCGCGAGATGACGTGCCGTTCTTTGGGCCAGCCCTCCCGGATCCCGCCATCTTCAGAAAGGTGCAACAACGCCACTTGCTTTCTCAATTATTAGTGGGCTAGCCGACAGCTGACAAACGCATCTTACTTTCCACCGTTATCTACTTCCACTTACCTTCAGTCAGAAAGATTGTTTAAACTTTAAAACGTTCCACTTATTGCAGACACATGTGCTGCTTCTATTAAACTTTTTGATATCTTTTAATAATTTTTTAATTATTTCACTTTTAATGGTCTTTTTTAGAATGGGGATCGATGGGAGGAATGTTCAAATTTGGCAAAATGTCGGCTTTTTCGGCTGTTTCAAACTCTCAGATGTTCTGTAGTGTCTCCCTGGCGAAGCCCGGAGGAGCGATCAACATGCTCGTTACGAGCTGCAGTGTCGGTGGTTTTAGTCAGACCTTTCAGCTGGGAGCGCACAATTTCCTTAGGGACTACTACACTTTTCTAGTTAATAAATAGAGACCTCTAGTGTCCAATACTGAGAATTACACAAAAATGCACCTGTGCCCATTACATGCACAAGCAGAAGGTATTAGGAACAGCCTTTATCAGATAAGGTACAATTCATTTAATACATCAGTGAGCTCATGATGAACTGCAAAACTGATTAGATTCTTGGCCCAAATCAGCCAAAACTGACTTGCTGCAATTACCAGCTGAGCAAACAAATTAGAGTGATTACAGTGAACTAAGCAGAAAGACTACAACGAACCATGTGCGTGAAATGCAGTTAGATTGTTATTTTTGGGGTGTTCGCACATCGTAAGTATGGTTTCCAGTGGACCAGGATAAATTGTCTTGCTTTTCGGACACTTGCGTGGCTTCCCAGGTATGGCTCTGGTATCGTCCCACGCCCAAAGCATGTAGCCTCGAGGCTTCAGATGAAAAGTCGCCTTCCAGGCTAACCCTAGTGCTGTAACCGTGTTAAAAGTGCTACTTACTAACTGTGTGCCTTTAAAATTAGCCTGTTTATTCAAATTAGAAATTAAATACCTGTTTAATTGAGATGCTGGATCATGACGATCTTCTTTTCCAGTCAGTGGGAGAGAAGGAGATCAAGGCAGGCTTCACGTGTTTTATTTCTCTCTCCGTTCCACCTCCCCCCATCCCCCTCCACTCCTCCTCCTCATCCATCTGTGAACTTCCTGTCTTCCTCTGACTTTCCAGGGCCCAGAGTTTCACGAGTTCCTGCTGACCAAGCTCATCAACGCCGAGTACGCCTGTTACAAAGCAGAGAAATTCGCCAAGCTTGAGGTGAGACTGTCCTACTGTGTTCTGACCGTGCAAGTGCATGTTCTCTCTTCTTGAATCTGTGCCTGTGTATGGTTTATGGTGGTTTGTTTGTGCCTTAATGTGTGTGTGTGTGTGTGTGTGTGTGTGTGTGTGTGTGGTATTGCCACGTATATGTGTATGCTATTCGTTTGTATGTGTGTGATTGGTTTGTGTTATTTGTGTGTGTGTGTGTGTGTGTGTGTGTGTGCACATGCGTGTGTTTTGGTTTTATATCGTGCTGGGGACCAAAATATCTCACAAAGATAGTAAAGTCTGAGAAACCGTGTCTGGGTACGAATCTTAATTCAGGGCTTAGGGCTAGGTTTAGGTCTTGGGTTGCTATTGGAATTGTGGTTTGGTTTAGGTCTAGTTTTAAGGTAAGTTATTAAAATTAGGCTCTAGATTAAGGTAAGACCATAAATAAAGGTTAAAAGTTTGGCTTAGGGTTAGCTTTAAGATTGAGGTTAGGGTTAGGTCTAGGGGATGCTAATTGGATTTTGGAGCAAAAATACTTTTTAGTCCCCACTGGGATGCAAAAACAAATGTGTGTTTGTGTCTGTGTGTGTGATTGGTTTGTGTGTGTATTTTTGTGTGTGTGTGTTATTGGGGTGTGTGTATATTCGTTTGTTTGTGTATGTGTGCATGTGAGCAAAATATAACGTCACTACGGGGTCTGGGGACAGGCCTTCCCAAAAAATTTCTTAACATTGAGATTGGATTTCATGCAACCTGGTGCATTTTCACACCATACAAACATCCTCTAATTGTCAAAAAATCACCAGGTCTTGTTTAGGGTGTTTCCCATATGAGTATGTACAATCACAGGCAGGGGTGGAAAAATTTCATATCAGTGTCTCATACTGCATTTTCCAATCTTGACTATAGTCAGGGGATGGCATAACACACATCAGAACTGTCATCTTGTTCACAGAAATATTTAGAAAGTCAGTTACTTTACATAACTTGTAGTTCAGTATTCCATGAAGGACATGAAGCTAGGTACATATGAGAAGTGGCAGATGAGCTACTAGGATTGATGATATCACTCCAAACTTAATTTGACTTCTTTCTTTTTGTGAAGTTGCTGTCATGCCTTAACGGTGTTTTGTTAACTTCTTTTTCCAACCAGCCTCCACCGCCATGGATGTTTAATCTCAGCCTCTATCTTTGTTGTTTGTGATTTCCACTCAACTTTTGTGTTATTGGGCACCATTTTCCAACAATTTTGATAGCAGGATGTGCTACTAAAGAAACACCTCCAAACTCAGTCAATTTACACAGTAGTATTGCTGTTCAGAGCTTGCCTTGAGTTATCAATATCCAGTTTGTAGTTAAATCTGGACAGTGTAATGCACATACTTTACTTTCGCGATAGAAATTATTTCTCGATGCATGACAAAAACGCAAAAATAACTTTGCAAGCGTGGAACTAAACTTCGAAGAACACAGTTTGCCGCGTTTCCGCGGACATTTCACATTCGTGGTTATTTATGTGTGTGCGTGTGTTTTTTATGTGTTTTTGTTATTGGGGTATGCGTGGTGTGTGCGTGTGTGTGCGTGTGTGTGTGTTTGTTTTTGCTGTGTGTCCGTGCATGATATTAGTGTCTCTGTGATCGGGGTGTGTGTGTCTGAGTATGCGTGTGTGCGTGCGTGCGTGCGCGTGTATGTGTGTGTTACTGCTTTGTGTGCATGCATGTTATTGGTGTCTGTGTGTTATTGGGGTATGGGTGCGTTATTTTTGTGTTTGTATTATTATTGCTGCGTGTGTGCTCTTGATGTGCATGTGCGTGTGTGTGTCCCTGGTGTATGTAGTCACTCATGTATACATTACGTGTCAGGAGCGCACTCGCACAGCGCTGCTGGAAACCCTGTACGAGGAGCTCCATGTGAACAGTCAGGCCATGCTGGGGCTCGCTGGAGAGGAGGATCGGCTGGAGAACGGGGCCGCAGGGGGCGGTGGCTTCTTCGAGTCATTCAAGGTAAGAGCCCCGCCCTGGGGGAGGAGCTTCTGCACCTTGGATACAGTAGCACCGCAGTTACTGCTTCTCTGGCACCAGTGCTATAAATTCTGTTATTTCTTGAATTCATACTTAGAATAGGTCTTTACCCTCGGAAAAACTCCAGTGATACAAATGAGCACCCTAAATGATCGCACCAGATGTTCACATTGGCTCTGTTTCTCTTAAGAAAAAGATATATAAACAAGGGTACTAGTGCTCAGTTTATTTATGCAGACAGTTGATATACTTCTGGATACATTTAATTAAAAAATTTGAAATGTTATGGTTTTTGTTGCACCTCTAAAGGTCAAGAAAATTTTAATAAACAGTAGGCACCATGGAAAAATAACATGGCAAATGCCTTGAAAAAAGAATGCTGGAAAGCTGAACGTCAGTGGAGAATGAATGAACTTCAAATCCATTATGACCATTGTAAACAAAACCTTTGTGGTTTTAACTATGAGTTATACAGAGTTAGACTGCTCCATTTTTCTAAGATGATCAACAGGAACATCAGTCATGACCCCACTATTTGCCGTGGTCGGCAGGCTTACAAACCACCCTTAACATTGCCCCAGAATTTCTTTCACAGAGAAATGTAATTAATTTGCTCGCTTTTTTTAGTGCAGAAACTATATCAACAGCATCCAGCCCAGTAATAAAAATACAGCGTCTCCAGTACCACTTAAGAATATTCTTTCTCTCATGTCCCAAATTAATACAATTGACCAATAAACCCAAGAGCAGGGATGCTCAAATCTGGACCTTGATCCAAATCCAGCCCTGACTTTCTTTCCTTCCAGGTAATAGCCAAATGAAAAGCAATGCTGATTTCTCACACTGGCCACACACCTGACTCCCTGGTAAAAGGAGGATAGAAAACAAGCAGTTTTTGGTCCTCAAGCACCGTGATTTGAGGAACAGGGCCCTCGAAGAAACAGTTTTTCTTCTAAAATCATTGATGTTGTTTTGATCCACTGCCATCTGACTTTTTAAAAACAATATTTGGCTCCACAAAAAATTAACTCCAGCAGATAATTAATACCTCACTGCGATCAGGCACTTTCCCACAGTCAGTAGAAGTAGCCGCCATCAAACATTTCCTGAAAAATAGAAAACTAAATATATCTGTGTAAAACAAACTATAGACCTGCTTCAAACCTTTTAAAGTCTAAGATTATTGTGAAAGATGTTTTAATAAACTCAATGAATTATTTAATCTCCAGTGGTCATTTTGACAAATTTCAATCATGCTTCCGACATCACCACAGTGCCGAAACAGCTCTTATTAAAGTGTTAAATGATACATGGCTAAATACTGACTCAAAATAACAGTTCCGGTTTTACGAGAAGTCAAAGTGGCATTTGACACTGTAGATCATGATATACGGTGGTACAGGTTGGAAAATTGGGTGGGATTCTCTGGAGAAATCCTCAGTTGGTTCAGGATTTATTTGGAAGAGTTATTTTTTTGCTTTTGAAAGCTATAAATCTAATGGACAGACTGTGACATGCGGAATCCCCCAGGGATTAGTTCTTGGACCTCTTCTTCTGTACATGCTGCCTTTGGGCAAAATTGTACTGAGGAAAAATATTAATTACCTTAGTTGTGCAGATGATACTGCAATATATTTAGCTCTCTCGCCAGATGACATCAGTCCAGTGTACTGTGTCTTTTTTCAGAATAGATAAATAACTGAATGAGCCAAAATTTTCCTCCAATTTAGTAAGGAAAAAACAGATTAATGTGTTTGGTGACAAAGAGTATTACTAATTAACAGCTCAAACGTAACTACTGAAGATCAAGTCTGTAATGTTGGTGTTTTAATAGACTCTGCTCTTACTTTCACCCGCCGTATGAAAACAATCACTAAAACGGCCCTCTAGCATCTTAAAAGTACAGAATCAAGGGTTTGCTATCTCAAAATGACCAAAAGAAGCTTGTCCATGCTTTTACTATCCCCCTTTACAACACAAAGTTGAACGGGGGATATCTCAGTGGAGCTTGTTCATCCGTCCATCTTTCCTTCTGTCCGTCCAGATAAGTGGGGACAAGTCTACTCAGAAAATACTTTACCTCGGTGAATTAAATTTTGTGTGTGTGCTACTATTCATGACCTTGGGGTCAAAAACAGCATTCCAGGGTGGAGCGAGATATGATGAAAATGTCATCTCATTCCCCTTGAGTAAGATTATTGTGCTGATCTTAACTGGTCTTCCCAAAAAGGCAATTAAACAGCTACAGCTCGTTCAGAATGCTGTGGGCAGAGTTTTATCCAGGACCAGGGTTTCTCTTCTTAAACAGAAATGGCCAGGTTTGGTGCAGACTTTCATTCCGACCAGTTACCTGCACACCTGATTGCAGGACTCAGGGTTTGTAGCAACAATCCCAGGGATTGATTAGTAGTATCAGGTGCTCAGTTAAAATGAAAGCCTGCACCTCTACGAGCCCTCTCTGGGTAAGCGGAGAACCCATAACCTATGTTATCTTGAAAACAATTCTTCCTCATCAGTAGGCTTTTATTAGGACATGAATGTTTGTGCATGCACGCGGAATCGGAGTTGGCAAAATTACACCAATGGGAAACCTAGCGAAACCCAGGCTACACGCTCCCAGGGGAAATGCTGTAACATAATACTCCTGTCTTGAGTTTCAAGAGGCTACTGATTCTGGTGTGTATTTTATTTATTGACCTTTATTTTAACCAGGCAATTTCCATTCAGAGCATGTTTTTTAGAATTCCTTGGCAGAAATACTAAGTGGAAGTCACAAGTCGGGAGCAATTTAGACAAAGCTCTTGGAGCAATTTTGGGATTAAGGGACTTACTTAAGGGCCCTACAAAAATCTAACTTAATATTCCCAGGTGGAAATCAGAATTCCAAGGAGGATCAAATCTGCAACTTTATAGTTACCAGTTAAATCTATCACTTCTTGCCATCTCAACAGTCTGATAACATTTCCATGTCACTTTTGTGACCATTCTTCCCTGGTTTTAAACTGACATGCCGTTCGGGCTGGAAGTAACCTCATCATTTAACACAGGTTCCCTCACAACCTGTTCCTATGAACTTTTCCTGATTAGTCATTAAATAAGTAGTTTGATTGTTAATCAAGACCAGTACTAATAACACAGATGGCTAGGTTGCCATGTAAGATGGTATGGATGACAATAATATGAGTAATTTAAAAATGACTAAATATCTTAAAAAAAAAAATCCCAAAAGCTTCATTGAATTCCATGCCTTGTAGCTGTTTTTTTTTTTTTTGATTTCAAAAATTAATTTGAATTGTGATTGAAGTGGTGCAAATGGCATAAATTCAAAACAATTTCACATATTTAATTTATTGCCAAACTGCTTTACTTGCTGTAAGCCCTGCAAACACATTTGCGCAAATCTGTCTTCTCACAGGCATTTGAAGCTTCACAAATCTTAGACGTGAGGTTTTATGCAGTGTAGATTGGAAAATACTTCACATCTTCGTGATACAATGTATAATGAAGCTGTTTCAGTAAAAAAAAAAAAACTGTCCTGTCATTCTTCTGATCAGTGTAGGTGATCGTGCGAATCAATTGTTTGATTGGTAATGAAGCAAATTGTGCTGGAACGGTAACCGAGCGTTAAAATATGATGATTCTACCGAACCTATCTTGCATCCAACAGCATGTTTTTGGTTTGTGTTTGTGTGTTCAGCACATCAATCTCATGTGCCTGCGTTCAACTCAGTTGCACTGTGTGTATGTGTGTGTATGTGTGTGTGTGTGTGTGTTCAGCATTGAAAGTAAGGCTTGTTTTTGTCTCTCTCTCTCTCTAGCGCGTCATTCGCAGTCGAAGCCAGTCCATGGATGCAATGGGCCTCAGTAACAGGAAGCCGAATGCGGTCTCCACCAGCCTGAGCAGCAGCTTCACCCACAATACCCCAGAGGCCCACAGAGCCGCCGGTATGGTGAGTATAGTCCCCTGAGCTAAGAGCCATGGTTTCCCCCTGACACCTGGGAACAGTGCTGCAAACCCATCCGGTCGTGAGCCAGCAGAACGCGGGAGACACTCTTAGTGGATGAAAATAAGGTGACTCTAGGCACTCATCATTAGACAAGGCTACTGAATTAAAAATCAATTTTAAATGAACAAAGAAAAAGGTTATATCATTGATTATCCCCCTCCACAAAGTAGAAGGGGGGGATATGGGAATGAGTGTTGTCCTTCTGCATGTCTGTCCGTCCATCCTTTATGCTTATTTTCCAGGCCGGAACTTCTAAACCTCGCAACATTTTCCCACGAAATCCAATGTATAGATACATCTAATAGTGTCTTCTCATACTCCTGTCCATGCTCCCATCTGTCTCTCCATTGCTCCGTCCGTTTGTCTCATTTCATTTCCAGGCCAGAAGGCCAAAACCATGGCGGGAGATCTGAGTATTTCATGTTTATTTTACGGAATATCATGAGCATTACATCAATATGCAAGTTTCATAAAGTTTCTTTCAAAATGCTCATAATGCTCTCATAATGGTTGTATCTTGTGTGAATCACCGGATTCTGTGTAAGCGCAGTGCCAGGCTGTGCTGTGAAGCTCCCAAATACGACGGACCTGAACTCCCATTTTAAACGGCACATTATCTCATTCAGGCTAGTCTGAAGCGAGGGCAGAGAGATGTCTCAAGGATGCAGACCGCTTAGCCATAGAGGACCAGAGGCCTTCAGTACTACACCTCAGACATTAAAAGATTACGTACATATTTCTAAAATTAATATTGTGAAATAAGAACGGATCAAAACATGAATAATATACACTGCCCACCCAAAAAAGTGGCTGTTTGGAATTAAACACAGAAATACTAAAGAGCCGTGATTGAATCTTTATTGCAGTGATGAATATGTTTCTGCTGGCAGTAATTCTTTTAATCCTGACTGATTCAGTGCTTAACTTCTCATTGTGTCGCCTGCGATAGCAGGAGACACATAGGGGTTGCTTTGGCGGCGTCGGCGTCGGCGTCCGGGGATTGGTTTCCGTGCTCTATCTTCTGTTGTAGTTGGCGGATTTTGATCAGGTTTGGATTTGATGCTTTTTATGTGGATACCTCGCTCGAGTTTGATTTCGGAATGGTTTAGACCATTACTAATTTGCATACTGCAATCTGATTGGTTGTTGGGTTTCCGTGCTCTCTTTCCTGTTGTAGTTGGCGGATTTTGATCAGGTTTGGGTTGAATGCTTTTTATATGGATACCTCGCTCGAGTTCGATTTCGGAATGGTTTCGACCATAACTAATTTGCATACTGCAATCTGACTGGTTGTTGGGTTTCCGTGCTCTTTCCTGTTGTAGTTGGCGGATTTTGATCAGGTTTGGGTTGGATGCTTTTTATATGGATTCCTCGCTCGAGTTCAATTTCGGAATGGTTTCGACCATAACTAATTTGAATATTCGAATCTGATTGGTTGTTGGGTTTCCGTGCTCTCTTTTCTGTTGTAGTTGGCGGATTTTAATCAGGTTTGGGTTGGATGCTTTTTATGGATACCTCGCTCGAGTTCGATTTCGGAATGGTTTCAACCATAAATAATTTGCATACCGCAATCTGATTGGTTGTTGGGTTTCCGTGCTCTATCTTCTGTTGTAGTTGACGGATTTTGATCAGGTTTGGGTTGGATGCTTTTTATATGGATTCCTTGCTCGAGTTTGATTTTGGAATGGTTTCAACCATAACTAATTTGCATACTGCAATCTGATTGGTTGTTGGGTTTCTGTGCTCTCTTTTCTGTTGTAAGTGACAGATTTTGATCAGGTTTGGGTTGAATGCTCTTCATATGAATATGTATCCAGAGCACCAAGTCTTGTTAATAAGTATCTCGGTTAATTAACTTCTAGCTATAAAAGTATCAGGAAACATTCTTTAAAATTGAATTTTAAGTTGTTGACTAGGTCTTAAGATTTTGAGAGCGGAGATTATTGTGGTATTCGTGGGTAGACATACCCATGAGATATGATAATTATACATTATTTTATTGCAGGTCATCCACATCCACAAAATTTGTCGAGGTGCAAACAACTACAACAGTCAGTTCACTGTACTACTTATTCAATAATTTTTTTTTTCCTGTCACTTCCCTCATTGTTCTGTCATTCTCTACAGACAGCTTTGCAGGCGACACATCCACTTCGCAGAATTCTAGTTTCTTTAAAAAGCCATGTCAAAAGACATATCTCGTGGTTGTTGAAAAGATGTTACTATATTTCAAATTATTGGCCAGTATCAAGCAAAGAGAACAGCAAAGGAGGTTGCTGAAATCACAGGATTTGGCTTAAGAACTGTCCAACAATATATTAAAACCTGAAGGGATAGGGGTGAACTGTCAGCTTCGAGGAAGAAATGGGTTGGTGAAAAATCGTGACTGATCCAGATCAGAGATCACTAAAATGCTCGGTGAAGTCTCATCTTCAAAAAATCAACACTAGAACTCACTGCTTTGCCTAATTATGAAGGTAAAAGCATTTCCATGTACACAATGCAATTTGGAGGATTGGGACTAAACAGCTGTGTGGCCACAAGAAAGCCTCTTGTTAGGGAGGCTTATTGGGGGGAAGAACAACTTCGCTTTGCAAGGGAGTATAAAGATTGGACTGAAGAGCAGATGAAAAAAGTCATGTGGCCTAATGAGTCCAGATTTACCCTCATCCAGAGTGATGGGCATGTCAAAATAAGAAAGGAAGCCCATGAAGCAATGCACCCGTCATGCATACTGCGCACTATTCAAGCCTCCGCAGGCAATGCTATGATCTGGGGTTGCTTCTGTTGGTCAGGTCTTGGCTCAGCATTGTTCTGCAGCAATAATTCAGTAGACTTCCTGAATATACTTAATGACCAGTAACCCATCAGTGGACTTTTTCATCCCTGATGGCACAGGCATATTCTAGGAAGATAATGCCAAGATTTACTGGGCTCAAATTGTGAAAGAGTGGTTCAGCAAGCATGAGAAATCATTTTCACACATGAATAGGCCACCTCAGATTGCGGAGCTTAATCAATTGAATGTCTCTGGGATGTGCTGGAGAAGGCTTAACAGAGTGGTTTGATTCATCTATCGTCAATACAATATCTCGGCCAAAAATTACTGCAAATCTGGTAGGAAATGGATTTTGTAACATTGTATAAGATTGTCGAAACAATAACATGACGATTGTGCGCTGTGATCAAAGCTAAAGGTGGCCCAACAAAATTTTATAGTGTGCGACTTTTTATTGGACGGGCAGTGTATATTTGAAAATGATAATTCATTAGCTAATGATTGATTGCAATTATGATTTGGTCAGTTTAACACACTGGTTGTGTAAATATCAATTAACACTATATCTGACTAATTATATAACTTTTCACATCTTATATAGGTTCATAACTAACCTCAAGGCTCTAACTCACCATTGTATTTTGTGTGAGCAAGTTGGTTGGCCGCCTTTGCCAATTCGTAGACAAAGTCATTGGCATGTTTTTATTTATAAGACTATTCTGAATTTGCTTCCCTCATACTTATGTCATTTTATTCAAGTAAAAGATGTTGCAAGCTATAGTCTTTGCTCTGTGACTCTGTCACAAGACTTGTTTCTGCTTCAGAAAAGGAGCTTCAGATATGCTGCTCCTGCTGCTTGGAATCTGCTGCAGGAGGAGTTGGGTCTGAAGGAGCTGGTGTCCTTAAATATTTTTAAATGTCGAATAAAGGCATTGGAAAAAGATGCATCAGGCTGTAGATGCTTTGACTGATGGCTTCTGCTCTGTGACTCTGTGACCTTGTGTTTGTAAATTGCTTTGTGTGTTTTATGCTTGCAACCTTGTTAATTATGCTGCTGCCTGTCTTGGCCAGGACCCTCTTGCAAATGAGATTGCTAATCTCAATGAGGTCTTCCTGGTTAAATAAAGTTTAAATAATTAAATATAATTGATTACATAATTCCCCACCTCACCACTGGAGCGCGGCGATGGCGATTGTGGTTCAGACTGTTGGTACTCCTGTTGATCAAGGGGAAAAGAAAACAGGAATGACAAGCCAGTCAGTCAAGCTAATTCAAAGCATTATTTATGGAGGTTAAGATTGACAGTGGAAATAATAAACACTTCTGTGGCTTTTCCTCCTGTCTTGCCGTGGTCTCATATCTGCGTCCTTGTTTTTTTCAGTCTGTGATAATTCCCGGGAAAAGCCCAACACGGAAGAAGTCTGGGAACTATAACTCGCGGAGGAGCAGTGCCATCGGCATCGAGAACATTCAGGAGGTGCAGGAGAGGAGGTAAGCACTGTGGGGGAGTGCAGGGCATTATAATTGCATTACTCAGTTTTAGCCTTTTTACTCCTGGATAGGCGAAGCTTTGGAGGGAGTGTTGTGATGAGACTCGAGAGTTATTCACTAATCAATCAATCGATCAATCAATCAATCAATCAATTAGCCAGTAGCACGACCACAGGCAGTAAGATTCACAAACAGCTGATTCAGGAGTTAACGGTAATGTCACTTTGATTTAGGAATTGTCAGCTGTGGAGGTTTGTGCGCAATGGAGGTTCCTGCACAGTGGAATTCCCCGGACAGTGAGCATTTGTGCACTCTGTGGAGGGGCTTTCTTGCACTGTGGGGGGGTTCCTTCAGTGTGGGGGTTTTAACACTATTGTGGCTTGTAGACGGTGACAGCTGAATGCTTCAGCAGATTTGTGCTGTATCTGAGGGCTTGTCTCCTTTTATGTGTTTTCCCTGCCTCCCCTTACCGCCTCCACCCCAGCAGGGAGGGGTCACCGAGTGCCCAGAAGACCCCCGACAGTGGTCACGCCTCCCAGGACCCCAAATCTGAGAATTCATCAAATCAGAGTTCTCCAGAGATGCCCACAACAAAGAACAGGTGAGAATTGGCCAATATTGATCACAATCTTGAAGAGGGCACCATCACTCATTGGTGGCTCTGTATGAAAACACAATCCACTTGTGGTGCTGCATCTTCTTTTTAACAAAGTTTATTTATATATACCTTTATTGTATGTACTGTTGGTCCAGTGTCAGAACGGACATGTACAGGTACACAGGAATAGCACAGAGATTGCGTCTGTTGGGGGAGTAATATTTGGGACTGGGTGATGTGTTTGAAACACAGCGATGCATGGGAATGCCCGGTATACTTACTTCAGGCCAAGGCCTTCCAGCATTATTGATGAAAATATCAAAGGGAAAAAATATTCCTTATTTTGGGGAAACATTGATAACTCCCTGCCTTGAGTGGTTGGGCTGGCACTGCTTTAGTTCTTTAGGATAATTCTCCCACTGAAGGTAAAAGCGTAAAGGCACATTCTCTAGATTAGTGGTAACCGACCCTGTTCCTGGAGGTCTACCATCCTATATTCATTTGAACCCTCATTTGTCTCAACAGATTTTACCATTTTGCCATTCTTTGAGTTCACTGTTGTCGACAACCTGACGAATCCCTCACCATCAGTCCCTCGTGAATTACTTTCCGCCAAGTTCTTTAACAATTTTGAATATTTTTTCACAGAAAAAATTCAGAAAATCAGACAACAATCAGTAACTTTCCCTCTTGCAAAATGGCTCCTTTATGTCCAAACAAAACTGCTGCAATTAATCTGGCCCATTTTCAGCTCCTAGACTGTGGAACTCCTACTGATATTGTCCAACATCTGAAACCCACCATCTGCTGTCTTGATTCTTTCCCTGCAAGCTTGTTAAAAGATGTTTTTAACTGTATACCTCCCGATGTTCTACATTCAGTCAATACCTCCCTTCGACCCAACATTTTCCCAAGTACCCTGAAGACTGCAGTCATCAAACCACTCTTGAAAAAGCTCAAGATGGATGCCTACATTATAAGCAACTATAGACCCATATCAAACCTCCCTTTCTTAAGTAAGGTTACTGAAAAGGCTCTTTTTTTTTTACTTAATGCTTTCTTAGTACAAAATAACCTTCTTAGCACATTTCAGTCAGGATTATGACCTCACCGTAGCACTGAGAAAGTACTTATTAGGTCGTAAATGACATTTATCTGGGTAGGGACACATCTAAAGTTACGGTTCTGGTATTGCTCGACCTTAGTGCAGCATTTGATACCGTTGATCATATCATACTGCTTGATAGACTGGAGAAAAGGGTAGGACTTTCTGGCATAGATAGAGAATACTTTGTATCAATGGGCGGCTTTGAATCAGAGGAAAAAAAATGATGTGGAGTCCCTCAGGGGTCCATTCTCGGACCTCTCTTGTTTAACATCAATATGCTCCCCCTCACTCAGATTATTGAACAACATGACATCGCTTACCATACCTACACAGACGACAAAAAACTTTACCTAACAGTGTCCCCAAATGACCACAGTCCTTTACAACAGCTGAACAAATGCATTAGACAGATTCAAGAATGGATTTGTCACAACCTCTTGCAGCTTTACACAGACAAAACAGAAATAACCATTTTTGGCCCCAAAGAAGAAAGACGGAAGATCAGAATTTTCCTCAGTTCCATGCCACTTAAACCAGTAATTTAGGCCAGGATTCTTGGTGTAGTTCTGGACTCTAACCTAAATTTTAACAGCTATATAGAAAACATTGCAAAATCTGTCCACTACCACCTTAAAAACAAAGTCAGAATTAAACGATTCTTGTCGAAAGAAGACACAGAAAAACTAGTCCATGCCTTTATTTTCAGCAGGCTAGATTATTGTGATGGTATTCTCACAGGTCTTAGCCACAAATCAATCAGACGGCTATAATTCCTCCAAAATGCTGCAGCTAGTCATAACGAAAACGGAGAAAACGGTTCATATTACACCAATCCTCATGTCCCTACACTGGCTGCCTATTCGTCAAAGAATAGACTTCAAAATACTATTAATAGTCTACAAAGCACTATTTGGTTTTGGGCCAAAGTACATCTCCGATCTACTTGTAGGTTATGAACCATCTAGACCCCTTAGGTCAACTGGGACTGGTCTGCTCTGTGTTTCCCGGATCAGAACCAAACATGGGGAAGCTGCATTTAGTTTTTGAGCTTCTCATCTATGGAACAAGCTTCCCGAGTTCCTGAAACATGCCAAATCTGTCAGTTTATTCATATCAGGACTTAAAACATTACTGTTTGCTGCAGCTTTCCAGTAAGTAAACACTAACTTCTTCATAGCTTCTTGCATCATATTTTATGTTCTTATATATCTATATATTTTCATGTTCTTATGTATTTTATTGTCTTTGTGTATTTACTGTCATCTTTGTATGTATTTTATGCACTTGTGCAGCACTTTGAGTTGCTTTATGCCTGAATGGCATATAAATAATAATGGCTATATAAATAAATTTGCCTTGCCTTGCCTCTAGCTGCTGAATGAGATGTGCTTTGTTAGGGTTTCAGGGAAACCTTGTGGGTGGTAGATCTCCTGGCACACAGTTAGGCAGCCCTGCACTAGCTGTTTAATGAGATGTTCTTTCTCAGGATTGGAGTGGAAACCTGTAGGACAGTAGATCTCCAGGTATGAGTTGTGCTTTGTTGGGGTTTGACTGAAAATGTAAAGGATGGTAGATCTCCAGGAACAAGGGTGCTTACCACGAGTACAGAGCATGTGTCCTGTGTGTACAGGGCTGCTTAATTGACTCGGTTTTTGTGCGTGTGTATGTATGTGCACACGTGTGTGTGCACGTGTCTGTGTTTGTGTGTGCGCGTGCATGTGTGTCGTGTGTGTTTGTTTGTTTATTTGTTTGTTTGTGTGTTTGTGTGTGTGTGTGTTTGTGCGTGTCATGTATTTGTGTGTGTGTTTGTGCGTGCATGCTTTCGTACGTGTGTGTGTAGCTCTGTGCTCTGCTGCAGGGCTCCCTCTATTCCAGAGGCGGTGGATCTCTCTCACTCCTCCAGTGGTAGTAGCTTTGGCAGCGTGGTGGAGGAAGAACAGAACGAGCCAGCAGAGGATTATGACACTGCACAGGTGTGTGTGTGTGTGTGTGTTTTGATGTACGTACCTCAGATTAGTTTGTATGTGAATGCATGTGCACTTGAATCTCATGGATTTGTATGTGTAAAAAAAAAAAATTCTGTCCAACTAAAGTCCCATTTTCAAATGCATTTTGATGCCAGATTCTGAAAGCCAGGGCAAAAATTAACAACAGTAGCAATTTTCTGCTTTCTATCCTATTTAGAAAAGATTTTATAGCCTTCCAAAAACGCTCACAAGCCAATGTCACAACTCGCGAGTGCAAAAAATGGGGGCGACCCCCCCAAATATAAAATGGCTCTCACACAAAAACCGTTTGAGATATTGAGCTGAAACTTGGGATTCTTTCGTTTCACTCCCTAAGGTATTTTTAGAGAAAAAATTGGCCAATTTTGCATGGAATGACCCAGGGAGTGTACTCAAAGGAGGGAGAGTTTTTTCTGCTGGCTAAAATCTGCTTCATTATTGCTGGGCTCTCATGAGCTGCCTACTCACGCTCCATGGTTGAGCCAGACTGGAAAATTGGGTAGGCGCACAGCATCCCTTTAAAACAATTAGTCCTGACTTTTTCCTCTATCATTTTTCCTAAGCAACAGTACATTCACTCCAAAAACACTTAACAATATCAGGTGTTGCTCGTTCTCAAAATGATACTCATTCATTTGGATGCACAATTTGGTGCATTTCAATTAGCCTTATTCAAAATTGTAAGGTGTTTCTAATCTTTGTCTTTGATATAATTTAAGCAATTTAAACAATCTTGAGGCACAGGTTAGATCGCCTGATGTGCCAAAAAGGGACCGCAGAAGTTCCAGGGCAGTTTACCTTTCGTAGAGCAGGGGCCTACTTATGAGTAAATTATTTTTCTGAACTGAATTTAGCCTATTATTTAATCGCCCTTCGATTGCATTAAGAAAGAAGCTGTTTTTAATAGCCAATGGATTCATCTTTTAAATGATGTTAATTAATTTGTGTTAATAAAGGGAACAAGTCAGCACTAATAATTGGTGTGAAGGGATGTTTTGTACCTACCCAATTTTCTGGTCTTGCTCCGCCAGTGCTCGCACTTTAACTCTGCCATGGATACTACTTTTACCCAGATTCTTTCTAATGATGGAATAATGAATAATGAACCTTATCAAGGCCTGCAGCTGTGTTGATCTTCTTCTTTTTTTTTTTTTTGTTACTTCCCGTATGAGTCTTTGATCTAATTTTAACTGGCCAGGTACTCTAGGGAGTATTTGTGTGCTTTTGTTTCATATTTGTGTCTGTGTGTGAGTGTGTGTGTGTGTGTGTGTGTGTTCTTGTACTTGCTCCGTACTGAGGACCGGAATGAGTTTTTAAAGGAGCAGACAACGGAATTTAAGTGCATACATAGGTTGATAGCTTATAATTTTGAGAGCCCATGAGAAAAATTTCAGGCATACTTGACCATTTACGAAAAAGTTGTGAGCGTTTTTGTGTGGCAGTCCAAAGACCACTACTGAGCTGCCATTTTGCTTCCCGGAAGGGCAATGCGTGACGTCACATGGGCGCAAGGGAGAATCTCCGCATTTGGTCTTCTACCGTGAACTTGCATCAATTCAATATTTGGTTGCTGTTTTCTGTACTCAGGACCATTAGAAGAGCACTTACCTAAAGCGTGACCATCTATGACATTTGTTTTGAATGATTAAGAATGAATTATATACTTTTAATTGTTGCTGTACAGAGCTGTGGTGACATTACATCATATCTTCATGATAGAGAATAGCTCCAGTTTAGCGTGCGGCACCAGAAACAGAATGCCAGCAGATAAGTTACTTTGCATTATACAGTATGAATAAATACAGGAAATTATTTTTTAATTCAAAGTCAATGCAAAGACACGAACACGTAGGACTAGCTTCCAGACTTATTGATCATAAAGAAGTGGTCTGCTCGCCTGCATCCAAGGAACTGCTCTAACAGTGGATTATTGTGGAAACATCGCTGATGATGTGCCTGACATAGCAGATATGTATAATGATGGAATGGGATTTTCCTGCTAGACATTTTACAATTGACTAAAAAAAGTTTCATAGCTGGAATGTTTTTTAACGGTTTGCTTTGCAACCAACAGTGGACATTGGGTAGCCTAGCTTGCGAACTCGTTTTGATCGTAAAGAATTGGTCTGCTCGCCTGCAGCATCTAAGGAATACTTACTGTAACGCTTGTGGATTATCGTGGAAAAAATTCCAGATGAGGTGGCTGGCATGGATTTTATCGGTTTACAAGAAAAGGTAGGATGTGCATTTAATTGTTTATGGGCCTGATGACAGGCAGGCTAGCTTACAGGGGGGTGTGTGAGTGAGACGTAGGCGAGCCTGCACCGACTATCACTGACTGTAACTTCAGGGCTGTAGTGTAACAATGCTTTGATGCGCGGCTAAACGAAGCCAGAGTACCTTAACTCAATGTCAGCGTCCCGAAACAAAGGCTAAGCACAGTAACTGCAGTTACGGCATTCTGTCATGGTTTCTGGTGGGATTTTCGGAGTTACTGTTGACACAGACCTTGATTTTTTCATAAAAACAATCAAATCGACTCAAAATATTCATCCACATGATAAAGGAGGTCTTCAATACCCCCAAAATGACAATAACTCATTTTCGACCAAATGTGATGTTACGGTGTTTGGCCTTTGCATGGCAGCATAGAACGTGCGGCCATGCTGCTGACCTGAACCAGTCCTGCATGTACACCCAACCGCTGTACACCCAGGCATATTGTTCTCCCTCTTGGCCTTCAAATAGCCTTCTTGAATATTTTCACAAATAGTAGGGTCTGTTTGTGACTAACAATGTCCTTTTGCACAGAAAAATGGTGACAACAGTGAGTAATTTAACAACTATCCCAATGCTTGTGCAGTCTCACTCGCCATGTATAGCTTCAATGTGCTGCGCCCATGTGACGTCAGAGCATCTCCGCAAGGATTCTTCTGATTGGTTGAAATATTTTCAATGGCGGCATCTATGAAATCGTCAATTTTGCTTCAGAACTGACTTTCGGAGATGGATAGCTTAGTTCTATGAGCTCTATATGTTCAAACATTGGCATGAATTGTTAGTTTATAACATGATCTATCTTCCAAACTGTATTTTGAAATTCCATTGTCTATTCCTTTAATCAACAAAGTGAAGTCTTTTTTGGGAAGTGAGGACATTTTGGCCGGCCCTCACAACTACAAAGGCTAATTGTGACTTATTAGTTAAGGTTAGGGGTAAGGTTAGAATTAGGAATAGGTTAAGGTTAGGGTAAGGGTTTGGGTTAGGCATACATTGCTTATTGTTAAGATTAGGGAAAGGCTGTAGAGACACAGGAAGAATGAATGGAAGTCAATGTAATGTCCTCACAAAGATATAAGTACAAGGATGTGTGTGTGTGTGTGTGTGTGTGTGTGCGTGTGTCAAAAAAACAATGAATATTGGAGCCTGGAATGTGTGGGGAAAATTACCTCTTGTTACCCGGTGGTGTTCGTTAAGGATGGAAGACAATTGAAATAAATACTTGACCAGATTGTGATTGAAATATAGTAAATTTATAACAGACAAAGAGTAAAAATTACAAACTGTAACAGCGGGATGTTCTTGGCCACAGTTTGGAGAGCGCTCTGCCCGGGCGTTGCCCGGGCATCAGTTCTTATAATCCACAGTCCTTTAGCTGTACATCAATTGGCTGTAGATCTGTCAATAACCGTAGTCTAATCAGCTCCCGCCTTTCTTCATAGTATTGTCCAGTCTACTTTAGACAGGTCACAGAAAGGCGATTCGGGATACCTGATGCCACTTTGGACTGCTCCTTGGGCATTTTCTTTTGGCAGGGCTCCAGCATTCCTATGCCACTCTTGACCTTGATCCTCTGTACAGTTCCTCTCACACACAGACACACACTCTGGACAAATAGGTTTATAAGCTTTGGGGTATTGACATAAAAGATGTTTTAAGCAGTAAAAGATAATAATAATACAAAAGATGTTTTGATAATAATACTGATGATAATAAGATGATAAGAATGCAAAGGATGTTTTGTATTATTCCACAACTCCCTCCTTTGGCCCCATTTTATGGGGGCAACACTAAATGCTGAAGCGACTACATTCTCACCCTTTTGTGCTGTGAGCACCTCGTTACATATTGCTATCAATGGGGTGATTGCATTAGCATCCTAAGCGCAGCGCGAAAGCAAAACCTGACCTCCAGGCTCTACTTGACCACTGGGACCCCTCCTTGGGTGCCCCCCTTCACCCCTTGACAGCTCAGGGATCCACATGACCATGGCTCGGCCATGACGCCAGTGGAGGTCGGCAGCTGGTTGCCGCCCAGCGTCTGCTCCAAGCGAAACCCTTTAGTCCTACAGCAAATCTGCATATTCCGGCATTTTAATTTTACTTCATATGTGCAAGTGCACTCATCAGCCACTATCACGGAATATGGATCTAGCACATGAGCACACTCTAACATCATAAATTTACTAAGCCAATACCCTTCATCCACTCAAATCTCATTCACACTCCTCCTCAGACAACCTCAGAATCTCCCGGCAGTAGGCCTGAAATTCAGGATCAGTCAGAAGTTGTTTTCTGAGGTTTGGCAGGTCTGAGCAATACTTCTCCGCCCACTTCCAGCAAGCCCAACCTGCTCCTCCGCCTTGTCCATGTTTGCAGTAGGGATTTCCAATGGGGCAGTTGGGCGTGTAGGGTTCTGGAGGACACACCCACTCGTCACTTCCTGTCACATTCCCGGTCACCTGTTGGTACAGTAACATAGTCGCCTCGTCGGGCGAGGTTAGGGCAAGTCCCCCGGCCTCCAGGCCTATGGGGTCATCTCGGTACTCCTCTAACTATCTTCATACCCCCTCCATTTGGAGGGGTCAGTACCACAGTTGATTACATTACATAAATCAAATTAAAATGTGTTCTCACTGTCCGGGTCCACCTTTAAAATTACCTTAGCTCCACAGGGGTCTGAGTTCACTGTAGCTGCGTCTGTTACCAGTACCAAAGCCAAGATTACAATAGTACTTGCTATTTTCATGTTACTTTTGGGACGTGCAATTAAATTTGTCTTTTCCGTGTATTCCAGTGATGTAAGTATTAGGACCCAACGATGTATATACTGCAAGACCAGGCTGGAGAATGCTCCTCCTGCTATTAGTCCTCCTACTACTGCCGCTACCATCAACATATCTTCCGTGAATTCTTGGTGTGGTGTAGGTGTCGTGTGGGCGTCTTTCTGAGTGCGTTCAGCGTATAGCAAAGCGCCTACAAGAAGTAAAGAAAATCTTACTAGGAGAGCTAATCCCTCCTTCCTTATTCCTAGCCACATTTCATTACGTTTCCTCACCCTCCTTCGATTCTCCATCTGCATCTTCCTTGTTGATGTCCTGGAATGACAACAGGTTAGTTCTTACCTGCTCTAGTGACCACTCTGGCGGTCTTGCTTTTGCACAGTGTGCAAAATGATGCCAGGTCTTATCTCCCTCCTTTTCGACCCGCAGACTCTTGTGATCGGAAACCTCAGTGATCTTGAATGGTCCCGTCCAGATCGGTTCGTCCCAGCGTGGACGGCCTGGTGCCTTTAACCAGACCCAGTCGCCAGTGGTCACCCCTGGGGCCGGGGTGCCGTTGTCCTCGTCTCCTGTGGAATTTGCTGCTTGCACCTGGCGAGAGAAGCTTAGTCATGTTGCCCAAAGCCCGCATATAATCTGACAAATCTGTTTGCAGCACGGCTGCGGTGGGGACCACGTTAGGGTCTCCCGGAGGCCCAAGCATGGGCCTCCCAGTAAGTAATTCATGTGGTGAAAGAAACGTATCCTTTGCTGGTTGCTGGCGCATAGAGTATAGTGCCAGTGGGAGGGCCTCAACCCAGGTCAAATTTGGAGTACATGGCTTTTTGCCAGTTTTGCCTTCAGGGTTCCATTAGTTCTCTCCACTAATCCTGCTGATTGCGAATGATATGTACAATGCTTTTTCAATCCTATTCCTAATTTTGCTCCCATGTAGGTCAACACTTCATTCCTAAATTCTGACCCATTATCACTATACAATGTCTTTGGAATTCCCCACCTAGGAATAAGTTCTCTACTCAGGATTTTGCTACTGTGATTGTATCTATAGCTTCTACCCCATTTAGAAAAAGGTCATATCAGTACTAACGCATACCTCTTCCCCTCACATGGTGTTAAATGTATGAAACGTGGAATGGCCCAGGGGGTGTAGGGATTGCCCCCTTCTGTACTACTACCTATCTTTGTCATGTTGGACATTTCTTAGAAATTTTCTTTTTTTTCTTTTTTTAGTAAATAAGTGATAGTAACTTTGCTCTATTAACCCCTTGGTCCCTCCTCTTGGTACATGGCACTGCCCATGCACCAAATCTGCAGCAATATGGAAGAGGGATTTTGGCAATATAGGTTTACCATTGGGTCCCATCCACCTGTCATCAATGTGTTGTGTTCCATGTGATGTCCATTGACATTTTTCTTGTGGGGGAGCAGCATCATGCTCTGCTCACAGCAGGTCACATGAAATTGAGTCTTCAGATTGGTGTAATAGCCCCACAAGAGTGTGTTTGGCTGTTGTCCTTGCTCCTCTGTCTGCAAAGGCGTCAGCCAAACTGATTAGGTCAACATGTTTGGTGTGCAGAAGATTACAATAAACACAGTTTCATGGGTACAGACAGCATATCCAACTCATGGGTTGCCTTTATCGACTCTTGACGCCGAACCATCAACAAAGTATTCAATCTCAGGATTTGATAGAGGGGTGTCCTTGAGTCCAGGACATGCAGTATTTTAGATAGGACTTCTTTGAAACAATGGGAACACATTTTTTTTAAAGAAACATGATCAACAGTTTATTGCAATATAATCCTGCAGAATGAGAGAGCAAACAGGGACTCTGTGTCCACAGCAGTCAGAGGTTGGTTTCTGCTGAATAATTTCAGCGAGCAATTCTTATACGGGTCATTCCATGAAATAGAGACCCTGCATTTTTTACAGGACCATATGTTTTACAAACTTGGATGCCACCTATAGAAAATGCCATGCATGAAGGCCAGAGTATATATTAAAAAAGCTAACAGAGGCAATATAATTGGTCTTCTGAAAAAGATAAATAAAAAAACTGCATGTCTTTGAAAAACTTGTGGATGAAGAGTGTCCAAATTTGTGACATTCATTGTCTTCAGACTTTGAATGTAAAATTCTACGAATTTTTAAATAAAAGTCTGGCTGAAATGGCATTTGTTCTTAACATCAAATTCCAAGTGATTAACCCACAACAGCAATTAACTGGGAAATCCAGATGTATAACACTGCAATTAGCGCTTAAAATATTGTTGCGAACGTAACTCATGGTGTCCTGAAAAGTTACGTTGAAACAGTGCTGAGAAAACCCTGGAAACATAATATATTATCTAGATTTTTGTACCAACGTGTTGATATTAATCTGTTGCATAACCGTCCAAAATATTATCTCAGAAAACACACAGGTTTTTATAAAATTCTTCTTTTTGTGGAGCAAAATTTTTCGCGTCATATTTTTCCAAGTTACGTTCAACACGAGCCGGGCTCGCTGCCCGATCTGCTGTATCCCCTTGGGGTCTCACAGTGGTCATAGATATGGATTTCCTTTCGAACCTCCTACTTCTCATCCAGGAACCAGTCTATCGTCTTCATGAAGGAAGCTGAGCAGGTTAGTATTTTTGTGTCCCAGAAAGTTACGTTCGAATGAAGTGACATTCAATCACTAAAATCTTTTGGTAAATCACCGATTTTCAACACAAGTATGTTTTCTATAGGGATTAATAATTTGGCCTGCCGTTTCACGTGTTTGAAGGAGTGGTGCATCGTTTTTGGTTGCGGAGGTTAATTTGGATTAATCAATTACAGGAAAAATAACGCGCTAAAAAAAAAAAAAAAAAAATTTAATCGCACCTTTCTCAGTTCCCTCATTTCTGGCACACCGGTAACACTGATGCACACACTTTAGCCCGGTAGGTGGCGTTAATGCACCCCAAGTCCTAAAATGTTGAATAAAAAGGCTATAATTGCACTTGGGAGTTTGTACTAATCAGTGAATGTAGTACACAGATAAAAAATGCACTGATAATTATAGATGAAAAATAAACATTTTTGTTGTTTAAGATCACATATATGTCTATTCATTGATTCAGTCGTCAACCAAAATTTATTTGAATTGAAAAACTTTGCTTATTGTGTCAAAAATTGGTATTTGATAAAAATGTGATTAATCGAGATTAATTAATTACAAAGCCTTTAATTAATTAGATTGATTTTTTTTTTTTTTTTCCCACCACTATTGTTTACATGTCTACGGGCACTTCTCATCCATATATTTTCTCAATGAAAGTGACACTCGGCAGTTAGGTGTATTTTTGCAGGGGTTGTGGCAAACCCAGCTGGGACATGGCCAGTCACTGCTGTTATTGCGCCCATGTTGCGTTCAACGCACTTTGGCGAAAGAAAGGATAAATTTTTCTATATAAAAAGAATTTTGATGGAAGTTGTTAGTAAATGTGAAACAGGCAATTTAGCCTATTTTTTTTAATAAATGTTGCACAGCAAATGTAGGGTTGCTTTTTGTGAAGTTCCTGTATTTCAGCCCAGAATTGTGTTGAATGTTTAACTGCATGCTCCTGCTGAGGAATTGAAATCAACAAATTCATCCTGTTAACCATTAGTTGTACCATTGTAAATTGAATCATTAGCGGTTTCCAATATCAAAAAGGGCGTAGGGTGAAGACAGGTGATGCATTTGCTAAGTCGAGCATTTTTTCGTGCCCATGTTACATTTGCAACATTTGTCATGTGGTACAATCCAGATGACAAATTTTGCATTTAGCAACTAGTCTACTCTAAAATATTTTCAGAGCTGATGTGTACTTACATGGGCTGCCTTCTCATTTATATTTTGTCCAGAATATTGCATTTGTTCCGTCCTCAGATGAACATGACCAATGAGCGACTTATCAAAGCCCTGCCAAACATGTTCAGACCTTAGAGCACAACTGGGCATTGCCAAACTGCTGGTTTGTTTTAAGTTTGTTCTCTGTTATACTAATTGAACAAGTTGAGACTTTGTTATATTTTGAAATAAAATTTTTATTGCATACTTTTGTGTTAGTTTCGTGTCCTTGTTACATCGGCAACGCTGAACATTCAACACCTTGCCTCTTGCATCCCACAGTAGATCTTGCCATTTAACTTGTGTCACATTTTGACTCATGGGAACGCCAACAAAAGTGAACCAGCACTTCGAGCAAAATCTTTGTTTCAAATTTGAACAGTCATGTCACACTTTGGCTCTCTTTTTCATGGAATGACCCATACCCTTCTAGCCAGGCATCCTTCAAGCAATCAATCACAAAATTACACAAACATTTTATTCTTCGAAGATTTCTGCTCTAGGGATGCAATTGGAGGAGTCACATCTTGTGCTTAGTGGCTCAGTTTCAAGGCCTGGTACAGATAGAAACAATTCTGTTATCTTGCTAAGTTGGGACATTTCCCAGACATGAGTCCATAACTCCTATCCAGGTGCATGTACCCCTCGTATAAGTACTTTCCCACAGACAGTTTTCTCAGAGCCTGAAGCAGAGAACAAAATAAGCATTGACATTTCTAACAAGTATATATTATTTTGTTTTTAAGCAGTAAAACTATAATGTAATAAAATCTAAGTGCACTTAACACTATTTAGAGGAATTATAACAGTAACAACAAAAATTCCTTCAGCAACATTAGTCAAGTCAGGTCTATTTATAGAGAACATTTAAAACAACAAAGTTGAATCAAAGTAGTGTACAATTATAATTGGCAGATAATAAAATGGGGAAACTAAAACATCTATAAAAATCAATAAATCTGTAAAAAACGAAATCAAGCAAAAAGTCGATGGAATTCACTTAGATCCTTTCTTTACCTGCCAAATAAATCCCAATTCAAGAACTTTGTCTTGTGTATTTTCGCTTGGTCTGAATGTGTTTTACAAAATCATCAATTTCATTGGAATTGTTTGCAATACACTGCCTTGTCGATCACAGTGCATGTGCCACCTTGATAAATTAATTTTATTTAAAAATTCATAATTACTAAATTTGCTCATCCTTGCTACTGAGCTCCTGTCAATTTTGCATTAATATTTATTTATTTTATTTATTTATTTATTTATTTATTGCAGCATATTCATGATTTGGTATTCCTCTGTATTCCAGGTCAAAAATGGGACAGTAACAATAATTTCTTTTCAAAGTGTTTTTTTTTCAATTAATCATGATTGAGCAATCCGCCTCTGTCTAGGGTTCCGCTAAAAGCATGGAGGAGATGCACAGTCAGGGCTTATTAGCCCCAGCCATAGTGTCAATTCCCCATATCCTCAGCAGAACCGGGTGGAGTTGCTTTAGACTGTGTTACAATATGCAATTTCTTTTTTTTTTTTTTTATTATTCACAAAAAATGGGTACGTATTGAACATTCAACTGTAATAATTTTTCTGTTGGGCTCCCAGCACATAAAGGTAAACAATCATCCCAAATCTGGTCAGCTCAGTCAGTCAGTCAGTCAGTACCTTTTATTTGAAAGTCCCTGTCCTTCTCACTACTAGTCAGAATAAAAGATTTTGCCAGCCTAATCAAAAATAAATTTAGACTGTGATCACGTTATTAGTCGACTTTTTCAATTATATGGTGGTCCACCTTTTGAATTTAGTCTCGTGTTAATACTCCGAATTGGATTTCCCCAAATTTATTTTAGAACTCTGCAGCTGAATCTTAGCTGGCCAGCAAATCACTTTCAAGGTTTTTTCATTCCTTATCTTGTGCAGTGAGTCCTCTGTGGAAAAGTTTCAATTGAATGAGTTAGATGCATACAACAATGAACAAAAACTTCATCAACATAATTTTGCCGTTTTTCCACTCGCTTGGCTCTTTTCCTGTAGAAGTTAAAAAAAAGATTAAGGTTATCATGCCCTCTTAGTTTTTTTTTTTTTTTTCCCATGTAGAATCACTGGTTGATAGTCCCTGTTTGAAATGGAGAAAAGATTTTTCATTAATTAATTTGCATTTCTTCGGTCAGGAAAGCTTCCAGTGACATTTGCTCAATCACAATGCATCATTCTCTGTTCTCTGACTTCTGCATGTTGACCTTTCACTTATCTGTGCTCCCTAATCTGCTTCGGTCAATAAGGCTCCATTCCTCTATTGTTTTGACTCTGCATTCCTCCATCTAAAAACCCATCCAGTCTCTAATCCCACAATAGTTCACTTGATTTTTTTATTTTATTTTTATAAATCTAGTATGTACCATTAAATTTCATATTATATTTTATATTTCCAGGTACTTTTCTGATCTTTTTCAAATATCAATTGAAAATTTTCAATACTTGAGAAACCTCTGTATCAATAAAATTTGGCACAGAGTCTCTTACTGTATACAGTGTCAAACAGTACTTCACAAATTTTGAACACAGTGTTATTCTTGTTTGTACTTTTCCTTCATTTTCTTTTCTGAGATATGCTTCTAGCACACCAATCTCACACAGTCTAATTATTTACAGAAAACTGCTTAGATTTTCTAGCTCTTTACAATTTTACAAATATTGAACAAATTCAAATGGTGTAATTACTTCACGCTCATAGAGGATATTAGTAGTGGTTTTTCTCAGCAATGAATTACTTCCGCCAAATATTAGAGCATTTAAATATTGGACTTTGTCCTGCATCTCAAAAGCAATTCAGTTAGCCACATTAGAAACACTTTATCCACGTTCATGTAATTGACGTTCAATTATTACTTCCTCTAAACTTCCCTCTGTTTATAGTTACTGATCGTTCAAGAAGGGCATACGCTTATTGAATCAAGAAATAGGGACTTTTATTTGATTTCACAAGGAATAATTATTCTGCTCACTTCTACCAACTTTGTCCTTTTACAACTCCACAGCCATTAAAATGGCTAAACTCCCGCTCTCTGTTTACCATCCAAATTAATTCCACTTACTTTAACCAACCACAGCCATTAAAATGGCTAAACTCCTGCTTTAACCGACTCCACTTACACCAACTTCACTTACTCAGACCAACTAATTTCACTTACTCTGACCAACTTCACTTTTTACCAATCCTGCAATTACTCTAAGAATTCCATAAAATACTGTAAATATAGGCTAATCAACGGGCACCTGAAATTAATCTTGAATAAATGCTAATTTTATTGTGGACCTCTATATGAGCACTTCATGTAATAGAATGACAACTGTATTCAATCTAACAAAGACAGAACTAACAAATATGCCAGCAATGCAGTTGTTTACAGACACTCACAGAGTTCGGTTCATTCACATTGACTTCCACACACACAATCTGAGCTCAGCATACACACACATACACCTCAGCACTTGAAGCACCTGCCAACAGCACTCGAAAACATTCCTTGCTCCATTCCCAATTCACTCACTACCACCACCAGCCTGGATTTACAATAATATACACTCAGGTCCTGATCTCTACATGCACAGTCCAATGGCCAAGTCCTTTATTGGATATTTTATTGTTATCACGACCTTTATATTTCTATTCTCTTTTCTTTTTTGTCACATACACGTGTGTATTATCTTCCTAGGCGTCTTTGATGGATCTCCCGTATAGGACCTCTAGACCGTTCAGAACTCAGTGGCTGACGTCCCCCCACCTAACCTATTAAGTCCTTCGTATCCTACCGTGTCCACCCTCGCCCACACGTTTCAAGTTAAAATATCCCTTGGGTATTTACCTGGCCTTGTGACGGATTTTTTTTTTTTTTTTTTTATGCCGTCGTCACGCCCCCGTATTCACTTCTTATCTCATTTATCACCTAGGACTTTTGTTCAGACTAGTCTTTAGAGTTGGGTATTGGAATGCGCATACAGGAAACCAGTATAGAATATTACCCTGTGTCTGCTACTGAAATCATACAAAAGTATAATAACATAATTTTATACCTTTCCGTCAAACGTCAGACACTTCGTATTCTGCAGATTAAAAAGCTTCTGCCTACCTCTCTCTTATGACCGGCCGTGAAGTGTCTGGCGATTGTCGTCAAGGCGTTGTCCAAATTCTGACTCAGTTTCCTGGTCAGACCCAAGAGTCTTCCCCCTCCACGTCGGGAGTCACCAGATTTGTGGGGAAAATTACCTCTTGTTACCCGGTGGTGTTAGTTAAGATGGAAGACAATTGAAATAAATACTTGACCAGATTGTGATTGAAATATAGTAAATTTATAACAGACAAAAGAGTAAAAATTACAAACTGTAACAGCGGGATGTTCTTGGCCACAGTTTGGAGGCGCTCTGCCAGGCGTTGCCCGCATCAGTTCTTATAATCCACAGTCCTTTAGCTGTACATCAATTGGCTGTAGATCTGTCAATAACCGTAGTCTAATCAGCTCCGCCTTTCTTCATAGTATTGTCCAGTCTACTTTAGACAGGTCACAGAAAGGCGATTCTGGGATACCTGATGCCACTTTGGACTGCTCCTTGGGCATTTTCTTTTGGCAGGGCTCCAGCATTCCTATGCCACTCTTGACCTTGATCCTCTGTACAGTTCCTCTCACACACAGACACACACTCTGGACAAATAGGTTTATAAGCTTTGGGGTATTGACATAAAAGATGTTTTAAGCAGTAAAAGATAATAATAATACAAAAGATGTTTTGATAATAATACTGATGATAATAAGATGATAAGAATGCAAAGGATGTTTTGTATTATTCCACAAATGTGAGGACACTCATGGACAGTGCCTCCAGCGATCGTCCTGCAAGACGATCTGCAATCATCGCCAGGGAGCTGAAAAGGTTCAATATTGACATAGCTGCCCTGTCTGAAGCTCGCCTGGCTGAGGAGGGGCAAATAAAGGAGGAGAAAGGAGGATATACCTTCTTCTGGAAGGGAAAAGGAGCCGATGAACCCAAAATCCATGGAGTGGGATTTGCCATCAAGAACCGGCTCATCTCCTAACTCTCCAAATCTCCAGTAGGCATCAATGAGCGTCTCATGACCTTACGCCTGAGCCTCTCAAACAACCAGATGGCCACTGCTGTGAGTGCTTGTGCACTAACCCTGGACTCCCAGGATGAAGACAAGGAGACCTTCTATACAACTCTGGACCAGGTGTTATCAAACATCCTGAAGGAAGACAAGATCCTCCTACTCGGAGATTTCAATGCCAGGGTCGGCAAGGATCACAAGCTCTGGAACGGCACTCTAGGTAAAGAGGGTTTTGGGAATGCCAACTCCAACGGAGTCCTCCTACTCACAAAGTGCGCTGAACATGAGCTGGTGATAACTAATACCCTTTTCCGCCAGAGAAACAGGTTCAAGACCTCCTGGATGCAGCCCCGATCAAAGCGCTGGCATCTCATTGACTATGTGATTGTCAGGGTCAGAGATCGCAAAGATGTCAAAATCACCAGGGCCATGATTTGCGCAGACGACTGCAGAACTGACCATCGCCTCATCTGCTCCACAATGAACATCCAGCTGTGGCAGAAGAGGAGGACACAAAGGAAACTGACCCGCCCAAAATTTAACATCGACAGCCTGGGAGACATAAACAAGGTGCAACATCTTCAGAACACCCTGTTTGAGAGGCTCCCTGCAGAATATCCTGAGGATGTGGAGGAACACTGGAAGACCCTCAAGACCACCCTACTTGAGACCAGCAGGGACACCATTGGCTACAAGACCAGGAAACAACAAGACCGGTTCGATGACAATGACATCGAAATTGAACAACTAATCGATGCTAAAAGGAAAGCCTTTTGCTCTTGGCAGAATGTCATCAATTGTAGGGCAAAAAGGCAGGTCCACTCCAAGGCAAAGGCAGCCGTCCAGAGCAGGGTGAGAGAGCTGAAAAACCAGTGGTAGATGGAGAAGATCCTGGAAATCCAGAGGCTTGCGGACTCGGGTGACACCAGGGGTTTCTTCAATGCCACTAAGGTCGTGTATGGCCCCAGCTATCGAGGTCTCAATCCCCTCCGCTCCAAAGATGGACAAACTCTGCTGAAGGACGAAGAGGGGATCAGTTCCAGATGGCAAGAACACTTCCAAGAGCTCCTGAACCGAAACACCACAGTCGAGCTGGAAACCATCAGCCAGATTCCTCAGCGGCCTATCATGGAGCATTTGGGTGCCCCTCCCTCTGAAAATGAGGTCCAAGATGCCATTAGGAGACTGAGCAATAACAAGGCCTCCGGACCAGATGGGATCCCGGGAGAAATCCTCAAGCAAGGTGGGTCAAAACTCCTCTGTCACATCCATAGCCTCCTTGGAAAGATCTGGGATGAGGAGGAAATCCCTGCTGAAGTCAGGGACGCCTTGATTGTCACCGTCTTCAAGAAGGGAGATAAGGCGGTTTGTGGCAATTACCGAGGCATCTCCCTCCTGTCTACAACAGGCAAAGTATTGGCCCAAATATTAGCCAACCGCCTACTGCTGCTGTCAGAAGAGATCCTCCCAGAGTCGCAGTGTGGCTTCCGTCCCGCCAGAGGAACCTCCAGCATGATCTTTACAGCTCGTCAACTGCAAGAGAAATGTCGAGAACAACACCTTCCTCTGTACGTGGCTTTCATCGATCTGACAAAGGCTTTTGATTCGAAGAATAGAACTGCCCTCTGGTGCGCTCTCTCCAAGATCGGATGCCCAGACAAGTATCTGAAGATCTTGCGTCTGCTGCATGATGACATGACTGTAACCGTTGATGGCAATGGTGGCTCTGAAACAGCCTCTTTTAAAGTGGACACTGGCGTTAAGCAGGGCTGCATCATTGCAACAATCCTGTTCGCCATCTTCATCTCCACCATCCTCCATCTTACCAGCCACAACCTACCTGAGGGAGTCAAGCTCATATACAGAACTGACGGTGGGCTCTTCAATCTGAACAGATTCAGGGCAAAAAGCAAGGTGCTCACATCCTCCATCATGGAGCTCCAGTATGCGTGTGACAATGCCTTAGTTGCTCACTCCGAAGCGGACCTTCAGTACATCATGGACGCTTTTGTCAGAGCCTACCAACTCCTGGGACTTAACATCAATATCAAGAAAACTCAGATCCTCCACCAGCCAGCCCCTGACACGCCCCTCCAGGCCCCCACAATTTATGTGGACAACAGTTCACTGTTATATGTGGATCAATTCACCTACCTTGGCAGCCTTCTCTCCACAATAGCTGTCATTAATGCAGAAATTCACCATCGTATAGGGTGTGCCAGTGCAGCTTTTGCCAGGTTGAGGAAGAGAGTTTTTGAGAACCGAGACATCCAAACCAAGACCAAACTTCTAGTCTATCAAGCGGTAGTTCTGCCCACTCTGCTCTATGGGGCTGATAGCTGAACCACCTACAGCAGCCATCTTAAAGCTCCGGAGCAGTACCACCAGTGATGTCTGCGCAAGATCTTTAGGATACACTGGGAAGATCAGCGAACCAATATTAGCGTCCTGAAGGAAGCCAACATAACCAGCATCACAACAAACATCATTCGGCGCCAGCTACGATGGACAGGCTATGTCATACGCATGCCCAACAACCGCCTTCCTAAGCAAATTTTATACGGCCAACTGAAGGAAGGATAGCGCACCCAAGGGGGACAGAAGAAGCGGTACAAAGACACCCTCAAAATCCACCTTAAAAAGTGCCGCTTCAGCCTGAACAACTGGGAGGAGACAGCCCTCAAGAGAGATTTGTGGAGCAGGATGGTCCATGAGGGCACAGCACATTTAGAGAAGGACCTCCACCGTGCCGCAGAAGCAAAGAGGCAACAGAGGAAGGAGAGATCCACCACCCAACTGGGCCCACAAACTCAAACCACAACGACCATGATAACCACTCACATATGCCACCATTGTACCAGAGACTGTGGATCGAGGATCGGCCTCTACAGCCACCTGAGGACCCACAGATGACCAGACCCACCAACAGGAGGACAATCATACTTGTTTTGAGTGGTGGCCGATGATGATGATGATATGTGTGTGTGTGTGTGTGTGTGTGTATGCATATGCATGCAAGTGCTTGTGTTTCATATTTCGTGACCTTGGTATTGTAAGGTTCTATCTGCCCCAGAAACGTATACGTGATAGAACCTTATAACGTGTGTGCTTGTTTAATATGTGTGTGCGTTGCAGGAGAGCTTCTCCTCAGCTGGGACTCCACACAAGCGGGACTCATTCACATGTTCATGGGTGGCTCACGGCAGCAGCAGCCCTGCAGGTCAGATCCATGACTGATCCAGGATCAGCTCAATCCAGACTGCGCGAGTTTCACACACAGAGATTAAGGCTAGTCCTTGAATAAGTTTTCGCTGGAGATTCTCAATTTATACAAATCTCAATATAGCCAATGACTAGGCTTAATAAGTGTATGTGAAACCTGCACCATGTGTGTTGGTCGCCCATGTCGAATCCCACACTGTAGAGACAACAGTGTGATGTTAATTTGTTTGCGGCTTTGTTAGCATCATTTTAGTTCCATTGGTCCAATGTCCTATGCAAAAAATTTCAAAAAATTTTCGAAAATTGGTGAAAATAAGATCAATGTCTAAATCAACATGTGCAAAGCATAATTCTTCTCTTTATTGTTATGTATGTTGAATACAAAAGTCGTGAAAAAATGAAAGGCTTTGAGATGTGTAAAAGGTTAATATTGCTATCAATATAGGTTGAAGTTAGTTTGTACATGGAACTATTGTATTACCCACTGGTCTCAGATTAGCAGCTCCTTCAAACGTCATGTATGATAACAGAGCTCGGCATCCGCTTGAAGTTCAATTATTGGTCATCGTAGCTCATCGTTTGCTGCATTAGTATTTATGGATGCGGGATGTTTCAATTTCATGTGGTTGAGTGGAAATGCGTATATTTTCGCATTAAACAAAACGTGCACCATCTCCGGTGACAATTTTACTCGTGAACCTTATTTTAGCCGACTTGAAAAATTCCATTGATTTTTTGCATTGATGGAACCATGGAACCAAATGAAAAAATCATAATGAGGCCACTTACTAAATGGTAACATGGCTGTGACTCTCTATGGGCTACCCTGAGTGTATGACTTGAATTCCTGACCTTGACCCAACTGATGCAGGGTTCACACACAGCTCAGCTAAGTCCACTAGTAGTTGCAGTATGTGACCTTATTTTGTTGTTTCCTGATTGCAAAATTATTATTCAAAATGAATACTTTTTGAATGATTAAATCATTGTATGATGACAGTTGACATGAGATATTGTCAGAGCAGACCATATATTTGTGGGAGAGGGTTTAATCATTAGCGTATAATAATCATAATCATTAGAGAGGGTTACCCATAGCAGCTGTTGAACTGAAAATTGGTGAAGTCAAGAGCATTCCTTGAAAATAAAGGCTGGTCTTGACCCGTTTCAATCATTTACTACCTCTTCCAAGGAGGGTATGTTTTACCTTAGGTTTGTAGGTATGTTTGTTTGTTTGTTAGCAGCCTTACGGAAAAAGTTATGGATAGATTTTTATTAAATTATTAAAAGAGATGTGTCCTGGCCAGTCCTTGAGGGGATTTTATTTTGGGAGTGAACCGGATCAAATTCTGGATCCAGGAATTTTTAAAAGGATTCTTCGTCATTGCAGGATTGAAAGATTGGAATGATAAATGCCTTACATCTTGAAATCCACAAGGTAGTAGTTAAGTACCAAATGCCTTGGCGGAGGTATGTGCTCTCTGAGTGTTGTTGTTTAAATTAACGTAAACTTCAAAAACACTCAACATTATCAGGTGTGGCTTGTTTTCCTTGTTAACCCTTAAATGCCCAACTATAGTAAAAGTTGAAAGAAAAATCTATGAAAGAAAAATGTCCTGGGGAGGGGCTAATAATCTAAAAGCAATTTTTAATTTTTGGTGACCTTTGACCTCATTTTAGTTTTGTGACATATATGTCACTCTGAGTTTCTAGGATATAAAGAGAACTTTTGTCCATCATTGTTTTGGTAGTTGACATATAGGTGAAGTATTTGGCATAGCTTATTTTTCATTTGCTTACCTGTTTGTCTACTTTGTCCAGTGATGAATGGGTGCTGATCTATCGTGTGGATTCCACCATGGGGGCGGCCATATTGGAAAGGTTAGCTGGTGCAGCCAGTGTAGTGTCAGTTCCACTTTTATGCATCAGATGGAAGCACTGATGGTCTAAACATGTCACTATGGGCATTAGGTTGCAAAATTTATGTGGGGTCAGTGGTTTTGACAACCCCCAAAATTGTGTGACAAATTTGTCACAGGGGGCATTTAAGGGTTGAAGTAACATGGGAAAGAAAATGTGTTATTTTGATGCAAAATTGCTTTTCAATCAACATTATTAATTTGTGGACATTTATGGACAATTTTTGCTCTCTTTGGTGTAATTACACAATCATGAAGCTAGGTAGAAGTGCTAAATGCTCACACAGAAGCTAACATAGTAGTTTGTCTTTTTTGTAATGTGAATAAAACATTTTCTATTTAATCACTGCAACATTGTATCAAGAAAGAAGCTGTCTTTAACTGCCGATGGCTTATTCTTATTGAAAAAACTTGTCAATTAATAAATATGATTGCAAACAGATCAAGGCTTATTAGTGCTCATCATGCCTTAGTGAGGAGAACTAGCTACATTTGATGGTCCCAAGTGAGTTCCCATAATGTTAGTTTAAAGTAATGATTGAAAATAAGTCAGGACCGGTCATTATTTTCAAGGGATCTTCCGTGCTTCACCAAGCTTCAGTTCATCAACTGTCCCTGACTGTCACACCCCCCTCACTCTTCCAGCAACAGTGAAGACCGAGCCTGACGCCTGCACCAAGCCGGACCAGTCACTGGTGGGTTTTAGTGTGTGTGTGTGTGTGTGTGTGTGTGTACGCACCTTTCAGCACGTATATTATGAAGCATTGTTTGGGAGTTGTGTGATGCTTTGTCTCTCTCTTGAGATGTGCTGTGATAACCTGTTACCTCATAACTGACATGTGTCCATTTGTTTGTATGTCTTCGGCAGAACTGTTAGCCCCTCTCACCTGGCTGCTTCATGGATGTCCATCAACAGGTCAGCCAATCCCTGTGTTTGCAGGGCCTGGGCAGTGGGCGGGATCAGGCTGGGGGGTAGGGTGAAGGTAGTGTTATGCAGTGGGCTGGTTTTGGACAGTGTGCGGCTGTATATGGGCCAGGCTCATGAAATGTGCGCCAACTCCCCCCCCCAAATGTGTCCACAGGCTAGCAAATCTTATATTCTGCTTAGATCGTTCCAGAACCACCATGAATGGATAGAGCTCACCAAGAACAACTTGGAACACCCCACTTTTGCCAGTCTGCGATAAATATTTCCGTCTTTTTTTGCCCTTAAAGTTGGAAAAGTGGCCGAAAATGGCACTTTTTTGATGTCCATGTAAAAAGTGAAATAGTTCACTTTTTGTTTTTTTATATTTAAGTGTGTTCTTTTTTTTTTTTTTCCTGTGCATAATAGACATGTGTAGGCTATGTCTGACAGTCGGCATATGTCCCTATCGTCGTTTTGTGTATTGCGGTGACATTTAATAAATTGTCCACAAGGTACTGGTTTCTGACTTAGATTTTACATTTAGCACTCTAGAAAAATAAAAAAAAAGGTCCCTACACCCTAATAATCCTTCAGGATGAAGCAAATATATGGTGCATTAGGGCAAAAAAAAAAAAAAACTCCAACCTACAGGGATTGAGTGGGATTTTTGTGTCCCCAAAAAAATGACCTTTTTAAGAAAAGTTTCAAACTTAGATGTATTTTTCAAAAACTATAAAAGATATAGCCAAATGCAATTCAGGTATTGTTGTTGGCCTAAATCAAAGTGGAAATCACTGTTTAGATCAATTATTTATTGAATAACGACATAGCTACAGCGCGCAAAGCATTTTGGTCGGTTTCTGACTTAGAAATCTAAGGCAGAAACCCTAAGTCAGAAACCTGGGCATCTTGGCGTATTCGGCCAAATGTGGCCCCAGTCATTACACAGGTGGTCAGGGACATGATATTCCATGTTGGTTTTACATGTTAACATGTATTTTACCCGATTTGATCGAAAATACAACCCCAATTCCAAAATAGTTGGGACAAAGTGTAAATTGTGAATAAAATTAAAACGCAATGACTTTCAAATCACACCAGCCATTATTTTATTCACAATAGAACAGAGATAACATGGCAAATGTTGAAACTGATAAATTTTACAATTTTATCCACAAAATGAACTCATTTTGCGCATAAAAATGTAAAATGTCTCAGTTTCAACATTTGCTATGTTATCTCTGTTCTATTGTAAATAACATTTTGGCTCATGTGATCTAAAAGTCATTGCATTTTGATTTTATTCGCAATTTACACGTCGTCGGTCGGAGGCCCGACATCAGACCGATCGGCCCACGCTCTCAGTCAGAAACCGGGATCTCAGGCAGAAACTGACGCAAGGCGTGGGCAGCCGCTGTGGCCGCAATCGGTGGCCAATCAGTCATAAACTTGGTCAAATAACATGCATAGGTAGTCGGTGACACCAGACAACACCTACAACAAAATAAAAATAACTAAAAGACAGAAACATTCAATCATCATAAAAAACTCCCAGGGCTCAGGCTAGGGGAACCTAGGACCCAAAATGGAAAAAAAAAAAAAAAGAACTGTCAAGCAGCCTGTCCACCAGCCTACAAGTGGCATCTTCCATTGGTAAGTGATCAATTACCTACTTGAGACTCTTATTCTATCTATTAGTTAAGTATTATGGCAATAGCAAGTCAGTCGGGTTGAGTTTGGTACACTTTGACGGGTTTCTGACTTAGTCGCGGTTTCTGACTTAGATTCGGTTTCTGACCGATATTCCGATATTTTGAGCTAATAGACACCTGTTCTGGCTTGGTATTGCCTAGGCTACATACTTTTAAGCCATAAGGAGTGTTTCTAGGAGATTTTTGAGTTTTGATATAGGTTTTTTTTAACATTTGTCAGGTATTTGCAGACCAGAATTTCATTTTTTCAGCAGCAACGGGATCCCGAGGGAAAAAAATCACTGTAGGGTTTCTAATTTCAGGTGATATACCTCTGGACATCACTTATATACAATTGTAACACTGATTGGAGGCTTAAATAACTTTATTATCACTAGTTATAGGCCTCTGGATGGGTTATAGGCAAACAGTAGGTTTTCGTGTTTCTGACTTAGACGAGCAAGGGTATAGGGCAATGCGTATAACTCACCAAATATTCCACCAATTACCATGATAATCGGTATTCAGAGAGTAGACATATACCTTTATCACATACAAGTACCACTGAGAGCATAGGGTTGCCTGAATTAATTTTACACATTGTGTTAGAGAGCAGTTTGCACTCACAAGAGCAATTTTGCAGCCCGCCGCAAAAAGCGTGCCGACTTCAGGGCCATGGCAGGGTTGACAATCCCAACAGCATATTACCTATATACCATTTTTCCATCAGCTATACTATCCTTCTATACATATCAGGGCATTTTCAGAAGATATAGCTATATCTATGCATGTATGAGGCTTTGGAAGATATGCATGTCTTTGAACTAAGGCAGAAACCCGGCCCAAAAAATGAGTTGAAGGACCCAACTTTGACCAGGTACCACAAAAAATGAAAAAACATGCCGACGGCTTTTGAATATGATCCCACAACACCTATAGATTAAAAAACCACTCACAGCTTAGCTCTATGGGTACTTTCATTATTTTTCAGTACCCGGGGGGGTGGCGCACATTTCGTGAGCCTGGCCCATATATACAGTAAATCAAAACTGGCTGTGCCTCCCTTACCATCATCGGCGGAGGCTTTGAAACACCACCACTAGCTAACCAGGTGAAGTTGTCAAAACAGAAGATTCGCTAATATTACAAATGTGTGGATTAAATTGCACATAGTAGCCTAACCCTAACCAGGCATTGGAAATATTCATAATTAGTCTATTTTCTACATCTTTAGCTGGGTAGCTGGTGGTGGCATTTCAAAGCCTCCACCCATGATGGTAAGAGAGCCGTAGTGGGTGAGGTTAGGGCCTTGTGTAGCAGCACGTGTGTTGTGTGTTGTATCTGCCTCTAGTGAATGTGAGATAGAAAGCTTCAGACCATACAGGTTATATGGTGCAGTGCTGAGTGCACAGTTCCATTATAAACCCTCTGTGGTGTGATTGACCTTCCCTGGCTAAACTGATTTTCCCTTCTATTCCACAGCATTCCCATAAGCATTCCCAAACGGATTCCCTCTCGGAGACCGGATTCTCCCGGGTTTTTGGCGCCGTTGAGGATGATGATGATGATGATGATGATGAGGGCAAGTCTCTCGCGCAGGAATGAAGACTGGGCCCAAGGGACTGTGGGGAGTCCCATTACCCAGTAGCCTTTGCGCCCGAGCCATTAGAGAGGTTTCCTGCACCTGCAGTAGACCTCCTGCACAGATCCCTCGCATCTCTCGCTCCAGTCTGCTTCTTCCTCCCTTTTTCCTGTCCTGTCAGTTTTGTACAATGAGCTCCCTGCTGTAGAGGAGTGTGTCCGTCCCGGCCTGAGGGTGCTTGTGGTTCTAGTTTAAGTGGGAGTGCTGCTTCTTTGGAGCTACAGGACGCTGCAGTTGAGGTCTTGCAGTGGTGGCGCTGTGTAAGGAGGGACCTGCTATTATCACTCACGCCACATCCAAGAACCCAAACCCAGCATATTACAGAGCACAAACACAGCTGGTACATCACAGAACCATAACCCAGCTCATTACAGAATCCAAACCCTTCGCATCACGGAACCCAAACGCAGCCGGTACATTATGGAACCATAACCCAGCTCATTACAGAATACAAACCCAGCACATAACGAAACCCAAATATGGCACAATACAGAACCCAGATATGGCACATTACAAAAACTAAACATGGTGCATTACAGAGCCCAGATATGGCACATTTCAGAGCCCAGATGTGGCAAATTACAGAATGTGGGTATGGCACATTACAGAACCCAGATGTGGCACATTATGGAACCTAGATATTGCTCATTACATGGCCCAAACACTGCACATCATAGAACCCACTTCATTACAGAATTGGAACCTGAACCCAGAACATTACAGAATCCAGATATGGGCCAACACAAAAACCAGAGCATACCATTACAGAACCCAAACACTGCACGTTGTGCCTTTAATTAAATCTATATTTAAAATATCCAACGCAGTCCAAAACCTCATTCACACTCATTGCCTATTATAAAACTCTTGTGAGTATTTCGTCCTAGATTCCTCAAAAGCAACTGGTCCAAACTTTGGGCCACGCACAACTACAACTTTTGATGAAGTGATCAGTCACATACTGGCTCGGATTGGTGTGTAAGATTCGCCATGGAGTCTCTGACCATATTACATTAGATGGCACTTTGACTAGGGATCTTACCTGCAATCTCATAACTATAGATCCAGCTGTATGTGCAGGTTGTCACAGAACTAAGCCCCAAAGCATTAATGTGCCGTCTTTCCCATTGAAGAGCGATCAGTGACATAATGTTGTGTTTATTTTAATGTCTGTTAGTGATTAATGTTGATTGTGGATTATTGTTCAATGTTAATACTCATACTGGTAGTGTTTAAATAGACACCATTTGTAAGCTACTGCTCAGTAACCTGCAATGTCTGAATGCTTGCAAATTGAAACTTTGGTCGCTGTCAACCTCAACTTTAGTCTGTAAAGTCTGTGATATTTTGGGGCATTTGGAGAAAGGTTTGGTCCCAGAGCTCATTTGGAGATGCGTTTTAATATCACAAGGAACTTCTTCCTTGGAAGCAATAGATTGAGAATAGAATACTTCAAGGCTGAGACAAAAAGACAACAATCAAACTGCTGTTGCAGTTTTAAAACGCGGGACCAAAATGCCTGACCATATAATTCCTTAATACAGGGAAAAAATATGGTTCCTTTTTAATGATGCTCTCCTCACTTTAATCCCAGCATAAATGTTGAGGTTTGTTTTATGTGTGAAGCGGTTGGTTTTGGCACCCCCCAGAAGAGGCTATGCAGTAACGTCGACTGCTGGCTAAAGCATCATAGATGTTGTTTTCATCTCTATTCAGTGCATATTATTGACTGATCTTAGTCCTGTACACATGGAAAAGAACTGTTTGCTGTTGTTTTTCCCATATTTAAGCTAATGACTAGTGAAGTCTGAAATGAAGAGGCTGGTCCTGCTGCTATGATCAAAGGTCCAACCTCACACACTAAGGAACCAGGCCAGAACCGGCATGACCAGAAGCCCATGGTACTGTGTGGTACCCTGCACTGTAAAGAATGACTAGTGAAGTCTGAAGTGAGGAGGTCCGCATGAGCAGAGTCCCACAATAATGTGCAAGAACCAGGCTGGAACCACAGTCAGCAGGTCCAAATGAGCTGACTGTAATCTGTAACCCAGTTTGAATGTAAATCTAAGATGTGCAATAATTTCTGCCCCCCTGATAATTAATGGTCTCTGTAGCTGTACGGTCAGGAGCATAAATAGTTGGACATTGAAAAAGTTAGTTATTTTAGGTGTCATCCAGTGTACTTTGGAGAGTAAACAAAATAATGAATTTAAGCTCAAGGCGTACATTTTCAGTCTTGAGAGTATTTACAATCAAATTGGGTCAATGATGTCGGAATTACCGCACTTCTTTGTGGTCCCCCCATCCCCCATCACCCCTTTTAAGGGACCAAAATTAATTGGAGAAATAGCTGCAGAGCTGTTCCAGGGCCTGAAGTGTGTTGACACTCCATTATTTACGAGTACTTAGACAAATGTCTGCAATCAGCAAAAGACTTCACCAGAGTAAATACAGGTTTTACCACAAGACATAAACTATTGGTAAGTCTCAAGTGTGCTCAAATGTCTGAAACAGCCTGTACAGTTCTGGAACAGTATCCTATTGGCAGATGAGGCAACGATTGGCTTTTACCATTACAAGACTTGGTGAAAACTTAGTACATGGCTGGAATGATTATGATCTATGGGCGTAATTGGCTAACCAATGGTGTAACTTCATCAATTGCTCGCTCTCTTGCTCGCTCACTCACTCAGCCACAGATACCCGCAAATGTAGGGCTGGACCATGCCAGTCTGACCAATAATGGGAAGTTTGGAGTACTGAGAAGGGAAGTAACTTTTCGTGATCTGAAGAATACCACCTCGTCTGAGCATGCGTGAGACTCTATACAACTGGGAAATGATGAATTCTAAATCGAATAGGGCTATAATTATAGCTCAGATTCAGCACAATGCCTCAAAACACATTGGATGACACAGTGCGGATAGAAATTGACCCAAAGCATACTTCCCTGGCTGCGGATGACTTTTTTAAAACGAAGAAATTGAATTTTCTTCTGTGGACATGTTTTTACTTCACCTCAGTGCAATGGAGTATTCATTTTGCTTGCTGAAGTCAAAATTGAAGCCAGAATATTCCATGAACAAGCAGACACTGGTGCTGTGAAGACCAGGTAGAGCTTCACTGAGGAAGAAGCTCTGATGTCAGGTGGTCCTTGATTGCAAAGCATTCGCAGCCAAGTAGTAGCAAGACAAGGCCAAAACCTAGTGCATGGCTGGACTGTGCATGGTCTTTGTGCAAATTTGAGGGCAAAGAGCAACAGCCAATCGGGAAAGTGCACTCAGCCAGCTGTCCAATAGTGTAACTTCATCAGACACCCACTCACTCAGCCACAGACATCCACAGATGTAGGGCCGTGCTGGCTCGGCCAAAAATGACAATTTAATTTATGATTGTTAGTTTGTCCAAATACTTTCGATCCTTTAAAATATTGGGGCCTATATAGAAAAATCGTTGTTATTCCGTCATTGTTCATGCAATATTTCTGGTAAAACCCTGAAATTAGAGCTGAAAGTCTGCTTTTCATGCCCCTCTTGATTGATTTCTTTAAGATCCATTGCAAAGTGGTCAAAGAGCAGTAAATGTCAGTTGATACCCAGTTGCTCCACCAGGTGTTTTTTAGGGACTGCAAGAACTTTTGGGCTCCAGTGGACAGTGATGATCTGAAAACTGCAGTTGGGAAGCAGCACCTGCAGTTTGCTTTGCTCTTCAAAGAACTGGAAGCCACCCGCAGACGATTCTCAAAGGCACCTGCTGCATACAAGGCACTGGCACATTAAGTTGTTCTGTGTCTTCATGATTCTTCAGTATCTCTAAATTTAAAATTGCTTGGTAACGGAAGTAACTGAAATGTCAAAGATGATTCATTTTCTGCAGAAGTAGATCTGAAATTCTGAATACTTTTTTTTTTTTTTTTTTTTTTTTCCGTTAAACCAAGTTTTGAGCTTACAACAAAACACAAGCTGCCTGGTCTGTGTTTAATGCCTGAAATCAAATGGATAATTGACATGTTGGGAAAGGCTGTTGTATAAGCGCTGGTTTTTTTTTTTTGGTTTCAAATGTCAGGCTTTTCTTTCATTTAAGTGAAAGAACTGGATTATAGCAAAAATGATTCCATGTAACAGGGCACATTTTTAAAAAGCTGATCTAAGCAGTTCTGTGCTACATGCTGAACACTGTGTTTTGTTGTCTTTGGTATCAAATGCATAAGTATGCTGATGTACGAATTGACTTGATTTTCAAAATTTTCCCTTTCTTTGGAAATGCAACCAAGATAAAAAAAAAATGTTAATAAACTTGGTACATGGGTAGATTTACTTATTTCATTTTTTTGTACCAGTTGACTGGCAGTATTTGCGAAATAATACAAGAAGTAAGTAAGTCTGTTCCAAGCCTAGTGGCCCATCAGGCCAGTGCTTAACCCCGGTTTCGGTAGCATGAAGCAACTACGAGTATTACTACTCCCCCTGGATGGGATGCCAGTCCATCACAGGTACTCCCCCAGCTCTTAGTCAGGTTTCCCTCACAATTTACTGGTACCCATTTATACACCTGGGTGGAGTGAGGCAGTGTGGGAGTGAAGTGTTTGCCCAAGAACACACCGCAAAGGCCGTGGCAAGGACTTGAACTTAGGACCTTTTGACCCTAAGTCAAGCCTACTTAACCACTGCCCTATCGCGTCTCCCTAAGTAAAATAATAAATAAACAAGTGGTGCCAGGCACAACAAACCCCCCCCCCCCGCACATACTTTGTCCTACTCATACGAAATTCAATAGGGATCTATTCTTGGTCAGTGGCAATCCCTATACCGAATTTGGGGTGAATCTGGCCATTAGTTTTGCCGCTAGAATGTTAACAAACAAACACAGAAACAAACAAACGCACAAACACAGAAACAAACCGAATCGAAAAAAATACCCCTTCCCTCACCCTTCGGGTGGGGCAGGGTAATAATACAAGAGGGGTTAAAAATTCAAGTACCAAGTGTCAGAAGTTAATAGTGAAAAAAAATTCATCTGTACATATTTTGCATATTAAACTGGGACTGCAAGATGTAACGCTTATCCCAGTACACAATGGACGAGAATCAGGAACGCACCTAAGACTGTGGACTTGGGAGGTCCATCACACACAGCTGACTGACACGCTTGTACCCTGGGGCAATGCAGAACCCTCAAAAGTTCTGAAAGCATTATACAAACAATAAATCTGTTTCCATTCAGAACATATTGGTAACAGCTGAACAGGGGAATTTCATTTCTCATCTCAGAATATTGCTGTTGAAATGTATCACTGATCACCAACTCTCAAGTTTTTTGTAAATATTATCCAGACTGCCGTGCCTGTGTCTGTGTCTGCAAGTGTATACTATAGCAGAATAAATCACCTGCTCTCATTTTCTCAGGCCCTGGGGTAAATTTTGAACTCAGGCTATGAAAGTTATTTCATGACATATAATATCCTTTTGTTCTCTGACTGGATGATCATAACATCACAGACTACAGGAATGTCTTTGTATACAGGATTGTCATGTGGTAGCGAATTCAGCTGATCTTGGATGGAGAAATGCTGGCACAAGAAATTCAATGAATATACAACCCCAATTTCGAAATAGTTGGAACAAAGTGTAAATTGTGAACAAAATCAAAATGCAATGACTTTCAGATCACATGAGCCAATAGGTTATTTAAAATAGAACATAGATAACATTTCAAATGTGGAAACTGAGACACATTTGTAAAAGTTTTAGAGCAACATATGCTCCCCTCCAGATGAAATCTATTCCAGGGAAGGCCTTGGGTATTTTAGTGGGACAATGCAAAACCACATTCTGCAGCTATTACAACAACATGGCTTCGTAGTAGGAGAGTCTGTGTGCTGAACCGGCCTGCCTGCAGTCCTGATCTTTCACCGAATGAGAACATTTGGCGCATAATTAAACTACAAGTCCGTCAAAGGAGACCCAAAACTCTCCAGCAGCTGGAAGCCTGTATTGAACACGAGTGGGATTTTCCAATGGTTAAACTCAAGAAACTTGTCTCCTCAATGCTCAGACACCTCCACTCTGTGTTAAAAAGAAGAGGAGATGCTACACCATGGTAAACAGGCCCCTGTCCCAACTTTTTTGAGACCTGTAGTAGCCATCAAATTTGAAATGAGCTCATTTTGTGGATAAAACTGTAAAATTTCTCAGTTTCAACATTTGCTGCGTTATCTCTGTTCTATTGTGAATAAAATACTGGCTGGTGTGATTTTAAAGTCATTGCGTTTTGATTTTATTCACAATTTACACTTGACCCAACTATTTCGGAATTGGGGTTGCACAATCCTATTTCCCTGCAAACCAGTGATCTAATTTCGACTTAACACTGCGACTGTTTGCTTCAAATTTGACCCATTATGATGTATTACCTAGATTGATGTAGTGGGGAGCCAATTAGTCTCTGGAGAAGCTGACAAGGCCTTGCCTATTGTATACATCTCTACTTCCAGACCGCGGTGATGAATCCAGTCTCATCCCGACTCATCAAATAGCGATGCTACCTTACCAAGCGTCGATACACAACGGAAAAGGAGGCTTCTGGCATCCTTACTTGATGCCAGTTTGAAACAAACCCTAACCTAGCACTCGTAATCCTTGACCCAAACCCAAACTCTAAATGTCAAATAAGGATGACAAAAGCCTCCTTTTGCGTCGTATATCGACGCTTGGTCAGGTAGCCTTACTATATGGCGAGTCGGGATAAGAATGTGTTGCCCTGACCTTTGCGCTGTCCAGTTTAATGGTGCTGAAATGTTTGATTAATTTATTTTGGGCCACAGTCACCGATTTAAATGCAGGCCCGTGTAAGCAATTTCATGTAATCAAAATGAAATACGATGGTGAGAATAGATGAATCATATTTCACAGTGGAAGCATAGTAGGCTGTACAGAGTAAAGTGGTGAAGTGCCAGTGACACTGCTCAGCTGAAATTAACAGACAAAAAAAAAAACCCTTTAGGTAACAAGCATTCAGAGAATTCATAGTCTCGCCCAACAGCCCGAAATTTATGTCATGCCATGAGGTCAGTCCAAGGTGTTTACATGTGAAAGATTAGCGAAATCGGTCAAGTGGTTCTGGAGATATCTGCCCGGAAACACACATACACACACAGACAGACAGACTCACAAGGTGATTACAATAGTCTCGCAAACCCCTCCGGGGGCTTGACTAACAAGTCGTCTTGACCTGATTCCCATCATTCTCCATGATCAAAAATTTTTCCAATGAAAAGGATAATCGATCTGCAGTTGAATGCACCGCTTAACTACTCTAAACTATCCCACTTGCTATTGCACTTCATGATTGTTTAAATTATAAAAGTACGCGGAGATTCCTAGCAAGAATCCATAATTCGATAACATTGATTGAAATGCAACTTAGCACCAGTATAATTCATTTTATCTTACCTTAACGAGGATAATAAGCCACAGCTGATAATGTTGAATCATGTTTTCCGAGTTCACGTAATGTTAATTTAAATGACTGATTGTCAACATGACAAAACTAGTCATTTGTTTAAAGTTTTGTTTTCTTTTTCCTCCTCAGCTCACTAGTCACCAGTGTGCTTTGACTGATTTGTCTGTCGCCCTTAAATACAAAATAAGAACCTTATCTTGCATTGTCCTAATATTTTTGGCAGCATTGAGGACACGTTCAGGTCACTCTTTCATTGAATTACCACCCTTAGTGTATGAAGGTTTTTCCATTGAGAATTGGACATTCTGCGAAACTGAGAAAATATTCAAAACAATTTGTGAAGCAAAACAACAGCCTAGAAAGTTCAGTCTTTGTACGGACAAAATAGGCATAATGTTGAATGAAGTTGAGGCAAACAAGTTCACTGTATTCGACAGATTTAAAGGTAGCCTCACTAACAAAAATAGCGCCATCATTTGGGAAGGCATTGCAAAGAAGATTACCGCAACAAGGGGCGTGAAACATGATGGTCAGGAGGCAACATGAAACAATCATTAGCGTTTCCTTGGAGACAGTGGATAACCACGTCTGCCATGCCTCTTCACCCCAGTGACAAAGCCCACAACAGCTACTGAGCTGGCATTCAACGAGGCTCACCAAGTGGCCAGCAGCATGGTGGAGTGCTCTATGGGGAGACGGAAGTTGCATTTCGTGTGTGTGTGCTTAAGTCTGGCGGTGGCCTACACTGCTCTTTATCGAAGTGCTGTACAGTCACCACTGTGCCAACCTTAGCCTACTGTACACTTGAGGACTTTGATAAAACTTTAAGAAGACTTATAAAAGACGAACATCTTGACACTCTCTCACATCTAAAGACAATGTGGCAGCAAATCACTGCAACAGGGGATCTTGCAGGGTCACTATTTGCAAGACTACAACTTTCTTCCTGTTTGGTGATGGGAAGAGCGCACCTATTGGTTGTTGATAATGGTCACGTTATTGATCAACATGTTTGGCAGAAGACAAGACTAAAGACCTGCGATAATATACTCAACAAAAAAAGTTAGAGAACACTATTTTAACCCAAGTAAGTGAAATGTACAAACTGAATGTAAATTCCAAGTGTTGTTTATGCCATTGGTGTTAATCCAAGGCACACAAATGCACCAAAACGTGATCGGAGGACTTCAAAACAGGGTATCCACAGGGAAGACCAGAATCACACCAAGTTCTGACCATTAAATCAAAATGTCATTATGTCAAAAGTCATTTCAATGTCAAGTGCCAAAGCTTGACAGCGTCTTGAGAAGATCAGAACGAGAAAATAATAGAGAAAAAACTCAGTGGTCCTTAACTTTTTTGTGAAGTATATTAGACATGTTTGATATTGTTATAATGCCAATACGTGAAAAAGACTGCCTTAAAACAGCTCGGATTGAGTTTTATGACCACCCTACATCAAACGACCGAGATCACGGGAGCCTGAAGCAGACTGGGACTTCTGATGCCGTAATTTCAAGCTTTACATTTCTCACACGAGCAATTTTAAGAGGTTTGAGTGGACCATATCCACTGTAATGTAAAGAAGAAAACTGATTAGTAGCAACCCCTTGTGGTCACACGTCCTAAAAACACCAGCATCTACCAATTTCCTCTGTTCAGGAACTGAGGTCGAGAAATATGTTTTTGAAACAATTGAATAAGGTCCTTGTGAAATGAGTTTATGAATTTAAAATAAACCTATGCGGGTAAAGGCCGGTGGGTTAATTTGTCTTGCAAATGCACACATTTACAGAGCTGATGAACAGCTGGTAAAGCTGTTAAAATCAACGAATAACGAAACATTGACAGCTGAGACAGGAAGTTTCACCCCGGTTTGTCTTTATGATGCTGCTCTCTGGTGTTTAAAACCTGTACATTGCATATACGCCAAAAATTCTCTCGAGTCCTGAGTTGTCTCAATAGCGTCAGTAACCCGGGATCTGCATATTAGATTAAGACACAAGCACGTATGATACACACATTTTAAATTGATCTCCGTTCGATCAACTTGTTTTACTACGACCCCTGTCTAGCGACAGTGACTAAAATTATTCTTACTGTAGACGCATCACACTTAGGGGTATCTTTAGAGGTATTGCCCTCAAATGTGCAGTTCCTCTTTGCAAGCAGCAGGTAATTAACTTGCGTGCATGCCCCTGACCTCCTCCCCTTTAAGTACGCTCTCACACACATGCACACAAGTTCTCTGAATCATTTTCATATCATCTATCTACATATTTTCTATGGTAAAAATGAAACAATTGGAAAATGTACAATCCTTGAATGGTTGACCAAGTAGTAATGAAAATTCTGCCTTCTCACTGTGTCACAGTTGGAGGAGGCGGGAATAATCTACAGAGCAGTTTTTGCCCATGCAGAACTCTCCTTTCACTAAAATTCAACAGCAGTCACTTACTATACACTCTGAGAATAATAATGGGCAATTTCTTGATAATGTTCATTTTATTATACCCTGCAATAGCAGGCTAATATGGCCATAATGGACCTGAGTGAGTGACTCACAATCCTTTCATACTCAAAATCACAAGAATGGTGATTGTCATAATCGACTAACTTTGTACATGAACAGAAATAGTGTAGATGATGAGCCGGCTAAAATTTGGCTATCTTTGAAGCTGCAGCATATTAAATTAATATGCAAAATGCAGCGCATCGCACTGCCCGTTACAATCCCATAGGACTGCACGCGGGGTTGCCTCCTTTGAGAAGTAAAAATAAGGAACAGTGGGGGGCGGGTCAGGGAAAATATGCACTGAAACACCTTGACATTGTCATTAACTACTTTTTATCACTTTGTCTTAAGTGCTTTTAAATTTTATATTATCAAATTAATTACAATGTAATATGTATTTGATTTGCGTCTCACGTGGTAGTCATGATAGTGAAATCAATAGTGAACAAAATTATGAAATTCAAACACAGATCTAATCTTCTAAAGTCCACAGAAAACACAATTGAACAAGCTGAGATTGTCAAACTTCTCGGAGTAACGTTAGATTCTATACTATGTTTTAATCAACATATTAATCAAATAATCATAAAAATGGGCAGTGGACATGCCCTCTTGTGTCAAATTGAGAGTTTAGCATTATGTCATCTTGATTATTGTTCTGTGGTCTGGGCATCTGCAAAAAGTGAGCTTAGAAAACTAGATTGCCCAAAATAGGGCCGCACAGTTGGCGCTGGGTTGCTCAGTCGTATGCATGCTGCCCTCTCCTGGCCAATGGATGAAAACAGACTTATAGTAAACACTGGCATTATGTTTCAGTCAATTATGGACAGTAGAATTCCTGTTTTCTTATTTAAATAAACTGTTTATCAAAATACTGTGCACGATCATAGGATTAGAGGGTCTAGCAACGGTCAGCTAGTACTGCCCCGTCCTAGAACAAATGTTTTAAAACAATCTTTTATTTATCGATCATTATTTTTATGGAATAATCTGCCTCATCACCTCTGCGATGTAGAAAGAAAACTGGTATTTAAAAGGAAACAAATCTTATTTACAGCTGTAAATTTTGTCTTGACTGTATGCAGGAATTTTAATTTTAATATTGTTGTGTTCTGTGTTCTTGTTATTGATGTTTCCCTCTAATATAAAGATGATTTTATTCCTTTTCTGATCTATTTTAGATTCACATTATGATTGATTTATTATTTACAATATTTTATATCAGGTTATATATACTATTTATCATTGAGTTATGTAACCATGATCTCTTGTTTGTGTAGTACAACCCCAATTCCGAAATAGTTGGGACGAAGTGTAAATTGTGAATAAAATCAAAATGCAATGACTTTCAGATCACATGAACCAATGTTATTTACAACAGAACACAGGTAACATTTCAAATGTTGAAACTGAGACATTTTACCTTTTTATCCACAAAATGAGCTGATTTCAAATTTTCTGGCTGCAACAGGTATCAAAAAAGTTGGGACACATGCAAAAAAAGGGCTGAAAAAGCAATTAATATATCAGAGAATCAGCTGAAAGAACATTTAGCAAGTAAGTACATTAACTGGCATCAGGTGTGGAACATGATTGGCAATAAAAGGGATGTCTTAGAGAGGCTGAGTCTCTCAGAAGTAAAGATGGCCAGACGCTCTCCAACCTGTTAAGGCTTGTGTAAAAAAATTGTGGTATACTTTAAAAACAATGTTCCTCAACGTCAAATTGCAAAGGCTTTGAAGGTCTCATCATCGACAGTGCATAACATCATCAAAAGATTCAGAGAAACTGGAAAAATCTCTGTGTGTAAAGGACAAGGCTGAAGACCTTTGCTGGATGCCCGTGATCTTCGGGCCCTCAGACGCCACTGCATCACTCACTGGCATGATTCTGTCATTGACATTACTAAATGGGCCCAGGAATACTTCAAGAAACCACTGTCTGTAAACACAGTCTGCCGTGCCATCCACAGATGCCACCTAAAACTCTATGATGCAAAAAGGAAGCCATTGTTGAGCATGATCCAGAAGCGCCGCCGTGTTCTGTGGGCCAAGGCTCATTTAAAATGGACTGTAGCAAAGTGGCAAAGTGTCCTGTAGTCAGACGAGTCCAAATTTGACATTCTTGTTGGAAATCACGGGTGTCGTGTCCTCCGGGCTAAAGAGGAGAAAGACCCCCCCCCCTGTTATCAGTGTTCAGTTCAAAAGCCAGCATCTCTGATGGTATGGGGATGCATTAGTGCATATGGTGTGGGACACTTGCATGTTTTAAAAAGCACCATGAATGCTGAAAGGTATATAAAGGTTTCAGAGCAACATATGCTTCCCTCCAGACGACATCTATTCCAGGGAAGGCCTTGTGTCTTTCAGCAGGACAATGCAAAACCACATACTGCAGCTATTACAACAGCATGGCTTCGTAGTAAAAGAGTCTGTGTGCTGAACTGGCCTGCCTGCAGTCCTGATCTTTCACTGATTGAGAATATTTGGCGCATAATTAAACAAAAAGTCCATCAAAGGAGACCCAAAACTCTCCAGCAGCTGGAAGCCTGTACTAAACAAGAGTGGGATCAAATTCCAATGGCTAAACTCAAGAAACTTGTCTCCTCAATGTCCAGACGCCTCCACTCTGTGTTAAAAAGAAGAGGGGATGCTACACCATGGTAAACAAGCCCCTGTCCCAACTTTTTTGAGACCTGTAGCAGCCATCAAATTTGAAATGAGCTCATTTTGTGGATAAAATTGTAAAATTTCTCAGTTTCAACATTTGCTATGTTATCTCTGTTCTATTGTGAATAGAATACTGGCTGGAGTGATTTGAAAGTCATTGCGTTTTGATTTTATTCGCAATTTACACTTTGTCCCAACTATTTCGGAATTGGGGTTGTATATGTATGTAACACAGTATAGTAGTTAGTATTAGTATTGTATGTATTATGTATTACTTATGTTTTCTTTTTTTTCTTGTGGACCCCAGGTAGACTAGTTGGTTGCTACAGCACCAGCTAATGGGGATCCTTAATAAAACTAAACAAAAACAAAACAAAACAAACAATTCCGCCCTTGGTTCGTGAAGTTGTCCCTTATGACACTGGTGCTGGCAAGATGGCTCTGATATCCTCAAGGCCAACCGAATGGCGTTCTGGAACTTGAGGATAGACAAATTTGTTGAATACCTTTTGGCTTTTCCTCAGGAAGTCAACCTGAATATCAGATTAACGACAAAGTATGCCAGCTTTGTGCTCTTCTCCCCAACAAATTGCAGAGCATATCCCACTGTTCCCCAAGTGTACTATACACAGCATTATGGCTGTGAAATCTAATATCTCCAATGTAATCAACTTACAACTCCCACCTGAACACACTAACATAGATACCCTGACAATTGACCTATGGCTAAGCCCCGCCCTCAAATGCGATGAGCCAATCACAGTGCGTATTCTCTCCCCATATACTCGGACATTCTGAGCCTGAACTTCAATTGAAATGCATCACGGAAACTCCGATTCGTTCGCTTTTATGGGGTTTTAAAATGTTTCTAAGATAAAAAAAATGGTTAAACGCTGTGCTTGAGGTAAATTTAACTCCGATATGAGGTATCCCGAGAGGCTGGTCGATGGAGTGTATTTTATACCCTTCCCAAAGCCACATGATAACCGAGAGAAGTGTCTCCTCTGGATAAAGCTGCTTTCACACTGGACGTGAAACGAATTATTCGCACAACAGATTACATTCAAAGTTAATGCAAAGGCGCAAATACGCGCGTTTGCATTGACTTTGAATGTAATCTGTCGTGCGGAAAATTCGTTTCGCGTCCGGTGTGAAAGCAGCTTAAAGCTTTGTGGGAAAACCCCACTATCAGCTTAACGTAGTTAACAAAAGTCAACAAGGATGTCTACATTTGTTCCAAGCTAAGTCAACATTGTGTTTAAGGCGACATCTTGTCACTTCGCTGGAGATTAATGTAAAGTTATCTTTTACATCACTACGTTAGCTCAAGTTAGTAAACTCTTTGGCTAACTACAGTGCTGACGGACGTTGGCTTAACGTGAGCTCTTGGCTGCGTTGTTCACCATGTCACCTTGTTTACTTAGGAGTTCAGTCACGTCAGGTTAGATTTCTTAAATTCGGTAGCAAGCAATAATAATAGGTAAATTAAATTTATTACCCTCCAGAGCACGAACAGTGCTGATCCTCTGTCTTGTTGTGTGAGAGGGTGACGGAAACGAGATGCAGTTGATCGCGTTTGCACTGAGACCTGAAAATTTTAGCTTCTAATTTAAACTTTTCGTTGACCTTCTCTAAATTCATTAATGTATCTCTCCAATGCATAGTGTAACCCTATTTGTTGACTTCTTCATGATATTTGAGCCTTCTATCGCCAAAAATCATCAATATCATCCTGAAAAATATCTCCGACTGTGATAACAGCCATTAGCGCCTGTTCTAAAATGTTGATTGTTTGTCCGAGTCAGTGGAGGGGGCGGGGCTTAGCCATTGGTCAATTTACGCCTTATTCATGTTTTAGCTGTAGTTCTTATTAAGGTGGACATAACATTGTGGCGAGAAAATACATTTTTTGGAAGAAAATGAAATTAATGTCACTGTAGTTACAGGTATGATTGCAGATTGGTGGGGCCACCACATGGAGAGGAGGAAGCCAAGGGCTGCAGGAAAATATTTCCTTGGATCTGATTAGCTGAAAAACAAAAGAATGAGGAGGGGTGTCCCAGTCTCCCCTACTCCGTACTTCTCTTGTGAAGGCATCTGTCTGTATTGAAGGAGCAGTTCTTTAACCTTTTATGCTGTGATGGAAGAGAAAAGGACTCACCATGCATTTAACCAAAATTTTATATCCAAGTGAAACAGGATGTGATGGAATGGTCATTTCTTTATTTTTTGTGCCTGAGATTAACATTAAAAAATATCAATTTAGCTTTGTTTTATTTTACTTACAACAGCTCTTCAGAATGAAAGCAATTTTGCGTTCTGGCTTTGTACTTTTGATGCTTAAAAGGATTATTTATCTTCATAATCCACATTATGCCTTGCTAATCCACATATCTTTGCGATGCCTCAAAAATTCCCTCGTCCATATTGCACTGCTCACTCAACATGGCCAATGATAAACTTAGAAAAGGCAGCAAAAGAAAGACTGAGGTTAAACGGCTAACTTAAGTGTCGTTAGTAGTTAAGTAAATTAATTTGATTGTTTAATGTGCAATACTTTCATTTACTATGTCCATAAAATTTGATACAATGCAAGTATACCTAATTCTCATATGCTTGGTCATTGAATACCACATTATCTTCCTGTTATGATCCGTGATTCTGCCTGTTCTGGTTTTATGTTTATTTCTACTTGGTTTATTTGTTCATGTGTTTTGTATTATCCGCCTTATGATTTGCCAGTTCACATACATTGCTTTTCCCCTGTGATGTCTTGCGTTTCTATGTTCCTTGCCAGTGCATGCCCCTGGGTGATTTCAGAAGTTTTCGGTGTTTCATGGAAGTTCCTTCATGCCTCGTTTACTTCCTTCAACACTAATTACTAATGAAGTACTAGTAAGTAAGTAAGTAAATTTTAATTATATCGCACTTTTCACAGACAAGTGTCACAAAGTGCTTTACAGACATAAAAAAGCAGCAGTAAAATGTAGCAAATAGATAAAAATACAAAATACATACAAGCTAAGAAAACAGCAGTTATATCAATAAAAGACAGCATCTAATCAAACGCCTGTTTGAATACGTAAGTCTTTAGTTGACATTTAAAAGATTCCACAGAGTCAGCAAACCTAATGGTCATGGACAGTGCATTCCATAAGGTCGGTGCTACGACCATAAAAGCTCAGTCACCACGTGTTTTGAGGTGAGTGCGGGGAACAGTTAAAAGTTTACGACTGTTGGATTTAAGCGAACGGGATGAAGAGTGTAAATGAATCAGATCTGTCAGATATGCGGGGGCCTGACCGTGAAGTGCTCTGTATGTGAGGGTAAGAATTTTGAACTTAAACCTAAAGGCAACTGGAAGCCAGTGGAGGGACATGAGTAGTGGGGTGATATGAGAACGTTTATTAGACTTGGTGAGCAGTCTAGCAGCTGCATTTTGGATTGCCTGCAGACGGCCTAGGGTGGATTTATTAAAGAGGGAGAACAATGCATTACAGTAATCTAAGCGTGAAGTGATAAGGGCATGGATTAGCATCTCCAGCTTAGAAACTACGGATCTAAGCTTACTGATATTTCTCAAATGGAAAAAGCAAGATCTGGACAGTTGCCTAGCATGGGTATCCAACAACATGGAGTTATCAAAGATAACCCTTAGGTTACGAAGGTTGGAGCGGACAGCAGAGGACAGAAATCCAATACCTTGTAAAATAACAGGAGTTATGTTATCCTGGGCAATAATCAAAACCTCCGGTTTTTCAGCGTTAAGCTGTAGAGAGTTTTTGGCCATCCAGGCCCTAATAGCACTTATGTAGTCAAGAAGCCTAGTTAACTGATGGACCTCACTTGGTTTAAAAGAAATGTGGAACTGAATATCATCAGCATACAAATGGTAAGAGATATTAAAACTACTAATGATCGGGCTCAATGGTAGCAAATAAAGTGCAAACAATAAGGGCCCCAGGACAGAACCCTGTGGCACACCGCAAAGCAGTGGAGCAGAGTCGGACACAATGTCTCCAGAAGAAACAGTGAAACTTCTCCCACTAAGGTAGGAGGAAAACCAATCAAGCGCTATGCCTGTTATGCCCACCCAGTCTCGTAGCCTCGTTATCAAAATAGAGTGATCAACGGTGTCAAACACAGGACTTAGGTTGAGTACCACCAGCACACTACAATCACCCCTGTCTGAGGACATTAAAATATCACTTGCAACCCAAAGGAGAGCAGTTTCAGTGGAGTGCTAATCACACTAACACTGTATATTTTTTCTAGCTTATCTACTAACCCTTACTAATATACGTTGTACTAATCCTGTAAATAAATAACATATTAACTTGCACATTTGGGTAATATTAATTCTGCACAGACTACTAACTCTACAAATTGATTCTCTCCACTTTTCACACTAATCTGTAACTCCACCCTCTTTGCTCTCCCAGTGCCTTCCGTTGTTTCTGCAGAGACTCTGCAACTATATCTTATACTAATCTCTCCCCACTTAGGCACTCCTTGAATGCAGCAGTTGTTGTTTAAGGATGTCCTGTGAAAACTGGTCTTTGTCATTGTATCCCATAATGTATTGTTAATATCAAGTTAATGTTTAGATTATTCCTCACACCTGTTGCCCCGCCTAACTCATTACCTCCCTTGTGTATATATAGTCCCTCACTTCTGCTGAGCTCATCAGACTGTTGATTAACTTTTCTCTGTGCCGAGCTTCTTGCATGCCAGTGATTTGTTTGTGATTCTGTGACGCCGTTCTGTCACATACCGAATTGTGTCTTCGCCTGTCTGGATTTGTTAGCTCCTGATTATGACCCATTTTCTGCCCGACCACGACTACTGTTATTGCTGCCCTGGCTTTTGGAATTTGGATTACGGATATTCTACTCTCCCACTGCCTCATGATTTGGTACTGTTACCTGTGCTTTTTGGATTTTGAACCCCTACCTGTCTTTGGACTTTGTTTTTTTGGATTGCCCTTCTGTACCGTCACTTTGGAGAGGATGACATGGAGGGGTCAGTTAAGAGTAGGAGAGAAAAGCCGGAGTAAAAAGGTGCGTTTTTAGCATAGATTTAAAAGTGGAAAGTGAAGTGTATGGATGTTGGGCAGGAGGGAGGTTGTTCCAGAGTTTAGGGCCAGCCACGCTAAATGCCCTGTCACCCACGGAACGAAGATGGGCTTAGGGGGTGGATAGGAGGTGAGCATCAGTGGAGCGTAAGGTGCGGATCAGTTGGCATGGGGCTAGTAGATTTGAGAGATAAGCAGGTGCTAGATTATGTTGGGCTTTGAAAACAAGCAGAATGATTTTGAATTGAATACGGAAATGTACAGAGGGCCAGTGTAATTGATGGAGGATGGGAGTGATATGTTGCCAGGGCCTGGTACAGTTGAGAACTCTTGCAGCAGCATTTTGTATGTATTGTAGTCTGTTTAATCTCGTTGCAGTGACACCAAAGAGCAGTGTATTACAGTAATCGAGTCTAGAGGTTATGAAAGCATGAATGTGGGTCTCAGCAGTGGAGGAGTTAAGTGAGGGGCGGAGCTTGGAAATGATTTTGAGGTAGAAGAAGGCTGTTCTAGTGATGTTTTTTATGTGAGAATCAAAGGAGAGGGTAGAATCAATTATGACACCAAGGTTTTTGACTTCAGTTGTAGTGGTAGTGAAATAGCCAGGAATAGAGAGTGACTGAGAGTGTTTGAGTTTTTTTTCAACACCACTGGTATGGCAATGAAAATGGTTTCTGTCTTGTTATGGTTGAGTTTGAGAAAATTCTTTGTCATCCAGCTGCTAATGGCATTGAGGCAGGTGACCAGATTGGAGGGGGGAGTGTGAAATAGGGTTTTGTGTGAATGTAAATTTGTGTGTTGTCAGCATAGCAATGAAAGTTTAAACCATACTGATGTATTATGTGACCAATGGGGAGGATGTCAATGATGAAGAGCAGGGGACCCAGGACAGTACCCTGAGGGACACCATGCGAGAGGGGTGAACTGGGGGACCTGAAGTTACCAATGGAGGCATACTGTTCTCTAGCCATGAGATATGATCTAAACCAGGAGAGTGGGGTGCCAGTGATACCTGAAAGTGTTTCCAGCTGGGTGCGTAGAGTGTTATGGCAGACCATATTAAAGGCAGCTGTGAGGTCCAGCAGTAAGAGAATACTGACATGGCCTGTGTCAGCAGCAATGTGTAGATCGTTAACAACCTTGACCAGGGTTGTCTCAGTGCTGTGCTTAGCACTAAAACCGGACTGAAACACTTCCCACAGGCTGTAATGGGTCAGATGTCCTTGCAGCTGTAAGGCTACAGTGCACTCAAGAAGTTTGGTGATAAATGGCAAGATGGAAATGGGACGATAGTTTTTCAAGTCATCAGCAGCTGCTCCAGGTTTTTTTAGAACTGGAGTGATAGCTGCAGTTTTGAGAGAGCAAGGGACAGAACCGGGAAGAAGAGATGAATTTATAATACTAATGAGAAGGGGCAGAGCGCTGGCAGGCAGATCTTGACTAGTGGGGTGGGCATAGGGTCCAGGAGGTAGGTAGTGGACCGCGCCTTAGTGGCAAGGTCAAGGACAAAGTGCTTATCAACAGGTGTAAAGGCAGAGAAGGACTGTGCAGGTACTGCAAGGGGGGTGGGGGCGTCACTAAATGTAGTAGCAGTTAGGAAAAATTGGAGCTGTCTGTAGATGGCACTAATTTCATTTTGGAAAAAATTAAGAAACTTATAGCAGAGATCAGTTGAGGGGGTAAGTGGGAAGGGTTTGGCAGGCTGGAGTAACTTGTTGACTGTGGTGAAGAGGGCTCTAGGGTTACTCTGACCTCTGGCAATAATAGTTGAATAGTATAGGGATTTAACCTCATTAAGAGACTCCTTGTAGGCCAATATATGGTCTTTATATGCCTGTACGTGGACTATTAGGCCGGTCTTTCTGCTAAGTCACTCCAGTTGGCAGCCAGCAGCCTTCATTTTGCGCAGCTCAGGTGTAAACCATGGAGCAGGGCATAGGAAGGAAATGGTGCGCGTTATCAATGGGGCAAGAGGATTTAACGCATTAGATAAATGAGAATTGCAAAGTAACACAAGATCATCAGTGCATGTGTTTAGTGGTTTACCCAAAACAGTGAGAACAAGCACTTGCATTTAGTTACTTACAGTCTCAGTCAGGATATCGGACTGATGAAGACCTTTGGAACCCCGCCCTGCTGGCTTAGCCCCCAGCTCATACAGCACACACTCCCATTGTCAAAGGCAGTTACCATGACAGCACAGAATACGGTACAGAACGTGTTTAATTGACGATTTCATAATCTCAGTGAGCAAAAGTGATAACCATTTTGCCAGGCCTGGACTTATCTCTACCCCGCTCCGAGTTGTGAACATTCGTTGCCTGGGAGGCTCCGCTTGTCTTGGCTGCTGCCGGTGACTTGTTGCTCAGTGGTCGTAATGCTCTGGCCGCCGGTGAACCACACTCCGCAGCTGAAGTTCCGCGACGCTGTCGGTCCGACTGAGTGCCCCGTCTTCTTATTGTTTACACCGTATTTCTCTTTTTACCATTAACAACCATGCAATCCACATTAACAGCTCACGATCTCTCTTTTTTTTTTTTTTACAAACTATTTCCCCCTCTGTTTCCTCTCCCCCAAAACCTTCCCCCCCAACAACCTTCTCTATTATTCTTTAGACAAATTCGGTCCCCCGCCGTGACAACCCATGAGTTGAGATTGCAGTGTGTCTAATAGCTCAGCAGGACCCTGTCCCGACTTTTTTGAGACTTTGAGAATTTGAAATGAGCTCATTTTGTGGATAAAATTGTAAGATTTTTCAGTTTCAACATTTGCTATGTTATCTCTGTTCTATTGTGAATAAAATACTGGCTGGTGTGATTTTAAAGTCATTGCGTTTTGATTTTATTCACAATTTACACTTTGTCCCAACTATTTCAGAATTGGGGTTGTACATCAGTTGAGGCTTGAACTCACAATTTCTGGCACAAGAGACTATGCTCTATCTCACTGAGCTTATTAGCAAGAGACAACTCTGAGGTATATGTGTTCAAAACAACTTATAGCTAATTATAGGAATTCTACAGCTGCAATGACAGCGTGTAAAGGCAGATTTCAAACAGCTGTCAAAAATTCAGTTATTAAGACAAAAATCCGAAAATAGACATATTGCATCTAGACAGCATGAAGATGTTGTTAATTTGTTTTTAACAATGATTTATTGGCTCTATAAGTGAAAAACTGATGTTTAAAAATTCCATTTTTGCATTGACTCCATTTGTTTGCATGAGAGCAAAATTCAAAATACTGTAAAAAAATTCAGTTTTTGAGATAAAATTCTGATATTTTCCAAACATCATCTACCATGACTCCAAAATTTTGTCATTTTTTTAATGAACATTGAAAATGTATTTAGCAAGAAATGGAGCTTGACGGAAATTCTGATAGGCCACGGAGTCAAGCTTACTTAACGTAGGAGGTGCTGAGTGCATTTGACTGTCATCTGACTTCGCATCACATGATTGCTTAGCCGGTAATATGTTGAGCTTATTTAAGTTTGCTTTCCCGAGTAGCTGTTCCTCGGCGCGCTAGCTCAGCAACCCTCCTCCACCCCAGCTCCACCTGTCTTTAATAGCATGCATTGATTATGTTCTTTTGTGACTAAATTACCGTTCAGAAAACAATGTCTCTTCCTTTTGAGGTCATTGTTGCTGTAGGCTCTGTTCTATGGAGGGGGGGTTAGAAGCAGCTCCCTGCCCTCCGTTCCACACTTGGATGGGCAGGGATCTCTCAGAACAGAGCCATGTTGCCAAACCCAATGTATGCTTATATGCTAATATGCCTGTATGCTTTCAATAAATGTTCTCTTTTTGACAAATTGGTCCTATCAGAATTTGCAAGTATATGTTTACAATACCGTTTAGAGTCAAACATTTTGATGCACTGTAGGCTAAATTTTCGATTATTCAAAAATCTGTGTCGATCGTTTGTGTAGGACAGTCTGAAGATGCTCTGTAGCAAGTTTGGTGTCAATTGAGCAAAAATTGTGGGAGGAGATAGGTTTAATAAGTTTTACAGTTTTTGGTAAAAAACAGAGTGGTGGACTTCATAATTTGCAAAAGATTTAAATATACAAAAGTTTCTTCAGTATTGGTGCTACATTTTGGTGAACGTTGCAAATCTGTGGCACATATGGTTGATTTGTTGTGAATTTTCAAAATTTTGAAATTTAGAGGCTTGCTGTAGCACCACCATCAGGACTATTGGCCTGTTTCTGCAGCTGAGGCAATCCCGCATGGGATTGGACCTTTGTGCAAAGTTTGGTGATTTTTCGCGCATGGGAAGTAGGATTTCCTCAGAAGAAGAAGAAGAAGAAAGAAGGACATGCAGGATAACAATAGGGTCCTGGCAGCTTAGGCTGCCTGGCCCCTAATAAGTAGGGGTGCTCTGATCAGGGTTTTTGGGGCCGATCCCTGAAATCAGTATCGCCGATACCGATACCGATACTGATACCGATCACACAGCATCTATTTTAAATTGAAGCTTGCTTGTTATAGTGTAGCATTGATTATTCATTTATTTATTTAAGTTATTCTTAGCACTGTATATTCAGCATTATTAAATGAAGAGATTAGAGGATCATGAATTAACAACTATTTTATTTGCAAGAATATGCAACAGACAACTGACCAAATAAAGAGCAGAGCAAGAAACAAGAACCTATAACCTATAACTATAACATCTTCTAGTACCTCTTTATCTTTAAGCCGTCCACATCCATCTATCTGTAACTTTTTCTCAGCTGAGGTAGTTTTTATGGCCTTTTATGGGGGAGAGAGACAGTGTGTGCGTGTGTGTGTGTGTGTGTGTGGGGGGGGGGTACAGAGTTCAGACTTCAATTTTCTATCCTATCCTTCTCAAGCAACAACACTTGCAGATTTACCTTCAGAAATATGAGCATCTTGGCATTTTTAATTGTTAGCTTGTTCCTTGTCCTCTACAATATTTCCTGCTGCACTAAAAAGTTGCTCACTGTCTACGTTTGTGCACGGTGCAGAGAGGTAGGCTCATGCTGCTTGTGCGAGAGTTGGAAAGCGACTTTTACTGTCCTGCCAAAAAGGATGTTCCCACGCCTTATTCCGTTTAAACCAGTTATTTTTTTCTGCACAATTGGTGATGAAGATTTAACTGAATCGTAATCCTAATAGTAGGCCTACCAGTCTAATTGCATTAGCCTATTATTAGTAAGTTATTATGATTTTAATCCAAACTTTTAAGTTTCATTAACTCTAGATCATTATGAAATCCAACAGTCAAAAAGGATGGATGTAATACATTTCTAAATTCACAGCATATTTTTATCTTACAAATTATTTTGCTTCAGCCCATATTTGTTAGTGTTTGGCCTGTCAGACACCACATTTTCACTGCATGCAGTAAAATGCTTTTTGCTAGGCCTATATACACAGCACTTGACACCTTAGCAAAGCAGTCTAGCTGCGACAGCCATAAAATTTCATTTATACAACCACAGTAACTAAAATCATATTTCAACAGTATTATCGTTGGTAGCCGACTCAACTTATTAAAAAAGACAATTGACTATCTGCTTTTATTTGGTGCTGGTGCTCCGTCATCGAGTCGGTCATCATCAAGTGCATCAAGGACTCATAAAGGACTTACCAAGACAAAATGTCGAAGAAATCGGTGGTTTGGGAGCATTTTAAGATATATGATGATACCAAAGAAAGTGCAGTGCCAGTTATGCAAGATGAAAGTGGTGTACTATAATTTTTCAGCGAATATGGCGACTCACTTGAAAGAAACTAACTTATTTAAGTGCGTCCAAGCACAAAAATTGATCGAAATTCGCGTTAGACGCACTTATAAGTGTGGCCAAGATGCACATTGCTCTATTGCCATCACTTATTTTATGTGTGTCCACAGCTAAAATTTTTTTCTTGGTCAAACTTATTTTGTAAGCTGTGGCCGAGGGAAAATTTCAGCATTGGCCACATGCATAAGTGCGAAGTGTGACTGAGGAAAAAAAATTCAGCATTGGCCACACGTATAAGTGCGAATAACATCGGCCTTTGAGAAATGAAAGTTTTCTGAATTCGCTCCGCTTAGCTTAAGTAGTAAACAAGATTATGTTATCAATTACAGTGCCGTGAAAAAGTATTTGCCCCCTTCCTTATTTCTTATCTTTTTGCATATTTGTCACACTTAAATGTTTCAGATCATCAAACAAATTTTAATATTAGACCAAGATAACCCAAGTGAATACAAAATGCAGTTTTTAAATGATGATTTCATTTATCGAAGAGAAAAAGCTATCCAAAGCTACCTGGCCCTATGTGAAAAAGTAATTGCCCCTTGACCTAATAACTGGTTGTGCCACCCTCGACGACAACAATTGCAATCAAAAATTTGTGATAACTGGCAATGAGTCTTTCACATCGCTGTGGAAGAATTTTGGCCCACTCTCCTTTGTAGAATTGTTTTAATTCAGCCACGTTGGAGGGTTTTCGAGCACGAATGGCCGTTTAAGGTCATGCCACATCATCACAATCGAATTTAAGTCCAGACTTTGACTAGGCCACTCCAAAATCTTCATTTTGTTTTTTTTTAAGCCATTCAGAGGTGGACTTGCTGGTGTGTGTCCTGCTGAATAACTCAAGTGCACTTGAGCTTGAGGTCATGAACTCATGGTTGGATGTTCTCCTTCAAGATTTTCCAGTAGAGATCAGAATTCATGGTTCCATGAATTATGGCAAGTCATCCAGGTCCTGAAGCAGCAAAGCAGCCCCACACCATCACACTACCACCACCATGTTTGACTTTTGGTACAATGTTCTTTTTATGAAATGCTGTGTTAGTTTAAGCCTGATGTAACGGGATGCACACCGTCCAAAAAGTTCAAATTTTGTCTCGTCAGTCCACAGAATATTTTCCAAAAAGCCTTGGGGATCATCAAGATGTATTTTGGAAAATGTGAGATGAGCCTTTGTGTTCTTCTTGGTCAGCAGTGGTTTTCGCCTTGGAACTCTCCCACGGATGCCATTTTTGACCAGTTTCTTTCTTATTGTTGAATCATGAACACTGCCTTTAACTGAGAACTGCTGTCCTTTAGATGTTGTTCTCGGTTCTTTTGTGACCTCCTGGATGAGTAGTCAATGTGCTTTTGGAGTCATTTTGGTGGCCTGGCCAGTCCTGGGAAAGTTCACCACTGTTCCAAGTTTTCTCCATTTGTGGATAATGGCTCTCACCGTGATTCGCTGGAGTCCCGAAACCTTAGAAATAGCTTTGCAACCCTTTCCAGACTGATAGATGTCAATAAATTTGTTCCTCATCTGCTCTTGAATTTCTTTAGTTCGTGGCATGATGTGTTGCTTTTTGAGATCTTTTAGTCCTCTTCACTTTGTCAGACAGGTTCTATTTAAGTGATTTCTTGATTCAACAGGTCTGGCAGTAATCAGGCCTGGGTGTGGCTAGTGAAATTGAACAAAAAAAATGTGGTTAATCACAGTTAATTCATGATTTAACAATGGGGTGCAATTACTTTTTCACATAGGGCCAGGTAGGTTTGGGTAGCTTTTTCCCCTTAATAAATGAAATCATCATTTAAAAACTGCATTTTGTATTTACTCGGGTTATCTTTGTCTAATATTAAAATTTGTTTGAGGATTTGAAACATTTAAGTGTGACAAATATGCAAAAAAATAAGAAATCAGGAAGGGGGCAAATACTTTTTCACGGCACTGTAGGCCACTGGTTAAATTGTTAGTATCCAAAATAGCAAGCCTGTGATGAATGAATAGAATAACTCTGCACAGGACTTGTGAAATAAAGTTATTTAGTAAAATATGTAAATCAATAACTTTTTTAAGAAACATGGGTGCGTTGCTTGCAACAGACTGCACCTGCTACAACGAGCCAACGAACCCTGGAGCAGGTGATGAGAAAACCTCCTTTGCTGGAGAAGAGGAGAAAGGAAATAACAGATGTGGTTGTGATTGCAATAGACATTCATTTGATGCTTCATTCGAATATCCGTAAAAAAAATACAGCCCTAGCATTAATTGTCTTGCGCGTTTTGTGTCATACGATCGGCTCTTTTTATCGGCCTAAATGACAACTCCGATTAATTCCGATAGTATACAAATCAGCCGTGCTGATCGGATCGCCGATCGATTGGAGCACCCCTAATAATAAGCAAGCAAAAAAAGCTATATCTGAGCAAGAGAAAAAATAAAGCTTAACAGTATGAATAAAAGCATACTCAAAAAAGTAAAAAATTGACTTTTCATTTAAGAGACCTGTCTTATTTTCTCTTTTGAATATTGCTATTGCCCTTGAATAAAACAAAGGTGATTTAATAAAATAATTGACTAGGCACGCGCTATTACTTATTAGATTACTCGATTAATTGTCAGAATGTTCGATAGAATATTCGATTACTAAAATAATCGTTTACTGCAGCCCTATTTCACATACTCGGGTTAAGTGTTCCATAACTTTACTTTGTAGAGTATATATTTTGAAGGGAAAAGGAATTCATTATTTATTTTGAGCTCTCATATGTAGCCAGTTTCTTGAGTTTGTTTCACCTTTGCAGTGGCCAATTTGCACAAAAAATATCCTTTCATATGAGCGAGTAGCTTTGGGTCTCTAATTCCATAGATTAGTGGAGTTAAGACCCTAGGAACAACACTTGTTATGACAAAATTTGAGAAGAGTATTGTTGTTCTCTGCCCAGGAAATAATTGCAGGAAAAATGCATCGCACCACGGGGCAATATAAGAGAGCATACACAGCATCACCTGTACAGCATGCAGCAGGATTGTGTTCCGAGCCTTTTTGCCTGAAACAGGATCTGCCTTAGCAGCTTTCACCGCGAACATGACCCTAGCATAAGTATAAACCAAAGTTAACCACACAGAAGAAAGGTAAATAACTAGTACCACTGTAATCCTAACGCTATGGTAGGGTGTACTGAATATGTTGCTGGTGAAACACATAAGGTGAGCAGAGAAGAAACTTATGGGTTGCGTTGCAAATGTAATTATGAGGTCCGTCAAAATGGGAACAGCTGCCACACCCCAGGTAATGGCAAGAACTATGTAGGTTTTGCGTGCTGTACAAAGCTGGGCATGGCGCAGAGGAATACAGATGGCGATGAAGCGCTCGACGGCCATGTCAGCCAGGATCAGTGGTGTATTCTTGTGGGTTATATCCGCAATGATAAGCACAACAAAACAGACTGTCACTTGATAAAATGGCGAAATGTAGCTCACAACGTGTAAACTCACAGCTGTTGACAGCAGGATCATGTCATTTATCACCAAGTTGACATAAAGTATATACCTTGATTCAGTATAGAATATTTGGTTCCTGAAGAAAATGACCACAATTATCCCATTGAAATAATTAGAGATTATGGTCAGGAAAACTAGAATGAAGTTCTTTTTAAAAGCTTCTTGAAAAATGTCCATGCGGTCCCACGTTGAGTTCATATTCAGTCCATTTGTCAGTGGAGATGCACTTGTTGCCGAACTCACAGAATGTAATTTGGTTAGTAAAACATGCAGCCTTTCCAGTCAGTAAAACTGTCAGTCTTTCCTTTGTCTACCCACAAATGCACATAAGGACAAACTATGGGGTCTATTTCATTGTACCAATCTTGAAAATTTCCAACAGTCAAAGTAAAAACATCTATTAAACCATAAAAATGTATTTTACGCTCGTGGCTCATGATTATGAAGACTCAAACAAAATGTTTTCATCAGGCAGTTTTAACTATGGTGAATCATAAAATTTGAGTTTCAGAGAGCTTACCTCAGACTGCTGCTCAGAAAAGTGAGCTGATGCGACACTGTGTGGTTTATATAGAGTAGTCATGCCTTTTCATTTTTCTGAATGACTCCTGGGAAATGTTTGAGAGAACACTATGTAGGGTCATTTGAGGTCAGCTTCAGATTGTAATTATGTCTGATCATTGGCTGGGAGATGTTGTTTCTCAGGGGGAGCTACAGCAAACAGCCTCAGCAACAAAGCAGTTATAAGTTCAGTAAAATGATGCATGCTGTACGTTTGAAGGAAAATAATTGCTTTTGTTCTATGGCACCTTTCCATCAGAACGCATCTGAAATGCTTAACAGGAATAATAACATGCAATGTCAAGAAGTTTGGGATTAAATGGCAAAATTGGAAATGGGATGATAGTTTTTAAAGTCATCAGCAGCTGCTCCAGGTTTTTTTTGAACTGGAGTGATAGCCGCAGCAGTGTTTCCCTCAGAATTTTTGGAGAATATGGGGGCACATGTGTGCTGGCAGACCGATGTCTGAGGGGGTAATTCTCATTTTGTTGAGCAGGGGAGGAGGGATCATTCTCATTTTGTTGAAAGGGTGGGGGGGGGATTGCACAAATTCCGTGTCTTCCTGTACCTTTCCTATTTTTCCGTTCTCTTTTTTTTTAATAAACGTGCGCATGTATGATAAACACGCGCCAATTGCACATATAAATGGCACTAATTTTATTTTGGAAAAAATTAAGAAACTCACAGCAGAGATCAGTTAAGGGGTAGGGGGGATAGGCCGTGGCCCAAAATCTGCAGCGTGCAGTTCCGTGGCCACTCTCTGGTGGCAACGTGAACTCAGCAATTTTTTGTAGTGTATTATGAATAGATGCTAAATCAAAAAAGTTCCCACGTCCACACTTGCACATTAATGAGAAATTTACGCGCAAAATATTCGTTTTGGGCAGCGCTGAAATGCGACTGGTCAATAGGAGCCGCTAGTCACACTCACTGTATTGTGGAAAGTTCATGAGAAGTACGCCTCTGTTTAAGTCGGAATAAACTGGCCATAATAGACCATAAGTCTACTTGCAAATGATTTTATAACCTCACTCAAAAATTTATATTAGCGAACAATTTGTTTGTATAACAGATCGATTCAAATGTTTTGCAATTAAGAAACTGTGAAACAATTGACATAGGCTATATTTTGTAATATGCCAACATATATGCATTGCATGCAATGCGGAGTAGTGGCAGTTAAGATGCGCACATGCAGCACACACACGCACACACACACACATACAGTGAATGACTTTTGAAGACTTATTGATTTATGTACCTTTTACTTGTGTTATGGGAAATAATGACCAGGGTCATGCAAAGCCCATATCCAGGGTCAAGTCCATTCAGTCATCTCTCCACTAAACACAGGGTCAGCAGTAACAACAGTAATGACAAGAATAAATTCAAACGGTTTGGAAATGTTCAACATTTCTTGAGATGCATCAGTATATATTTAGTTGTATGCACAACTCTGACTCAGAAAAAGTTAGGGTAGTAGGGAAGATGTACATAAAAAACAGCGCAGTTATTTATAAATTGGCTTTGTGTTATATTTCATTTCAGACAGTTTTATGAAGAAAAGAAATTTAATGTTTTATATTTCTGGTCAACTTCATTTTATTTCTAAATATTCATCTATTCCTGCTATTTAGGGATGGGGATAATTTAGGACTGCTAATGAGGTAAAAAATGAGGCAGCATCCAGGAAAGACTTTCTGCTTCATGATAAAAGATAGGCTGAGATGACCAATGTGCTCATGAATCAGTGAGAAAACCTTTGTAAGTTTGAAATCAGTGTTCCTCAAAGAAAAATACAAGACGATTTGGATATTTCACCCTCTGCATTACATAACAAAAATATTTAAGGAATCTAGAGGAATTTCTGTACATAATGAACAAGGCGCAAACCCACACTGAATACCCATGATTATCCGATCACTCAGATGGTACTGCATTAAGAACCATCATATGTTTATAAGTGATATAACCATGTCAGCTCAGGATTATTTTGGCAAACCTTTGTCAAATACTGCAATATATTTGAAGACCACAATGGAAAAATGATCGGAGTCACATTTTCACGTTGTGGAGAAATTATTAATTAAAAATTCAAAAGGATCTTAGAAACAAAGCTCTGAAAAAATATGCGCAAAATATTAAATATATAAAATATAATAATTATATATAATAATATTATTATATGATATTATATTATTATAAATATTATAATAATATATAATATGTAAAATATACAAAAATGCTAAATTTGGACTCTGATCGTTTTTCCTTTGTTTTCTTCATTTCCATCCATGAATGCCAGTTCAAACTTCACTCTGTAAACAGGAAGCCCTATGTTAACAATGTCCAGAGGAATTGTCGATTCTTCTGGCCTCGGAGACATCTGTTGTAGAATGGACCATCACCCAATGGAAACGTGTATTGCGGTCAGAAGACTCAATACTTCAGATCTTTTTTTTTTTGAAGAAATGGACACTGTGTGGTCTCAGTCAAAAAAGAAAAGGTCTATCCAGACTGTAACCAGCAGCTAATTCAAAAGCCACGCCCTGTAATGGCAAAGGATTATGTTAGTTCCCTTGGCATGAGTAACCTCTACTTCTCCAATGGCACCATTAATGCTAATAAGTATACTGAAATTTTGCAGCAATAAAGTCTGCCTTTTTCAGCAAGAAAACACAAAATTGCACTCTGCATGGATTAAAAAGGCATGGCTGCCTAACAAGAGAGTGCGGGTGCTGGACTGGCCAACTTGCAGTCCAGACTTTCCCTATAAGAGAACATGAGGCACATTTTGAAATCCAAAATGCAGCAGCGAAGATCCTGTGCTCACGCATTAAGACTTTTTGCAGGATAAATGGGACAAAAATACACCTGAAAAATTTTATCACTCTGTGTCTTCAGTTCTTATACGTTTATTTAGTGCTGCAAAAAGGAGAGGCCACATTACAAAGTGGTAAATACTTCAGTGTCTCAACTTTTTTTGACATACAGTTGCAATCAGAATTATTCAACCCTCACTGCAAATTAGGTTTACTGGCAAAATTTACAAACTTTCAGCTGTTTGCAATGAACAAATCAAACAAGAACAATTTAAATAGCTCAACACAAAAATATTACAAGTGTCTTCTCCAAATTCAACACAAAATGCCACTTTTAATGACTACTGCAGGCTCAAAATGTTTTATGTATTGTGGCTTCGCTGCAAAGCGTGTGATGTGTGCCAGGCTGTTGCATATCCTTCCATGACATGATCCTTTTTCCTTCCATGACATGAGCCTTTTTCATGTAAACACGTCTGTGGGCGTAATAGCACTTATCTTCAAGGGGACTGTGGACCACAAGTAACCGCCATGCATCCACACTGCAGTTATTAATGAGAATAATGCTTGTGACGTCATCACTGCTTGATCGTAAAAAAACATGGTTTATGGCAATAATGATGAATTGTGAAGGCCAACCACAATTCTTCAGCATGTGAATGATATTCAGGCCAGATTTGAAGTCGTAATACGGTTTCTATCCACTATTATAAAGCGCACCGACTCTCGATTATATATATATATATGATAGATAGATTTATAGTATTTTTATCGTTATCTTTAAGTGGAATGTGTACCTTTAAAAGCCGATATACAATCACAGAATACAGATACTGATAAGAGAACACAGTGGCACCAGTTTCGAACGCACTTGAGCTTCATGAGTGTGATAATGACTCACAACATGATGGCTGTCGATGCGTAGGTACACGCTATCTTTAATGGCTCCTACTGCTTTAATGTGCAAGTCTATGCGTGGGAACTTTGCAGATTCGGATTCTGCGACCTCGAATTAGGTAAAATACATTGTTATCAAGTTGCCACCAGAGAGTGACCACGGACTTCATTTTCCAGGGGAGCTACAGATTTTGGCCCACAACCTAGGAAGGGTTTGGCAGGCTGGAGTAACTTGTTGACTGTGGAGAGGACGGCTCTAGGGTTACTCTGACCTCTGGCAATAATAGTCGAATAGTATTGGGATTTAACCTCATTAAGAGACTCCTTGTAGGCCAATATACGGTCTTTATATGCCTGTACATGGACTATTAGGCCAGTCTTTCTGCTAAGTCGCTCCAGTTGGCAGCCAGCAGCCTTCATTTTGTGCAGCTCAGGTGTAAACCATGGAGCAGGGCATAGGAAGGAAACGGTGCGCGTTATCAAGGGGGCAAGATGATTTAATGCATTAGATTAATGAGAATTGTAACACAAGATCATCAGTGCGTGTGTTTAGTGGTTTACCCAATAACAGTGAGAACACGTACTTGGATTTCATTACTAACAGTTTCAGTCAGGATATCGGACTGGTAAAGACCTGTGGAAACCCCGCCCTGCTGGCTTAGCCACCAGCTCGTACAGCACACACTCCCATCGACAATGGCAGTTCGACAGCACAGAATACGATACAGAATGTGTTTAATTGACAATTTCACAATCTCAGTGAGCAATAGTGATAACCATTTTGCCAGGCCTGGACTTATCTCTACCCCGCCCGAGTTGTGCACATTCGTCGCCCAGGAGGCTCCGCTTGTCTTGGCTGCTGCCGGTGACTTGTTGCTCGGTGGTCATAATGCTCTGGCCGCCGGTGAACCACACAGCCGAAGTTCCGCAATGCTGTCGGTCCGACTGAATGCCCCGTCTTCTTATCATTTACACCATATTTCTCTTTTTAACATTAACAACCATGCAGTCCACGTTAATAGCTCACGTCTTTTTTTTTTTTTTTTTAGACGGCATTTCCCCCTCTGGTTCCTCTCTCCCAAAACCTTCCCCCCCGGTTACCTTTTCTATTATTCTTTAGACAAATTTGGTCCCCCGCCGATACAACCCATGAGTTGAGCTTGCAGTGTGTCTAATAGCTCGGCAGCATTATGTCCTTAGTGTCCCTATACGTGATGGGTTTTCCAAAGAGATTGGTAATGATTGAATTTATTGCCTTTTCCCAAAACTGCTTAGGTGTGTTGTGGGGCACGGAGATGGCAGTGAGGTTCAGGAACAGCAATATTGAACAGAACAGCTTTATGGTCAGAGACACCCTTAGGATAAAGGTTCGGTGGAGAAATACCAGTGGTGCAGACAAGATCTAGAATGTGACCTTTTGAGCGAGTGGGAAAGTTTACATGCTGAGTAACATCAAAACAGTTGAGCACATTGAGAAAATTAGTTGTTTGAGTCAACATGTACACTGCTCAAAAAAAAAATAAAGGGAACACTAAAATAACACATCCTAGATCTGAATGAAATATTCTTATTAAATACTTTGTTCTTTACATATTTGAATGTGCTGACAACAAAAATTACACAAAAATTATCAATGGAAATCAAATTAACCCATGGAGGTCTGGATTTGGAGTCACTCAAAATTAAAGTGGAAAAAACACACTACAGGCTGATCCAACTTTGTAATGTCCTTAAAACAAGTCAAAATGAGGCTCAGTAGTGTGTGTGGCCTCCACATGCCTGTATGACCTCCCTCCAACGCCTGGGCATGCTCCTGATGAGGTGGCGGATGGTCTCCTGAGGGATCTCCTCCCAGACCTGGACTAAAGCATCCGCCAACTCCTGGACAGTCTGTGGTGCAACGTGGCGTTGGTGGATGGAGCGAGACATGTCCCAGATGTGCTCAATTGGATTCAAGTCTGGGGAACGGGCGGGCCAGTCCATAGCATCAATGCCTTCGTCTTGCAGGAACTGCTGACACCTCCAGCCACATGAGGTCTAGCATTGTCTTGCATTAGGAGGAACCCAGGGCCAACTGCACCAGCATATGGTCTCACAAGGGGTCTGAGGATCTCATCTCGGTACCTAATGGCAGTCAGGCTACCTCTAGATTGAGCACATGGAGGGATTTTGTTACTAATAAGAATGTGCGGCCCCCCAAGAAATGCCACCCCACACCATTACTGACCCACTGCCAAACCATACACACAGGTCATGCTGGAGGATGTTGCAGGCAGCAGAACGTTCTCCACGGCGTCTCCAGACTCTGTCACATGTGCTCAGTGTGAACCTGCTTTCATCTGTGAAGAGCACAGGGCGCCAGTGGCGAATTTGCCAATCTTGGTGTTCTCTGGCAAATGGCAAATGTCCTGCACGGTGTTTGGCTGTAAGCACAACCCCCACCTGTGGACGTCAGGCCCTCATACCATCCTCATGGAGTCGGTTTCTGACCATTTGAGCAGACACATGCACATTCGTGGCCTGCTGGAGGTCATTTTGCAGGGCTCTGGCAGTGCTCCTCCTGTTCCTCCTTGCACAAAGGCGGAGGTAGCAGTCCTGCTGCTGGGTTGTTGCCCTCCTACGGCCTCCTCCACGTCTCCTGATGTACTGGCCTGTCTCCTGGTAGCGCCTCCATGCTCTGGACACTACGCTGACAGACACAGCAAACCTTCTTGCCACAGCTCGCATTGATCTGCCATCCTGGATGAGCTGTACTACCTGAGCCACTTGTGTGGGTTGTAGAGTCCATCTCATGCTACCACTAGAGTGAAAGCACTGCCAGCATTCAAAAGTAACCAAAACATCAGCCAGAAAGCATAGGAACTGAGAAGTGGTCTGTGGTCACCACCTGCAGAACCACTCCTTTACTGGGGGTGTCTTGCTAATTGCCTATAATTTCCACCTGTTGTCTGTTCCATTTGCACAACAGCATGTGAAATTGATTGTCAATCAGTGTTGCTTCCTAAGTGGACAGTTTGATTTCACAGAACTGTGATTGACTTGGAGTTACATTGGCTGTGTTTACATGGGTCCAAAAATCCTACTAATAATCGGATTGACAGCTTAGTCAGATTCAAAATGTCTCATGTAAACACCTTAGCTGATCCGATTCACCCAGATCGGTTTAAATTTTCGATCGGATTGAAAGAGGTAGTCTACGCCGGTTGATAATCAGCTTAATGCCACATATAAACGGCTGAACAGAGTGGATTCGGTTGATGGATTGGATTACTCGTTCTGCACATGCGCTCCCTAGTACATAGTAGTCATGTAATGACGTAATGACGTTCGCGTTCAGGTAGTGGGACCTTTTGCGCATGTCAAAGAAACTGTAATTGGTCTCAGCTGGGGCCATGTTTACGCAGATTGAACGTGGATCGCTTTCCTTCGCGTTCATGTATACAGATTGAATCAGATTCATTTAATCAGTTTGATTTCAATCAGATTGAGGAAAATAATCCATGTAAACGCAGCCACTGTGTTGTTTAAGTGTTCTCTTTATTTTTTTGAGCAGTGTATGTTAAAGTCACCCAAGACCAGGATAGATGAGTACATAGGGCACACAGAAGATAGCAGATCAGTAAATTTTTTTACAAAAACAGAGGATGCTTTAGGAGGCCGATAGATAAGGAAAAGCAGTAGTGGTTAACCACTGGTGAATTTCAGAGCAAGACATTCAAAGGATGAGAAATTCTGCAGGGGCACACACACAACCTTAAAACATGAGCGATATAGCATAGCAAGTCCTCCCCCACGTCCAGTCAAGCGTGGCTTATCAATAAATTCATACCCAGGTGGGGAGGCTTCGTTTAGTGTGATAAACTCATTTGGTACCTGCCAAGTTTCAGTTAAACACAAGAGGTCAAAATCCATATCGGTAATTACATCATTAATGAAAGGTGCTTTATTGTTAAGAGATTGGACATTAAGTAGATCAAAGGATGTGTTCTCAAAAGCAGAATGATTTTGAGGGACTTTCGTTAACGTAATGGGGCACAGGTTGTTAAAGTCAGCAGTACGCTCTGTGACGTTCTGATTTATGAGATGAGTCCAGCTCCAGAGAGTGTCAGTGTTATTCAGGTGGTGATAATGGGCAGACTTCCTTCGAGAGCCCCTATGGCTGTATTCGGGACGACGATGCAGAATGCTAAGGTGTTGGTGTGTTTGAAGGGCATCAGGAAGTTTTTGGGGATACGCTGATGAGTATTTTAGAGCCATGGTTGAGGCACGCAGCAGCCCGAGTGCACGCCGACAGGGCCCATGGGAAAACAGTGCATCAGCCAAAGCTCATAGACCAGTAGCCAGAGCAGCAACACAACTGTAAATCGCATCAGGGAGAAGGATATAAAACGGGTTCAGCCAACCAAACAGTTCGACCGAGCAAATGCCCCTCGAACACAACAACAGGTTAGCGATCATGCACCTAGTCCTAACAGTCTAGTGTGTTAGCCAACCAGTGTAACCCACTGACACCCTCAGGGATTGGCAGCGGAGGTAACAGCAAAAGCAAGAGACTCACCCACTAATATAGCAGGCAAGAAACTTACCCAGGCAGTCTCAGCGGAGTACCCATGAGAGGGCTCACACATAACGACATATAGGCAAGGCAGACAGGGGGCAAGCACAGTTCACTTCGCAGTTCTATTCTGCTTAGAAGCAGAAGCAGGGACACAGTAGATCCACAGTTTGTTGTATTGGTGTGGCGTAGTCCAGATTTGTGGCTCAGCTCCAGAAGACAAGTTAAGCAATCCAGGCAATTGCGGGAGATAGATCAGATCACTCCTGTTGGCTATTTAACCAGCACAATGGACAAAGTGATGGATTATGCTTGGGAAACAGGTAAAATGGCTAAAAGTGATGGCACTGAAAGTGTGTAAGAATTACTTAAAACATAGCCTACAAACAAACAAACAAACAAACAAACGATTCTGAGGATTAGTGGCAGCCAAATCGCGCCAGCGTTCACTCACTCACAATTTTACTTTGTTTTTCTTACTATGGCACCACATATTGGCCAATTAGAATCAAATTTACTGTACTTCTCTATAGCGCTACGATTTGGCCAATCAAATAATTTGCATTTAGACTGCCCTTTTATGCATCCTAAATAACAGCATAAAGTTTCTTGATTGATGACAGTTCAAGTGAGTATACGGGCTAATGAAATTTAATTGGCTGATGTCAGCCATCTTGTTTGAACTATCACTTTGTTCTTCCAGGACTTCATGGCAACCTTCTCCATTATGAAGCATGCAAAATTTAAAGTTGTTCACACAAGAGTTATGACCATTTGTTCGCTAGAGTGCCACCTACGAACTGATTGAAACCAAATTTGGTGTGAAAAAGTTACATGGCCTGAAGAAGTGTGCTCTCAAGTTTGGTGATGATTGGACATTGCATTAAGGAGATACAGCTCTTTATATCAATATAGACCATGCCCTTAAATTTTGTGTGAATTGATTTCACTGCCTAGGAAGAGATCAAAATTGGGTTCATAAACAATTCAAAATGGCAGAAAGTTCGCAAATTCAAAAATGAGCATGGCTTACATGGATTGATTGGTCTTGACCCACAGAATCCAACAAAAAAATAATTTTGTTTCTGTAAAGTAATTTTAATAAAAATGGCTCTTTTCCACATCTTTAACAAGAAAATGAAGTTTGATAATGACAGGTGACAGCTAAAGTGAGTATAAGGGCAACTGAAATTTGGTTGGCTGATGTTGGCCATGTTGTTTCATTCATCAATTTGTTCTTATGGATTTTCATAGCAACCCTGATTAACATGAACCATGACCATTTGTTTGCTACAGTGCCACCTATAGACGCATTTACACCAATCAAAGAATTTAAAATCTGTCCATTCATATATACCTCCCCACCAAATTTCACATTGATCTCTTCAGTGGTTTGGCAGAAGATTGACGTTAACGCAGATGCCGACGCTGCTGCGTGATCGCAAAAGCTCCCTTAGGTCCGTTGGACCAAGTTAGTTAAAAATGAAATTTCTGTTACTCTTTGCCTTGGAAGGCAGTTTTTGAAAAGGTCCACTTCAAATGAACAAAAATGCAGTTAGTGTGTACGAAAGGCCAAAACAGGTAGAAAATGCTACTTTTTCAAAAGTACCCAACTATATGTGAACCGAGCCATCCATTTGTGCATGAGCATGTGCATTTATGCAAAAAATAAAGACTGGGGAATAATTTATGAATGAATAATTTAATGTCATGAAAAATTAACTTGGTAATTCTAACAGATTCTACTCTTTTCTTTCATCTGTCAAACACTGAGATCTAAGACATATGTGAGTGTGTCAGTGCACCTGTGGCTGTGTCCTGAGGTGGTGCAGATGCATGTGTGTGCATGTAGACTGTGCAAGCATGTGAAGGGAGCATGGCACTACAATGAATATTTGGGAATGTCCTTAAGTTAAGGAAGGACCATGTACAGCGGGAAATATAAGTATTGAAGGCGTCAACATTTTTATCAGTAAATATATTTCTAATGGGGCTACTGACATGAACTATTCACCAGATGTCGGTAACAACCCAAATAATCCACACGTACAAAGAAGTCAAAACAAATAAGCCCATAAATCAAGTTATGTGTTATGAAGTGGAATGACACAGGGAATAAGTATGAAACACATGAAGAAAAGGTGTTGCGAGGGACGGGTGGACACCAGGTGTGAGACAGCAAGACTTAGTCTTGGGGTTTTTATTATAACGAAAGGAAAACGGGCACGATGGCCAAACAAAAACTGGGCCCAAAGGGTTGCAAAAATCCAACAAAGAAATGCTTCACAGAGCAGAAAAACCAAAGTACAAAACGAGAAACAAAAAGCCACTAGAAACTCTAGGGAAGAAAACCAATGAACTAAAATAAACAAACTCAGCCAAGGCACATGCGAAAATACAAAACGAGAGCTATGAAAACAGACTATGCCAGCGCAAGGCCATGAACTAGGTGGGACCGCTATGAACATGAAACAAGACTGTCTGCCAACCAACTCCAGTCTCTCCCCAATATAGCAGCAGAAATCACGAGACAGGGAGGAACACCTGTAGAGCGACAGGGAGAAACGAGATTGCTTAATTACGAGGCACGATGCCGAGAGAGGAAAATAGGCTTAGCAAGACGAGACAATCAGAGCATGTAATTGCTCATCAAGGAGATGAGCGTGTTGCAGCATATAAGAACCCAATAAGATACTATGAACAGAAAAGCGTTGAACTAGTAAACAGTAAAGCACAGGTAAGAATATTAGCGAAAGCAGGAAGCATGTGAGTTAAAACCCTATCTAAATTAGTCATAGTTAGTACGTGCCTGTCTAATGGAAACACCCCCCTTGACTGATTAGTAAGTAGTTAGTAATCAATTAAGATAATTGACCAGCATGAAGACTAGGAAGCTCGGAAGGAAGAAACGTAAGAAAGAAGTTTGAAACCGTAAGCGACTCCCGAATGTAGTGCGAGGAGTAAAACATGGAAATGACCACGCAGACACTGGAGAGGCGTTTGGCTGGGCAGACCGGGAAGCAAGACCTGGCGAGATACAAAACATGGCAAAAATAAAAACATGAACAATGAACATGAATAATGAATCCTGGCGCAAGAAACTGTGAAAACCCTGCAGTGTCCTGGCAGAACGGCACAGGACACTGGAACCTTCCACATTGTTTATCCCCCTCACACAAAAAGCCCTTGCCTGGTGCTGACTAAGGGGACACCACAAAAGAAAACTAAGAATATACATGAAACATCTAAAAAAAAAAACAAAGTCCAAAAACCCCACAAGAGCCTAAGAAAAACAAGAAACAAGAAAACATCTAACAAAAACCACAAGACTAAGAACACTAAACATAAACAAGAATACTTGGTCTCCAGCATAAGATGGGTCTAAGGCTTAAGATGAGAAACGATGGTAATCACTGATCAAGCTTTTGTCAGGGATATATCTGACTGGGACCCCAGAACGCTCTTCTGGGCCGTATCCTTCCCAATCCACCACAAGGTATTGGTAGCCTCTGCCTCTCGTCGACTGTCCAAAAAAGCTTTTTTAACAGATCTGGGCTGTATGGGGGCACAATGAGAAGGTGGGGGGGCCAGGTCCGTCGACCACTAGCCGAGGAGGGGCAACAGTAGTTCAGGGGAGGCAGGTGGGGAGAAGTGGTGATGGGTCTCAGGCCCGAGACATGGAAAACCAGGTGGAGTCTTTGCATAGTGGACGGGAGCTTGAGTTTGATGGCAGAGGGGCTGATGATCTTCACCATAGGGACCCAGGAAGCGTGGAGCCAGCCAGCGACTGTCCACAAGGAAGAAACGTAATATCCTGGGCTGCCAGCCAGACTTTCTGGCCAACCTTGAAGTGGGGAGCAGGGTGCCGAGACTTGTCCGCTGCAGTCTTCATCTGCTCACCCGGACTTGGCCCCCCTCAAGGTGGTGCTGACGTGCAGACTGCCAAGAAAACTAAGAATATACATGAAACATCCAAAAAAAAAATACTAAGTCAAAAACCCCACAAGTGGATGAAAGCATTAACAAAAACCACAAGAGAATCAATTGATTTTTATTGATTTTCCAGTGAGATGGGTCTAAGGCTTAAGATGAGGAAATAAAATCAAATCAAAGTGGGATTGTAATCCTGGGCGCCTTCCCAATCCACAAGGTGCCTGCCTCTTCGCTGCTCCCTCCGCACTTCAGTAATAACAAACATTGAGCTGTTTGTGATGTGTACAGTGACACTTGACTTGCCAGGAATTCTTTTGGGTGTGGTCAATAGCCTACATAAAGCCAACAAAAAGAAGAAAAGTGCTACAGCTTCAAGAAAATGGAACGGCTTGTGCCACAGAAGAGAGAAAAAGAGCCATTGGCATGTTAGGGGCAGGTCTCAGCCGCTGAGAGGTGGTGCGTCATTTGCACTGTCACTGTTCAACAATCAGTCGGTCAGTGACAGTGCCTATGTTCCATTCTCGGATAGACAGCCGACTGATTGTTGAACAGTGACAGTGCAAATGACGCACCCCTTCTCAGCAGCTGAGACCTGCCCGTAACATGCCAATAGCTCTTTTTCTCCTCCTGTGCCACTAGCCGTTCCATTTTCTTGATGCAGTAGCATTTTTCGTTTTTTGTTGGCTTTATGTAGGCTATTGACCACACCCAAAAGAACAAGTCAAGTGTCACTGTGGCGCGCGTCAGGATTACAATACCATGCGCTTTTCTTTATTTCCACTCGTGCCTCACTGGAAAAGCAATAAAAATCATTTGATTCTTCAATTTGCCGCAAATACAGTACAGACCTCACCGTTGCGTTTTTAGTGGCGCCAAGTATATTTACTGAGAAAAATGTTGATGTGTTCAAGACGTATTTTCCCCGCTGTACCTTGAGGAAACTCTATTTAGCATATTGTATTTTAAATTGTTGATGGAGGTCAAATTTGCCAATTGTGTAGTTTCCACAGGGCTCTCATTATTTTGCTTCTAACGCTTAATAATATACTCAACAAAAATGGTTCACTGTGTTTTTTCCCTCTATTATTTTCTCTTGTTCTTAGCTTCCCAAGACGCTGTCAAGCTGTGATGAGAGCACGCGGTGGTCACAAAAGATATTGAAATGACTTTGGACATTGTTTGACATTTTGAGTGAATGGTCTCAACTTAGTGTGATTCTGGTTTTCCCAAGGATACCCAGTTTTGTGGTAATAGAGTCATATAATCAAATGTTCTTATCCATTTTGTGTCTTGGATTAACACCAATGACGTGAAAAGCAATCATATTTATTTTCAGTTTTTACATTTCACAATTATATTCTGGTCAAGTGTTCCATAACATTTCTTTGTAGAGTATGTATTTTTCAATGAAAAGGAATTCATGATTTATTTTGAGCTCTCACATGTAGCCAGTTTCTTGAGTTTGTTTCACCTTTGCAGTGGCCAATTTGCACAAAAAATATCCTTTCATATGAGCAAACAGCTTCTGGTCTCTAATTCCATAGATTAGTGGAGTTAAGACCCTAGGAACAACATTTGTAATGACAAAAATTGAGAAGAGTATTGTTGTTCTCTGCCCAGGAAATAATTGCAGGAAAAATGCGTTGCACCACGGGGCAATATAAGAGAGCATACACAGCATCACCTGTACAGCATGCAGCAGGATTGTGTTCCGAGCCTTTTTGCCTGAAACGGGATCTGCCTTAGCGGCTTTCACTGCGAACATGACCCTAGCATAAGTATAAACCAAAGTTAACCACACAGAAGAAAGGTAAATAACTAGTACCACTGTAATCCTCACGTTATGGTAGGACGTATTGAATATGTTGCTGGGAAAACACATAAGGTGAGCAGAGAAGAAACTTATGGGTTGCGTTACAAATGTAATTATGAGATCTGTCAAAATGGGAACAGCTGCCACACCCCAGGTAATGGCAAGAACTATGTAGGTTCTGCGTGCTGTACAAAGCTGGGCATGGCGCAGAGGGATACAGATGGCGATGAAGCGCTCGACGGCCATGTCAGCCAGGTTCAGTGGTGTATTCTTGTGGGTTATATCCGCAATGATAAGCACAACAAAACAGACTGTCACTTGGAAAAATGGCAAAATGAAGCTCACAACGTATAAACCCACAGCTGTGGACAGCAGGATCATGTCATTTATCACCAAGTTGACATAAAGTATATACCTTGATTCAGTATAGAATATTTGGTTCCTGAAGAAAATGACCACAATTATCCCATTGAAATAATTAGAGATTATGGTCAGGAGAACTAGAATGAAGTTCTTTTTGAAAGCTTCTTGAAAAATGTCCATGCGGTCCCATGTTGAGTTCATATTCAGTCCATTTGTCAGTGGAGATGCACTTGTTGCTGAAGTCACAGAATGTTATTTGGTTATTAAAACATGCAGCCTTTCCAGTCAGTAAAACTGTCAGTCTTTCCTTTGTCTACCCACAAATGCACATAAGGACAAACTATGGGGTCTATTTCATTGTACCATTCTTGAAAATTTCCAACAGTCAAAGTAAAAACATCTATCAAACCATAAAAATGTATTTTACGCTCATGGCTCATGATTATGGAGACTCAAACAAAATGTTTTCATCAGGCAGTTTTAACTATGGTGAATCATAAAAGTTGAGTTTCAGAGAGCTTACCTCAGACTGCTGCTCAGAAAAGTGAGCTGATGGGACACTGGTTTATATAGAGTAGTTATGCCATTTCATTTTTCTGAATGACTCCTGGGAAATTTTGAGAGAACACTATGTAGGTTCATTTGAGGTCAGCTTCAGATTGTAATTATGTCTGATCATTGGCTGGGAGATGTTGTTTCTCAAGGGCAGCTACAGCAAACAGCCTCAGCAACAAAGCAGTCATAAGTACTGTAAAATGATGCATGCTGTACGTTTGAAGGAAAATAATTGCTTTTGTTCTACGGCACCTTTCCATCAGAACGCAACTGAAATGCTTAACAGGAATAATGACATGCAATGTACAGTCTTACTGGATGAAAAACAGGCTGCTTAACGCCAAGGTTGTTATGTAGGTCTGTAGCTAGCTAGCTGGCTACAGTAGACGCGGAATGAAGGTATACACAAGTAACGTCAGTGCAGTACACTTCAGCTGAGCCAGAAACAAAAAAGAAACATAGCTAGCATAACTACTGGTGAAATCAAGCCTTTATCAGGCTTTGACTGAATCACTAATAATTTTATTCAGGCGCTAGCTGGATAGAAGCGACATGCAGTCCTACGGAATTATCGGAACTTATGTTTGAACTATCGACTTCTGACATTCAGTGCTGTGTAGCAATAAAGACATCTCAAATTTTTGATCAATTTAAAGAAAATTATCACTTCATGTAATTACGATTCATTTGTCAGCTGATGCTACTTAACTAAAATGAAATATGGAGCCTATCACAAATACAGTCCTCTGATCCCAGTGGTTATAGGGATTAAGCAAAATTATTAGTGAGGTATGTTGAGCTTAAAGCCAGGGTTTTCACTGTCACGAAGATGGCTCATTTTACCCCTGCCATAGTAACTTTGGTTGTGAATTTAGGGTTTGATGAACCAGCTCACACAAAGAAGGCCTGGCTAATGCTGTGATACATGAGTATCTACACCTCTCAGTTGTTCCTTTTCATGGCTTTTTACCACCTTTGTTTCCTTTGACAGTGATACATAGGAGGAAATGACAACCACTCAACATTGCACCATTAATCTTTTATTTCTAGCGTATTGACTGGGTTCATGATAGTATTGCCATTGGCGCTGCCTGTTTTTTGCTCAGCAGCAACTATGTGCTTCCTCTCCCTAATGCCAACTTGGTAACGCTTAGTGAGGGGCAGCATCATTGTTTTTGCTTAGAGCGGCATCAGTGCAAGCAGCAGTCCTGACAATGAAACTGCTGGCTTGCTAGGAGCACATGAATGTGTAGTGATTAACCAGAGGTGCGTAATACCCGTTCAGAAAGTAATGGTCCTCCACAGTTTCATGTTCCAACTGCATTGATTTGCTAAATGGAACAACATATCAGCCAGAGGGGTGAAATCAGCAGGCTGAGTTCATAGGCGGAACTAAAACAGCGTGCACCTCTACGAACAACGAATACCTTATATCTGAAGGTGTAAATGCACACTGTAGTTTATGGTATGCTGCATTCTTTGGTGCCATCTCTCATCAACTGGTGGTCATCATGGACATCTTCCAGGACTTATTATGTGACCAATGGGGAGGATGTAAATGATGAAGAGCAGGGGACCCAGGACGGTACCCTGAGGGACACCATGCGAGAGGGGTGAACTGGGGGACCTGAAGTTACCAATGGAGGCATACTGTTCTCCAGGCAATTGGACTCGAGTCATAGGGACTCGGACTCGAGTCAACTGGAGTCGCAAATTTGACGACTTGTGACTCGACTCGGACTTGGAAGGCAAAGACTTGAGACTCGACTCGGACTTAGGAGACAATGACTCCAGACTCGACTTGAGGCAAGATGACTCAGACGATTTGTTCTTTTCATTGTATGTTTTTTTTTTCCACGTTGATATTATTCTTTCTAGTATGACAAGAGTGGTCCGTTTGTGTGCAGTGCACGGCTGCCCGCTCTGGCAGGGTGGTTCAGACTGGCTCCGGTTTTTTTTTTTTTTTTTTGTGTCTGAAGCGGAGCACGCACTTTTGATGATCAGTGCGCTTGATTGCATGGATAATAATGGCAGCTCTTGAGTTCTAGTACGCCCAAAATAATTAAATTTGCTTTTAAAAACTTCTACTCCGATGGAAAACGAAGGTCTGCTCAATGTAAGACATGTTCAACAACCATTAGCCACAAGGAGGGAACCACATCAAACTTTGTCTGTCACCTGAAGACCCATGATGACAAGTAAGTGAAACCTGATAGCTAGCAGCCGTGTGTGTGATGTGAAGTGTGTGTGTGTGTTTGTGTGTGTCTGAGTCTTGTGGCCATGTTGAATAGTCGGTCGTGTTTTGTTTACCCCAGCTAACGTCAGTTAACCTAACGTTAGCTAGTTATCGTTGGCTAGCTACATTGAGTCAGGAGAATAGTGGTGCACTGCTCACTAGCTGTGTTTCCATCCACTTGTTAATCGAATTATCTGAAGTTCGCCAAAAATATTCATGCGAATAAATGCTGTGAAAATGCATTTCCATCTAACAGCATTAAAGCAAATGAAAACAAAATTAGCTAGTTAGCCAAAATGGACGCCAAAAAACATTTGCTGTTATGCATATGTGCCAGCATCAAATCGCAAACCATATCAAATAGATATATGACATTTTAAGCTGTTTCCATTCATTTTCGTACTGAATCGCAGAACTTTCAAGTGAACAAAAGTAGTGTGTTGGCCAACAAGGCAAAATGTTCAAAATAAACAATTTTTTGTATCAAACATGCCATTTCTTTAATGGAATGTAGCCTTTCCCATCTACCTAGGACTTAATGATAAGAAATGTAATGTTGTAATGGATAAATGAACAGCTTTATGCTGGTTTAGCCATGCAGACTAGTCTGTACTCTCTTTTTTGAGATTGACATTAGGTTTTCTCCTCAAGATATAAACCTGAGTGCTTTGTGGGTGGGCTGGGGAACAATGGTGAGGGACTTGACTTGACATAACCTGTGACTCGACTTGACTCGACTTGACTTGACATAGCCTTGTGACTCGACTTGACTTGACTTGCCCACAAAAGAAAAGACTTGGGACTTGCTTGAGACTTCGACCAAATGACTTGAGACTGGCTTGGGACTCAGAGGGACTTGGACAATTGTTTGCTGTTCTCTGGCCATGAGATGTGATCTAAACCAGGAGAGTGGGGTGCCAGTGATACCTGAAAGCGTCTCCAGCTGGGTGCGTAGAGTGTTATGGCAGACCATATTAAAGGCAGCTGTGAGGTCCAGCAGTAAGAGAATACTGACATGGCCTGTGTCAGCAGCAATGTGTAGATCGTCAACAACCTTGACCAGGGCTGTCTCAGTGCTGTGCTTAGCCCTAAAACCAGACTGAAACACTTCCCACAGGCTGTAATGGGTCAGATGTCCTTGCAGCTGTAAGGCTACAGTGCGCTCAAGAAGTTTGGTGATAAATGGTAAGATGGAAATGGGACGATAGTTTTTCAAGTCATCAGCAGCTGCTCCACGTTTTTTTTTAGAACTGGAGTGATAGCTGCAGTTTTGAGAGAGCAAGGGATGGAACCGGGAAGAAGAGATGAATTTATAATACTAACGAGAAGGGGGCAGAGAGCTGGCAGGCAGATCTTGACTAGTGGGGTGGGCATAGGGTCCAGGAGGTAGGTAGTGGACCGCGCCTTAGTGGCAAGGTCAAGGACAAAGTGCTCATCAACAGGTGTAAAGGCAGAGGAGGACTGTGCAGGTACTGCGAGGGGGGTGGGGGCGTCACTAAATGTAGTAGCAGTAAGGAATAATTGGAGCTGTCTGTAGATGGCACTAATTTTATTTTGGAAAAAAATAAGAAAGTCACTGCAGAGATCAGTTGAGGGGGTAAGTGGGAAGGGTTTGGCAGGCTGGAGTAGCTTGTTGACTGTGGAGAAGAGGGCTCTAGGGTTACTCTGACCTCTGGCAATAATAGTCAAACAGTATAGGGATTTAACCTCATTAAGAGACTCCTTGTAGGCCAATATTCAGTCTTTATATGCCTGTACATGGACTATTAGGCCAGTCTTTATGCTAAGTCACTCCAGTTGGCAGCCAGCAGCCTTCATTTTGCGCAGTTCAGGTGTAAACCATGGAGCAGGGCATAGGAAGGAAACGGTGCGCGTTATCAAGGGGGCAAGATGATTTAGAGCATTAGATAAATGAGAATTGTAAATTAACACAAGATCATCAGTGCATGTGTTGAGTGGTTTACCCAATAACAGTGAGAACACGCACTTGGATTTCGTTATTAACAGTCTCAGTCAGGATATTTGACTGGGAAGACCTGCCGAAACCCCGCCCCGCTGGCTTAGCCACCAGCTCGTACAGCAAAACCTTCCCCCCCAGCAACCTTTTCTATTATTCTTTAGACAAATTTGGTCCCCCGCCGATACAACCCATGAGTTGAGTTTGCAGTGTGTCTAATAGCTCGGCAGCATTATGTCCTTAGTGTTCCTATACGTGACGGAGCGTGAGGCACGGAGATGGCAGTGAGGTTCAGGAACAGCAATATTGAACAGAACAGCTTTATGGCCAGAGACAGAGAGACCCTTAGGATAAAGGTTCGATGGAGAAATACCAGTGGTGCAGCCAAGATCTAGAATGTGACCTTTCGAGCGAAGTGGGAAAGTTTACATGCTCAGTAAAATCAAAACAATTGAGCTCATCGACAAAATTATCCATAAAGTTACAGGTTGTTTGAGGCAAAATCTAAATTAAAGTCACCCAAAACCAGGATAGATGAATACACAGGGCACACAGAAGATAGCAGTTCAGTAAATTTATTTACAAAAACAGAGGATGCTTTAGGAGGCCTGTAGATTAGTAAAAGGAGTAGTGGTTAACCACTGGTGAATTTCAGAGCAAGACATTCAAAGGATGAGAAATTCTGCAGGGGCACACGCACAACCTTAAAACATGAGTGATAGAGTACAGCAAGTCCTCCCCCATGTCCAGTCAAGCGTGGCTTATCAATAAATTCATACCCAGGTGGGGAGGCTTCGTTTAGTGTGATAAACTCATTTGGTACCTGCCAAGTTTCAGTTAAACACAAGAAGTCAAAATCCATATCGGTAATTACATCATTAATGAAAGGTGCTTTATTGTTAAGAGATTGGACATTAAGTAGATCAAAGGATGCGTTCTCAGAAGCAGAATGATTTTGAGGGACTTTCGTTAACGTAATGGGGCACAGGTTGTTAAAGTCAGCAGTACGCTCTGCGACGTTCTGATTTATGAGATGAGTCCAGCTCCAGAGAGTGTCAATGTTATTCGGGTGGTGATAATGGGCAAACTTCCTTCGAGAGCCCCTATGGCTGTATTCGGGACGACGACGCAGAATGCTAAGGTGTTGATGTGTTCGAAGGGCATCAGGAAGTTTGTGGGGATACGCTGATGAGTATTTTAGAGCCACGGTTGAGGCACACAGCAGCCTGAGTGCACGCCGACAGGGCCCACGGGAAAACAGTGCATCAGCCAAAGCTCATAGACCAGTAGCCAGAGCAGCAACATAACTGTAAATCGTATCAGGGACACGGATGAAAAACGGGTGCAGCCAACCAAACAGTTCAACCGAGCAAACACCCCTTGGACACAACAACAGGTTAGCGCTAATGCACCTAGTCCTAACGGTCTAGCATGTTAGCCAACCAGTGTAACCCAGTGACACTTTCAGGGATTGGCAGCGGAGGTAACAGCAAAAGCAAGAGACTCACCCACTAATATATCAGGCAAGAAACTTACCCAGGCAGTCTCAGCGGAGTACCCATGAGAGGGCTCACACATAACGACATATAGGCAAGGCAGACAGGGGGCAAGCTCCCCAGCAGACCGACCATCCCGTTGGGTGGCTAACAGTTCACTTCGCAGTTCTATTCTGCTCAGAAGCAGAAGCAGGGACACAGCAGATCCACAATTTTTTGTATTGGTGTGGCGTAGTCCAGGTTTGTGGCTCAGCTCCAGTAGACAAGCAAGCCAGGCAATTGCGGGAGATACGTGTTGAGGAATTCGTACTGGTTAGTGTTGACTTTTAAATGAAGGACCCAGAGACAATTAGCAATTCAATAATTTTACTGTGATTATTCAAAAGCTATTATCATGTGTACAGATACAGACAAATGAAAATAGGCTTCAAACCATCAAATGAGACAGAGACCCATATACAGATGATGATCTTCAGCAAAGGGTTGAAGTGAAGAGCAGTCAAAACCCTTCCAATATACAGTCCTCCTGTACCCTTCTCAGCTCTTAAACCACTGCCGTGGTGTGCCTTCTTCAGGGCATAAGGAAGCATACTATCAATTCTTCAGCTATCAAAGGAAGGTCTGATTACCTACTGCAGCAAAGCCGGGTGGGGCATGCGTATGAGCGGCTAGGTACCTCTCCAGTCCATGTACGATGGGAAAAACCCTAGTGGGAAAACCAAGGCCGCAACTTGCGAACCTCTGCCATCGTTGCCTCAAATTCATTGCGAGCAGGCATCCGCCACATGTCCTTCAAGAATACCGCACACATTTGACCTGGCTGTAGAAATTTTATCTTAAACATTAATGCTATCAGTACAGCTTCAGGTGAAAATTATTACTGCAAAGCGACATGCTAAGCTTGTCTAATACAATTTTATTCATCATTGCTGCGGTGGTCCAATCAGAAAGATTATTAAGACCTTGCCCGGCTGGTACGCTAAACTGCCACCCGCCCGTCACTGGAACGAGAAAATAAAATACAAACACAAACACAAACACAGACACAGACACAGGCACATGCAGATCCACTATGCACTGGGCACATATAGAGCGAGGGTTACATTCACCTGCACAATTTAATATTAGATGTATCAGATTTTATAATATTTACTTTTGCTGCAAAGAGTGTGCAGACAATTTGGAGTCAGAACATTTTAAAAACAGTTTCATCCAGGCCTTCCCAAGGACTTACATTTCAGATACCATGGCACCTCCATGCAATAGCCCATAATAATAATCTCCCAAAATACTTCAATAACCTGGGGGTCTCACCCCTGCCCTAGGTTGTCTCCTCTTTAGGAGATCTTACCCGTCTCTGGAGTGAGTCACAACACACACGCAGGTGCTCTGCATTGAGCTCTGTACTCTGGGGTGGGTAGGTTTCCTCGCCCCTCATAATGGGACAGTCATGAGATGATTCCAGTTGAACTGGTGCTATTGCAGTCGCTTTGTGGGAATTATAGATGAAACAGTTAAAGTTACTAATCATCAATAACAATTTGAATCAGATCAGCAAGAAAGGTTTGCAATTATGGTTCTGACACTTAGATTCTTTCTTAACCAGCCGAATAAGTCCCAATTCAAGAAATTTTACTTACATATTTTTCTCCCCTCACTTTGGATGTGCTTTCCAAAATCATTAATTTCATCGGAATTATTTGGAATACATTGCTTTGTTGATCACCGTGCATGTGCCACTTTGATAAATTAATATTATTTAAAAATTAATAATTCCCAAATTGCTCATCCTTGCTACTGAGCTCCTGTCAATTTTACATTATTATTATTATTATTATTATTTGGCAGTGTATTCATGATTTTGGTATTCCTCTGTATTCTGGGTCAAAAATGGGGCAGCAACAACAATATCTCTTTAAAGTGTTTTTTTTTTTTTTTTTTTCAATGAATTGTGTTTGAGCAATCCACCTCTGTCTTGGGTTCCGCTAAGAGCATGGAGGAGACGCATACACAGGGCTTATTAGCCCCAGCCATGACAACTCCCCATGTCCTCAGCAGAACCGGGTGGAGTTGTTTTAGACTGTGTTACAATATGCAATTTTTTTTTAATTCAAAAACATGGATAAATATTAAATATTCAATCGTGATACAATTTTTTCATTGGGATCCCAGCACGTCAAGGTAAATAATCATTCCAAATTTGGTCCACTTAGTCGTTTCTGTTATTTGAACACTCAAGACTCAAGTTTTCGTCACTGTCACGCAAGTTGCTACTGTCACAGTTCCCGTCTTTCTCACTCACTTAGATCCTTCGAACCTCCCTCTCCCAGGGCGCAGTTCCAGGCTAGATCCCTTCCCACAGAGATCTTCGCCCGGGCTCCCCCAGGTTGAGAAATCTGCCTTCTGCTTCCGGGTGTCTTCTTTTCAAAGCCCACCAATCACAGAAGCACCACTCACCTACTGACGCATTTGCTTTTGGCTTGTGGTGGCCTGACTGTACATTGAGCCGAGCGCAGCGGCCACCCTCTCTGTGGTCTTACTGCCATCTGCGACCCGACCGGCCGGTGACCCAGTCGATAGCGATCTCCGAATCCCATAGTGGTTACCAGCCACCCAGATGGGAACCGACGGTCTGATCCCTACCCCACTTCGCTATGGGTATAGAAACTTTGACCGTTTTCACCAGCCTTGCCTGTTCACAGAGGTCGTCTCCAACGCCCCTCTGCTAGGTGTGGGCTGTCACCCACGTACCACGTGTTGTCCTCAACTGACATGCGACAAACACGCCGACTAGACGGTACCACGGCAGTATGTCAATTCATACTTCACTGGACACGGGGGCCTTCAGTCCTTTCCCCAGCACTATATCCCCTTTTTAACGTGCCCTCGGAACTTTGCAGCCCCACCGCCGCCTGTTACCAGCATGGTTCAGGGGGCCTAATCCCCTACCCTACTAGTCGGGGAAGAGATTTTGTCAGCAGAATCAAAAATAAATTTAGAACAGGAAGAAAAATAATACGTTATTAGTCGACTTTTTCCAATTATATATGGTGGTACCACCTTTTGAATTTAGTCTTGTGTTAATACTCCAAATTGGATTCCCCCAAATCTATTTCAGGAGGTAAACTTTTAAGTTGAAAACCCCCAGTTGAATCCCCAGCTGGCCAGCTTATCATTTTCCCTCAAAGTTATTTTCATTTCTTATCTTCTGCAGTCCGCACTCTGTGGAAAAGTTTCAATAGAATGAGTTAGATGCACAAACACTCCATCAACATAATTTTGTTGCTTTTCCACTCGCTTGGATCCTTTCCTGTAAAAATTAAAAAATCGGAGAAAGTTCATTAGTCAATTACTTTCCTTGAATTGTAGCACTTAGATCCTGTTCAAAAACAGAAAAAAGATCTTTCACATCACACTCAATGAATTTCTTTGGTCAGGAAAGCTTTCAGTCATTTTTTAATCACAATGCATCATTTGTTATAAAACTGATCCTTCACATGACCCATTTACTGGGCAGAACTTATTCTTGTTAAACAAATGAAGAAAATTCCACATGAAATCGTATTGCTTAAACCCCCCTTTTTCCCCTTCTGTTCTCTGACTTCTGATCAAGGACTTCTCATTTTCAAGATTGATTACCTCTGATGTAAGAAGCACAACATCCCCAATAAAGTCATTACTATTTTAGTTATATTCCCAAATAAAAGATATTTTCTCCGCCAATCGTATTCTGCTGTGGTGTTTTCACTTAGTTGAGCTGTCTCATATATACAAAAAACCCGTCCAATCTCACAATTTGAATTTTATTTAATTCTTTTAAAACAACTTATGTACCATTAGATTTCATTCTATGTATAATATTTACTGCTGCATTAGGCATATACTCTTCCTTTTCTTTAAAATAGAAACTTCTGAATCAGTTAAGTTTGTTACACGCACTTTCTTCCCACTTTGGTGTCTTCTTGTATTTTCACTTTTTATGTCTTTATTCATGTGCTTTATTTTAAAGGGCCTATTCCTTATCAACTGAATTTGATCTATATTTGCTCCGCTCAAAATGTGTTTTTCCTTTAAAATTTTCCCATCCCTCATCAACTTAATAACGTGTACAAAATTAATTACGACAAGTTTATTGCATCAGTATTTATAAACACAAATTGTTTCAGCGCACGCCTGCAATAATACTTTAAAAGATTTATCAAGCCAATATTTATAAATGCGAGTCACTCAGTCAATATTACTTACAGTAAAAGATTACTCCAGTAGCCTACTATCAGGGTATTATGTTCTCACTACAAATAACTTCCCACAGTGCTCTGCTCATGCTCAATACACAATGTATACCCAAAATTTTTCTCTCTAATATCCACTTTTCTTCCGAAACACCACTACGAGCGATCAGCAATATGCCACTAGCAATCCGAATGTTTAATCAACAATAATATTTTAGTCATCGCATATATATTTTCTGTTTTTCTTTGTAATTTTCTATTGTTCTTGTCACTTATTCTTTCTACTTTTATCATTATTGTCTTTTTGATAAAAATATTTCTTCAAATTGTCTTTATTAATCATGTAGTACTCTAATAGTAGACAGTTTATATTTCCTACCTACCACCTTTAAAGTCCACTCATTATCAGAAAAATACTACTGTTCATAAAATTAGGAACACATGTACGCTGTTTAACACAAATTGGGAACAATAGTATGCCACTGTACAATGAACATTCAATTGTTGTTTCTTCTAAATTTTTCAATTCTGTGCCAGCTGACCATTCAAGAGGAGCATATGTTTGTTTAATTAATAAATAGGAACAATGTTATTTTACCCAAGCAAATTTTATTACTTTAAACCAAATATTTAATATCAAGATCACCTTAGTGTCCCTTTTAGTCTATTTTTCAGTCTGGCCACTACTCCAATAACAAACACATTCAATTAACAATAATAATGAACACGCAATTTTGCAAATCAACTTTGTCCCTTTACAACTCCACACCCATTAAAAAGGCTAAATTCTTGCTCTGTTTGCCACCTAAATCAATTCCACTAACTTTTAGCAACCACAGCCATGTTGCACAATGCAGATTTAATACCTCCATCTGTCATCTCGCACTTACATGACATGCTTACCAACTGCCAAATCCACTCTGATGACAATAACCAGCTAATGTTCTTACTAACAAAATCATCATTCTTGCCTCTTTGAGAAACCATGTAAAACATTACAACTTAAATCACCATATTCAACGGATTCCCTCGTCATCAAACTTCAGACACTTCAACAACTTACCAGCTCTCTCTAGTCAGTTTCACTTGTTCTTTTCTTCCCCCTTGGGAATGCCTCGCTCCACTGTCAACAACTTGTATTTTGTTACGAATTCCTAAACCAGTGTTTTCTTAGAAAATGTTTATATCCATCTACTTGTCCAATCAATAATATCTCTTGTTTAGTTCCTTTTGCCTTTTTTTTTTCAAACATAGGAAATTTTGCTTTTTTACCAATCCTGCAACCACTGTAAGAATTCCACAAAACACCACAAACATAAGCCAATCAACGGGCACCTCAAATTACTCTTAAACGAATTGTTAGTCACTTGATTAATGCTAATATTATTGTTGACATCTACATAAGGCCCTCCACGGAACAAGATGACAACAGCATTCAATCCAACAAAGACAGAACCAACAAAAGCCAGCCATGTCGTTGTCCACAGACATCCACAGAGTCAGGCTCATTCACACTGATCTCCACACATGCAATCTGAGCTCAGAATACATATACACACATGCACACTCTCACACCTCAGTACACCCTCCTTCCTCACATTCATTCACATTGGAAAAGCTCCAAGGTTCTAATTTTCTTATGACCTGCTTCGATAACATACGCAGACAACACTCTATTTCAATAGCATTCAATCGGTAAGTTGTTACAAATGGTTCAAACCATGAGCGGAACGCCTGGTTTCCCTGTTATGGATGAGGACATCCCTCCATTGCTACACGCATATCTCCCTGCGTCCATGCCCATAGATTCATCAACCAATTGGTGCATGGTCATTGGACCAGGCTGCAGTACCGAGTGCATGATTGCGTGTGATTTATTATAATCGCAATTCAGTAAATATAATCGTTAATTTGGATCTTAATCACACCTTAACGTTCTAAATCAGATTAAAATTTTCAAAGTTATTTATGGTGGTATTCTCTCTATTAATTAATCACCTAAATCCTTCGACTCTCTGCCGAAGGGAAATTATTAAACAAAAAAGAAAAAAAGAAAAAAAGAGAAAAGAAAAAATACTATAACTAGCCTACTTAATATCAACAAATATTCCCTTTGCCACCTGTTGCCAATGTCAGTACTAAATTTATTGTTTGGCTTGAACTGTTTTAGTTCCATTGCTTCCAGTCACAAGGAGCCAAGCTTCTACACCACTTTTGCGATGCGGACACTCATGCAGCCGGAGAACCAACAGTCAATCCGTGAGTCAATAAAAAACTCTGTCGTGTGTCACAGCCCACCCAAAAACAGTTTGGAAAAACTGAGGATTGGTCAGAGGTATCCCAACAGAGACCAAAGACTTCTCCTCCAAGGAAGTATTTTCCTGGGGTCTTGTGTATGTGTCGACTCGAGGATAAAAACTTCAATTTCTCCAAATATTTATAACACTAACAATAATAAGCAAAGAATGTGATACACAGAACAGAGACTGAAATGTTTACAAAGTACACGAAATTTGTATTTATTTATTCATTTATTTATTACTTATTACTTTTTTCAATTTGTATTTAATTTGTATACTCTGACCTACCCTATCCTATTACGCAAAATTTGATCTCAGCCAATACCTCGCAGCTATTTCCCTATTCCTAAAACTATGCACCAGTTTATCTGTATCTGTCGTTCCCAATCTTATTTCCGCACTAACTATGCTCTTGACATCCCATGCTTGATTGGGGCGTAAAAAAAGATGCCCGCCCACGCAGCTGGCAATCGTGAAGGTTGTTGGGGCGGCTAGATAAACTGTTTACGCAAGCCTTCCTAAAGAAGGCTGCCTGTTCCCCGTAGATCCAACAGGTCTTGTACAAGCCTAGTGACTGTGCCTTTTAAAGGTCCTCTAAATTCTCTTTTTGAGAATTGCCTATCGCTCCAAGATGGCCGCGCACACGTCTCCGCGTTGTTTACTCTCTGACTCTTTGGTTTGATTAAATCTTTACCGATTTGTCAGTAAGTTTTTACTTCAAATATTTACGGGTTAAATTGTCAAAACCTGTCTGGAGACGAAACGAAACTTTTCACCAATTTTTATCAATTTTTGCCACCACCAGCACTCACCTGTCAGCTCGCTGGTTGCGTCCCGTGGGCTGGGGTTGCTACGGCAGGGGTTTCATTCTGTGATTGTTTTGTAGGAGATCGTAGGTTGTGGGATTCTACTTTCTTCTCTGGGGTGACCAGTACCAGGCCAGCAGGATTGTGGAGTTGTCGTCCGGGTTCAGATCAGCAGAAGTACTCGCCGGCTCCAACTGTCCCGACCCCCACCTCCAGGTGCCCATGGGGGAGCAGGACTTTTAGCGTTGGCCGCCACCATCATCTGCTACTGCTGCCCACCTGGTTTCCTGGCGGTGCTGTGTGCTGGTTCTGGACGTGAGTGTTTGGTCATTTTCTGCTGCTTAGTCTTCGCAGGATGACAACACTGTTGGCTGCTCACTAGCCTGTTCGCGGCTAACAGTGGAGTTTGGGAGTCTCATCTGCTTACAAGCAACTTATGATTGAGGGGCAACTAGCCGGCTTATTAGCTCCTAGCTGCTGGCTAGCACCTTTAGCTCAAGGAGGCAGGCTATTGCCGTGGCTCACGGTGGCTGGCTAGCGCATTAGCCTCTGGTGGCTAGCTGGAGAGTTAGCTGTTAGCCGTTAGCCTCAGCCGCTACACGTTCTCTGTCGGAGTTGCAGTGGTTTCCCCGCCATAACGATAATTTCAAATAACGCATCTGACCCGAGTCAATAACAATGACTTTAACACTGGTACTGTCGCTGGTTCTCTTGTTCCCTGGATCAGTTTCCTACGTGTGTGGTGGTGTACCTGACCAAGTGCCCCGCCCCCCTCTGTGTTTACCCAGTTCAATCACAGACACCTGGTCCTTGGCTCCTGCTGAACTGTCAAAGCTGTCATTGACATTCTCTTGTGGTTTATTTGCAAATAACTTTAGTCAGCTTTGGTTATGGTGTATTTCTGTCTTGAAAAATTGCTTTACTCTTGTTCACTTCTAAAGCTTGTGAGGCCCAATAATCTTGTTACTGTGGCATCATGTAATGTAAAGCGGAAAATCTTCATCTTGCTTTTACTCCTGGTCTCAGGCAATGTTCAGCCAAATCCGGGCCCGGCCCTGAATAACATCAGCACTCCTCATGAATTCAGAACCAGGTCAGGCTTAGGCATACTTCATCTAAATGTCAGGAGCCTGCTCCCTAAATTGGATCTTGTTCAAATCGGGGTTCAGTCAACTAATACTGATATCCTTATCCTATCAGAATCCTGGCTTAGTAAAGCAGTCCCTGATTAAGAAATTGCAATAAATGGGTAACCTGTTTTTCGATACAATCACCCAAGTAAAGTGGTGGGGTAGCGATATATATTAGAAACAAATTTAATGTTACCCTTCTGTCTTCAGTTTCCATCACTAAACAATTTGAAGCCCTTGCCCTGAAGCTGGATTTTGCGCATGGTCAGACTCTCACAATCATAGGGTGTTATAGACCTCCCTCTGCCTCCATCAATGCTCTATCCTCTCTTGAGTCGTTTTTGACGGGGTTAAACTCCAGTGTTCTTCTTTTTGTCGGGGATTTAAACCTTGCCTGGTTAACGTCATCCTCAGACAACCTTAAATCTGTCTGCGATTCATTAAATTTGAGGCAACTTGTAAATTCTTCAACCCGTCCAAACGCTAAAAACCCATCAAAATCATCTTTAATTGACTTAATTTTAACAAATGTTCCCCACAAGTACACAAACATAGGTATATTTTAAATGATCTGAGTGATCACTGCACCATCGCAGCAATTAGGAACACAAAAATTCCAAGAGCTAAGTCACATATTCTACTGATAAGAGATTATAAAAACTTTTGTGTGCAAGCTTTTCTGCATGATTTGGCGGTGTTTAAATGGAGCAGAATTTCCTTAATGGATGATGTGGAGCTGGCCTTGAAATTCTTTTATGATGAGTTCAGTCGCATCATGAATAAGCATGCTCCCATCCGGAAATTCAGAGTTAAAGGACAGATAAATCCTTGGTTTTCTGCTGATTTAGGAAACCTTCTTAAGGAAAGAGACATTGCCTGGGCAAGGGCTCGGAAAACCAAATCAGAGGCAGATTGGCTCAGCTTTCGTCAGCTTAGGAACAAATGTACTTCTCTTATTAAGAGAGCTAAGTCTGACTTTTATCTGACTGAATCAACAAAAAATTTGAATGATCCCAAAAAATTTTGGCAGGTCATAAAATAAAATAGTCATGTAGTGACTAGTGACCTGCCAAGTTATTTAATCACAGATTCTGGCCCCCTGTCTGACAAAACAGCTATTTTAAATTGTTTTAATGACCATTTTATTTCTGCTGGCTCCTTGTTTGAGTCTTTACATCCGGAGCTGACTAATGCTGGCCCACCCAGTGTAAACTCACCCTTGTTTCCAACATCTGCAAGGGGGGCATCACCTGTCCTTTTGAGTTTACTGCTGTGACTGCCTCTGAGGTTCATAATGCTCTGAAGAGACTGGACACAGGTAAAGCAGCTGGGCCTGATAATATAGATCCTTTCTTTTTAAAATTGGCTGCTGATTTTATTGCTGAGCCTCTGGCACATATTTTTAACCTGAGTTTTATCAGCAATAAAATCCCTAAAGTTTGGAAGTCTGCTTTTGTTCTCCCCCTGTTAAAAGGGAGTGAACCCACTAATGTAAATAATTACAGACCAATTTCTAAATTATGTATTTTAACAAAAATGTTTGAAACGATCGTCAGTGATCAATTAAAGGAATTTTTAGAATCAAATAATATTTTATCATTGTTTCAATCAGGTTTTAAAAAACAGCATAGCACTGTTACGGCTGGTCTTAAAGTTTTAAATGATTTTATCGAGGCACTGGACAGTAAGAAATATTGTGTTGCTCTTTTTATCGATTTGTCTAAGGCCTTTGATACAGTAGACCACAGACTGTTGATTAACACCCTACATAACATTGGTATTTCAGAATCTGCCTCTAATTGGTTCAGTGATTATTTAACAAACAGAACACAGTGTGTGCAGGTGGCTGGATCCACCTCTTCTGTTCTGGATGTTACCAAAGGGGTGCCCCAAGGCTCAGTCCTGGGACCCATTTTATTTTCATTATATATCAACAGCCTGTGTACTAATGTGTCAAATGCATTTTATCACTTTTATGCAGATGAAACCATTATTTATTGCTGTTCATCCTCACTTACTCATGCTTTTGAGTTTCTACAAGCTGCTTTTAATGTTGTTCAGTCTCGTCTGAGAAGTTTAAAATTGGTCTTAAACACAAAAAGACCAAGCTCATGGTCTTTTCAAATTCAAGTAAGTTACAAGGAAATATTCCCTCTCTTGTAACTCAACAAGGAAACCCAATCGAGCTGGTCTCTAACTACAAGTATCTGGGTTTTCTTCTGGATCGTGAGCTTTCTTTTAAAGCCCACATTGCAGGCTTAGTCACCAAGCTCAGGGTGAAGCTCGGGTTCTATTACAGAAACAAATCTTGTTTCTCACTTAGAGCCCGGAAACTGCTTGTGTCAGCCACATTTCTTCCTTTGATTGATTATGGAGATGTGTTGTATATGGGTGCTTCGCGTAAATGTTTGCAGTCTTTAAACACTGTTTATCACAGCGCCTTGAGGTTTGTCACTGGTGATGGTCGACTCACGCATCATTGTGACTTGTATGCTAAATCTGGTTTGCCCTCTTTAAGTGCGCGTAGGTATACGCATTGGCTGACCCTGATTTATAAGGCTCTTCTTGGCTTAGTTCCATCAAATTTATGTACTTTTCTTCAGAGAGCTAAAAGCCGCTATGCCTTACGGTCCTGTGACGTTCTCCATCTCTCTGTTCCTCGCGTCAGAACTGAGCTGGGCAAGAGAGCGTTCAGTTTTGCTGCCCCCACTACGTGGAACACTCTACAGACTGAACTGAAGCTCTCAGAGCTCATTTCACTTGGATCCTTCCGGTCCATGCTGATGGACAAACAGCGTGAGACCATTGAACAGTGCCTGTGTTCCTGACTTGTTATTTATGTTAAAAGTTTCTGCACTTTATTGCAAGACACTTTGCACTCACAAAAAATGTGTATTCTAACTATTGTATATTTTCACTTTTAATGTTTTTCATGACGTGTGCTGCTGATCTCTTGGCCAGGTCACCCTTGTGAAAGAGATCTTGATCTCAATGGGTTTTATCTGGTTAAATAAAGGTTAATTTAAAAAATCGACCTTCAGGTCGACAGGACTTTTAATCTATATTCTCCTACTGAGAACAGCCTATTACCTGGTTTGAATCCCTCAGGTTAATAGGGCTTCTAAATACTCTCTAATGGGAGTAGCCTATTGTCTGGTCTGAATGCCTCAGATCAATAGGACTTCTAAAATATCCTCTCAAGGAGGATAGCCTATTGCCTGGTCTGAATCCCTCAGGTCAATATGACTTCTAAAATATTCTTTTGATAAGAATAGCCTATTGCCTGGTCTGAATCCCTCAGGTCAATAGGACTTCTAAAATATTCCCCTAATGGGAATAGCCTAGTATCCCGAATTTTCTCTTGTTCAGGTATACAGGTCTTAATTCATGTCTCTGTTCTGATCAATCACGGAACTTTGTCTGCATCATACATATGAATTCAAAAAACATTCAATAAAGGCATATAAAAACTAAAAAGAATGATTCAAAGTATCTAAAAATGGCATATAAATTTTTTTAATTAATTAATTAATTAATTCTGAAATACCCAATAATAGCATTTAAAATTTAAAATCAATTCGGAAACATTTCAATAATGGCATATAAGGATTTAAAAATTAATTCAAAAATATCTCAATAATGACTTATAAAAATTTTAAAAAATTTAAAAAAATGGAACACAGGTGTTCCATTCTCGGATAGACAGCCAACTGATTGTTGAACAGTGACAGGGCAAATGACGCACCACCTCTCTGCGGCTGAGACCTGCGCGTAACATGCCAATAGCTCTTTTTCTCTCTCCTGTGTCACAAGCCGTTACATTTTCTTGATGCAGCAGCATTTTTCATTTTTTGTTGGCTTTATGTAGGCTATTGACCACACCCAAAAGAACAAGTGTCACTGTGGCGCGCGTCAGGATTACAATACCACGCGCTTTTCTTTATTTCCACTCGTGCCTCATTGGAAAAGCAATAAAAATCATTTGATTCGTCAATTTACCGCAAATACAGCACATACCTCACCGTTGCGTTTTTAGTAGTGCTAAGTATATCTACTGAGAAAAATGTTGATGTGTTCAATACTTATTTTCCCCGCTGTACCTTGAGGAAACTCTATTTAGCATATTGTATTTTAAATTGTTAATGGAGGTCAGATTTGCCAATTGTGTACAGTTTCCACAGGGCTCTCATAATTTTGCTTCTAACTCTCAATAATACACTCAACAAAAATGGTTCACTGTGTTTTTTCCCTCTATTATTTTCTCTTGTTCTTAGCTTCCCAAGGCGCTGTCAAGCTGTGATGAGGGCACGTGGTGGTCACAAAAGATATTGAAATGACTTTGGACATTGTTAGACATTTTGAGTTAATGGTCTCAACTTAGTCTGATTCTGGGTTTCCCGAGGATACCCAGTTTTGCGGTAGTAGAGTCATATAATCAAATGTTCTTACCCATTTTGTGTCTTGGATTAACACCAATGACGTGAAAAGCAATCATATTTATTTTCAGTTTTAACATTTCACAATTATATTCCAGTCAAGTGTTCCATAACCTTACTTTGTAGAGTATGTATTTTTAAATGAAAAGGAATATATGATTTATTTTGAACTCTCACATGCAGCCAGTTTCTTGAGTTTGTTTCACCTTTGCAGTGGCCAATTTGCACAAAAAATATCCTTTCATATGAGCAAACAGCTTTTGGTCTCTAATTCCATAGATTAGTGGAGTTAAGACCCTAGGAACAACATTTGTAATGACAAAAATTGAGAAGAGTATTGTTGTTCTCTGCCCAGGAAATAATTGCAGGAAAAATGCATCGCACCACGGGGCAATATAAGAGAGCATACACAGCATCACCTGTACAGCATGCAGCAGGATTGTGTTCCGAGCCTTTTTGCCTGAAACAGGATCTGCCTTAGCGGCTTTCACCGCGAACGTAACCCTAGCATAAGTATAAACCAAAGTTAACCACACAGAAGAAAGGTAAATAACTAGTACCACTGTAATGCTAACGCTATGGTAGGACGTATTGAATATGTTGCTGGGAAAACACATAAGGTGAGCAGAGAAGAAACTTATGGGTTGCGTTACAAATGTAATTATGAGGTCCGTCAAAATGGGAACAGCTGCCACACCCCAGGTAATGGCAAGAACTATACAGGTTCTGCGTGCTGTACAAAGCTGGGCATGGTGCAGAGGGATACAGATGGCAATGAAGCGCTCGACGGCCATGTCAGCCAGGTTCAGTGGTGTATTCTTGTGGGTTATATCCGCAATGATAAGCACAACAAAACAGACTGTCACTTGATAAAATGGCGAAATGTAGCTCACAACGTGTAAACTCACAGCTGTTGACAGCAGGATCATGTCATTTATCACCAAGTTGACATAAAGTATATACCTTGATTCAGTATAGAATATTTGGTTCCTGAAGAAAATGACCACAATTATCCCATTGAAATAATTAAAGATTATGGTCAAAAAAACTAGAATGAAGTTCTTTTTGAAAGCTTCTTGAAAAATGTCCATGCGGTCCCATGTTGAGTTCATATTCAGTCCATTTGTCAGTAGAGATGCACTTGTTGCTGAAGTCACAGAATGTAATTTGGTTAGTAAAACATGCAGCCTTTCCAGTCAGTAAAACTGTCAGTCTTTCCTTTGTCTACCCACAAATGCACATAAGGACAAACTATGGGGTCTATTTCATTGCACCATTCTTGAAAATTTCCAACAGTCAAAGTGAAAACATCTATCAAACCATAAAAATTTATTTTACGCTCATGGCTCATGATTATGAAGACTCAAACAAAATGTTTTCATCAGGCAGTTTTAACAAAGGTGAATCATAAAATTTGAGTTTCAGAGAGCTTACCTCAGACTGCTGCTCGGAAAAGTGAGCTGATGGGACACTGTGTGGTTTATATAGAGTAGTCATGCCATTTCATTTTTCTGAATGACTCCTGGGAAATGTTTGAGAGAACACTATGTAGGGTCATTTGAGGTCAGCTTCAGATTGTAATTATGTCTGATCATTGGCTGGGAGATGTTGTTTCTCATGGGGAGCTACAGCACACAGCCTCAGCAACAAAGCAGTTATAAGTACAGTAAAATGATGCATGCTGTACGTTTAAAGGAAAATAATTGCTTTTGTTCTATGGCACCTTTCCATCAGAACGCATCTGAAATGCTTAAAAAGAATAATAACATGCAATGTACAGTCTTACTGGATGAAAAACAGGCTGCTTAACGCCAAGGTTGTTATGTAGGTCTGTAGCTAGCTAGCTGGCTACAGTAGACGCGGAATGAAGGTATACACAAGTAACGTCAGTGCAGTACACTTCAGCTGAGCCAGAAACACAAAAGAAACATAGCTAGCATAACTATTCAAGCCTTTATCAGGCTTATACTGAATCACTAATAATTTTATTCATACGCTTGCTGGATAGAAGCGCCATGCAGTCCTACGGAATTATCGGAACTTATGTTTGAACTATCGACTTCTGACATTCAGTGCTGTGTAGCAATAAAGACATCTCAAATTTTTGATCAATTTAAAGAAAATTATCACTTCATGTAATTACGATTCATTTGTCAGCTGATGCTACTTAACTAAAATGAAATATGGAGCCTATCACAAATACAGTCCTCTGATCCCAGTGGTTATAGGGATTAAGCAAATTATTAGTGAGGTATGTTGAGCTGTAACAATCACCCCAATGTATATTGGTTTAAGTTACAAATAAAACATGGGATAAAGCTTGATCATGAACATTAAGTGGATTTAGTACCGCTTAAAAAAAAAAACAAATGAAAGAAATACAGCGCAGACCAACGAATATTTGCAACCCCTCTATATTGCGCAACACCCAACCTCACAGGCAATACACAATCGCTTTCTTTAGTCCAGCACCGTAAAATAAAAAAAATAAGTCCGTGCGGTCAGTCGGGTTTTACTTTTTTGCATCCAGTTCTTTCAAATGTCCAGCCAAAATTCTCCACCTCCGAGCAAAATGAAAATATCAATATGCCAACAGAAAATCCAAAATTAATCCATATGGAATAAAACAAAAAAGTGAATGTTCTTTGACCACCGAAAAAAAATACAAAAAGTCTTGCTTGCCAAAAAAAGAAAAATCCAGAAGCAAAAATATATAAATAAAAGGACAGATCTCACCGGGTGCTGAGATGCTCTTTTTAGTTGCTGCAGATGGTGAATGTCCCAGTCTGAAACGTGGCCTTGTGCTATTTCCACAGTAGCTTTTTTGTATTTTAACGAAATGTTAAAATATATTGTATTCCTCAGGTCCCTCGTAGTCTCCCCGAGATTCGCGTCTCCCATTACCCATCACTCGCCCATATTTCAAACCTCCCCCACTTCGCGGCAGAATTCGATTTGTTCCTGAACTGTGCGTAAGGTCAGCTGATCAATTTGACCACCAACTGATCTAGAATCAGTTAAACAACGGAAAATAGCAACGGAAGATGGTATAAAATTATGGGGCTACCGACACAGAATGGAGCCATGAAAAGGTGGATAGCACTTCTAATTTTAAATATCGCAATTTAATGCACAGAAATTAATATGTTAGTGCCTCCCCGAGAATCGGCTACATTATTATGTGGCATTGCTACATAGACCCCCCCTCCAGCCATAGGCTTCTATTGTGAGGAACTATAATAACCTTTAAGATTAACCACATTTACAGTATCCATTTTTTGTCATGTGGGGAGCTCCATTCTAAAATTAACAGGCCCCAATTTCTTAACAATTCTAGCTGGCCCTTCCCACCTAGGTGCTAGCTTGGCAGAAAATTTTCACTGGCCTTAGAGAGAGGGGTGTGAGCCCTGACCCAGACTAAGTCGCCCGCCTGAAAGTGCGCTTCTTTTCTCTTGGGGAATTATAATACTTAGCGCGTCTGGCTTGGTGCACTCCTACTCTCCTTTTGACCTCCTCCGCTATTTTTTTGTTGTCTTTCCAATAAGTTGTAAGACTGCTGGTCTGGAGATGGTGGTTTGCCTAGAATCTCTCCAGTGGACCTTGGAGCTTCCTTCCTAGAGCAAGCTCAGCAACCAGTAGCCTCATGTTGGGCTGTATTTAGGGCAAAGCGGAACTCCGGCAGCCACTGGTCCCAGGTGTCATGGTGCTGGCCGACAAATGATGCTATCATGGTTTTTAATGTCCTGTTGATGCGTTCTGTCAGATTGGTTTGTGGATGATAACTAGTTGTTAGTTTTTGCACTACCCCCCAGGTCTTGCAGAGATCCATCAGGAGGGTGGCAAGAAACTGCAGGTCCTCTGTCTGACACTACTTAACTGTGGTACCCCCATCGAGTGAAGATTTCCTCCCGGAGAATCTTGATGAGGCGAGGCGTTTTGCTGTCTCTCATGGGAAACATCTCCACCCACCTGGAATAATAGTCAACAATCACCAGCAGATAAGAGTTTGACTTTTTGCTTCTAGGGAATGGCCCCATGAGGTCCATTCCCAACATCTCACCTGGCGCCTTCAGTGCTCTGCAGTAATCCTGAAGGCTTGGTGTTATCTGCCTTGTATTGCTGACAGATGGTACAGGACTTTGTGTATTCCCACACATCTTTGCGTACATCGGCCACCAGGCAACCTCCAAGATCCGAACAGCGTCTTCAGCTTGCCAAGATGACCACTCAAGGGATTATCGTGAAAGTACCGCAGGAACTCAGGAATGGTGATTGAGGAACCACCAGCTGGTACTTCTCCCCTGATCTGGCAGTGGGACTCTTCGGTATAGGACCCCCTGGGAGATGGTAAAGCCAATACGATTGAAGCGGCTACTGACTTTAATCTGTCTTCTCTCAGGTCACAAATCTTCTGATCCTTCTCCTGAGCTTGAGCAATTTCACAGAGTGAGTGTGGTAGATCTGAATAACCTTTGGGGGAGACTGTAAGACATGGACTGGGATGAATCAGAGAGGTTCATATACCCTGGATAGAGCATCGGGCCCAGTGTTCAGGCACCCCTTCCGGTAATGAACCTTAAAAGTGAACTGCTGCAGCCGTGGGTCCATCTGGTGAGACGGGAGGTGGTCTTTGGGCAATTGAAAGCCCATGACAGCGCAGCATGATGGTGAAGACCTCAAACTCTGCCCCCTCCAAGTAGTGACGCCACTTCTCCACAGCCCACACCACAGCCAGGCACTCCTTTTCAGAGGTGGAATAATTGCGCTCAGGGCCTCGGAGCCCCCTAGAGGCATACGCAATTTCACCCTCTGTGGTGTTCTGAGTTAGGATGGCTCCAAGACCCACTTCGCTGGCATCTGTGTGTACCTGGAAGGGCAAAGATAGGTTGGGTTGGGCAAGGACTGGAGGATTTTTTCAGGGCCTGCTTCAGTGCATCCATGCCATCTTGGCATTCCTCTGTCCAATCCCATTCAACTCCCTTCCGCTTCAGGTGATTCAGAGGGCAGCCAGATCAGCAAAATGTGGAATGAATTTTGATACCAGCCCATGAGTCCCAAGAAAAGATCTTTAGGAGCAGGATAGTCCGCCACCGCCTGCGTCTTAGCTGGATCAACCTCAAATCCTCTGCCAGACACAATGTGTCCCAGGAATTTTAACTCTGGCTTAAAGAAGTGGCACCTTTTCATGTTTAAGCTGAGGTTGGCTGCAGTCAGCCGTGCAAAAACTGCAGCCAAATCCCTTAGATGTTGTTCGCGAGTGTTGGAATACACGATAATGTCATCTATATAGACGAAACATATCTTTCCCCTCAACTCTGCCAGGACCTTCTCCATCAAACGCTGAAAAGTTGCAGCGGCGTTGCGGAGCCCAAATGGCATAGACTTGAATTGTAGTAGACCCAGAGATGTTATGAAGGCTGTCTTTGGTTTACTCTCCTCATCCATAGCCACCTGCCAGTATCCAGACTGCAGATCCAATGAGCTGAACCAGGAGGCGCCTTCCAATGATTCGAGGATGTCATGAATGATTGGCATTGGATATGCATCTGGTAGGGTCTTGGCATTCACTCTCCGGTAGTCTACACAAAACCTATAGGATCCATCAGGTTTGTTCACAAGAACTACTGGGGAGGACCAGGCAGACTGGGAGGGCTCAACGATATTGTCTTTTAGCATTTTCTCTACATGCTCCTCAATTATCTTTTTTTTCAGAGGGGACACTCGATAGGCCTTGGACCTCACAGGCACTTCATCTTGGGTGAAGATGGTGTGCTTCTCTACGGTAGTTTTCCCCAGGATGTTGGAGGTGACGGAAGGCCAGTCTTGCATGAGCCTTTGAAGCCCCTCAAGATAGTCTGTGTCATACGACTGCAAGGTCTCGTTATTTAGAATGGAGGTCCAGCAGGGAAATGGTTGTCCAAGAGGTAAGGCATAATAAAGATTAACATGCTGATATGAGGTGAGGCAGTGGACTTTATTCCATGAGTCAACCTCTGGGGTTTGTTGCAGAAGTGAATGATATGTGTATCCTTTTCTCCCTTCAGCCCATAGCTGTTCTTTTGCCAGATTGAGGATTGCTCCCGTTTTGGAGAGGAAATCTAGTCCCACAATCAGTGGGAAAGCAAGATGACGATCCTCCATTACATGGGTTTCAACATTCCATTGCCTCCCATGCCAGTCAAAACAGAGAGTTTTCTTCCCCAAGGCTTGATGAAACGGTCCCATCTGCCATCACAAATCTCTGTCTCTCTGCTGGTAGAAAGGCTTCCCTTGGAGGGCCATCTGTTTCCACAGGCTTTCTCTCATCAGTGTGAAGGTACTTCCCGTGTCCACAACCGCTTCCCCTTTAATTCCTCTGATAGTGATTGGGACTAAAAGAAGATTATGTTCTTTGCCTTTACAGCTCTGTGTTGCACCACAGAGCACCCTGCCGATGATTTTTTTTGAGGATGTGTCTTCTCTGGTGTTTTCTTTCCAGCCTTATCTTTACTCCCTTGCACCTTTTGCCAGTAATCTTTGGATGCAGCGCAGTCTCTCTCAACCATGGAGCCCACCTTAACAAGCTGTGCCACCGTTGTCACAGTACCACGAGGCAGCCTGCCACCTTTGGGTTGATGTTATTGAGGATCGCCTTACCATCTCCTCCTCTGGCACATCTGGCTTCCATTTGAGACACAGAGCCCGGTAATCATAAGCGAAATCTCAGATTGGTCTGGTTTTTGCACCATGGCCCTCAATTTCTCTTCCACTTCACTGATGTAGTCAGTGGGAGGAAAGCAGACATAAAGGCTATTTTGAATGAGGCCCAATCATGAACTTTGTTTTTTCAGCTTTCCACCAGCTGTGAGCTGGACCCTTCAAGACAGTGGACAGAGCCCCTAAAAGCTCATTATTAGGGAGAGGTCTGACATCAAGGAAGTTTTCACACTGCTCTATGAAGTTAAGAACATCAGAGGTCTCACTAGATTCTCCAAAAGATGGAAAGTCAAGTTTAACTGGAGGTTTAGAGTAGTAAGGAGATGCACCAGGCAGACTAAATGTTGTACCGGCAGAAATAGGGCTGACATCTGTGGACACTGCGATGGTTCTTTGCATTATGGGAGTACTGCTTTGTCTTAACCTGCTAAGTTGCTTCTTCCACTGCTCATCTGGTATGACAATTTACAATGCTCTTTTCCAAGTTTTGTATGTTTTTTAATAAAGAATCCTCCATTTTGGCTAAACTAGAGTCAACATAGGCCCTGAAGTTTGCCTCTCTGTTTAACATGCTTGCTACAGAATCTCTGAAATCAGTATCCAATTTCCTGAATTGTTCATTTAGAGAAGAAAAGTTGTTCATAATTTCAGCATAATTAAATGCAGTTGATTGAGTACCTTTTCCTCATTTTCACCATCATCCCTGCCATCTTTATGGACCATATCACATTCTTCATCATCACCATCATCATCAGAAGCATAAACATCAACAGCTTGATTATCATAAATCTCTGCATTATCATCAGAAATATACAAAGAGCTCAACAAAGATGCAATCTCCTGAGTAGGATTCTTTTCGAAAAGGCCCAAGACTGACATCAAAACCAGGCCGAAACCGTGTTCGCAACCGATCTGTGCCTACAATATTATCTTCCATATTTTTTTTTCGCCAAAAAAAAAAATCCAGGTATAAATCAACGGTAGTATTTTTTTCTTTATCCGTACAAAATCACTGCACAATCAAGGTCCCCAGCTTGGCCACCATATGTAACAATCACCCCAATGTATATTGGTTTAAGTTACAAATAAAACATGGGATACGCTTTGATCATGAACATTAAGTGGATTTAGTACTTAAAAAAAAAAAAAATGAAAAGAAATACAGCGCAGACCAACGAATATTTGCAACCCCTCTATATTGGAACACCCAACCTCACAGGCAATACACAATCGCTTTTTTAGTCCAGCACCGTAAAATAAAAAAAATAAGTCCGTGCGGTCAGTCGGGTTTTACTTTTTTATCGCATCCAGTTCTTTCAAATGTCCAGCCAAAATCTCTCCACCTCCGGAGCGCAAAATGAAAATATCAATATGCCAACAGAAAATCCAAAATTAATCCATATGGAATAAAACAAAAAGTGAATGTTCTTTGACCACCGAAAAAATACAAAAAGTCTTGCTTGCCAAAAAAGAAAATCCAGAAGCAAAAATATATAAATAAAAAAGGACAGATCTCACCGGGTGCTGAGATGCTCTTTTTAGTTGCTGCAGATGGTGAATGTCCCAGTCTGAAACGTGGCCTTGTGCTATTTCCACAGTAGCTTTTTTTTGTATTTTAAATCGAAATGTTAAAATATATTGTATTCCTCAGGTCCCTCGTAGTCTCCCCGAGATTCGCGTCTCCCATTACCCATCACTATATTTCAAACCTCCCCGAAGAATTCGATTTGTTCCTGAACTGTGCCAGCTGATCAATTTGACCACCAACTGATCTAGAATCAGTTAAACAACGGAAAATAGCAACGGAAGATGGTATAAAATTATGGGGCTACCGACACAGAATGGAGCCATGAAAAGGTGGATAGCACTTCTAATTTTAAATATCGCAATTTAATGCACAGAAATTAATATGTTAGTGCCTCCCCGAGAATCGGCTACATTATTATGTGGCATTGCTACAGAGCTTAAAGCCAGGGTTTTCACTGTCACGAAGATGGCTCATTTTTACCCTGCCATATAGTAACTTTGGTTGTGAATTTAGGGTTTGATGAGCCAGCTCACACAAAGAAGGCCTGGCTAATGCTGTGTTACATGAGTATCTACACCTCTCAGTTGTTCCTTTTCATGGCTTTTTACCACCTTTGTTTCCTTTGACAGTGATACATAGGAGGAAATGATAACCACTCAAGATTGCACTATTGTTTGGGTGTTAATCTTTTATTTCTAGCGTATTGACTAGGTTCATGATAGTATTGCCATTGGCGCTGCCTGTTTTTTGCTCAGCAGCAACTACGTGCTTCCTCTCCCAAATGTCAACTTGGTAACGCTTAGTGAGGGGCAGCATCATTGTTTTTGCTTAGAGCGGCATCAGTGCAAGCAGCAGTCCTGACAATGAAACTGCTGGCTTGCTATGAGCACATGCATGTGTAGTGATTAACCAGAGGTGCGTAATACCTGTTCAGAAAGTAATGGTCCTCCACAGTTTCATGTTCCAACTGCATTGATTTGCTAAATGGAACAACATTTCAGCCAGTGGGGTGAAATCAGCAGGCTGAGTTAATAGGCGGAACTAAAACAGCGTGCACCTCTACGAACAACGAATACTTTATATCTAAAGGTGTAAATGCACACTGTAGTTTATGGTATGCTGCATTCTTTGATGCCATCTCTCATCAACTGGTGGTCATCACGGACATCTTCCAGGACTTTTATGTGACCAATTGGGAGGATGTAAATAATGAAGAGCAGGGGACCCGGGGACACCATGCGAGAGGGGTGAACTGGGGGACCTGAAGTTACCAATGGAGGCATACTGTTCTCCAGGCAATTGGACTCGAGTCATAGGGACTCGGACTCGCAAATTTGATGACTTGCGACTTGACTCGGACTTAGGAGACAATGACTCCAGACTCGACTTGACTTGAGGCAAGATGACTCAGACGATTTGTTCTTTTCATTGTATGTTTTTTTTTTCCCACGTTGATATTATTCTTTCTAGTATGACAAGAGTGGTCCGTTTGTGTGCAGTGCACGGCTGCGCGCTCTAGCAGGTTGGTTCAGACAGGCTCCGGTTTTTTTTTTTGTGTGTCTGAAGCGAGAGCACGCACTTTTGATGATCAGTGCGCTTGATTGCATGGATAATAATGGCAGCTGCGAGTTCTAGTATGCCCAAAATAATTAAATTTGCTTTTCAAAAAATTTCTACTCCGATGGAAAACGAAGGTCTGCTCAATGTAAGACATGTTCAACAACCATTAGCCACAAGGAGGGAACCACTTCAAACTTTGTCTGTCACCTGAAGACCCATGATGACAAGTAAGTGAAACCTGACAGCTAGCAGCCGTGATTATGATGTGAAGTAACATAACATAACATAAATGGCGAGAACAGGCCGTTCAGCCCAACTACGCTCGCCAGTTTCTTTATACTATTGTGAATATATCCCTTCAGATACTCAATGACTCAATGGTATCTAGCTTTAAGTCAAGCCTGCTCTTGAAAACCCCCAAGGTCTCTGCCTCAACAATATGGTCAGGCAAGCTATTCCACATCGAAATTACTCTTTGGGTGAAGAAATATTTCCGAATATCAGTGCTAAATTTACCTTTTGTCAACTTCCATTTGTGACCCCGAGTTCTACTAACAACACTTGGTCGAAGGAATCCTACATAATTCACTTTGTTGATCCCTTTAACATATTTAAAGACCTCAATCAAATCACCCCTTAGTCTCCTTTTCCTAAGACTAAAAAGATTAAGGATCTTCCGCCTCTTCTCATAGCTTTCATGTTTTATAACTGGAATTAGCTTAGTGGCTCTTCTCTGAACTTTCTCTCGAGCCTCTATATCTTTCTTAAAGTATGGTCCCCAGAACTGTACACAATACTCCAAATGTGGTCTAACAAATGTGTTGTACAAAAGAAGCATCACCTCCTTAGATTTGAACTCAATACTTTTGGCAATGTATCCCAGCATCCGATTGGCTTTTTTAACTGCTACGGCACAATGGCTAGAGCCTGTGAGGGTTGGTCAACAACCACTCCCAGATCTTTCTCGTGTGGAGCACATTCCAGTTTTAAACCTCCCATGAAGTAATCCCTTCTAATGTTTTTATTACCTACATGTACAACTTTACATTTCGCTACATTAAATTTCATTTGCCACATTTTTGCCCAATTCTGGATTCTATCCAAATCATCCTGAATCACTTTAGTGGACTCTAAACTGTTTGCCAAACCCCCCAATTTAGTATCATCTGCAAATTTAACTAATCTGCTCTCAATATTCCTATCAAGGTCATTAATGTAGATGAGGAACAGCAGGGGTCCCAACACCGATCCCTGGGGGATGCCACTCCCCACCATACCTAGCTCAGATGAGATACCATTGACCACCACTCTTTGTGTTCTGTCCTGTAACCAGTTTTGAATCCACTCCAGAATGCCTCCTGTAACTCCAATAGAGCTCATTTTAAAAATTAGTCTTATGCGGTACTGTATCAAATGCTTTCTGAAAATCCAAGTATATGATGTCATAAGCCCTGCTCTGGTCATAAGTCTTGGTGGCCTCTTCAAAAAATTCCAGAAGGTTTGTCAGGCATGACCTTCCCTTACTGAAACCATGTTGGCTATCCCTCAAGATACTGTTACGTTCAAGAAATAGGTCCAGCTCATCTTTTATGATAGATTCCAATATTTTGCACGCAATGCAAATTAAGCTGACTGGCCTGTAATTTCCTGGCTCAGTACGGTCCCCTTTCTTATATATTGGTATTATATTGCCCTGTTTCCAATCATTTGGTATTTCTCCAGTTTCTAAAGACCGTCTGAAGATGGCGGATAGCGGCATAAAGATGATCTCACCAACTTCCCTTAGCACTCTAGGATATAAGCCATCAGGACCCGCCGCCTTATCTGCCTTTAGTTTATGCAACTTGTCTAATACTTCGTTATCCCTAACCTCAATTTCCGCTAAATAATCTTGAGCATTTAACATGCCCTCTGGCCGAATAAAGACCCACTCTGAGGTAAAATTCTCAACAAAGTAACTGTTTAAGGCATCCGCAATATCCTTGTTATCATATAGCAGCGATCCATTTTTATTCTTTATGCACTTAACCTGCTCTTTGACTTTCCTTTTTCTGCTACAGTACTGAAAGAAGCGCTTAGGGTTAGTTTTTGCCCCCTCTGCAATTTGTCTTTCATACAGTCTTCTAGCATTCCTCAGCTCTTTTTTGACCACAGCCCGCATTTTACAGTATTCAGCCTTAGCATTCTCATTGTTATCCTTTATGTACATCTTATAAAGATTCCTTTTTTCCCTCAAAATCCTACAAATACTTTTGGTCATCCACTGAGGATTCTGCTTTTTCAGCTTATTTTTGGACACCTTTGGAATGAATTTGCATTGTGAATCAAGTAAAACCCCCTTAAATCTTTCCTACATCTCATTTACAGACTCACAGTCCAGGAGTGTCTCCCATTTTATTTCACTTAGATATGAGCGCATCCTGTCAAAGTTTGCTTGCCTAAAATTGAAAATTTTTGTTTTTGAATACACCTTTTTAATTTCCCATGAAACATCAAAATTAACAGCAGAGTGATCACTTGTCCCAAGTGGCTCCAGTACCTCAACATTGCTAATTCTATCTGGGTCATTACAGAGCACTAAGTCTAAAATTGCCTTCTCTCTTGTCGGTTTATTAACATACTGCACCAAAAAATTATCATTTATAACATCTAGAAATTCTTCCTCCCCCCTACCCTGTCCTTTCACCATTTCCCAATCAATACCAGGATAATTTAAGTCTCCCATAATAATAGTCCCTCCACCTCTACAAGCTTGCGTAATCCTCTTAAAAAGCATTTCATTGACTGTACTGTCCAAAGCTGGTGGCCGATAGCATACTCCTATGTTTAAACCTGTCTCGTGTTTGCCAATGAGCCTGACCCAGATATCTTCACAGGGCAAGGAATGTTCAATTTCAGGAATTTCCTGCACATTTATGTTTTCGTTCACATAGATTGCTACGCCCCCTCCTTGCCTATTACATCTTTCCTTCCTAAAGAGCTTATAACCTTCTATATTATATTCATCTCCATCCTCTTCACTAAGCCATGTCTCTGTAATCCCAACTATGTCATAGCCCTCACTAATCATAACGGCCTCAAGCTCTGGAAATTTATTTTTTTATGCTTCTTGCATTCAAATAAAAAACATTTCAGGTTATTACTAATGCTCTTCCCCCTTGATTTCCCATGCAGCCGCTGCTTCAAGCCCCACACTACGCTTTGTTGCTTTAAAAGTATATCATCAATAGTGCATGTAACGCCGTCAGCTTCCATCAGGGCAGTCTGCATTTCCCTATGTGTAACACTCACTAACCTCCCTGCCCCCCAAGTCCCTAGTTTAAATAATCCTGTGCTACCCTCAACATATGCTGACCCAGAGCAAAGGTACCCCTCCGGTTCAGGTGCAGCCCGTCAGGCTTGAACAGGTCACCCCTGTCCCAGAAAAAGTTCCAGTGCCCCATAAACCTGTACCCCTCTTTCCTACACCAGGTTCGTAGCCACGTGTTAAACCTCCAGATACAATTCTGCTTTCCTCTGCTTGCACGTGGTACCGGTAGAATCCCGGAGAACACTACCGTTGAGGATCTGCTCCTAAGCTTCTCAGCTAATTCCACAAATTTGCCTTACAGAACCTCAAACCTACCCTTACCTATGTCATTTGTCCCAACATGGACCATGACAACTGGATTCCTCCCCGCTCTGGCCAGGAGCTTGTCCGCACACTCCAGGAGGTCTCCTACCTGGGCACCAGGCAGGCAACACACCGTCACGAGACTCCTTCTCGCGCAACAGACTAAGCTATCTATTCCTCTAAGTATTGAGTCCCCCACTATCACTAACTCTCTTTTCTGAGGGGTAGAGGCCAACAGGGTGCCCTGCTGCTCATCAGTCCCCTCACTCTCAGGGTCAGGGGCCAATTCGAGTTCCTGCAAGGGCCGGAATCGATTGGACACCTCAACCACTGGAGGAGCTGTTGCTGTACGGTGTGCATGCCCTTTCCTGCTCTGTCGACCTACAGTCACCCAACTTTCTCTCCCTGCCTGCTCTGGGATCCCTGTCCCACCCTGCTTTGGCGTACACACCATTTCTCTAAACGACATACTACTTAGTTCATCTAGGAACTCTACTGATTGTGAACTATGTCGTGCCGCCAACTGGCCCTGAAGATCAAGGATCTTGCTCTCCAGATGCTGAATTAGCTGGCACCGGTGACAGACAAACCCACCCTGGAAATCTCTTTCCAAAAGCGCGATCATCCTGCAACCGTCACATAGTTTTGGCCACATTTTGAACCCCCTACCTAATGACCTCGCTCACCCTAGATAAAAGAAAATTACTAATGCCGAGACAGAAGCTGAGGAACCACAATTTATTAATTTATTAACCTAAGAAGCCCTAAGCAGCAGTAACAGTAGAAACCTGGGGAAACTATGTAAATGGATTATAAGCCTCTTTTAACAGGGGCTTAGTTTCAGTTAACAGAAATGAAATACCAAATTGAGCCAAACTCTAAATGTAATAAGCACTCCTAATAAGCCGACTTGAGTTTATCTAGGCCCAGTACTATTAATATACTAACCTAAAAATATCACAGGGCTTTGCTGAGAACCCAGATAAAACAGACTGGCTACAACGCCCAGGAGAAACTGGAGGAGGGAGGAGGCGGAGCACTCCGGTAAAACTTACCGTTTAAATTCCAACCTAACCGAATGGACGACTCAAGTGACTGCTGCCCTACTAACTTAATACTAAATCTCAGATCCCCAGCCAAAAATGCAAACAGTACTTATCTAGCTAGCTAGCCACAAATACAACCACGGGTAACTGAGAAGATAGTAAAGCCCCGGTTCCCTTTAATTAAAACGGACTGAATAAGCAAGTCGTTTCCTATGTGAGCGAGCTAAACACGGTACCTCCCCCAACAAGCTGTCCTAAGCACTCAAACAAGCAGTTAAACTTTAATCAGCTGATCAAGGCACAGCAACCGGAGGAAAATACAAACATAGGGTAATTTACAATGTGTTTAATCAGAAGAGCCCTTCGGTAATAATATAATGCAAAAAAGACAAAAACCCCGGTTCGCGTTAATATTCAAGTTTGGCAATGCGTTTATGGGGAAATGCGATCAGGATAGAGAACGAAGGGGACTAAAAAACCCCGGTGAATGTCAATATTTATTGGCTAGAAGACTGTATGAAAGGCAAGCGACCAAGTATGAAACCAAGCCGGGTTATAGTTAGATATCCAGGTAATTCGATAATATTCTTGGCGTTGAGAGCTTGCTGGGGTTCATTAGCTAAATCAGCTACAGAAAAACCAGGCGACAGTACCTCAGTCCTTGAAAACAACTGTTTTACTTTGTATTTCGCACAATTAACTCAGACAATTATTTAGCGTTTAATTTATTCTCTAAATTCAGCGTTTAAATTTATTTTATACTGGACAAAGAAAATTAGGGATCACCCCAATTTTCGAAATTGAAATATTTGATAGTTCAAATTATGTTCCATATCATATTTCAATATTAAAAATCAGAGTGATCCCTAACTTTCTTTGTCCAGTATACTTTACCTTACTTTGCTTTGCTCCCGGGAGACTGAAACCCCCCCCAAAAAACCCCAAAAAAAACCCCCGTCGCCTTTGTTTGACTAGATGAGCGACTTAATTTGGCTGTTTGCTCACCGAGTTGTTACGGGGGAAAAAGGGGAAAAGAAGGAGGAAGATTCTCCCTGCCCCTAATGCGACAAAAGTTATACCTCGGGAGCAAATCGTCTAATCTCTATTACTGTTTGAGCCTTAACACACAAATTATTTTCAGAAAACCCCGTTTAAACAAGAGTAAATCTTCAGCTTCAATCCCACACGTCTTCCTCTGTCTCAACTCAAGCAGAATGAACACCAACGAACAGCGCTACAGCACAGCCAAGAAGTGTGTGCGTGTGTGTGTGTGTGTGTGTGTGTGTGTGTGTGTGTGCGCGCGCGCTGGAATAGTCGGTCGTGTTTTGTTTACCCCAGCTAACGTCAGTTAACCTAACGTTAGCTAGTTATCGTTGGGTAGCTACATTGAGTCAGGAGAATAGTGGTGCACTGCTCACTAGCTGTGTTTCCATCCACTTGTTAATCGAATTATCTGAAGTTCGCCAAAAATATTCATGCGAATAAATGCGGTGAACATGCATTTCCATCTAACAGCATTAAAGCAAATAAAAACTTGTGCGTTATGACGTCACTTGCTGTTATGCAATCACATCGGTGTATTGAATAGATATGACATTTTAAGCTGTTTCCATTCATTTTCGCACTGAATCGCAGAACTTTTGAGTGAACAAAAGTAGTGTGTTGGCCAACAAAATTAGCTAGTTAACCAAAATGGATCTACCAAAAAATGATGATAATTGCACAAGTTGTAATAGTGCGTATGTGCCAGCAATTAGCAACATAGCAAACCATTATCAGAAGGCAACGACAACATCAAAACACCGTCACGATGCAGTCGCAGATTTATTCGGCAAATAACGTTTCCATTAGCATTTATCGCATAAGCCTTTTACGGATCAAGAAAAAATTCGATGAGATCAATCGTATAAACTTTGTGTCGATATTCTTGAAATCAAGTCGAATTTCACCGATTCCATAAGGCATTTGTCTCTTTACATAAGCACTTTACTGATGAATTCTGATGAATTTTCATGTTTTTGCAAAATGTTCAAAATAGTCAATTTTTTGTATCAAACATGCCATTTCTTTAATGGAATGTAGCCTTTCCCATCTACCTAGGTTTTAATGATCAGACATGTAATTTTGTAATGGATAAATGAACAGCTTTATGCTGGTTTAGCCATGCAGACTAGTCTGTACTCTTTTTTGAGATTGACATTAGGTTTTCTCTTCAAGATATAAACCTGAGTGCTTTGTGGGTGGGCTGGGGGACAATGGTGAGGGACTTGACTTGACATAACCTGTGACTCGACTCGGCTCGACTTGACTTGACATAGCCTTGTGACTCGACTTGACTTGACCACAAAAGAAAAGACTTAGGACTTGCTTGAGACTTCGACCAAATGACTTGAGACTGGCTTGGGACTCGGATCGGAGGGACTTGGACAATTGCCTGCTGTTCTCTAGCCATGAGATGTGATCTAAGCCAGGAGAGTGGGGTGCCAGTGATACCTGAAAGTGTTTCCAGCCAGGTGCGTAGAGTGTTATAGCAGACCAAATCAAAGGCAGCTGTGAGGTCCAGCAGTAAGAGAATACTGACATGGCCTGTGTCAGCAGCAATGAGGAGATCGTCAACAACCTTGACCAGGGCTGTCTCAGTGCTGTGCTTAGCCCTAAAACCAGACTGAAACACTTCCCACAGGCTGTAATGGGTCAGATGTCCTTGCAGCTGCAAGGCTACAGTGCGCTCAAGAAGTTTGGTGATAAATGGCAAGATGGAAATGGGACAATAGTTTTTAAAGTCATCAGCAGCTGCTCCACGTTTTTTTTAGAACTGGAGTGATAGCTGCAGTTTTGAGAGAGCAAGGGACGGAACCGGGAAGAAGAGATGAATTTATAATACTAATGAGAAGGGGCAGAGCGCTGGCAGGCAGATCTTGACTAGTGGGGTGGGCATAGGGTCCAGGAGGTAGGTAGTGGACCGCGCCTTAGTGGCAAGGTCAAGGACAAAGTGCTCATCAACAGGTGTAAAGGCAGAGGACTGTGCAGGTACTGCGAGGGGGGTGGGGGCGTCACTAAATGTAGTAGCAGTGAGGAATAATTGGAGCTGTCTGCAGATGGCACTAATTTTATTTTGGAAAAAAAATAAGAAAGTCACTGCAGAGATCAGTTGAGGGGGTAAGTGGGAAGGGTTTGGCAGGCTGGAGTAGCTTGTTGACTGTGGAGAAGAGGGCTCAAGGGTTACTCTGACCTCTGGCAATAATAGTCAAACAGTATAGGGATTTAACCTCATTAAGAGACTCCTTGTAGGCCAATATTCAGTCTTTATATGCCTGTACATGGACTATTAGGCCAGTCTTTCTGCTAAGTCGCTCCAGTTGGCAGCCAGCAGCCTTCATTTTGCGCAGCTTAGCTGTAAACCATGGAACAGGGCATAGGAAGGAAACGGGGCGCGTTATCAAGGGGGCAAAATGATTTAGAGCATTAGATAAATGAGAATTGTAAATTAACACAAGATCTTCAGTGCATGTGTTTAGTGGTTTACCCAATAACAGTGAGAACATGCACTTGAATTTCATTAATAACAGTCTCAGTCAGGATATTGGACTGGCGAAGACCTGTGGAAACCCCACCCTGCTGGCTTAGCCACCAGCTCGTACAGCAAAACCTCCGGCAACCTTTTCTATTGTTCTTTAGACAAATTTGGTCCCCCGCCAATACAACCCATGAGTTGAGTTTGCAGTGTGTCTCAGTAGCTCGGCAGCATCATGGCCTTCATGTTCCTATACGTGATGGAGCGTGAGGCACGGAGATGGCAGTGAGGTTCAGGAACAGCAATATTGAACAGAACAGCTTTATGGTCAGAGACAGAGAGACCCTTAGGATAAAGGTTCGATGGAGAAATACCAGTGGTGCAGCCAAGATCTAGAATGTGACCTTTTGAGCGAGTGGGAAAGTTTACTTGCTGAGTAAAATCAAAGCAGTTGAGCACATTGACAAAATTATCCATAAAGTTACAGTTGTTTGAGGCAAAATGTAAATTAAAGTCACCCAAAACCAGGATAGATGCAACACAGGGCTCACAGAAGATAGCAGTTCAGTAAATTTATTAACAAAAACAGGATGCTTTAGGAGGCCTGTAGATAAGTAAAAGGAGTAGTGGTTAACCACTGGTGAATTTCAGAGCATTCAAAGGATGAGAAATTCTGCAGGGGCACACACACAACCTTAAAACATGAGCAATAGAGTACAGCAAGTCCTCCCCCACGTCCAGTCAAGCGTAGCTTATCAATAAATTCATACCCAGGTGGGGAGGCTTCGTTTAGTGTGATAAACTCATTTGGTACCTGCCAAGTTTCAGTTAAACACAATAAGTGAAAATCCATATCGGTAATTACATCATTAATGAAAGGTGCTTTATTGTTAAGAGATTGGACATTAAGTAGATCAAAGGATGCGTTCTCAAAACCAGAATGATTTTGAGGGACTTTCGTTAATGTAATGGGGCACAGGTTGTTAAAGTCAGCAGTATGCTCTGCGACGTTCTGATTTATGAGACGAGTCCAGCTCCAGAGAGTGTCAATGTTATTCGGGTGGTGATAATGGGCAAACTTCCTATGGCTGTATTCGGGACGACAACGCAGAATGCTAAGGTGTTGATGTGTTCGAAAGGCATCAGGAAGTTTGTGGGGATACGCTGATGAGTATTTTAGAGCCATGGTTGAGGCATGCAGCAGCCTGAGTGCACGCCGACAGGGCCCACGGGAAAACAGTGCATCAACCAAAGCTCATAGACCAGTAGCCAGAGCAGCAACACAACTGTAAATCGTATCAGGGACACGGATGAAAAATGGGTGCAGCCAACCAAACAGTTCAACCGAGCAAACACCCCTTGGACACAACAACAGGTTAGCGCTAATGCACCTAGTCCTAACGGTCTAGCATGTTAGTCAACCAGTGTAACCCAGTGACACTCTCAGGGATTGGCAGCGGAGGTAACAGCAAAAGCAAGAGACTCACCCAGGCAGTCTCAGCGGAGTACCTATGAGAGGGCTCGCACATAATGACATATAGGTAAGGCAGACAGGGGGCTAGCACCCCAGCAGACCGACCGTCCCGTTGGGTGGCTAACAGTTCACTTCGCAGTTCTATTCTGCTCAAAAGCAGAAGCAGGGACACAGCAGATCCTCAGTTTGTTGTATTGGTGTGGCATAGTCCAGGTTTGTGGCTCAGCTCCAGTAGACAAGTTAAGCAAGCCAGGCAATTGCGGGAGATACGTATTGGGGAATTCGTACTGGTTAGCGTTAACTTTTAAATGAAGGACCAAGAGATAATTAGCAATTCAATAATTTTACTGTGATTATTCAAAAGGTATTATCATGTGTACAGATACAGACAAATGAAAATAGGCTTCAAACCATCAAATGAGACAGAGACCCATATACAGATGATGATCTTCAGCAAAGGGTTGAAGTGAAGAACAGTCAAAAACCTTCCAATATACAGTCCTCCCGTACCCTTCTCAGCACTTAAACCACTGCCATGGTGTGCCTACTCCAGGGCATAAGGAAGCATACTATCAATTCTTCAGCTATCAAAGGAAGGTCTGATTACTTACTGCAGCAAAGCCGGGTGGGGCATGCGTATGAGCGGCTAGGTACCTCTCCAGTCCATGTACGATGGGAAAAACCCTAGTGGGAAAACCAAGGCCACAACTTGCAAACCTCTGCCATCGTTGCCTCAAATTCATCACGAGCAGGCATCCGCCACATGTCCTTCAAGAATACCGCACACATTTGACCTGGCTGTAGAAATTTTATCTTAAACATTAATGCTATCAGTACAGCTTCAGGTGAAAATTATTACTGCAAAGCGACATGCTAAGCTTGTCTAATAAAATTTTACTCATCATTGCTGTGGCGGTCCAATCAGAAAGATTATTAAGGCCTTGCCTGGCTGGTATGCTAAACTGCTACCCGCCCGTCACTGGAGCGAGAAAATAAAATACAAACACAAACACAGACACAGGCACATGCAGATCCACTATGCACTGGGCATATACAGAGCGAGGGTTACATTCACCTGCATAATTTAACATTAGATGTATCAGATTTAATATTTACTTTTGCTGCAAAGAGTGTGTAGACAATTTGGAGTCAGAACATTTGAAAAACAGTTTCATCCAGGCCTTCCCAAGGACTAACATTTCAGATACCATGGCGCCTCCATGCAATAGCCCATAATAATAATAATCTCCCAAAATACTTCAATAACCTGGGGGTCGACTCACCCCTGCCCTAGGTTGTCTCCTCTTTAGGAGATCTTACCCGTCTCTGGAGTGAGTCACAACACACACGCAGGTGCTCTGCATTGAGCTCTGTAGTCTGGGGTGGGTAGGTTTCCTCGCCCCTCATAATGGGACAGTAATGAGATGATTCCAGTTGAACTGGTGCTATTGCAGTCGCTTTGTGGGAATAATAGATGAAACAGTTAAAGTTACTAATCATCAATAACAATTTGAATCAGATCAGCAAGAGGGTTCGCAATTATGGTTCTGACACTTAGATTCTTTCTTAACCAGCCGAATAAGTCCCAATTCAAGAAATTTAACTTACATATTTTTCTCCCCTCACTCTGGATGTGCTTTCCAAAATCATTAATTTCATTGGAATTATTTGGAATACATTGCCTTGTGGATCACCATGCATGTGCCACCTTGATAAATTGTTTAAAAATTAATAATTCCCAAATTGCTCATCTTTGCTACTGAGCTCCTGTCAATTTTGCACTATTATGGTTATTATTATTATTTGGCAGTGTATTCATGATTTTGATATTCCTCTGTATTCTGGGTCAAAAATGGGGCAGCAACAATAATATCTTTTTAAAGTGTTTTTTTTTTTTTCCAATGAATTGTGTTTGAGCAATCCACCTCTGTCTTGGGTTCCGCTAAGAGCATGATGATGCATAGACAGGGCTTATTAGCCCCAGCCATGACAACTCCCCATGTCCTCAGCAGAACCGGGTCGAGTTGTTTTAGACTGTGTTACAATATGCATTTTTTTTTAATTCAAAAACATGGATAAATATTAAATATTCAATCGTGATACAATTTTTTCATTGGGATCCCAGCACGTAAAGGTAAATAATCATTCCAAATTTGGTCCACTCAGTCGTTTCTGTTATTTGAACACTCAAGACTCAAGTTGTCGTCACTGTCACGCAAGTTGCTTCTGTCACAGTTCCCGTCTTTCTCACTCACTTAGATCCTTTGAACCTCCCTCTCCCAGGGCGCAGTTCCAGGCTAGATCCCTTCCCACAGAGATCTTCGCCCGGGCTCCCCCAGGTTGAAAAATCTGCCTTCTGCTTCCCGGTGTCTTCTTTTCAAAGCCCACAGATCACAGTAGCACCACTCACCTACTAACTCATTCCGTTTTGGCTTATGGTGGCCTGACTGTACATTGAGCCGAGCGCGGCAGCCACCCTCTCTGTGGTCTTACTGTCATCTGCGACCTGACCGGCCGGTGACCTAGTCGATAGCGATCCCCGAATCCCGTAGTGGTTACCAGCCACCCAGGTGGGAACAGACGGTCTGATCCCTACCCCACTTCGCTATGGGTATAGAAACTTTGACCGTTTTCACCAGCCTCGCCTGTTCACAGAGGTCGTCTCCAACGCCCCTCTGCTAGGTGTGGGCTGTCACCCACGTACCACGTGTTGTCCTCAACTTACATGCGACAAACACGCCGACTAGACAGTACCACAGCACTATGTCAATTCATACTTCACTGGACACGGGGGCCTTCAGTCCTCTCCCCAGCACTATATCCCCTTTTTAACGTGCCCTCGGAACTTTGCAGCCCCGCCGCCGTCTGTTACCAGCAAGGTTTGGGGGGCCTAATCCCCTACCCTACTAGTCGGGGAAGAGATTTTGTCAGCCGAATCAAAAATAAATTTTGAACAGGAAGAAAAATAATACGTTATTAGTCGACTTTTTCCAAATATATGGTGGTACCACCCTTTGAATTTAGTCTTGTCATTTTTCAGTCATTTTTTTTAATCACAATGCATCATTTGTTATAAAACTGATCCTTCACATGACCCATTTACTGGGCAGAACTTATTCTTGTTAAACAAATGAAGAAAATTCCACATGAAATCGTATTGCTTAAACCCCCCTTTTTCCCCTTCTGTACTCTGACTTCTGATCAAGGACTTATCATTTTCAAGATTGATTACCTCTGATGTAAGAAGCACAACATCCCCAATAAAGTCATTACTATTTTAGTTATATTCCCAAATAAAAGATATTTTCTCCGCCAATCGTGTTCTGCTGTGGTGTTTTCACTTAGTTGAGCTGTCTAATATAAACAAAGAACCCGTCCAATCTCACAATTTGAATTTTATTTAATTCTTTTAAAACAACTTATGTACCATTAGATTTCATTCTATGTATAATATTTACTGCTGCTTTAGGCATATACTCTTTTCTTTAAAATATAAACTTCTGAATCAGTTAAGTTTGTTACATGCACTTTCTTCCCACTTTGGTGTCTTCTTATATTTTCACTTTTTATGTCTTATTCATGTGCTTTATTTTAAAGGGCCTATTCCTTATCATCTGAATTTGATCTATATTTGCTCCGCTCAAAATGTGTTTTTCCTTAAAATATTTCCTGTCCCTCAACTTAATAACGCGTACAAAATTAATTACGACAAGTTTATTGCATCAGTATTTATAAACACAAATGGTTTTAGCGAACGCCTACAATAATACTTTAAAATATATATCAAACCAATATTTATAAATGCGAGTCGCTCAGTCAATATTACTTACAGTAAAAGATTACTCCAGTAGCCTACTATCAGGGTATTATGTTCTCACTACAAATAACTTCCCACAGTGCTCTGCTCATGCTCAATACACAATATATACCCAAAATTTTTCTCTCTAATATCCACTTTTCTTCCGAAACACCACTACGATCGATCAGCAATATGCCACTAGCAATCCGATATTTTAGTCATCGCATATATATTTTCTGTTCTTCTTTATCATTTTCTATTGTTCTTGTCACTTATTCTTTCTACTTTTATCATTATTGTCTTTCTATAAAAATATTTCTTCAAATTGTCTTTATTAATCATGTAGTACTCTAATAGTAGACAGTTTATATTCCCTACCTACCACCTTTAAATTCCACTCATTATCAGAAAAATACTACTGTTCATAAAATTAGGAACACATGTACGCTGTTCAACACAAATTGGGAACAATAGTATGCCACTGTACAATGAACATTCAATTGTTGTTTCTTCTAAATTTTTCAATTCTGTGCCAGCTGACCATTCAAAAGGAGCATATGTTTGTTTAATTAATAAATAGGAACAATGTTATTACACCCAAGCAAATTTTATTACTTTAAACCAAATATTTAATATCAAGATCACCTTAGTGTCCCTTTTAGTCTATTTTTCAGTTTGGCCACTACTCCAATAACACATACAATTAACAATAATAATTAAAGCTGCAAGCAGCGTTGAAAGGGCCCTCGCACCCCTCATGCACGTTGGGGTGGTGGAGATATGTTGAGGGGTTCAGGTGTCCATTCACAGCCATTGGACACTGCCAGACTGTGTACATTGTGTTTTCCTGAGGGCAGTTTAAAAATTTTCTGGAGGGCACTATGATACCATTTTGACATGCCTGCGTGCAAAACCTATACCATAGTAATCGTAATACCGGGCTCCTTGAGTGTGTTGATTTTTGTACATTTTCAGGGATGTTGAGACCCTCAACAGGGCAATTCTTTTAAAAAAATGTTTAGGGGGCGCTACAGTGGCATTGTGCCATATTGAATGCCAATTGGGATATCAAGTCGATGTTCATAAGACACTGACAATTTGTGCAACGTTTTGCAAGTTTTGGATTATCCGAAGGCCTTTAAACATGTGTTCGTAAAATTTTCAAAAAACACAGGAAAAGGCTCATAGCTCACTCAAAAAATTTCTGATAAATTACCATATCGTTGGATGAGAAATTCAACGATCACACCAAATTTCATGCACATTCAAGTTCTTTTATCTTAACATGGCTGTGGCTAGAGGGCGTTGTGGAGCTACCTGGCCACACCCAATCTAATATCAGCACATATTTATACTTGGAAGGAGACCATTATCAAGCATGTAAAGTCTCGGGCAAATCTCACAAAGTATGTGCAAGTAAAATCAATTTCCTGTTTCATGGTGAAACATCGAAATTCGCCACGACGCCACGGATGTATCGTTCGATATATCCAAAAAACCTTCGCAATTTAACATCGGAAAGGTCTTACGATGTCACTTGCCAAATTGTAAGTTGATAGGATATAATCTCTTGGAGGAGTTTGTTGAAGTACGACGCCTGTTAACGACGAAATATTTTAAAAAATTGAAATTTCAATTAAAATTGACGGACTTCCTGTTGAGTCTAGGTCATGGCACCAAGAGACTTTTTAGGTCTCAGCATAAATCACTTGTTCACCGAATTTCATACATGTACATTTACAGAGCTGCGAGGGCTGCTTTTTTGAAATTTTCCAGGGGGTGCAATAATGCCATTTGCCCCGCCTATGTGTAAGCTTTTTCTCATAGTGATAGGCATGATTGGATTTATATGTGCACAAAATTTTGTGAGTTTTCGATCATGATGAGACCCTCAAAAGGGCAATTCTTTTAAAAATCTGATTGGGGGCGCAATAGAGCCATTATGCCACATTTAGTGCCAATTGATGTATGAAATTGAAGACGATAAGACAATTATAATTTTTGCAACGTTTTGCAAGTTTGAGTATTCTAAGGCCTTCAAACGTGTGTTCGTAAAATTTGGAGAAACACAGGAAATGGCTCATAGCTCACTTCCTGTTTGGCCAAAAAATTTCAAAAAAAATTTGCCTAACCCGGCATGACAAATGCAATGATCAGACCAAATTTTATGAACATTCAAGCACTTTTATCTCCACATGGCCGTGTCTAGAGGGCGCTATGGAGCCACCTGACCACACCCAATCTAATATCAATATATATTTATACTTGGAAGGAGAATGTTATCAAGCCTGTAAAGTTTCGCGCAAATCTCACAAAGTATGTGGGAGTAAAACCAACTTCCTGTTTCATGGCAGAACATCGAAATTCGCCGCGACGCCACGGATACATAGTTCGATGAATCCAAAAAAGCTTCGCAATTTAACATCGGCAAGGTCTTTAGATGTCATACGCCAAATTTTAAGTTGATCGAATAAAAACTCTAGGAGGAGTTTGTTAAAGTACGACGCCTGTGAATGGCGAAAAATCAAAAAAAGTTGCAATTTCAATTAAAAATGGCGGACTTCCTGTTGAGTCTAGGTCATGGCACCAAGAGACTTTTTTTTAGGGCTTGGCATAATCTACATGGACACCGAATTTTGTACATGTAGGTTAAACACGCTGCGAGGGCTGCTTCATTGAAATTTTCTAGGTGGCGCTATAATGCCATTTTGCCATGCCCATCTGTAAACCCTATATCCTAGTAAAACGTATGACCGGCTTTATAAGTTTGCAAAATTTTGTGAGTTTGAGCATGTTGAGGCCCTCAAAACTGCAATTACCTATTAGGGGGCACTATAGAGCCACCATGTCACACCCAGTGCCAAATGAGACATCAAATCGAAGAGATTCATATTTTCAACCTATGAGCCAAGTTTGGCGAGTTTTTGAGTATTAAAAGACCCTCAAACATGTCTTCGTAAAATCTGAAAAAACGCAGGAAATGGCTCATAGCTCACTTCCTGTGAGGCAAAAAAATTTCAAAAAAATTGACAAAAAACTTCATAATGACTACTACGGCCATATCGAATTTCGTGAGAATCTGAGCAATTGCATTCCAAAATGGCCGCGTGTTTGGTGGCGCTATAGAGCCATTGGGGCATGTCCAAGCACAAAAACAACAATACTTTGAAATTTTCACCACGACTGACGTCTCTGCAAATGTTTGTGAGTTTTCGTGCATGGCAAGGCTCTCAAAAACGCGTTCTCGCAGCAAAATAAAAATAATAATAAAGCTGCAAGCAGCGTTGAAAGGGCCCTCGCACCCTTCGTGCACGTTGTGGGTGGTGGCGAGATGTTGACGGGTGCAGGTGTGCATTCACATCCATTGGACACTGCTAGACTGTACAATGTGTTTTCCTGAGTTGAGTGCAAAAACCATTCCTGAAATCAATAGGTGGAGTACGCGAAAGTATGACGGCTGTTCATGAAAAAAAATTGAAATTTTAATTCAGAATAATGGACTTCCTGTTGGGTTCGCGTCAGGCACTTCATAATTTTTTTACAAGTCTTGGCATGTTTCATGTTTCCACCAAAGTTTGTTTATGTAGGTGAACTGAACCATGAGAACTGTTTTGTTGAAATTTTCTAGAGGCACTACGATGCCATTTTGACATTCCTGCGTGCCAATCCTATACCATAGTAATTGAAATACCAGGCTCCACGAGTGTGTTGATTCTTGTCAGTTTTCAAGCATGCTGAGACCCTCAAAAGGGTTATTCTTTTGAAAAAAACATTAGAGGGCGCTACAGAGCCATTGTGCCACATTAAGTGCCAATTGGGATATCAAATGGAAGATTATAAGACACTGACAATTTGTGCAACGTTTTGCAAGTTTTGGAATATCCGATGGTCTTAAAATGTGCTTTTGTAAAATTTAGAAAAACACAGGAAATGGCTCATAGCTCACTTCCTGTTTGGCGAAAAATTTCTTAAAAAGTACCATAACCCTGCATGACAAATATAATGATCATAACAAATATCATGAACATTCAAGCACTTTTATCTTAACATGGCAGTGGCTAGTGGGCGCTGTGGAGCCACCTGGCCACTCCCGATCTAATATTAGCATATATGTATACTTGAGAGGACACTTTTATCAAGCTTGTAAAGTTTCAGGCAAGTCTCACAAAGTATGTGGGAGTAAAACCAACTTCTTGTTTCATGGCGGAACATCGAAATTCGTTGCGACGCCTTGGATACATCGTTCGATAAATCCAAAAACGCTTCGCAATTTAACATTGGCAAGGTCTTTAGATATCATTCGTCAAATTTTAAGTTGATCAGATAAAATGTCTAGGAGGAGTTCGTTAAAGTACGATGCCTGTTAATGGCAAAAAATTTTAAAAAGTTGCAATTTCAATTAAAAATGGCGGACTTCCTGTTGAGTCTAGGTGATGGCACCAAGAGACTTTTTTTAGGTTTCGGCATAATCCACATGTCCCCCGAATTTCGTACATGAAGGTGAAAAGGACCCCGAGGGCTGCTTCGTTAAAATTTTCTAGGGGGCGCTATAATGCCATTTTGCCACAACCATGCGTGCTCCCAATATCCGTGTGAAAGGAATGACTGGCTTAATACGTGTGCAAAATTTCGTGAGAATTCAAGCATTTTTAGACAATCAAAAGGGCAATTGTTTTAAAAAAATGATTGGGGGCGCTATAGAGCCATTGTCCAACATTAAGTTCCAATTGGTGTATCAAATTGAAGACCATAAGATAGTTTTAATTTCTGCAACGTTTTGCAAGTTTTGGAGTATTCTAAGGCCCTCAAACGTGTTCGTAAAATTTGGATAAACGCAGGAAATGGCTCATAGCTCACTTCCTGTTTGTCCAAAAAATTTCTAAAAAATTTCCATAACCCTGCCTGACAAATTCAATGATCACACCAAATTTCATGAACATTCAAGCACTTTTATCTTTACATGGCCGTGGCTAGTGGGCGCTGTGGAGCCACCTGGCCACTCCCGATCTAATATCAGCATATATTTATACTTGGGAGGAAACTCTTATCAAGCTGGTAAAGTTTCAGGCAAATCTCACATAATATGTGGGAGTAAAACCAACTTCCTGTTTCATGGCAGAACATCGAAATTCGCGGCAACGCCACGGATACATCGTTAGATGAATCCAAAAAAGCTTTGCAATTTAACATCAGCATGGTGTCTAGATGTCATACGCCAAATTTTAAGTTGATCGGATAAAATCTCTAGGAGGAGTTCGTTAAAAATGACGCCTGTGAATGGCGAAAAAATCAAAAAAAGTGGCAATTTCAATTAAAAATAGCGGACTTCCTGTTCAGTCTAGGTCATGGCACCAAGAGACTTTTTTTTAGGGCTTGGCATCATCTACATGGACACCGAATTTTGTACATGTAGGTTAAACACGCTGCAAGGGCTGCTTCATTGAAATTTTCTAGGTGGCGCATTAATGCCATTTTGCCATGCCCATCTGTAAACCCTATATCATATTAAAACCTATGACCGGCTTTATAAGTTTGCAAAATTTTGTGAGTTTTCGAGCATGTTGAAGCCCTCAAAAATGCAATTATGTATTAGGGGGCGCTATAGAGCCACCATGTCACACCCAGTGCCAAATGAGACATCAAATCGAAGAGATTCATGTTTTCAACCTATGAGCCAAGTTTGGCGAGTTTTTGAGAAAGATAAGACCCTCAAAAATGTCTTCGTAAAATCTGAAAAAACGCAGGAAATGGCTCATAGCTCACTTCCTATGAGGCAAAAAAATTTCAAAAAAATTGACAGAAAACTTCATAACGACTACTATGGCCATGTCGAATTTCGTGAGAATCCAAGCAATTGCATTCCAAAATGGCCGCATGTTTGGTGGCGCTATAGAGCCACCGGGGCATGTCCAAGCACAGAAATAACAATACTTTGAAATTTTCACCACGACTGACGTCTGCAAATTTTTGTGAGTTTTCGTGCATGGCAAGGCCCTCAAAAATGCGTTCTTGCAGCATGATGATGATGATGATGATGATGATGATGATGATGATGATGATGATGCACAATTTTGCAAATCAACTTTGTCCCTTTACAACTCCACACCCATTAAAAAGGCTAAATTCTTGCTCTGTTTGCCACCTAAATCAATTCCACTAACTTTAAGCAACCACAGCCATGTTGCACAATGCAGATTTAATACCTCCATCTGTCATCTCACACTTACATGACATGCTTACCAACTGCCAAATCCACTCTGATGACAATAACCAGCTAATTTTCTTACTAACAAAATCATCATTCTTGCCTCTTTGAGAAACCATGTAAAACATTACATCTTAAATCACCATATTCAACGGATTCCCTCGTCATCAAACTTCAGACACTTCAACAACTTACCAGCTCTCTCTAGTCAGTTTCACTTGTTCTTTTCTTCCCCCTTGGGAATGCCTCGCTCCACTGTCAACAACTTGTATTTTGTTACGCATTCCTAAGCCAGTGTTTTCTTAGAAAATTTTTATATCCATCTACTTGTCCAATCAATGATATCTCTTGTTTAGTTCCTTTTGCCTTTTTTTTTTTTCAAACATTGGTAAAAAAGCAAAATTTCCTATCCTGCAACCACTGTAAGAATTCCACAAAACACCAAACATAAGCCAATCAATGGGCACCTCAAATAACTCTTAAACGAATTGTTAGTCACTTGATTAATGCTAATATTATTGTTGACATCTACATAAGGCCCTCCACGGAACAAGATGACAACAGTATTCAATCCAACAAAACAGAACCAACAAAAGCCAGCCATGTCGTTGTCCACAGACATCCACAGAGTCAGGCTCATTCACATTGATCTCCACACATGCAATCTGAGCTCAGAATACATATGCACACTCACACCTCAGTACACCCTCCTTCCTCACATTCATTCACATTGGAAAAGCTCCAAGATTCTAATTTTCTTATGACCTGCTTCGATAACATACGCAGACAACATTCTGTTTCAATAGCATTCAATCGGTAAGTTTTTACAAATGGTTCAAACCACGAGCGGAGCACCTGGTTTCCCTGTTACGGATGAGGACATCCCTCCATTGCTACACGCATATCACCCTGCGTCCATGCCCATAGATTCATCAGCCAATTGGTGCATGGTCATTGGACCAGGCTGCAGTACCGAGTGCATGATTGCGTGTGATTTATTATAATCGCAATTCAGTAAATATAATCGTTAATTTGGATCTTAATCACACCTTAACGTTCTAAATCAGATTAAAATTTTCAAAGTTATTTATGGTGGTATCCCTCTATTAATTAATCACCTAAATCCTTCGACTCTCTGCCGAAGGGAAATTAAACAAAAAAGAAAAAAAAAAAGAGAAGAAAAAAATATTATAACTAGCCTACTTAATATCAACAAATATTCCCTTTCCCACCCGTTGCCAATGTCAGTACTAAATTTATTGTTTGGCTTGAACTGTTTTAGTTCCAGTGCTTCCAGTCACAAGGAGCCAAGCTTCTACACCGCTTTTGCGATGCGGACACTCATGCGACCGGAGAACCAACAGTCAATCCGTAGCCCAATAAAACCTCTGTCGTGTGTCACAGCCCACCCAAACAGTTTGGAAAAACTGAGGATTGGTCAGAGGTATCCCAACAGAGACCAAAGACTTCTCCTCCAAGGAAGTATTTTCCTGGGGTCTTGTGTATTTGTCGACCCGAGGATAAAAACTTCAATTTCTCCAAATATTTATAACACTAACAATAAGCAAAGAATGTGATACACAGAACAGAGACTGAAATGTTTACAAAGTACGCAAAATTTGTATTTCTTTATTACTTATTACTTTTTTCAATTTGTATTTAATTTGTATACTCTGACCTACCCTATCCTATTACGCAAAATTTGATCTCGGCTAATACCCCACAGCTATTTCCCTATTCCTAAAACTATGCGCCAGATTAATCTGTATCCGTCGTTCCCAACCTTATTCACGCACTATGCTCTTGACATCCCACGCTTGATCGGGGCATAAAAAAAGATGCCCGCCCACGCAGCCGGCAATCGTGAAGGTTATTGGGGCGGCTAGATAAACTGTTTATGCAAGCCTTCCTAAAGAAGGCTGCCTGTTCCCCGTAGATCCAACAGGTCTTGTACAAGCCTAGTGCCTGTGCCTTTTAAAGGTCCTCTAAATTCTCTTTTTGAGAATTGCCTATCGCCTGGTCTGAATCCCTCAGGTCGACAGGACTTTTAATCTATATTCTCCTGCTGAGAATAGCCTACTACCTGGTCTGAATCCCTCAGGTTAATAGGGCTTCGAAATACTGTCTAATGAGAGTAGCCCATTGTCTGGTCCGACTCCCTCAGATCAATAAGACTTCTGAAATAGCCTCTTAAGGAGGATAGCCTATTGCCTGGTCTGAATCCCTCAGGTCAATAGGACTTCTAAAATATTCCCCTAATGGGAATAGCCTAGTAACCTAAATTTTCTCTTGTTCAGGTATCCAGGTCTTAATTCATGTCTCTGTTCTGATCAATCACTGAACTTTGTCTGCATCATACACATGAATTCAAAAACATTCAATAAAGGCATATGAAAACTAAAAATGATTCAAAGTATCTAAAAATGGCATGTAATTTTTTTTTTAAAAATTAATTCTGAAACACCCAATAATAGCATATAAAATTTAAAATCAATTCAGAAACATTTCAATAATGGCATAAGGATTTAATTCAAAAATATCACAATGACTTATAAAAATTGTACTGATTTTACACAGACAGGAAACCCTCGATTGCAGACACCTATTCTAAGGAATCTAAGTCCGAAGCAGACTTTGATGGAACAAACTCACCTTACCTTCCCAGTTGTTCTGAGCCCAATAGGTGTCCAACAATCAACAGAATACTGTGACTGTTGTCTGGGCGTCCGGTGCCAGGTGGCCGGAGTCCTTCCCGGACGAGGTCAAATCTGTCCTTCGCTCAGTCAACAACCAGTCCCTCGTGGTCGCCAAATTTGTTGAGGAATTCGTACTGGTTAGCATTGACTTTTAAATGAAGGACCCAGAGACAATTAGCAATTCAATAATTTTACTGTGATTATTCAAAAGGTATTATCGTGTACAGATACAGACAAATGAAAATAGGCTTCAAACCATCAAATGAGACAGACCCATATACAGATGATGATCTTCAGCAAAGGGTTGAAGTGAAGAACACTCAGGTAAGGAGAAGCTTCAAGTGCAGAATGTGAGGTTACACTCAGGAACCAGACGCGAGAACCAAGTAATCCAAAAAGCTTGTGATTTATTAGGAAAGGGGGCGAACCCCCGCAGAGCAGGAGGCAACAGTACAAAGTCCACAATCCAAAAATCAGACTCCCAGGGACGTAATCCAAGTCGTAATCAGGGCAGCAAACACAAAACTCGTGGTCGGGCAAAAAAGGTTTGATACACAGATGCAAACAAATCCAAGACAAAGCCAAAATTGTAATGAGGGACGGTCCAGTCAGAAGTGAATCACAGAGAATACAAGGCATAAACAGTCGCAGCACAGGAGAAACGTTCTGACAAAGGGCTGGCTGTGAAATGACTGCTTAAATATACAAACGGGAAGTCACATGCTATGATAGGGAACAGGTGAGCTGGATCAGACTAATTAACAAAGGGCTGAACATGAGGAAGTTCCTAACTACATAAAATTGGCAAAAAGCCAAAAAACAGCGGACAGGGATCACGAAGACAGCCTACAGACAGACATACGGCTCCAGTTAGGGAGTTCTATTGTGCACAGAAAAAGGAGAGAGAACAGAGTTTAACAAGCATGGAGGTTCCGCTGAAACTGCAGCAAAGTAGATTGAGTAAAGACAAGAGGCGGAGACTAGAATAGGCCCGAATGCTGAGAGGTCGTTAATCAATTAGTAAAGTGCAACTATACAATCCCTAGTGCTTGTTAGTAAGTTAGTACTATAAACAGTGTTAGTTTGGGTTAGTATCTTTAACTAAAATAATAAAATGTTAGTATTGTTAGTAATATAGAAAAGCAAGGTGAAGGAAGTAAACGAGATTGGAAGGAATGATTGAAATCCCAGAAACCATTAAATCACCCGAAAAGAGTGGCACATAATACTGGGGCTGTGAGCAATCACAAGACATGAGACCAGACAGGGGAGACAAAGTGCAATGCATGGTGAAAAACAAAACATGGACCGGAATAAAACTGCAATGATGAAATATGGAAGACATACACAGACAAAGCAAAAACAAAACATGGCAAGGCATCTAAATCACAATGCAAAATACAGAGCATGGTCAGACAAGGCAGAATTCAAAATAAACATGGCAAACAGGGCAGAATCACAACACAGAATCTCTGGTCGTAGAGGAGCAGAGGGCTGGCAGAAGAGCCCCGAGTTCCTGATCACATCAATCTTTATAGTTCTAACATACATTCTGGGTGGGATCCTAGCCAACCATTCACCATGCAACACATCATTTCAACCAGCCTGGTGTTCTTCCATCAAAACTGTCCATTACACCCCTTCCTCAAACTAAAAATGTACAGTTAACCTTATCTTATCCATCACTTATCACTTTGTTCTTCCAGGACTTCATGGCAACCTTCACCATTATGAAGCATGCAAAATTTAAAGTTGCTCACACAAGAGTTATGACCGTTTGTTCGCTAGAGTGCCACCTACGAACTGAATGAAACCAAATTTGGTGTGAAGAAGTTACATGGCCTGAAGAAGTGTGCTCTCAAGTTTGGTGATGATTGGTCATTGCATTAAGGAGATACAGCTCTTTATATCAATATAGACCATGCCCTTAAATTTTGTGTGAATTGATTTCACTGCCTAGGAAGAGATAAAAATTGGGTTCATAAACAATTCAAAATGGCAGAAAGTTTGCAAACACAAAAATGGGCGTGGCTTACATGGATTGATTGGTCTTGACCCATAGAATCTAACAAAAAAATAATTTTGTTTCTGTAACCTATGATTTCGAAGTTATTGCCCAAGACATATTTTACCTCTCTTTAGCACCGCCATATGGCCAATCGAAGTAATTTTAATAAAAATGGCTCTTTTCCACATCTTTAACAAGAAAATGAAGTTTGACATTGACAGGTGACAGCTAAAGTGAGTATAAGGGCAACTGAAATTTGATTGGCTAATGTTGGCCATGTTGTTTCATTCATCAATATGTTCTTATAGATTTAAATTTGTTCTTATAGATTTTCATAGCAACCCTGATTAACATGAAGCATGACCATTTGTTTGCTATAGCACCACCTATAGACGCATTTACACCAATGAAAGAATTTAAAATCTCTCCATTCATACATACCTCCCCACCAATTTCACATTGATCCCTTTAGTGGTTTGGCAGAAGATCAACGTTAACGCAGATGCCGACGCTGCCGCGTGATCGCATAAGCTCCCTTAGGTCCGTTGCACCAAGTGAGTTAAATATGAAATTTCTATAGCCCTTCGCCTTGGAAGGCAGTTTTTGAAAAGGTCCACTTCAAATGAACAAAAATGCAGTTACTGTGTACGAAAGCCCGAAACAGGTAGAAAATGCTACGTTTTCAAAAGTACCCAACTATATGTGAACCGAGCCATCCATTTGTGCATGAGCATGTGCATTTATGCAAAGAATAAAGACTGGGGAATAATTTATGAATGAATAATTTAATGTCATGAAAAATTAACTTGGTAATTCTGACAGATTCTACTCTTTTCTTTTATCTGTCAAACACTGAGATCTAAGACATATGTGAGTGTGTCAGTGCATCTGTGGCTGTGTCCTGAGGTGGTGCAGATGCATGTGTGTGCATGTAGACTGTGCAAGCATGTGAAGGGAGCATGGCACTACAATGAATATTTGGGAATGTCCTTAAGTTTAGGCAGGACCATGTACAGCGGGAAAAATAAGTATTGAAGGCGTCAACATTTTAATCAGTAAATGTATTTCTAATGGGGCTACTGACATGAACTTTTCACCAGATGTCGGTCACAACCCAAATAATCCACACGTACAAAGAAGTCAAAACAAATAAGCCCATAAATTAAGTTATGTGATATGAAGTGGAATGACACAGGGAATAAGTATGGAACACATGAAGAAAAGGTGTTGCGAGGGATGGGTGGACACCAGGCGCGAGACAGCAAGATTTAGTCTTGGGGTTTATTATAAAAAAAAGAAAACGGGCATGATGTCTAAACAAAAACTGGGCCCAAATGGTTGCAAAAATCCAACAAAGAAATGCTTCACAGAGCAGAAAAACCCAAGTACAAAACGAGAAACAAAAAGCCACTAGAAACTAGGGAAGAAAACCAATGAACAAAAATAAACAAACTCAGCCAAGGCACATGCGAAAATACAAAACAAGAGCTATGAAAACAGACTATGCCAGCACAAGGCAAGGCCATGAACTAGGTGGGACCGCGATGAACATGAAACAAGACTGTCTGCCAACCAACTCCAGTCTCTCCCCAATATAGCAGCAGAAATCACGAGACAAGGAGGAACACCTGTAGAGCGACAGGGAGAAACGAGATTGCTTAATTACGAGGCACGATGACGAGAGACGAAAACAGGCTTAGCAAGATGAGACAATAAGAGCAGGTATTTGCTCATCAAGATGATGAGCGTGTTGCAGCATATAAGAACCCAATAAGATACTACAAACAGAAAAGCGTTAAACTAGAAAACAGTAAAGCACAGGTAAGAATATTAGCGAAAGCAGGAAGCATGCGAGTTAAAACCCTATCTAAATTAGTCATGGTTAGTACGTGCCTGTCTAATGGAAACACCCCCGTGACTGATTATTAAGTAGTTAGTAATCAATTAAGATAATTAACCAGCATGAAGACTAGAAAGCCCGGAAGGAAGAAACGTAAGAAAGAAGTTTGAAACCGTAAGCGACTCCCGAATGTAGTGCAAGAAGTAAAACATGGAAACGACCACGCAGACACTGGAGAGGCGGTTTGGCTGGGCAGACGGGGAAGCAAGACCTGGCGAGATACAAAACATGGCAAAAATAAAAACATGAACAATGAACATGAATAATGAATCCTGGCGCAAGAAACTGTTAAAACCCCGCAGTGTCCTGGCAGAACGGCACAGGACACTGGAAACACAACAGTATCCCCCCCTCACACAAGCGCCACCTGGCACTGACTAGGGGACACCACAAGAAAACTAAGAATATACATGAAACATCTAAAAAAATACTAAGTACAAAAACCCCACAAGAACCTAAGAAAAACAAGAAACAAGAAACATCTAACAAAAACCACAAGACTAAGAACACTAAACATAAACAAGAATACTTGGTCTCCGGCATAAGATGGGTCTAAGGCTTAGGATGAGAGCGATGGTAATCACTGATCAAGCTTTTGTCAAGGATATGTCTGGCTGGGACCCAAGAACGCTCTTCTGGGCCGTATCCTTCCCAATCCACAAGGTATTGGTAGCCTCTGCCTCTGCGTCGACTGTCCAAAAGCTTTTTAACGGTGTATGCCTCCCCTCCGTCGATGAGCCGAGGAGGGGGCGGTAGTTCAGGGGGAGGCAGGTGGGGAGAGGTGGTGATGGGTCTCAGGCACGAGACATGGAAAACCGGGTGGAGTCTTCGCATAGTGGACGGGAGCTTGAGTTTGATGGCAGAGAGGCTGATGATCTTCAGCATTGGGAAGGGACCCAGGAAGCATGGAGCCAGCTTGTGACTGTCCACACAGAGCGGAATATCCTGGGCTGCCAGCCAGACTTTCTGGCCAACCTTGTAGCGGGGAGCAGGGTGCCGACACTTGTCTGCCACGGTCTTCATCTGCTCACCCGACTTGGCTAAGGCGCGACGTGCAGACTGCCACATGCATCAGCACCGGTGGATGAACGCCTTGAAGAATCAATTGATTTTTATTGATTTTCCAGTGAGGAAGGAGTGGAAATACAGAAAAGCACAATGTGTTGTAATCCTGACACGCGCCACGTGAACATGCCGAGCACTTCAGTAATAACAAACATTGAGCTGTTTGTGATGTGTACACTGACACTTGACTTGCTCAATCAGTCGGCTGTCTATCCGAGAATGGAACACAGGCACTGTCACTGACCGACTGATTGTTGAACAGTGACAGTGCAAATGACGCACCACCTCTCAGCGGCTGAGATCTGCCCGTAACATGCCAATAGCTCTTTTTCTCTCTCTGTGTCACAAGCCGTTCCATTTTCTTGATGCAGTAGCATTTTTCGTTTTTTGTTGGCTTTATGTAGGCTATTGACCACTTCCAAAAAAACAAGTCAAGTGTCACTGTGGCGCGCATCAGGATTACAATACCACGCGCTTTTCTTTATTTCCACTCGTGCCTCACTGGAAAACAATAAAAATCATTCGATTCTTCAATTTGCCGCAAATACAGTACATACCTCACCGTTGCGTTTTTAGTGGCGCCAAGTATATTTACTGAGAAAAATGTTGATGTGTACAATACTTATTTTCCCCGCTGTACCTTGAGGAAACTCTATTTAGCATATTCAATTTTAAATTGTTGATGGAGGTCAGTTTGCCAATTGTGTACAGTTTCCACAGAGCTCTCATTATTTTGCTTCTAACACTCAATAATACACTCAACAAAAATGGTTCACTGTGTTTTTTCCCTCTATTATTTTCTCTTGTTCTTAGCTTCCCAAGACGCTGTTAAGCTGTGATGAGGGCACGTGGTGGTCACAAAAGATATTGAAATGACTTTGGACATTGTTTGACATTTTGAGTTAATGGTCTCAACATAGTGTGATTTTGGTTTTCCCGAGGATACCCAGTTTTGTGGTAATAGAGTCATATAATCAAATGTTCTTATCCATTTTGTGTCTTGGATTAACACCAATGACGGGAAAAGCATTCATATTTATTTTCAGTTGTTTCATTTCACAATTATATTCCGGTCAAGTGTTCCAAAACCTTACTTTGTAGAGTATGTATTTTTAAATGAAAAGGAATTCATGATTTATTTTGAGCTCTCACATGTAGCCAGTTTCTTGAGTTTGTTTCACCTTTGCAGTGGCCAATTTGCACAAAAAATATCCTTTCATATGAGCGAACAGCTTCTGGTCTCTAATTCCATAGATTAGTGGAGTTAAGACCCTAGGAACAACATTTGTAATGACAAAAATTGAGAAGAGTATTGTTGTTCTCTGCCCAGGAAATAATTGCAGGAAAAATGCGTTGCACCACGGGGCAATATAAGAGAGCATACACAGCATCACCTGTACAGCATGCAGCAGGATTGTGGTCCGAGCCTTTTTGCCTGAAACAGGATCTGCCTTAGCGGCTTTCACCGCGAACATGACCCTAGCATAAGTATAAACCAAAGTTAACCACACAGAAGAAAGGTAAATAACTAGTACCACTGTAATGCTAACGCTATGGTAGGGTGTATTGAATATGTTGCTGGTGAAGCACATAAGGTGAGCAGAGAAGAAACTTATGGGTTGCGTTACAAATGTAATTATGAGGTCCGTCAAAATGGGAACAGCTGCCACACCCCAGGTAATGGCAAGAACTATGTAGGTTCTGCGTGCTGTACAAAGCTGGGCATGGCGCAGAGGGATACAGATGGCGATGAAGCGCTCGACGGCCATGTCAGCCAGGTTCAGTGGTGTATTCTTGTGGGTTATATCCGCAATGATAAGCACAACAAAACAGACTGTCACTTGGAAAAATGGCAAAATGTAGCTCACAACGTATAAACCCACAGTCACGGACAGCAGGATCATGTCATTTATCACTAAGTTGACATAAAGTATATACCTTGATTCAGATTTGAATATTTCATTCCTGAAGAAAATGACCACAATTATCCCATTGAAATAATTAAAGATTATGGTCAAAAAAACTAGAATGAAGTTCTTTTTGAAAGCTTCTTGAAAAATGTCCATGCGGTCCCATGTTGAGTTCATATTCAGTCCATTTGTCTGTAGAGATGCACTTGTTGCTGAAGTCACAGAATGTAATTTGGTTAGTAAAACATGCAGCCTTTCCAGTAAGTAAAACTGTCAGTCTTTCCTTTGTCTACCCACAAATGCACATAAGGACAAACTATGGGGTCTATTTCATTGTACCATTCTTGAAAATTTCCAACTGTCAAAGTAAAACATCTATCAAACCATAAAAATGTATTTTACCCTCATGGCTCATGATTTTGAAGACTCAAACAAAATGTTTTCATCAGGCAGTTTTAACTCTGGTGAATCATAAAATTTGAGTTTCAGAGAGCTTACCTCAGACTGCTGCTCAGAAAAGTGAGCTGATGCCACACTGTGTGGTTTATATAGAGTAGTCATGCCATTTCATTTTTCTGAATGACTCCTGGGAAATGTTTGAGAGAACACTATGTAGGGTCATTTGAGGTCAGCTTCAGATTGTAATTATGTATAATCATTGGCTGGGAGATGTTGTTTCTCATGGGGAGCTACAGCAAACAGCCTCAGCAACAAAGCAGTTATAAGTTCAGTAAAATGATGCATGCTGTACGTTTGAAGGAAAATAATTGCTTTTGTTCTATGGCACTTTTCCATCAGAATGCATCTGAAATGCTTAACAGGAATAATAACATGCAATGTATGGTCTTACTGGATAAAAAACAGGCTGCTTAACTCCAAGGTTGTTATGTAGGTCTGTAGCTAGCTAGCTGGCTACAGTAGAGGCGGAATGAAGGCAGTAGCATGCGGTAAGCATAAATTTCAGTGGGGCAGAAACTGGCGTCTGAATGACTGAAACACTTCCCAGAGACTGTAATGGGTCAGATGTCCTTGCAGCTGTAAGGCTACAGTGCGCTCAAGAAGTTTGGTGATAAATGGCAAGATGGAAATGGGATGATAGTTTTTAAAGTCATCAGCAGCTGCTCCAGGTTTTTTTTACAACTGGAGGGATAGCTGCAGTTTTGAGAGAGCAAGGGACAGAACCGATAAGAAGAGATGGATTTATAATACTAACGAGAAGGGGGCAGAGAGCTGGCAGACAGATCTTGACTAGTGGGGTGGGCATAGGGTCCAGGAGGTAGGTAGTGGGCCGCGCCTTAGTGGCAAGGTCAAGGGCAAAGTGCTTATCAACAGGTGTAAAGGCAGAGAAGGACTGTACAGGTACTGCGAGGGGGGTGGGAGCGTCACTAAATGTAGTAGCAGTAAGGAATAATTGGAGCTGTCTGTAGATGGCGCTAATTTTATTTTGGAAAAAATTAAGAAAGTCACTGCAGAGATCAGTTGAGGGGGTAAGTGGGAAGGGTTTGGCGGGCTGGAGTAGCTTGTTGACTGTGGAGAAGAGGGCTCTAGGGTTACTCTGACCTCTGGCAATAATAGTCAAACAGTATAGGGATTTAACCTCATTAAGAGACTCCTTGCAGGCCAATATATGGTCTTTATATGCCTGTCCATGGACTGTTTGGCCGGTCTTTCTGCTATGTCACTCCGGTTGGCAGCCAGCAGCCTTCATTTTGCGCAGCTCAGGTGTAAACCATGGAGCAGGGCATAGGAAGGAAACGGTGCGCGTTATCAAGGGGGCAAGATGATTTAGAGCATTAGATAAATGAGAATTGTAACACAAGATCATCAGTGCAAGTGTTTAGTGGTTTACCCAATAACAGTGAGAACATGTACTTGGATTTTGTTACTAACAGTCTCAGTCAGGATATCGGACTGATGAAGACCTTTGGAAACCCCCCCCGTGCTGGCTTAGCCACCAGCTCGTACAGCACACACTCCCATCGACAATGGCAGTTACCGCGATGGTACAGAACGTGTTTAATTGACAATTTCACAATCTCAGTGAGCAATAGTGATAACCATTTTGCCAGGCCTAGACTTATCTCTACCCCGCCCGAGTTGTGCACATTCGTCGCCCGGGAGGCTCCGCTAGTCTTGGCTGCTGCCGGTGACTTGTTGCTCGGTGGTCGTAATACTCTGGCCGCCGTTGAACCACACTCCGCAGCCAAAGTTCCGCAACGCTGTTGGTCCGACTAAATGCCCCGTCTTCTTATCGTTTACACCATATTTCTCTTTTTACCATTAACAACCATGCAGTCCACGTTAACAGCTCACGTCTCTCTATTTTTTTTTTTTTTTTTACAAGGCATTTCCCCCTCTGGTTCCTCTCCCCCAAAACCTTCCACCCCGGTAACCTTTTCTATTATTCTTTAGAAAAATTTGGTCCCCCGCCAATACAACCCATGAGTTGAGCTTGCAGTGTGTCAAATAGCTCAGCAGCATTATGTCCTTAGTGTCCCTATACGTGATGGAGCGTGAGGCACGGAGATGGCAGTGAGGTTCAGGAACAGCAATATTGAACAGAACAGCTTTATGGTCAGAGACAGAGAGACCCTTCAGATAAAGTTTTGATGGAGAAATACCAGTGGTGCAGACAAGATCTAGAATGTGACCTTTTCAGCGAGTGGGAAAGTTTACATGCTGAGTAACATCAAAACAGTTGAGCATATCGAGAAAATTATCCATAAAGTTACAGTTGTTTGAGTCAACATTTATATTTAAGTCACCCAAAACCAGGATAGATGAGTACATAGGGCACACAGAAGATAGCAGTTCAGTAAATTTATTTACAAAAACAGAGGATGTTTAAGGAGGCCTGTAGATAAGTAAAAGGAATAGTGGTAAACCATGTGAATTTCAGAGCAAGACATTCAAAGGATGAGAAATTCTGCAGGGGCACACGCACAACCTTAAAACATGAGTGATAGAGTACAGCAAGTCCTCCCCCACGTCCAGTCAAGCGTAGCTTATCAATAAATTCATACCCAGGTGGGGAGGCTTCGTTTAGTGTGATAAACTCATTTGGTACCTCAAGTTTCAGTTAAACACAAGAAGTCAAAAACCATATCGGTAATTACATCATTAATGAAATGTGCTTTACTGTTAAGAGATTGGACATTAAGTAGATCAAAGGATGGGTTCTCAGAAGCAGAATGATTTTGAGGGACTTTCGTTAACGTAATGGGGCACAGGTTGTTAAAGTCAGCAGTACGCTCTGCGACGTTCTGATTTATGAGACGAGTCCAGCTCCAGAGAGTGTCAGTGTTATTCAGGTGGTGATAATGGGCAAACTTCCTTCGAGAGCCCCTATGGCTGTATTCGGGACGATGACGCAGAAGGCTAAGGTGTTGGTGTGTTCGAAGGGCATCAGGAAGTTTGTGGGGATACGCTGATAAAATTTTAGAACCATGGTTGAGGAACACAGCAGCCCGAGTGCACGCCGACAGGGCCCACGGGAAAACAGCACATCAGCCAAAGCTCATAGACCAGTAGCCAGAGCAGCAACACAACTGTAAATCGCATCAGGGAGACAGATAAAAAATGGGTTCAGCCAACCAAACAGTTCGACCGAGCAAACGCCCCTCGAACACAATAACAGGTTAGCGCTAGCTTTTATTTTCAGGTGCTCACTCCAACTCCACTAGGTACCTCGCTTATGGAAAGATTCCATAATTGTTCCCATGCCTAAAGTCAAGGCCCCAAAAGAGTTAAATGACCTTAGGCCTGTAGCACTCACCTCCCTTGTCATGAAATCATTGGAAAAGATTGTGAAGGATGCTATTCTTAACACTGTTAAAGACAAGTTGGACCCGCTTCAATTTGCCTATAGGTCAAGTAGGGGAGTTGATGATGCCATCTGTACCTTATTGAACATGGTCCTTGCACACTTAGAAGGTGCGAAAACCCTTATACGTCTTATTTTCATTGATTTTTCTTCTGCTTTTAATTGCATTCAGCCGCATATTTTAGTAGAAAGGTTAAAAAGCAATCATGATATTGAGGCTGGTCTGCTTTGCTGGCTGATGGATTTTTTAACTGTCAGATCTCAACGTGTCAAGGTCAATAATGTTTTATCTGATGCTCTTTTTCCTCCACTGCCTCACCACAGGGGTGTGTCCTCTCACCCTGTTATTTGTTTTATATACAAACATGTGTCAAAGTCACTACGCCAGTTGGTATATTGTAAAGTTTGCAGACGATTCCGTCATTGTTTCTCTGTTAAGTTCAGATTATTTTACTCATGGTCCTGTAGTGACTGATTTTATCAACTGGTGTGAGTCATCATTTTTAGAGATGAATGTGGGTAAAACTAAGGAGATGTTCATTGATTTTAGGAAAAATCAGAATGACATCCCTCCAGTGAAGATTGAAGGTCAGGCTGTGGAGGTTGTACAGCAATACAAATACTTGGGTACGATCATTGACAATAAGCTGACCTTTGAGCATCAGGTGGACGCTGCTTGTAAGAAAGCTCATCAACGTATGTTTTTTTTTATCGCAAACTCCGGAATTTTTATGTGGACAGTACTTTTATGAGGATGTTTTATTGTTGTTTTATAGAATCTGTTCTTATCTTATCTTTTATTTGTTGGTATGGGTTGTTGACTCAGAAGGCCAGGTCCCGCCTACGGCATGTTACTGATGTGTGCAGGAAAATAGCAGGTACGCCCCTAAACTGCCTCACCGTCCTGTTCAAGAATAGGTCCCTCAAGAAGGCCTAGTCAATTCTAGCCGACCCCTGTCACCCGCTGTTTGTACAGTTCTCTTTGCTCCCGTCAGGCCGCAGATTTGCTTTAAGGAAGTGCAGAACTAACAGATACAAGAACTCATTTGTACCCGCCATTATTGGCTTCTTAAACACCCTCAACTGAGTGTTTTACTTACTATTTATTAAGTTTTTATCTCTTTTTTATTATTACCATTTTATTTATTTATTTATTTATTTTAATTTCATATGTTTTCTTCAATGTCCATGTTATATTTTTGTCCGTGCTGATGATTGTTTGTGTTGTTTGTTGGCTGTACAACAAATTGCCCCCTTGGAGGATAATAAAGATACCTTGACCTTGACCTTGACCTAATGCACCTAGTCCTAACAGTCTAGCATGCTAGCCAACCAGTGTAACCCAATGACACTCTCAGGGATTGGCAGCGAAGGTAACAGCAAAAGCAAGAGTCTCACCCACTAATATAGCAGGCAAGAAACTTACCCAGGCAGTCTCAGCAGAGTACCCATGAGAGGGCTCGCACATAACGACATATAGGCAAGGCAGACAGGGGGCAAGCGCCCCAGCAGACCGACCATCCTGTTGGGTGGCTAACAGTTCACTTCGCAGTTTTATTCTGCTCAGAAGCAGAAGCAGGGACACAGTAGATCCACAGTTTGTTGTATTGGTGTGGCGTAGTCCAGGTTTGTGGTTCAGCTCCGGTAGACAAGTTAAGCAAGCCAGGCAATTGCGGGAGATACGCTAGTTCAGATCAGATCACTCCTGTTGGCTACTTAACCAGCATAATGGACCAAGCGATGGATTATGCTCGGGAAACTACACAGGTAAAATGACTAAAAGTGATGACACTGAAAGTGTGTAAGAATTACTTTAAACATAGCCAACAAACAAACAAACAAACGATTCTGAGGATTAGTGGCAGCCAAACCGCGCCAGCGTTCACTCACTCACAATTTTACTTTGTTTTTCTTACTTCGGCACCACATATTGGCCAATTAGAATCAAATTTACTGTACTTCGGGCTCCCCGGTGGCTCATCGGTCTAAGCGCGCATACCATAAAGGCCTTGTCCTTCCCGCAGCGACCTGGGTTTGACTCCGGCTCAGGTCATTCGCTGCATGTCTGCTCCCATTCTTCTCCCCAACTTTCCTGTCTCTCTATACTGTACAACTGTCAAATAAAGGAAAATTCCCAAAAAAATCTTAAAAAAAAAAAAAATTACTGTACTTCTCTATAGCGCTACGATTTGGCCAATCAAATAATTTGCATTTAGACTGCCCTTTTACGCATCCATAATAACAGCATAAAGTTTCTTGATTGATAACAGTTCAAGTGAGTATATGGGCCAATGAAATTTAAATGGCTGATGTCAGCCATCTTGTTTGAACTATCACTTTGTTCTTCCAGGACTTCATGGCAACCTTCACCATTATGAAGCATGCAAAATTAAAGTTGCTCACACAAGAGTTATGACCATTTGTTCGCTAGAGTGCCACCTACGAACTGATTGAAACCAAATTTGGTGTGAAGAAGTTACATGGCCTGAAGAAGTGTGCTCTCAAGTTTGGTGATGATTGGACATTGCATTAAGGAGATACAGCTCTTTATATCAATATAGACCATGCCCTTAAATTTCGTTTGAATTGATTTCACTGCCAAGGAAGAGATAAAAATTGGGTTCATAAACAATTCAAAATGGCAGAAAGTTTGCAAACACAAAAATGGGCGTGGCTTACATGGATTGATTGGTCTTGACCCACAGAATCTAATAAAAAAATCATTTTGTTTCTGTAACCTATGGTTTCAAAGTTATTGCCCAAGACATATTTTACCTCTCTTTAGCACTGCCATATGGCCAATCAAAGTAATTTTAATAAAAATGGCTCTTTTCCACATCTTTAACAAGAAAATAAGGTTGGATAATGACAGGTGACAGCTAAAGTGAGTATAAGGGCAACTGAAATTTGATTGGCTGATGTTGGCCATGTTGTTTCATTCATCCATTTGTTCTTATAGATTTTCATAGCAACCCTGATTAACATGAAGCATGACCATTTGTTTGCAAAAGCGCCACCAATGGACGCATTTACACCAATCAAAGAATTTAAAATCTGTGCATTCATATATACCTCTCCACCAAATTTCACATTGATCCCTTCGGTGGTTTGGCAGAAGAAGATCAAAGTTGACGCGGACGCTGACGCGGACACCGATGCTGATGCCAACAATTTGATTGGCTGATGTTGACCATGGTGTTTCATTGATCAATTTGTACTTAAAGATTTATATAGCAACTCTGACTACCATGAAGCAAATAAAATTTCAAGTTGATCGGACAAATGGTTTAAGAGTTATGCCCATTTATTTGCTATAGCGTCACCCATGGACAGACTTATGCCAAATTCGGTGTGTTTGAGCGACCTGGCCTGTGGATGATAGATCTTGCATTTGGTAAGGATTGGTCATTGTATTTAGGATTTACAGCTCATTATATCCATAGAGGCTACGCCCTCAAAATTCATTGGCTTACTGTGGCTACATCCTGTCACTTAGCAAAGTTCTGTCCACTGGAATTTTAGATTTTGGTCTTAAGATGCTGTCTACCAAATTTTGTGCAAATTGATTGCACCGTCTAGGAGGAGATAGAATTTGAAGTTTTTACAAACAATTCAAAATGGTGAAAAATTTGCATAAACGCGAATAGATGGAGCTTATACAGGTTGACTTGTCTTGATCCACAGAATCTAACAAAAAAAAAATTTGTTTCTACGACTTACGGTTCAGAAGATATAGCCTGAAATGTTTTAAAAATCTCTATAGCACCACCTATGGACGGATTTGCACCAATTAAACAATTTATAATCTGTACATCCATATGTACCTCCCCACCAAATTTCACATTGATCTCTTCAGTGGTTTGGCAGAAGATTGACGTTAACGCAGATGCCGACGCTGCCGCGTGATCGCATAAGCTCCCTTAGGTCCGTTGCACCAAGTGAGTTAAAAAGTAAATTTCTATAGCTCTTTGCCTTGGAAGGCAGTTTTTGAAAAGGTCCACTTCAAATGAACAAACATGCAGTTACTGTGTACGAAAGCCCGAAACAGGTAGAAAATGCTACGTTTTCAAAAGTACCCAACTGTATGTGAACCAAGCCATCCATTTGTGCATGAGCATGTGCATTTATGCAAAGAATAAAGACTGGGGAATAATTTATGAATGAATAATTTAATGTCATGAAAAATTAACTTGGTAATTCTGACATATTCTACTCTTTTCTTTCATCTGTCAAACACTGAGATCTAAGACATATGTGAGTGTGTCAGTGCATCTGTGGCTGTGTCCTGAGGTGGTGCAGATGCATGTGTGTGCATGTAGACTGTGCAAGCATGTGAAGGGAGCATGGCACTACAATGAATATTTGGGAATGTCATTAAGTTTAGGAAGGACCATGTACAGTGGGAAAAATAAGTATTGAAGGTGTCAACATTTTTATCAGTAACTATATTTCTAATGGGGCTATTGACATGAACTTTTCACCAGATGTCAGTAACAACCCAAATAATCCACAAGTACAAAGAAGTCAAAACAAATAAGCCCATAAATTAAGTTATGTGTAATGAAGTGGAATGACACAGGGAATAAGTATGGAACATATGAAGAAAAGGTGTTGCGAGGGATGGGTGGACACCAGGTGTGAGACAGCAAGACTTAGTCTTGGGGTTTTTATTATAACGAAAAGAAAACGGGCAGGATGGCCAAACAAAAACTTTGCCCAAAGGGTTGCAAAAATCCAACAAAGAAATGCTTCACAGAGCAGAAAAACCAAGTACAAAACAAGGGAAACAAAAAGCCACTAGAAACTCTAGGGAAGAAAACCAATGAACAAAAATAAATGAACTCAGCGAAAGCACATGCAAAAATACAAAACGAGAGCTATGAAAACAGACTATGATAGCACAAGGCAAGGCCATGAACTAGGTGGGACCGCTATGAACATGAAACAAGACTATCTGCCAACCAACTCCAGCCTCTCCCCAATATAGCAGCAGAAATCACGAGACAACAGGGATGTGATTTGGGTGAAGTGAAATTATCTGAAAATTTTGCTGGGGTCTGGGGCAGCGCCCTGGCTGGGGGACAAGGGGCAGCAAAGCCCCCTGAAGCTCCTGGGTTTTAGTGATTTTTACTGCCATAAGTGTACTAAGAATTCAATAAAATAATAAGAAACAGAATACAATGTATATTCAAGCCAACAAACACATGCAATCTTTGATTTCTAGGTCAAGTCAAAATTTGTCACAAGCTCCAAGCTTTTAAAGAATTTAATCTGCCACTATTGCACTCAGATAAAAGTAAAATTCACCCTTCACACACACACACTAATATAGTTGGGAAACAGCCATTGCATATATTTAAATATAACCGTTAATATAAGTTCGTTGTAGATAAAGATCAGCTGTGCTGGCAGTGGTTGTCACGCACCTGTTAGCTTAAAAATGACTGAGATGTCGGCAGAAGTATCACTCCATGAAAAAATGATTTTTTTTCCAGTGGATATTCTAGTTACAACACGATTGAGCTAGCAAAGCAGTTTCGTGTTGCTATGTACGGTATTTATTCAGTTTAGGGAAATCACGATGTCTACAAAACATAAGCCCAAGTTGGCTGGCTGACAAGGACTAGTTAACGTCAGATCTCATGTATTTCCACTGAAACGGGGAGAATACTAGCAAAAAAACTTTTATATTTTGAGAGTGAAATGCCCACAGTATGAATACATTTTGATTATACATTTTATTTTTTTGGTAATAGTTGTATAATCGCAAGTCAAATCACTGTCGTGACAATAATGACGGTCAAGCACACCCTCGCGTGTAATAATGCTTAAAATTATCTCACAGTGTAAATCAAAATACATCACTGATTCCTTCACATTCAGAAAGGGAAAAAACATTTTCAGCATAGTGTGGCATTGAATTATCTAATCCTTACAGCCTATACACCTACCCTGTGGAGATGAGCTGGGAAACTGAATACTGAAGGAACAGCTCCATCTCTTATCCTGACTGTCTGACCTGTCCTGCCAAAATCCTCCAGTCTGAAGTGCTCACTGCAGAGCATGGATGACGGACTAGCAGAAAACCCCTCCCGTCTGACAGCTGTTTCCCACTGCTTTCTCAGCTTTTTATCTTTGGGAAACCTACATAGTATGTGAAAAGTTAGCTAAGCAACTAACAACAATCAGAGTAGTGACTTCAGGCCAATTTAGTTAAATAGGAAAGAGTTCTTCGTTGTTTGGAGGCTGGTTTCAACACGGGAATCTACAGTAGGCTACTATGCGCGGGACTTCATAATATTAGCCACAAAGTCAGCAAATTCTGTTCGTAATGTTATGGCCCCAATTTGTTATGGCGTCAATTACAGCAAGGGATGACAGACAAAATTCTTCAACTTCAACAGATTTAATTAAACAAACAAAACTAATCTACTCTCTACCCTACTGACCAAGAAAAAAATAGTTACAGTCCCTCGGTAATGGAGATGGGCTGCTATGTTGCGATGTCCTGGGACAGGAAAATTCTCCAACACAGGCAAAAATCCACAAAAAGCTTCACAGGTCTTGAAAAGAGTGACAGGTCTGGTCAAATGTATCCTTCCACTATTTCTCCTTGCAATGTCTCCTACTACTCTCTCGATTTTTCTCCTTATATACTCTTTTCCAGCCCCTCTGAGGCATGCCCGGGACATGCCCAAACCTAGCTTTAGATTGCTTAACAAAAAAAATGTCAATACTGCCATCTAGTGGCTTTTTACCACATTACAGTAAAATTATGTTATAATGGCCAAATACAATCACAAGTATTTTTTCAGTCTTACCTGTGAAAGGTAATCCCATGAGATCAGGTTGGACTGAAAACCGGTTGGTACAATTCCATGCAGCACGTGAGTACTAGCCATGTTTCCATCCACACGTTCTTATGCAAATTAAGTCATATCGAATTAAAAATACCTTATGGAAACGGTGAAATTCGACTTGATTTCAAGATATCGACACAAAGTTTATATGGTTGATTTCATCGGATTTTTTCTTGATTGGTAAAAGGCTTATGCGATAACTGGTAATGGAAACGTTATTTGCCAAATAAATCTGCGACTGCATCGTGACGGTGTTTTGATGCCGTCGTTGCCTTCTGATAATGGTTTGCTAGGTTGCTAATAGCTAGCACATAAGCACTAACTTGTGCAGTTATCATCATTTGTTGGTAGACGTGATCCATTTTGGCAAACTAGTTAATTTTGTCGGCTACCACACTACTTTTGTTTACTTGAAGGTTCTGTGATTCTGTGCAAAAATGAGTGGAAACAGCTTAAAATGTCATAAATCTATTCAATACACCGATTTTATCGCATAACAGCAAGTGAGTCATTACGCACAAGTTTTTATTCGCTTTAATGCTGTTAGATGGAAATGCATTTTCGCCACCTTTATTCGCATGGATATTTTTGGCGAACTTCAGATAATTCGATTGACAAGTGGATGGAAACATAGCTAATGAGGCATCTTCTCCGTTCGCTCTGGCCACATCTAATATAGCAGCGACGTCGACGTATGATTCAGCACGCAATGCGGCGTCTACGTAGCCTATATTATGTCTATGAAGCCGACAAAGTGCGAGAAATCAAAAACCACTTTGCCTTCCTGATAACTAACAACCGCCTTCATTGGTCTATGGGGAGAGATCAGCCAATCGCGCGCTCCGTTTCAATTCAGTTACAGAAATAATAAAAGTCGGAATGCTGTAGATATGAAATCGGATTTTCATGGCTGAAAAATCAGAGTTTTAAATTTTTTTTTATTTTTGGAGATAAAAAAAGCGGAATTCCGCGAATTAGCGGAAAAAATCACAAGTATGGAGACAAGGAGGAACACCTGTAGAGCGACAGGGAGAAACGAGATTGCTTAATTTCGAGGCACGATGACGAGAGAGGAAAACAGGCTTAGCAAGACGAGACAATAAGAGCAGGAATTTGCTCATCAAGATGATGAGCGTGTTGCAGCATATAAGAACCCAATAAGATACTACGAACAGAAAAGCGTTAAACTAGTAAACAGTAAAGCACAGGTAAGAATATTAGCGAAAGCAGGAAGCATGCGAGTTAAAACCCTATCTAAATTAGTCATGGTTAGTATGTGCCTGTCTAATGGAAACACCACCGTGACTGATTGTTAAGTAGTTAGTAATCAATTAAGATAATTAACCAGCATGAAGACTAGAAAGCCCGGAAGGAAGAAACGTAAGAAAGAAGTTTGAAACCGTTAGCAACTCCCGAATGTAGTGCGAGAAGTAAAACATGGAAACGACCACGCAGACACTGGAGAGGCGGTTTGGCTGGGCAGACGGGGAAGCAAGACCTAACAAGATACAAAACATGGCAAAAATAAAAACATGAACAATGAACATGAATAATGAATCCTGGCGCAAGAAACTGTTAAAACCCTGCAGTGTCCTGGCAGAACGGCACAGGACACTGGAAACAACAGTATCCCCCCCCTCACACGGTATTAGACGGTATTAGAAAGGCAGACAATTTGAAGGTCTTTAAGTATCTTTTGAAATGTGCATGTTTGAACAACTATAAACTTATCCAACAAAATGACATTGGATAAACTAAAACGGAACCATAGCGGGCAGTAACAATAGGGGTTGTTTAGACTAAATATGTGGACTGCTATTGTTGAATCTGTTCCATTGCATCTGCTGAACACATCAGGCCACCTGTCTAAAGAAACCGTCACAGCACATTACCACAGACAGCTGTAACCAACATGGACCTTATAAACTGGTCGTTAAATGCAATTGACAAAATTATTTCCACCTGGAGAACCGAAATGCCGGATGGGACATTCTGCATGGGGAAAGTGGCGTTAAGCTGTGTTTGGCAGTCCTGGACATCGAGGATGTGGAACATCTATCTAGTTGGATTTATGATGAAACATCATTGGGGCTCGGCCTGTATTTGATCGACCACAGGATAAAAAAACTTTGAAAACATGGTTATCCTCGACATAAAGCTCAATAAAATTGGATTTGACGTCAAAAAAAACTAAATATACTGCGAGGGGTCATTAAATCCGACAAGGCAAGGGTGAACCAAGTCGACGGAGATGATGACTAACTAAAGAGATCCATGCAAAGATCCGGTATTATTGCACCTTCCACCTATTCCAAATCACTAAACAAACCAACTGATGAAGAAAGGAGTTCAGGTTTCTCTGGACCAAGTCTAATGGATTAAATCAAGAGTGACTCTCAAATCTAAACTTGCATAGACACTCAGCTATATTGTGATTAAAATTCTTCATGATGTTCACAACTCTTTATTATCTTATGTTGTGGCGCTTAAATCCAGCTCTGTTGTGATATATGAATCTCTATGATATCTTAACCATAATCAAACTGTTTTTCTGGAAGTTGGGGGCGGGACTTTGACAAGCGATCTAAACTTCTCCCGCGAGGTTTATGATACATGTTGTATTGAAATTGTCATGAAATGAGTATACAATCATGCTGAAAATAAAAACAAAACAAACAAACAAACACAAGCGCCACCTGGCGCTGACTAGGGGACACCACAAGAAAACTAAGAATATACATGAAACATCTAAAAAAATACTAAGTACAAAAACCCCACAAGAACCTAAGAAAAACAAGAAACATCTAACAAAAACCACAAGACTAAGAACACTAAACATAAACAAGAATACTTGGTCTCCAGCATAAGATGGGTCTAAGGCTTAGGATGAGAGCGATGGTAATCACTGATCAAGCTTTTGTCTAGGATATCTCTGGCTGGGACCCAGGAACGCTCTTCTGGGCCGTATCCTTCCCAATCCACAAGGTATTGGTAGCCTCTGCCTCTGCGTCGACTGTCCAAAAGCTTTTTAACGGTGTATGCCTCCCCTCCGTCGATGAGCCTAGGAGGGGGCAGTAGTTCAAGGGGAGGCAGGTGGGGAGAGGTAGTGATGGGTCTCAGGCGCGAGACATGGAAAACCAGGTGGAGTCTTCGCATAGTGGACGGGAGCTTGAGTTTGATGGCAGAGAGGCTGATGATCTTCAGCATTGGGAAGGGACCCAGGAAACGTGGAGTCAGCTTGCGACTGTCCACACAGAGTGGAATATCCTGGGCTGCCAGCCAAACTTTCTGGCCAACCTTGTAGCAGGGTGCAGGGCGCCACCTGTCCGCCGCGGTCTTCATCTGCTCACCCGACTTGGCCAAGGCGCGAAGTGCAGACTGCCACATGCGTCGGCACCGGTAGAATGCCTTGAAGAATCAATTGATTTTTATTGATTTTCCAGTGAGGAAGGAGTGGAAATACAGAAAAGCACAATGTGTTGTAATCCTGACGCGCGCCACGTGCACGCGTCAAGCACTTAAGTAATAACAAACATTAAGCTGTTCGTGATATGTACAGTGACACTTGACTAGTTCTTTTTGGTGTGGTCAATAGCCTATATAAAGCCAAATGACGCACCACCTCTCGGCGGCTGAGACCTGCCCGTAACATGCCAATAGCTCTTTTTCTCTCTCCTGTGTCACAAGCCGTTCCCTTTTCTTGATGCAGTTGCATTTTTCATTTTTTGTTGGCTTTATGTAGGCTATTGACCACACCCAAAAGAACAAGTCAAGTGTCACTGTGGCGCGCGTCAGGATTACAATACCACGTGCTTTTCTTTATTTACACTCGTGCCTCACTGGAAAAGCAATAAAAATCATTTGATTGTTCAATTTGCCGCAAATACAGTACATACCTCATCGTTGCGTTCTTAGTGGCGCTAAGTATATTTACTGAGAAAAATGTTGATGTGTTCAATACTTATTTTCCCCGCTGTACCTTGAGGAAACTCTATTCAGCATATTCTATTTTAAATTGTTGATGGAGGTCAGATTTGCCAATTGTGTACAGTTTCCACAGGGCTCTAATTATTTTGCTTCTAACACTCAATAATACACTCAACAAAAATTTTGTTTTTTCCCTCTATTATTTTCTCTTGTTCTTAGCTTCCCAAGATGCTGTCAAGCTGTGATAAGGGCACGTGGTGGTCACAAAAGATATTGAAATGACTTTGGACATTGTTTGACATTTTGAGTTAATGGTCTCAACTTAGTCTGATTCTAGTTTTCCAGAGGATACCCAGTTTTGTGGTAATAGAGTCATATAAACAAATGTTCTTATCCATTTTGTGTCTTGGATTAACACCAATACGGGAAAAGCAATTGTATTTATTTTCAGTTTTTACATTTCACAATTATATTAGGTCAAGTGTTCCATAACGTTACTTTGTAGAGTATGTATTTTTAATGAAAAAGGATTTCATGATTTATTTTGAGCTCTCACATGTAGCCAGTTTCTTGAGTTAGTTTCACCTTTGCAGTGGCCAATTTGCACAAAAAATATCCTTTCATATGAGCAAACAGCTTTTGGTCTCTAATTCCATAGATTAGTGGAGTTAAGACCCTAGGAACAACATTTGTAATGACAAAAATTGAGAAGAGTATTGTTGTTCTCTGCCCAGGAAACAATTGCAGGAAAAATGCGTTGCACCAGGGGGCAATATAAGAGAGCATACACAGCATCACCTGTACAGCATGCAGCAGGATTGTGGTCCGAGCCTTTTTGCCTGAAACAGGATCTGCCTTAGCAGCTTTCACCGCGAACATGACCCTAGCATAAGTATAAACCAAAGTTAACCACACAAAAGAAAGGTAAATAACTAGTACCACTGTAATGCTAACGCTATGGTAGGGTGTATTGAATATGTTGCTGGTGAAGCACATAAGGTGAGCAGAGAAGAAACTTATGGGTTGCGTTACAAATGTAATTATGAGGTCCGTCAAAATGGGAACAGCTGCCACACCCCAGGTAATGGCAAGAACTATGCAGGTTCTGCGTGCTGTACAAAGCTGGGCATGGCTCAGAGGGATACAGATGGCGATGAAGAAGCTCGGCGGCCATGTCAGCCAGGTTCAGTGGTGTATTCTTGTGGGTTATATCCGCAATGATAAGCACAACAAAACAGACTGTCACTTGGAAAAATGGCAAAATGTAGCTCACAACGTGTAAACTCACAGTCGCAGACAGCAGGATCATGTCATTTATCACTAAGTTGACATAAAGTATATACCTTGATTCAGTATAGAATATTTTGTTCCTGAAGAAAATGACCACAATTATCCCATTGAAATAATTAAAGATTATGGTCAAAAAAACTAGAATGAAGTTCTTTTTGAAAGCTTCTTGAAAAATGTCCATGCGGTCCCATGTTGAGTTCATATTCAGTCCATTTGTCAGTAGAGATGCACTTGTTGCTGAAGTCACAGAATGTAATTTGGTTAGTAAAACATGCAGCCTTTCCAGTAAGTAAAACTGTCAGTCTTTCCTTTGTCTACCCACAAATGCACATAAGGACAAACTATGGGGTCTATTTCATTGTACCATTCTTGAAAACTTCCAACAGTCAAAGTAAAAACATCTATCAAACCATAAAAATGTATTTTACCCTCATGGCTCATGATTTTGAAGACTCAAACAAAATGTTTTCATCAGGCAGTTTTAACTCTGGTGAATCATAAAATTTGAGTTTCAGAGAGCTTACCTCAGACTGCTGCTCAGAAAAGTGAGCTGATGGGACACTGTGTGGTTTATATAGAGTAGTCATGCCATTTCATTTTTCTGAATGACTACTGGGAAATGTTTGAGAGAACACTATGTAGGGTCATTTGAGGTCAGCTTCAGATTGTAATTATGTCTGATCATTGGCTGGGAGATGTTGTTTCTCATGGGGAGCTACAGCAAACAGCCTCAGCAACAAAGCAGTTATAAGTTCTGTAAAATGATGCATGCTGTACGTTTGAAGGAAAATAATTGCTTTTGATCTATGGCACCTTTCCATCAGAATGCATCTGAAATGCTTAACAGGAATAATAACATGCAATGTACAGTCTTACTGGATAAAAAACAGGCTGCTTAACGCCAAGGTTGTTATGTAGGTCTGTAGCTAGCTAGCTGGCTACAGTAGATGCGGAATGAAGGCAGTAGCATGCGGTAAGCATAAATTTCAGTGGGGCAGAAACTGGCGTCTGAATGACTGAAACACTTCCCAGAGACTGTAATGGGTCAGATGTCCTTGCAGCTGTAAGGCTACAGTGCGCTCAAGAAGTTTGGTGATAAATGGCAAGATGGAAATGGGATGATAGTTTTTAAAGTCATCAGCAGCTGCTCCAGGTTTTTTTAGAACTGGAGTGATAGCTACAGTTTTGAGAGAGCAAGGGACAGAACCGATAAGAAGAGATAAATTTATAATACTAACGAGAAGAGGGCAGAGAGCTGGCAGACAGATCTTGACTAGTGGGGTGGGCATAGGGTCCAGGAGGTAGGTAGTGGACCGTGCCTTAGTGGCAAGGTCAAGGACAAAGTGCTCATCAACAGGTGTAAAGGCAGAGAAGGACTGTGCAGGTACTGCAAGGGGGGTGGGAGCATCACTAAATGTAGTAGCAGTAAGGAATAATTGGAGCTGTCTGTAGATGGCGCTAATTTTATTTTGGAAAAAATTAAGAAAGTCACTGCAGAGATCAGTTGAGGGGGTAAGTGGGAAGGGTTTGGCGGGCTGGAGTAGCTTGTTGACTGTGGAGAAGAGGGCTCTAGGGTTACTCTGACCTCTGGCAATAATAGTCAAACAGTATAGGGATTTAACCTCATTAAGAGACTCCTTGTAGGCCAATATATGGTCTTTATATGCCTGTACATGGACTATTAGGCTGGTCTTTCTGCTAAGTCACTCTGGTTGGCAGCCAGCAGCCTTCATTTTGCGCAGCTCAGGTGTAAACCATGGAGCAGGGCATAGGAAGGAAACGGTGCGCGTTATCAAGGGGGCAAGATGATTTAATGCATTAGATTAATGAGAATTGTAACACAAGATCATCAGTGCGCGTGTTTAGTGGTTTACCCAATAACAGTGAGAACACGAACTTGGATTTCGTTACTAACAGTCTCAGTCAGGATATCGGACCAATGAAGACCTTTGGAAACCCCCCCCTGCTGGCTTAGCCACCAGCTCGTACAGCACACACTCCCATCGACAAAGGCAGTTACCACGATGGTACAGAACGTGTTTAATTGACAATTTCACAATCTCAGTGAGCAATAGTGATAACCATTTTGCCAGGCCTAGACTTATCTCTACCCCGCCCGAGTTGTGCACATTCGTCGCCCGGGAGGCTCACTAGTCTTGGCTGCTGCCGGTGACTTGTTGTTCGGTGGTCGTAATGCTCTGGCCGCCGTTGAACCACACTCCACAGCCAAAGTTCCGCAATGCTGTCGGTCCGACTGAATGCCCCGTCTTCTTATCGTTTACACCATATTTCTCTTTTTACCATTAACAACCATGCAGTCCACGTTAACAGCTCATGTCTCTCTATTTTTTTTTTTACAAGGCATTTCCCCCTCTGATTCCTCTCCCCAAAACCTTTCCCCCCGGTTACCTTTTCTATTATTCTTTAGACAATTTTGGTCCCCCGCTGATACAACCCATGAGTTGAGCTTGCAGTGTGTCAAATAGCTCAGCAGCATTATGTCCTTAGTGTTCCTATACGGAGATGGCAGTGAGGTTCAGGAACAGCAATATTGAACAGAACAGCTTTTTTTTTTTTAAACTTTATTTTTATTGAAATTTTTGCAGAAAACTTTTGCAGACAACACAACACCTTAAAAAAAAAAAAAAAACCTTAAAAAAAAACACAAGGTCATCAGGGGCTATACAATACAGTACATTTTTCAGTAAAATTAAGTCAGAGTTGCTTTTTCCAGTGTCCGGGTGATTAATATTAATAGTGCATCAGATCTTCTAAATAAATATGTCCAGAATAGGGCCATTACAAAGCATTTACAAGCAGACCAATCATAATACTTAAGTTAGTCACCAAAAAGACCATTGGCACGAATTAAAATTACATATGTATTTATACAGTTGACAATACGTACCAACCCTCTGCTATCATACATTTATGTTCAGAAATGTCATCCATTTGGACCAATACCTACTGAATTTCTCAAAGCAAAGTCTTAATGAAAAGGTCAGTCTCTCCATGTCGTACAATTCCTTTACAATCAATATCCATTCTGCTTTTGTGGGTGGTTCCTTGACAAGCCACTTCCTGGTTATTGCTTTTTTGCTTGCAACTAGTAATATTTTAAGAAGATATTTGTCCTGGGAATTAAGCGTCTGGGGTAAATTCCCCAAATATATGGTTCTGAAACTGTCATCCAGCTCAAGGCCTAATACTAATTTAATAGTGTCTATTACCTCTGACCAATACAGTTGAATAATTTGGCAATCCCAGAATATATGAAAATGATCAGCAAGTAGGTTACCACACTGCCTCCAACAGCAACCAGACTCTGGTCCACCATTCTGACGATATTTTATTTTAGGAGTAACAAAATATCTTATTATATTCTTCCAAGAGAATTCTCTCCATAAATCAGAATTGGAGGTGGTAGACTGGGTTTTACAGATATTTAACCACTCGTCATCAGTCAGAGTTATATTTGCTTCTTTCTCCCATTTCTTTTTCACATATTCAGTTGACAGATTCTTAGACAACTGTAGGCATGAGTATATTTTTGATACAACTTTCTTGTGAATGTTACCCTTATATGCATCAATAAAAATATTGATGAGGCCCATTTCAGTAGTGATATGAGATTTAATGTTTCTATTGAAATGGTTCCTAAATTGTAGATATCTATAAAAGTCCCTTTTCTCCAAATTGTAGGTATCTGTAAGATTCTGGAAGCTTTTCAGACCTGCACTGCTTGAAATTAAGCAACATGATGTAATCCCTTTCCAGGTCCACTGCTTAAACCTGGAGTCCCACTGAGCAGGTCTGAAATCCTCATCGTATGCCACCCATTTTAATAATCTCGCACCCCTCTCTTCCTTTAGCTGTTTACATTCTTTAAACCAGACACTTAGGGGGATCTTTGTCCAGCTACTTAATTTATCTGAGTATAGTTTCTTCAGATTTTTATCTCCTAATATGGATGGAAGAGGGATGTCCAACTGGCTAAACTCCAGGTCCTTCCATTTAGCCGAATAATCCTCAATGCACCAGTAAACTAAATGTTTTAATTGTGCTGCTTTATAGTAATCCTCTAAGCAAGGAAGTGCCATTCCTCCATTATCTTTTGTTAGTTGTAATGTTTTGAGTCGTACCCTGGGTCTCCGACCCTTCCATATAAATCTGGAGATCATATGCTTCCACTCATTAAATTGTTTCATTGGGATCCCTACCGATAATGACTGGAAAAGGTACAGTAACCGAGGCAGGACAATCATCTTTATGATTTCGATTCTGTTATGCAAAGTAAGAGTCAGAGAAACCCATCTGTCCAAATCGGCCTTTATATCCTTTGTGATAATACCATAGTTCATATTATAAATGTGAGCCAAATTCTTCGGAATGTTAACCCCAAGGTACTTAATGCTATTGGAATTCCATTTGAAGTTAAATTTTTTATACATGTCTTCTCGGGGTAAAAAATTATAAGTAAGAGTTTGAGTTTTATGCATGTTCACTTTATATCCTGAATAAAAACCATATTGCTCTAGGCTTGACATAAGTTTGGGCAGGCTAGAATCTGGGTGTGAAAGAGTCACTAAAATGTCGTCTGCGTAGAGACATATTTTATGATCTACTCCTTTCATTTGAATTCCTGTTATAGAAGTATCTTCCCTAATTAATTGAGCTAGAGGTTCTATAAAAAGTGCAAAAAGGGAGGGGCTTAGGGGGCAGCCCTGGCGACACCCCCGTTCCAAAGTAACAATCCTAGAGAGACTTCCATTTATTTTAATCTGAGCTGTTGGACGTAGATACAGGGATTTGAGACAATTTATTACCAAATCATGAAAACCAAAACGTTGCAGCACCAAATACAGAAATTCCCATCGTACAGAATCAAATGCCTTTTCAGCATCAAGACTTATTACAAGGGATTTTAAATGACTTCTACTCATATTCTCAACCAGATACAATACCCGTCTTACATTATCTTGTGGCTGTGTGTCCTTTACAAAACCTGTTTGGTCTGTGTCAATCAATTCAGGTAATATAATTTCGATTCTTTTAGCAATTATTGAGGCAAATAGTCTGTAATCGATATTTAAGACCGAAATAGGTCTGTATGAACTGCAATCCATCTTGTCTTTTCCTGCCTTTTAAAATAACAGATATAATAGCCTGTTTCCAAGATACTGGGGTTTCTCCTCCTTTGAGGACATAATTAAAACATTTTAAGAATAAGGGAGTCAGTATATCTCTAAAGTTCTTGTACCAACCAGCTGGAAAGCCATCTCCCCCTGGTACCTCGCCCGTTTTAAGTCGTGATATAGCACTATCAATCTCTTCCTTTGTAATTTCCTGGGTTATTATTTTATTCTGTTCAGTGCCGATTGACGGTAAATCAAGGGAATCTAAAAATTGTTTTATGACTGGGATCTCTGCTGCTTTTGGTTGGGAGTATAACTCTTCATAGTATTTTTCAAAGGATTGTAGTATTTCTTCTGGTTTATGACATATAGTGTTAGTATAGGGATCTCTAATTTTAAAAATTGATCTTTCAGTTTGTTGTTTCCGCAATTTCCATGCAAGGATTTTTTTGGCTCTGGGTCCACTCTCATAATAATTTTGTTTGATATATTTAAGTTTAATCTCCACCTGTTCGTCGAGTATCCTATTTAAAATTTGTTTGTTTATATTTATTTGTTTGAGTATAAGGGGATCGTTTGACTCTATATGTTGTTGTTCAAGTGTTTTAATCTTGTTAGTTAATTCATTTAACTGTTTCTGTTTCTCGTTTTTTCTTCCTGGAAGACCACATTATTAATTTTCCTCTCAAAAAAGCCTTTGCTGCATCCCATAAAACACTTGGTGAAGATTCTACATTGTTATTTAATTCCATGTATTCATTAAGTTCATTCTTAACAAAATCTTCAAATTTTTGATAATTTAGAAGGCTAGTATTAAGTCTCCAGGTGGTGTTCTTGGGTTTAACATCCAGGTGAAGCTTCCGCTGCATGGTCAGATACATCTCTAATCCCTATACTGCAATCTATTCTATGTCTATCTGATTGAAACATGAAGAAATAGTCAATCCTTGAGTAAACAGCATGTGGTTGGGAGAAGAAAGTGAACCGTTTTGTCGATGGATGAAGATCCCTCCATACATCAATTAAACCTATCTCTTTCAGCATTTTCTTGATATACTTTGTTTCAGAGTTAATCTTTTTCAATGGGTTAGTCGAATCAAGAAGAGGGTGCAACTGGACATTCCAGTCTCCTCCACAAATCAATGTACCTTGAGTTTCTGTGATAATCAACTCAAATATTCTTTTCATTAGCAGTTTATCCTGTCCTGGTGGTTTATAGACATTGAGTAATGTTACTTCTATAGAATCCAAAATCCCTTTTACCATGGCATAACGTCCCTCCTTATCGGAGATCTGTGAGAGGAGCTTGAAAGACACTTTGTTCGAAATTAATCTTGCAACTCCCCTAGCATGCCCCTTTACATAAGAGGAGTAAAATGTATTTTTAAATCCTAGTTTTTTAAATTTTTCATGTTCTTTTTGCATCAAATGAGTTTCCTGCCAAAATATTATGTGGAGGTTTTCCCTTTTCATCTTGGTGATGATTTTCCCCCTTTTCACCGGATTTTGCATACCGTTGATATTAAGTGTGATTACATTATATACCTGCTGACCCATTTTTCATCACGAACATGTGATTTATCCATATTGCAAACCCGAGACGACCTAAACACTCTTATACAAATAACAAAATGCATCTTCATGCAGAACATATCAAATGTAAACTCAAAAGTGACATCCATAGTCGAAGTTTCTTTCAAAGTAACTCCTTCAATGGGAGGAAAAACCCTCAGATTTAAGAGGGGCCTCCCAAGTGCAACCTGGTATAGATCTACCCTAGAGAACAACTAGGTACAAAAATCAACCAACCTATTATTGACTCCCAGACTAAAGGTCCGTTGGCTTGGAGTGGGTTGTAGTCAAAATATCCTTCTAAAATAAAATTATCACCTAATATGAACAAATTTTGCTGAAGATAAACATAACCTGACACAAAGTTTTTTCACTTTACCCCTCAAATTACATATTTTACAGCCGTATTTGTTACCTTATCCGGGGCATACTCGTTAAGGTGTGTTTTTTTCTTGAACAAAAGAAAAAGTCACTTGTCCTGATATTCATGACGGAAACCCTGCAATAATCTCTGTATCCTCTCCCGGTGTGCGCCCTGATTCTGTCGCCTTTCTTTGTCCTTCGTCTGCCAGGAGGTTTTCATCAACTTCTCTGGTGCTGCGTCGGAGGAGCTGTCATCTCCGGTATCATCCGCGATCAGTCCTTTCCTCTTTAAATCCGTCATCGCCTCTGCTGCGCTGCTATACGTGACTGGACCGCTGTCAAAAAACACCCGAAGCTTTGCAAGTGGTGGCGTTTGAAAGCGGAGACCCTTTTCCTTCAGTAATCTTCTGATCGGAGTATACGCTTTCCGTTTCCTCTGAATCTCCATGGGGTAATCGTGATCGAAATACACCCGGTGACCATCAAGAACTATTTCTCTCTTTTTCCATGCCGCTCGAAGTACCGATTCCTTAACATTGTACTCCAAAAAGCAAATCACCACTGACCTGGGGTTTGCACTTGGCGGTGGCTTCGGTACCAGCGCCCTGTGGCAGCGCTGTATACCTAGTTCGCTCCGGGGCAGCGACAGTTCGGTCTTGATAAAATTTTCCACAAACTCCAGCACATTTCCTCCCTCGGAGCCTTCGGGAATCCCATATAGGCGTATATTATTTCTACGCGATCGCGACTCAAGGTGTGTTAACTTTTCTTGCATCTTTTCCTGTGTATTCAGAACTAGGCTAATAGCCTCCTTAGCCAAGGAGCTCCACTCTTCAATGTCCGCCACACGTTGTTCCGCCGCCTCTACTCTGCCAACTGTGTCTTTCAAATCCGTAGCAATTTCATTCAGCTTGCGACCAACTTCCTCCTGGAATTCTGCCAGATTTTTCTTCATGTCCTTGGAAATGGTCTCGTGAAAGCTGTTCAGCTCGGTCTTTATGTCCAAACGGATGGCCTTCAGTTCAGCATGTATGGCTCCGATGTTAGCTTGCAGGGTGTTCCTCGCCTCGTGCTCGTCACTATCCCCGTCTTTTTCTGCCGACTGTCTATTGGATTTTTCAATTCTTTGGGATATTTTGCTTCTCAATTGTCTTTGTGTTTCCCCTTCCATAATTGCCTTCAGAATGCAGTATATTTAGATTAGTTTTCGGGAAATATTATCGACCTGTCTGGGAGCTCTCCCTAATTTTGCTGCTACTCATGTCTACGTCATACCGGAAGTCCCCAAACAGAACAGCTTTATGGTCAGAGACAGAGAGACCCTTAGGATAAAGTTTTGATGGAGAAATACCAGTGGTGCAGACAAGAACTAGAATGTGACCTTTTGAGCGAGTGGGAAAGTTTACATGCTGAGTAACATCAAAACAGTTGAGCATATCGAGAAAATTATCCATAAAGTTACAGTTGTTTGAGTCAACATGTATATTTAAGTCACCCAAAACCAGGATAGATGAGGGCACACAGAAGATACATAAATTTTATTTACAAAAACAGGGATGTTTAACCCTTTCGCAGGCACAGAAGATAGCAGTTCAGTAAATTTATTTACCAAAAACAGAGGATGTTTAAATTGGAGGCCTGTAGATAAAACGTAAAACAACGGGATGAAGTTTTTTGCTTTAGTGGTAAACCACGTCCAAACGAACTTCAGAGGATTAAAACAAGACATTCAAAGGATGAATAACAATCATATTTTAATAAAACCCAAAATTAATCTCTGCAGGGGCACACACACAACCTTAAAACATGAGCGATAGAGCATGGCAAGTCCTCCCCCACATCCAGTCAAGCGTAGCTTATCAATAAATTCATACCCAGGTGGGGAGGCTTCATTTAGTGTGATAAACTCATTTGGTACCTCAAGTTTCAGTTAAACACAAGAAGTCAAAATCCATATCGGTAATTACATCATTAATGAAATGTGCTTTACTGTTAAGAGATTGGACATTAAGTAGATCAAAGGATGCGTTCTCAGAAGCAGAATGATTTTGAGGGACTTTCGTTAACATAATGGGGTACAGGTTGTTAAAGTCAGCAGTACGCTCTGCGACATTCTGATTTATGAGACGAGTTCAGCTCCAGAGAGTGTCAGTGTTATTCAGATGGTGATAATGGGCAAACTTCTTTCGAGAGCCCCTATGGCTGTATTCGGGACGATCACGCAGAAGGCTAAGGTGTTGGTGTGTTCGAAGGGCATCAGGAAGTTTGTGGGGATACGCCGATGAGTATTTTAGAGCCATGGTTGAGGAACACAGCAGCCCGAGTGCACGCCGACAGGGCCCACGGGAAAACAGCGCATCAGCCAAAGCTCATAGACCAGTAGCCAGAGCAGCAACACAACTGCAAATTGCATCAGGGAGACGGATAAAAAATGGGTTCAGCCAACCAAACAGTTCGACTGAGCAAACGCCCCTCGGACACAACAACAGGTTAGCGCTAGATTTTATTTTCAGGTGCTCACTCCAACTCCACAAGGTACCTCGCTTATGGAAAGACTCCATAATTGTTCCCATGCCTAAAGTCAAGGCCCCAAAAGAGTTAAATGACCTTAGGCCTGTAGCACTCACCTCCCTTGTCATGAAATCATTGGAAAAGATTGTGAAGGATGCTATTCTTAACACTGTTAAAGACAAGTTGGACCCGCTTCAATTTGCCTATAGGTCAAGTAGGGGAGTTGATGATACCATCTGTACCTTATTGAACATGGTCCTTGCACACTTAGAAGGTGCTAAAACCCTTATACGTCTTATTTTCATTGATTTTTCTTCTGCTTTTAATTGCATTCAGCCGCATATTTTAGTAGAAAGGTTAAAAAGCAATTATGGCATTGAGGCTGGTCTGCTTTGCTGGCTGATGGATTTTTTAACTGTCAGATCTCAACGTGTCAAGGTCAATAATGTTTTATCTGATTCTCTTGTTTCCTCCACTGGCTCACCACAAGGGTGTGTCCTCTCACCCCTGTTATTTGTTTTATATACAAACATGTGTCAAAGTCACTACGCCAGTCGGTATATAGTAAAGTTTGCAGACGATTCCATCATTGTTTCTCTGTTAAGTTCAGATGATTTTACTCATGGTCCTGTAGTGACTGATTTCATCAACTGGTGTTAGTCATCATTTTTAGAGATGAATGTGGGTAAAACTAAGGAGATGTTCATAGATTTTAGGAAAAATCAGAATGACATCCCTCCAGTGAAGATTAAAGGTCAGGCTGTGGAGGTTGTACAGCAATACAAATACTTGGGTACGATCATTGACAATAAGCTGACCTTTGAGCATCAGGTGGACGCTGCTTGTAAGAAAGCTCATCAACGTATGTTTTTTTTATCGCAAACTCAGGAATTTTTACGTGGACAGTACTTTTATGAGGATGTTTTATTGTTGTTTTATAGAATCTGTTCTTACCTTTTCTTTTATTTGTTGGTATGGATTGTTGACTCAGAAGGCCAGGTCCCGCCTACGGCATGTTACTGATGTGTGCAGGAAAATAGCAGGTACGCCGCCAAACTGCCTCACCGTCCTGTTCAAGAATAGGTCCCTCAAGAAGGCCCAGTCAATTCTAGCCGACCCCTGTCACCCGCTGTTTGTTCAGTTCTCTTTGCTCCCGTCAGGCTTTTGCTTTAAGGAAGTGCAGAACTAACAGATACAAGAACTCATTTGTACCCGCCATTATTGGCTTCTTAAACACCCTCAACTGAGTATTTTACTTACTATTTATTAAGTTTTTATCTCTTTTTTATTATTACCATTTTATTTATTTATTTATTTTAATTTCAATGTTTTATTCAATGTCCACGTTATATTTTTGTCCGTGCTGATGATTATATGTGTTGTTTGTTGGCTGTACGACAAATTGCCCCCTTGGAGGATAATAAAGATACCTTGACCTTGACCTTGACCTAATGCACCTAGTCCTAACAGTCTAGCATGCTAGCCAACCAGTGTAACCCAATGACACTCTCAGGGATTGGCAGCGGAGGTAACAGCAAAAGCAAGAGTCTCACCTACTAATATAGCAGGCAAGAAACTTACCCAGGCAGTCTCAGCAGAGTACCCATGAGAGGGCTCGCACATAGTGACATATAGGCAAGGCAGACAGGGGGCAAGCGCCCCAGCAGACCGACCATCCCGTTGGGTGGCTAACAGTTCACTTCGCAGTTCTATTCTGCTCAGAAGCAGAAGCAGGGCACAGTAGATCCACAATTTGTTGTATTGGTGTGGCATAGTCCAGGTTTGTGGTTCAGCTCCGGTAGACAAGTTAAGCAAGCCAGGCAATTGCGGGAGATATGCTAGTTCAGATCAGATCACTCCTGTTGGCTACTTAACCAGCATAATGGACCAAGCGATGGATTATGCTCGGGAAACTACACAGGTAAAATGACTAAAAGTGATGGCACTGAAAGTGTGTAAGAATTACTTTAAACATAGCCTACAAACAAACAAACACACGATTCTGAGGATTAGTGGCAGCCAAACCGCGCCAGCGTTCACTCACTCACAATTTTACTTTGTCTTACTTCGGCACCACATATTGGCCAATTAGAATCAAATTTACTGTACTTTGGGCGCCCCGGTGGCTCATCGTTCTCAGCGAGCGTACCATAAAGGCCTTGTCCTTCCCGCAGCGACCTGGGTTTGACCTCAGGTCATTTGCTGCATGTGTGCCCCCATTCTTCTCCCCAACTTTCCTATCTCTCTACACTGTACAACTGTCAAATAAAGGAAAAATTCCTTAAAAAATCTTTAAAAAAAAAAAAATTACTGTACTTCTCTATAGCGCTACGATTTGGCCAATCAAATATTTGCATTTAGACTGCCCATTTACGCATCCATAATAACAGCATAAAGTTTCTTGATTGATGACAGTTCAAGTGAGTATACGGGCCAATGAAATTTAAATGGCTGATGTCAGCCATCTTGTTTGAACTATCACTTTGTTCTTCCAGGACTTCATGGCAACCTTCACCATTATGAAGCATGCAAAATTTAAAGTTGCTCACACAAGAGTTATGACCATTTGTTCGCTAGAGTGCCACCTATGAACTGATTGAAACCAAATTTGGTGTGAAGAAGTTACATGGCCTGAAGAAGTGTGCTCTCAAGTTTGGTGATGATTGGACATTGCATTAAGGAGATACAGCTCTTTATATCAATATAGACCATGCCCTTAAATTTCATGTGAAATGATTTCACTGCCAAGGAAGAGATAAAAATTGGGTTCATAAACAATTCAAAATGGCAGAAAGTTTGCAAATACAAAAATGGGCGTGGCTTACATGGATTGATTGGTCTTGACCCATAGAATCTACCAAAAAAATAATTTTGTTTCTGTAACCTATGGTTTCAAAGTTATTGACCAAGACATATTTTACCTCTCTTTAGCACTGCCATATGGCCAATCAAAGTAATTTTAATAAAAATAGCTCTTTTCCACATCTTTAACAAGAAAATAAAGTTGGATAATGACAGATGACAGCTAAAGTGAGTATAAGGGCAACTGAAATTTGATTGGCTGATGTTGGCCATGTTGTTTCATTCATCCATTTGTTCTTATAGATTTTCATAGCAACCCTGATTAAAATGAAGTATGACCATTTGTTTGCTATAGCGCCACCTATGGACGCATTTACACCAATCAAAGAATTTAAAATCTGTCCATTCATATATACCTCCCCACCAAATTTCACATTGATCCCTTTGGTGGTTTGGCAGAAGAAGATCAAAGTTGACGCGGACGCCGACGCGGACACCGATGCTGATGCCAACAATTTGATTGGCTGATGTTGACCATGTTGTTTCATTGATCAATTTGTACGTAAAGATTTATATAGCAACTCTGACTACCATGAAGCAAATAAAATTTCAAGTTGATCGGACAAATGGTTTAGGAGTTATGCCCATTTGTTTGCTATAGCGTCACCTATGGACAGACTTACACCAAATTCAAGAGTCGACAAGAGCCGACCATACTGCCTGAAAGGTTCAAGAAAAAAAAATTTGCTTCCTGGCCGCATCACTGTCGCGACAATAATGACGGTCAAGCACACCCTCGCGTGTCATAATGCTTAAAATTATCTCACAGTGTAAATCAAAATACATCACTGATTGCTTCACATTCAGAAAGGGAAAAAACATTTTCAGCACAGTGTGGCATTGAATTATCTAATCCTTACAGCCTATACACCTACCCTGTGGAGATGAGCTGGGAAACTGAATACTGAAGGAACAGCTCCATCTCTTATCCTGACTGTCTGACCTGTCCTGCCAAAATCCTCCAGTCTGAAGTGCTCACTGCAGAGCATGGATGACGGACTAGCAGAAAACCCCTCCCGTCTGACAGCTGTTTCCCACTGCTTTCTCAGCTTTTTATCTTTGGGAAACCTACATAGTACGTGAAAAGTTAGCTAAGCAACTAACAACAATCAGAGTAGTTACTTCGGGCCAATTTAGTTAAATAGGAAAGACTTCTTCGTTGTTTGGAGGCTGGTTTCACCGCGGGAATCTACAGTAGGCTATTATGCGCGGGACTTCATAGTATTAGCCACAAAGTCAGCAAATTCTGTTCGTAAAATTATGTTATAATGGCCAAATACAATCACAAGTATTTTTTCAGTCGTACCTGTGAAAGGTAATCCCATGAGATCAGGTTGGACTGAAAACCAGTTGGTACGATTCCATGCAGCACATGAGTACTAGCCATGTTTCCATCCACACGTTCTTATGCGAATTAAGTCATATGAATTAAAAATACCTTCTGGAAACGGTGAAATTCGACTTGATTTCAAGATATCGACACAAAGTTTATATGGTTGATTTCATCGGATTTTTTCTTGATTGGTAAAAGGCTTATGCGATAACTGGTAATGGAAACGTTATTTGCCGCATAAATCTGCGACTGCATCGTGACGGTGTTTTGATGCCGTCGTTGCCTTCTGATAATGGTTTGCTATGTTGCTAATAGCGAGCACATAAGCACTATTACAACTTGTGCAGTTATCATCATTTGTTGGTAACGTGATCCATTTTGGCAAACTAGTTAATTTTGTTGGCTACCACACTACTTTTGTTCACTGGAAGGTTCTGCGATTCAAAGGAAAATGAGTGTAAACAGCTTAAAATGTCATAAATCTATTCAATACACCAATTATATCGCATAACTGCAAGTGAAGTCATTACGCACAAGTTTTTATTCGCTTTAATGCTGTTAGATGGAAATGCATTTTCGCCACCTTTATTCGCATGGATATTTTTGGCGAACTTCAGATAATTTGATTGACAAGTGGATGGAAACATAGCTAATGAGGCATCTTCTCCGTTCGCTCTTGCCACATCTAATATAGCAGCGATGTCGATGTATGATTCAGCGCTCAATGCGGCGTCTACGTAGCCTATATTATGTCTATGAAGCCAACAACGTGCAAGAAATCAACAACCACTTTGCCTTCCTGATAACTAACAACCGCCTTCATTGGTCTATGGGGAGAGATCAGCCAATCGCGCGCTCCGTTTCAATTCAGTTACAGAAATAATAAAAGTCGGAATGCTGTAGATACGAAATCGGATTTTCATGACTGAAAAATCAGAGTTTTAATATTTTTTTTTATTTTTGGAGATAAAAAAAGTGAAATTCCGCGAATTAGCGGAAAAAATCACAAGTATGGAGACAAGGAGGAACACCTGTAGAGTGACAGGGAGAAAAGAGATTGCTTAATTACGAGGCACGATGACGAGAGAGGAAAACAGGCTTAGCAAGAGACAGTAAGAGCAGGAAATTGCTCATCAAGATGATGAGCGTGTTGCAGCATATAAGAACCCAATAAGATACTACGAACAGAAAAGCGTTAAACTAGTAAACAGTAAAGCACAGGTAAGAATATTAGCGAAAGCAGGAAGCATGCGAGTTAAAACCCTATCTAAATTAGTCATGGTTAGTACGTGCCTGTCTAATGGAAACACCCCCCCGTGACTGATTAGTAAGTAGTTAGTAATCAATTAAGATAATTAACCAGCATGAAGACTAGAAAGCCCGGAAGGAAGAAACGAAAGAAAGAAGTTTGAAACCGTAAGCGACTCCCAAATGTAGTGCGAGAAGTAAAACATGGAAATGACCACGCAGACACTGGAGAGGCGGTTTGGCTGGGCAGACCGGGAAGCAAGACCTGGCGAGATACAAAACATGGCAAAAATAAAAACATGAACAATGAACATGAATAATGAATCCTGGCACAAGAAACTGTTAAAACCCCGCAGTGTCCTGGCAGAACGGCACAGGACACTGGAAACACAACAGTATCCCCCCTCACACAAGCGCCACCTGGCGCTGACTAGGGGACACCGCAAGAAAACTAAGAATATACATGAAACATATTAAAAAAATATTAAGTACAAAAACCCCACAAGAACCTAAGAAAAACAAGAAACAAGAAACAACTAACAAAAACTACAAGACTAAGAACTCTAAACATAAACAAGAAAACTTGGTCTCCAGCATAAGATGGGTCTAAGGCTTAGGATGAGAGCGATGGTAATCACTGATCAAGCTTTTGTCAAGGATATGTCTGACTGGGACCCCAGAACGCTCTTCTGGGCCGTATCCTTCCCAATCCACAAGGTATTGGTAGCCTCTGCCTCTGCGTCGACTGTCCAAAAGCTTTTTAACGGTGTATGCCTCCCCTCTCCGTTGATGAGCCGAGGAGGGGGCGGTAGTTCAGGGGAAGGCAGGTGGGGAGAAGTGGTGATGGGTCTCAGGCGCGAGACATGGAAAACCGGGTGGAGTCTTCGCATAGTGGACGGGAGCTTGAGTTTGATGGCAGAGAGGCTGATGATCTTCAGCATTGGGAAGGGACCCAGGAAACGTGGAGCCAGCTTGCGACTGTCCACACAGAGTGGAATATCCTGGGCTGCCAACCAGACTTTCTGGCCAACCTTGTAGCAGAGTGCAGGGCGCCACTTGTCTGCCGCGGTCTTCGTCTGCTCACCCGACTTAGCCAAGGCAGTGCAGACTGCCTTCTGGATGAACCATTCAATTGATTTTTATTGATTTTCCAGTGAGGAAGGAGTGGAAATACAGAAAAGCACAATGTGTTGTAATCCTGGCGCACGCCAGGCACGCGTCAAGCACTTCAGTAATAACAAACGCGTTGAGCTGTTAAGTGATGTGTGTGACACTTGACTTGTTCTTTTGGTGTGGTGAATAGCCTTCATAAAGCCAACAAAAAAATTAAAAATGCTACTGCTTCAAGAAAATGGAAACGGTGACAGTGAGAGAAAAAAGAGCTGTGTTCCAGATCTCAGCTTGGAGAGAGGTGGTGCGCCATTTTGCCCCTGTCACTGTTCAACAATCAGTCGGCTGTCTATCCAAGAATGGAACACAGGCACTGTCACTGACCGATTGTTGAACAGTGACAGTGCAAATGACACCACCTCTCCGCGGCTGAGATCAGCCCGTAACATGCCAATAGCTCTTTTTCTCTCTCCTGTGTCACAAGCCGTTCCATTTTCTTGATGCAGTAGCATTTTTCATTTTTTGTTGGCTTTATGTAGGCTATTGACCACACCCAAAAGAACAAGTGTCACTGTGGCGCGCATCAGGATTACAATACCACGCGCTTTTCTTTATTTCCACTCGTGCCTCACTGGAAAAGCAATAAAAATCATTTGATTGTTCAATTTGCCGCAAATACAATACATACCTCACCACAGCGTTCTTAGTGGCGCTAAGTATATTTACTGAGAAAAATGTTGATGTGTACAATACTTATTTTCCCTGCTGTACCTTGAGGAAACTCTATTTAGCATATTGTATTTTAAATTGTTGATGGAGGTCAGATTTGCCAATTGTGTATAGTTTCCACAGCGCTCTCATTATTTTGCTTCTAACACTCAATAATACACTCAACAAAAATGGCGTTTTTTCCCTCTTATTTTCTCTTGTTCTTAGCTTCCCAAGATGCTGTCAAGCTGTGATGAGAGCATGTGGTGGTCACAAAAGATATTGAAATGACTTTGGACATTGTTTGACATTTTGAGTTAATGGTCTCAACTTAGTGTGATTCTGGTTTTCCCGAGGATACCCAGTTTTGTGGCAATAGAGTCATATAATCAAATGTTCTTATCCATTTTGTGTCTTGGATTAACCCCAATGACGTGAAAAGCAATATTTATTTTCAGTTTTTACATTTCACAATTATATTCTGGTCAAGTGTTCCATAACATTACTTTGTAGAGTATGTATTTTTAAATGAAAAGGAATTCATGATTTATTTTGAGCTCTCACATGTAGCCAGTTTCTTGAGTTTGTTTCACCTTTGCAGTGGCCAATTTGCACAAAAAATATCCTTTCATATGAGCAAACAGCTTTTGGTCTCTAATTCCATAGATTAGTGGAGTTAAGACCCTAGGAACAACATTTGTAATGACAAAATTTGAGAAGAGTATTGTTGTTCTCTGCCCAGGAAATAATTGCAGGAAAAATGCGTTGCACCACGGGGCAATATAAGAGAGCATACACAGCATCACCTGTACAGCATGCAGCAGGATTGTGTTCCGAGCCTTTTTGCCTGAAACAGGATCTGCCTTAGCGGCTTTCACCGCGAACATGATAAGCATAAGTATAAACCAAAGTTAACCACACAGAAGAAAGGTAAATAACTAGTACCACTGTAATCCTAACGCTATGGTAGGCTGTATTGAATATGTTGCTGGTGAAGCACATGAGGTGAGCGGAGAAGAAACTTATGGGTTGCGTTACAAATGTAATTATGAGATCTGTCAAAATGGGAACAGCTGCCACACCCCAGGTAATGGCAAGAACTATGCAGGTTCTGCGTGCTGTACAAAGCTGGGCATGGCGCAGAGGGATACAGATGGCGATGAAGCGCTCGACGGCCATGTCAGCCAGGTTCAGTGGTGTATTCTTGTGGGTTATATCCGCAATGATAAGCACAACAAAACAGACTGTCACTTGGAAAAATGGCACAATGTAGCTCACAACGTGTAAACTCACAGCTGTTGACAGCAGGATCATGCCATTTATCACCAAGTTAACATAAAGTATATACCTTGATTCAGTATAGAATATTTGGTTCCTGAAGAAAATTACCAAAATTATCCCATTGAAATAATTAAAGATTATGGTCAAAAAAACTAGAATGAAGTTCTTTTTGAATGCTTCTTGAAAAATGTCCATGCGGTCCCATGTTGAGTTCATATTCAGTGCATTTGTCAGTGGAGATGCACTTGTTGCTGAAGTCACAGAATGTAATTTGGTTAGTAAAACATGCAGCCTTTCCAGTAAGTAAAACTGTCAGTCTTTCCTTTGTCTACCCACAAACGCACATAAAGACAAACTATGGGGTCTATTTCATTGTACCATTCTTGGAAATTTCCAACAGTCAAAGTAAAATATCTATCAAACCATAAAAATGTATTTTATGCTCATGGCTCGTGATTATGAAGACTCAAACAAAATGTTTTCATCAGGCAGTTTTAACTATGGTGAATCATAAAAGTTGAGTTTCAGAGAGCTTACCTCAGACTGCTGCTCAGAAAAGTGAGCTGATGGGACACTGTGTGGTTTATATAGAGTAGTCATGCCATTTCATTTTTCTGAATGACTACTGGGAAATGTTTGAGAGAACACTATGTAGGGTCATTTGAGGTCAGCTTCAGATTGTAATTATGTCTGATCATTGGCTGGGAGATGTTTTTTCTCATTCGGAGCTACAGCACACAGCCTCAACAACAAAGCAATTATAAGTACAGTAAAATGATGCATGCTGTACGTTTGAAGGAAAATAATTGCATTCGTTCTCCGGCACCTTTCCATCAGAACGCAACTGAAATGCTTAACAGGAATTAGGGCTGAGCGATATGGACAAAAAGTCATATCTCAATATTTTTTAGCTGAATGGCGATACTTGATATATATATCGATATTTTTTTGGCCGTGAACCAGGTTTACAGTTCTAAGGCTATTTGACCATGACTTCCAGTACGCATGTGTAGTTGTATCATTTTCGGACTTGGTTATATTGGTAGGCTTGTTACTCTCATTTGAGTGGCTGAGAGCAAAAGTCTACTATCTGACTTTATCCAAGTTCTGAGAAAATAAGTTGTTTGAACAGAAAAATCACTGCATATGCATATTTTCGTCACTGACTCCAGAAAAGTGTAAAGTGTAAATAAAGTGATTTTTCTGTTCAAACAAAACTTCAAATCTTATTTTCTAAGAACTTGGCAAAAGTCAGGTAGCAGACTTTTGCTCTCAGCCACTCATTTCTAGGTGAACGTTGTTATTGAGCTTACTAGCTCCATTTGGTTATGGAGAGGTACTGAATGAATATTTGTGAATATAGTTTGTTTGCTAACGAGCCACCGGTAGTCAATTACTCAGTTTTCTGTGGATTTAAAATCCCCAAAAGTTTGTTCAAACGTAAATGAGTGATGAAGTCACTGCATAAGGGTCTGGCCAAGCGGTTATGTCACTACAATTTTGATGTTCATTGGGCTATAACTTTTCAACCAGATAACCTATATAAACTTGAAATACATGTTTCTAAAGGTTTTAGAAAGTACTTTAACATGGTATACTCAATGGATTGTTAGAATAATTTTAAATGTGAAATTAGCAAAAATGTGCTCGGTTACGGTCCTACTAAAAGAGGACATCAGATTTGACAAGGTGTACACAAAGATGCATAACATGCTGTTCTCATTACAAATTGGAGTCAGCCTGGTTTCAATATTGCAATAAACCTATTAAGCTATGTTCTCAGCAAAAATTGTAGCAAAATATGAAATTTCTTAGATTTAATAGGGAAAAGAATATGGTTACGTCATTACAAGCTGTATTGGTTACGTCACTACAGAACTTGATGTTCATGAGAAAAAAAGTAAGGTTTACTTCAAGAAAAGAACTAAAATAGGGAACATAACATACTTTTATCATCAAAGAAACATTCTGTATCACAGATATACATTATTATTACTTAAGTAAAAGAGTTATAAAAACTAATTTTTAATTTGAATTTTGGCAAAAATAGTTACAGATGCTGGAAAATACGAATAGTAAAAGGTATTAAATGAAGAAACAAGTAAATTTTATGCAGTTTTAGATATTTTATTGTTGAGATGAAAATGATGTGAAAAATAGATTTCCGAGTGTGTCTGTAGTTTTCAAACTTCATGGACTTTAAATGGCTGTAAATTTTTTTTCACATCTTGTATTGAAAAAACAAAGTTAGTTCCATTAACAAGACAGATTAAGTTACAAGATCAGCCCATTCACTATGTCTTACAAAGAAATATAATTTTCATCACACGTTCACTTTCGCTTGGCCAGACCCATAAGCTTTAAGCAATAAGACCGCTGGCTCTTTGTGCTTGAGCTTATCTCTCGAGCATATACTAGCTCAGGCTAGGGCGCAAGCCAGTTGCAGAATAGACACTTGTTTGGGGGAGGTGCGCGATTCTCAACAGCTTTGTTTACTACCAAACAAATTTAATTTCCGTTTGCACCTTAGAGGTTGCAGATTCCCATTTGCTATATCTGAGCACTGCACTAATTCCATGACTCTGTCTCTCATTCGCGTTTGAACGAACGCGTTTAAATCCACAGAAAACCGATTTTAAATCCACAAACGAAATATTTATTTACCGACCGGCGCAGTTGTCGCTGAGTGTAGGTGAGAGTAGAGGCGGAGGGGAGGGGGAAGGCTTTCACAAGCGAACTATATTTATTTGTGAGAGACAGGGACACGGAGAGGGGAGAGGAGAAATCCATGTTGTATGCCCATGTATTGTCATTTTAACGCAAAATGAACTATATCGAGGGGGAGGGATATTGTCCCATTTATACACCCCAATTCCAAAATAGTTGGGACAAAGTGTAAATTATGAATAAAATTGTGTGTTTCAAATCACACAGGGACAGGGAATAGAACAGAGGATAAATAGGTTGAAACTGAGAAATTTTACAATTTTATCCCAAAATGTATTGTCATTTTGGCTGCTACAGGTCTCAAAAAATGTTTTACCATAGTGTAGCATCCCCTCTTCTTTTTAACACAGAGTGGAGGCGTCTGGGCATTGAGGAGACAAGTTTTTTGAGTTTAGCCATTGGAATTTGATCCCACTCTTGTTTAATACAGGCTTACCGCTGCTGGAGAGTTTTGGGTCTCCTTTGTCGGACTTTTCGTTTAATTATGTGCCAAATGTTCTCAATCGGTGAAAGATCAGGACTGCAAAAAGGCCAGTTCAGCACATGTACTCTTCTACTACAAAGCCACGCTGTTGTTATGGCTGCAGTATGTGTTTTGCATTGTCCTGCTGAAATACACAAGGCCTTCCCTGGAATACTGTAGATGTCGTCTGGAGGGGAGGATATGTTGCTCTAAAACCTTTATATACCTTTCAGCATTCATGGTGCTTTTTAAAATATGCAAGTGTCCCACATCATATGCACTAATGCATCCCCCGGCTTTTGAACTGAATGCTGATAACAGGAGGGGTGGTCTTTCTCCTCTTTTGCCCGGAGGACACGATGCCCATGATTTCCAACAGGAATGTCAAATTTGGACTCGTCTGACCACAGGACACTTTGCCACTTTGCTACAGTCCATTTTAAATGAGCCTTGGCCCACAGAACACGGCGGCGCTTCTGGATCATGCACAACAATGGCTTCCCTTTTGTATGATAGTGTTAGGTGGCATCTGTGGATGGCACGGCAGACTGTGTTTACAGACAGTGGTTTCTTGAAGTGATTCTGGGCCCATTTTGTAATGGCAATGACAAAATCATGCCGGTGAGTGATGCAGTGGCGTCTGAGGGCCCGAAGATCACGGGCATTAAGTGAAGGTCTTTGGCCTTGTCCCTTACGCACAGAGATTTTTCCAGTTTCTCTGATCTTTTGATGATGTTATGCACTGTCGTTGATAAGACCTTCAAAGCCTTTGCAATTTGACGTTGAGGAACATTGTTTTTAAAGGGGCAATAAGCGAAATCGTTTCACCGCTAGGTTTGCTGTTGTGCACTACCTGTAGACCAAAACAAAGGCCCTCTACCTCTGCTATTCGGCAGAATGACAAGCCAGTTTAAGTTTCCGCGGCGTTATTACTCAGTACATCAAACCTGAAATGCTCAAGAAACTGCAGATTTGCACTAATTGCAAATGTTAGCTGGCTGCCGGGCTACTCACAACCGTAATGCCTGGCCCATTGCTGGGACCGAGCCACTACCAACTCAAGCTCCGGACATGAGCCCATGCTACGATTGTAACATTTAATTTAATTGAATCGACATAGCGACATGTGCCTAACATTACTGTAACACTAATTAAAGCAGACATTTGACTTTATGTTGTTACTTACCTGTCCAGGAGAAGAAGAGCTAGCTCCGAGTCAAATTGTAGCCCCTTTAGCTCTCGCAGTGCTCTCCACCTTGGAAATGCAAGGCCAATATTAATCCGGATTCTGTCCCTTTCTTTATCCGACAACTTCTTTCCAACGACCGTTATTTCTTTAGAAGTAATTTCGGATCCTGCTCGTCTTCAGGTGAACTTTTTGTTCCGCTCTCCGCCATTTCGCTTTATAAAAAATACGCGCTGCCACTGCTCACTGGCTGTATGACTGCATTCTCGGGAAGGAGGAGGCGGCGATTCACATGAACATACATGAACGCGCGGCCAGACTGGCCTTGTAAACAATGGGCTGGAGATCAACACAGAGAGCAGGTGTGTGACGTCCTGCTATACTCCAGATGAAATCACACCTCTCGTTCTTCACATAGCGATTTTTAATTCCTTCAATCTAGAAATGATGCATTTCCGCTTATTGCCCCTTTAAAGTATTCCACAATTTTTTTTTGTGCAAGCCTTCACGGGTTGGAGAGCCTCTGGCCATCTTTACTTCTGAGAGACTCAGCCTCTCTAAGACATCCCTTTTATAGCCAATCATGTTACCCACCTGATGCCAGTTAATGTAATTACTTGCTAAATGTTCTTTCAGCTGATTCTCTTATATATTATTTGCTTTTTCAGCCCTTTTTTTGCCTGTATCCCAACTTTTTTGAGACCTGTTGCAGCCAGAAAATTTGAAATGAGCTCATTTTGTGGATAAAAATGTAAAATGTCTCAGTTTCAAATTTGAAATGTTATCTATGTTCTTTTGTAAATAACATATTGGCTCATGTGATCTGAAAGTCATTGCATTTTGATTTTATTCACAATTTACACTTCGTCCCAACTATTTCGGAATTGGGGTTGTATCTCGTTTAGAAATATATCGATATATATTAAAGTACCGATATATCGCCCAGCCCGAACAGGAATAATAACATGCAATGTACAGTCTTACTGGATGAAAAACAGGCTGCTCAATGCCAAGGTTGTCATGTAGGTCTGTAGCTAGCTTGCTGGCTACTGTAGAAATGAAGGTCTGCACAAATAACGTTAGTACAGTACACTTCAGCTGAGACAGAACCAAAAAACAAACATCGCTAGCATAACTACTGGGGAAATCAAGCCTTTATCAGGCTTTGACTGAATCACTAATAATTTTATTCATGCCCTAGCTGGATAGAAGCAAAATGCAGTCCTACGGAATTATCGGAACTAATGTTGGAACTGTCGACTTCTGACATTCAATGCTTTGTAGCAATAAAGACATCTCAAATTTTTGATCAATTTAAAGAAAATGATCACTTTATGTAATTATGATTAATTTGTCAGCTGATGCTAGTTTACTAAAATGAAATATGGACAGTGGCGGTTCCAGCTTAAACGGCGCCCTGGGCGAGACCCCCTCTGGCGTCTCCCCCCGTGGCCCCACTCAAAAGTAAACAAAACTAACCACAACTTTCTGCTCAAACTGCTGTTTTGTTTTAATAACATTATTATATGTAAAATCCGATATATAGAAAATGTAATAATAATAATAACAATAATGAATATAATTAAAATAAAATATTACAAATAATGTAGAAATAAAATGTAAAATAAATATTATAAATAGCACAAATCCTTTATCACACTTCACACAAATGGGAAACACACTAAAGAAAATCTAATTTTTTCACTATTTCACTAAGAACAGCAAACACAAACTAAATCTAAAACCTGACCTTTCTGGCCTTCCTTGATGCATACTCATCAATGATGTCATCGTATGAAATCTGCTCCCCTAGTGAATGGTTGATGCTAATGACACCAATAGCACCCATTGCGAGGGAAAACTCAAGGGTAACACTTCAAATGCTCAAATACGGTTAACTTATAGGGAAACCGTCATTCAGTTGCGCTATTAATTGTTCAGGTTTCTCAAAACAGTTCTTAATATTTTGGGAGACAAAGCAGTAGCCTAATTAACATTGTTCACTTGCCAGCTAGGTACAGAAACCTTACAGAACTTGAATAGGTTACAGACGGTAACTTAAACATTAAGGCATACCTGTGAGATATAATCGCATGCATTTGTTCCTGTGATAGCTCTTACGTTATCTGCATGAATATTCCTCGGGGTTTAGCTTATTTTAATGGTAACATTGGCAAACAGATGCTGTTGACTTGGCGAGCCTGTAATATAATGAGCGAAGACATAACTTTTGCTAATAAACGCTGCGTTTGACAAACACTAGTTTTGCTAAGCAGTCATTTTTATTTAAGGTAGACTGCAAACAGTGGCATGATGTCACATTCATTAACAAATGTTTCTAGTTTTCACGTCACATTTCTAGTGAATGTTATTGTCCGTTTGATTGTTTGACAGATGGACGTGCCGATGATGAAGTATTGCCGAACAGCTAATCAGAGGCCGAATAAAAAGTGCAATGGATATGTAGATTGGGGAAAAAAAATTTGCCCCCGCCCTCCTCCTCCCTCCTACCCCCTCCCCCTTCACCTTCTTTCACACACAGCGTCTGTGCACGGCAGCACCCTCTCTGCAGTTTCCAATCCCCTGTGCTATATTGGTGGTGCGAGGGATTGGTGACAGACTGGTCTCATCTCTCCGCTCCTCCGTCCAAGGGGGCCTAAATGACACCAGGGGCAGGCTCTGGGGCGCAATTTCGCGCAAAAAGATGTTGTGTTTTTTTTTTTTTTTTTCCCTCGTGCCGCCCCCCCCAAAAATGCCGCCCTGGGCGACTGCCCACATTGCCCATGGAGCCTATCACAAATACAATCCTCTGATCCCAGTGGTTTTAGTGTTAAGCAAAATTATTAGCGAGGTATGTTGAGCCTAAAGCTAGTGTTTTCACTGTCACGAAGATGGCTCATTTTAACCCTGCCATAATAACTTTGGTTGTGAATTTAGGGTTTGATGAGCCAGCTCACACAAAGAAGGCCTGGCTAATGCTGTGTTACATGAGTATCTACACCTCTCAGTTGTTCCTTTTCATGGCTTTTTACCACCTGTGTTTCCTTTGACAGTGATATGAGGGAGGACATCTGTGCCTTGATATTCTGCTACTGTTACGGCCCCCGTCAAGGGTAAAGCTGTAACAGCTTCAAGTGAGCATCCCCTTTCCCGTCCCCAGAACACGCAAACACACTATAAGTGCAAAAAAGATAGAGTTTGTTGGAATGCTTACACATGTCGACCCCAGAGAGCTACAGGCTCCAGAGTGGGCAACGCCAAAACAATAAACAAAAGAATCTGAAAACAAAACAAACTAATTTTCCTAAACAAAAACCAAAATGGACAAATCAACTTACCCAACTTCCTAACATAACCAGGAGATAAGGAATCAAAACAAACATCACCCACTCCTTACAGCTCTTTACAACAAGCAGGGCTGGACGATGTATAGACTATACACAATTGCAACCAGTCAGATATAGATTATCGTTTCGTAACAAGTTCAACAAATATACGTTTGAACTTTCAAGAATCTCAACACTACGCGCAACAACGGAGACAACAGATGCGTTTCTGGGGGCAGGAAGGGAAGACTCCCGGCACACTTCTTCCGCAGATTCTTATGGCGTCGAGGTTCCGGTCAGGTCCAATCGTACGCAGCTTCATTAGCAGCATCACCTGTGAGATGACAATTAGGTACACATACGTCCCCGGACGTAACACTACCGCATTCCCATCTATTCGTACACCTGATAACCACTCAAAATTGCACCATAGTTTGGGTGTTTATCTTTTATTTCTTGCGTATTGACCGCGTTCATGATAGTATTGCCATTGGCGCTGCCTGTTTTTTGCTCACCAGCAACTACGTGCTTCCTCTCCCTAATGGTAACTTGGTAACGCTTAGTGAGGGGCAGCATCATTGTTTTTGCTTAGAGCGGCAGAAGTGCAAGCATCAGTCCTTACAAGGAAACTGCTGGCTTGCTATGAGCACATGCATGTGTAGTGATCAACCAGAGGTGCACAATATCTGTTCAGACAGTAATGGTCCTCCACAGTTGTATGTTCCAACTGCATTGATTTGCTAAATGGAACAACATGTCAGCCAGAGGGTTTAACTAAATAGTGTAATTAGCAGGCTGAGTTCTTTGGTGGAACTAAAACAGCGTGCACCTCTGCGAACAACGAATACTTTATATCTAAAGGTGTAAATGCACACTGTAGTTTATGGTACCCCTGCAAACCGTGACCGTGGTTGGCCTTGGTTGACCTCGGTTCACCATGGTCAACCATGGTTAAAGCATGGTTAAAAATGGCCGACCATGGTTGAAGCATGGTTGCACCCGCTTGGGGAGTTTTTGCACCATGGTCAACCATGGTTGACCATGGTGAACCGAGGTCAACCATGGTCAACCACGGTCATGGTTCGCAGGGGCATGCTGCATTCTTTGGTGCTATCTCTCATCAATTGGTGGTTATCATGGACATCTTCCAGGACTCCAGCACCGCCGCTCAAGCAGCCAGCTCTATCCTACAGCAGACTGTCCCTCACGCAGTTGCCCAAGTGGAACCCAATCTAGATGAGTTGGAACCCTATGACAACAACGCATCCACCAGCTGAAGTTTCCTGAATCCAACCATCTTCATTCTCCAGAATAGGGTTCTTGACAACAGATTGCAAGTTTTATACGGCTTTCATTTGGTATCATGACCTTTGACCTTGGGTCACCTTGAAGGTCAAACCCAAGATCACTCTTTGGAAAATTTCAAAAATCTTCTTCTCCAATACCATCGGTCAGAATGATTTGTTATTTGTTATGGAGCATCCAAAAAAATTCTCAATCTTTGGCAGTGTGATCATGTGATCAAGATGAAGAGATGGGGAAATATTTTATTGAAGCTGATGAATAAAATCTTACATATAAATACACCATATAAATGAAGAACACACACATTTTACAGGCACCTTTTATTAATACTATATATTTTAAATAATTTCTTGTCAAATTAGAACAAATGAAATAAGCAAAAATAAAAATACACTGATCAAAAAAAGAAACTCAATTTTCTATTTCTTGATTTTATCAAGTGTAACTGTTATTAATCAACACTTCATTGGTATCAAATGAAAGAGGGAATCTCAGAAAATAAATATAACAGAAAATCAGGTTGGAATATCGCCATGTTGGCTTTTATTTAACAAGGTGAAGTTCGACATTACGAAACACAAATGACACTATCAGTATCTCGTATGTCCCCCGTTAGCGTCGCGCACGGTAGTGCACCTGCGTCTCATAGACATCACCAGACGTCTGATTGCTTGTGGAACACTGTTCCACTCTTCAGTCAGTACTTGTCTTAGCTGACGTACTGTAGCTGGCGGTGGTTGACGTCTCCAGATGGCTCTATCCAGAATGTCCCACAAGTGTTCTCTAGGTGAAAGATCTGGAGAAAACGCTGGCCAGGGAGGAATTTGCATGTTTTTAGCCCGAAGGAACTCCATACAGATATTTGCCACGTGCGGACGCGCATTGTCCTGTTGGAAATTCAGTCGATGACATCAGACAAACGGAAGGATGACTGGACGGAGAATTAAATCGCGGTAATGGACAGCGTTGAGGTTTCCTTCAACAAAATGAAGGTTGGTTCAGTGGGTAGCAGAGATGCTGCCCCATACCATCACGCTTGGACCACCCCAGCAATTATGTTGAAGTACACAGGCGTCAGCATAGCGTTCTCCATGGTGACGCCACACACACGATCTCCCATCAGCGCCAGACAGTGCAAATCGGTATTCGTCAGTGAAAAAGACCTCTGACCAGTTGTTGAGGGTCCATCAGCCGTAGGTGGTTGCCCAACGACAACGCGCGTCTCTCCGCTGCAAAGTAAGCACTAAGCCACGGTACGGTCTACGTGCATATAAATCGGCGTTGTGCAATCTGTTGCGAACTGTCTGATCGCTGATCCGGTTGTTGTACCAACCAGGCATCTCAGCAGCAGTTTGATTTGCCGACCGGAAGCGATCCCGCAGACGTAACAAGCGAATACGACGGTCAGAAGCTGGAGTCGTAACACGTGGCCTACCGAATATGGGGCGATCGGCCGTGTGTCAAGTGGCATAAAACCTGGTTCTGAGGCGACTAATTGTCGCAGAATGCACGCCGAATTGACGGGCAACTTTATCTACCCGACTTCCGGCCTGTAGCATCCCAATCGTGCGTTCTCATTGAACTTCTGTTAGTCGTGGCATTATAACCCGTCTGATTTTTACTCATATTCGGTCGGACTTTTATAGGCCCCGGTGTCTACAAAGAACTTAAAACAAAACTGGGAGTGTTAGGACAATGGTAGTACTTGAACCCAAGCACTGCCAATTGTTTGGTTCTGGACGAATGGCAGCTCCAGAATACGCGCTGTGTCTGCGAAAATTTGTATGGTAGAAGTACTCCCCTCCAAAAATAACTTGGAGCAAAACCATCTTTCTCAATTTGTCGAAATTTGGCATCGGATTACATAATTGCGTTTCTTTTTTTGGTCAGTATACATACAGTTCTGGCAAACTTACGTATATTTTTTAGTGTGACATTGTCATACTCTTCTGCGCAATTGACTTTGATTTACTCTATGCAGATGGTGGACAAAACATTAGAAGTACCCCCCAAAATCAGCTGTAATATTGTAGTCTCTGAATCACAAATTAAAAGAGCATCTAATTAGGTGTGTCCTAATGATTTAAATAGAAATTAGTCGCAAAAAAAAAAGATCTGTGGGTGTTTGGCGAAGCTCTCCGACAGGGACAGATGGACATGGGTAGGATAGTTGTTAATAACCACAGAAAGACAGCTAAAGAAAAGCCTTGACAAAAGCTGTGTGCTGTGCATTTCACAAATCTGATATATACAGTAGTGTTTATGATGATTTCACCATCCACCTCACCAACTTTCTCCTTCACTTGAATGAACATTTGTGGCTCCATTTTCATGATACACTGTACATTTCAGCTCTCATATAATCATAGTGCTGGATAAGTGCTATGTACAGAGCTCTAAGAAGTGAACCTAGGAATTCCCCTTGATATTCTGAAATTTTGAAGAATAAACGAGCATCAACATCTGCAGTCAGAACCAGAATTATTGGCACCCTTGATGCAAATTAAGAAAAAATGAGCATATAATTACAACCCAACTTCCAATAAAATTGTTATAATACCGAAATTGCAATCAAAAAGATGTGATTTGAATAGTCTGTTCTCCCTATGCAATATTGAAAATATGACAAAAACACATTATTTGGTGCTTTAATTTGTGAATTTAGTTGAATGAAAATGTTCACTGATGTCAAATCCGATGCCTGCAACAGGCTGCAAAATTCACCTTGGACGTTGTCGCTGCCGCCACAGATCATCTGCGCTAGCACAATAACTAGATGAGTTTTTATGGGGTTTTTTATGGGAATCAAATGAAACCTCTTGTTTTCTTTCCTGGAGCATACAGGACAAACCGTAGTGTTTTCTGCAATCTTATACCCTTTCCTTTAGCACCACCACTAGGTCAAACTATTAATTTTTTTCTCTGTGGAGAATTATGAAGTTTTGGGGAAATACCTTGCTGTCATCCACTGGCATCATTGATCTCATTAAAAGATAGAAAGAATCCGGCCATATGTCAGTGTATAGGGGCAACATAAGTGATCACTTCTGAATGCAAATGACCACCGATCCCTCAGACGTCATTGTCTTGTCATGCAACTTTGCTGAATATCACGATAAGTGGTCCAACATACTTTAGTAAATCTATTTGCGAAGGATCCCCGCGCATCTGCCGATGAAGGCGTAGATCTGGTGCCTCTCAGTCTGGGACTATAAATTCATGAAAAAGGGGAAAAAACTGGAGTACACGGATACCAAAGATGTCATGGTTTTTGGAGGCTGGCGAGCTTTCTTTGTTTCTCTCGTCCGGGGCGATATTGTTTTGCCCACAATCGGATTCTTTGGCCAGCTGGCATTAATTGTGGGTGGCGCCCGGACTCTATTTAAACCCAAGTTTCGCCTCGCCGCCTTTGCTAGAGTGTCAGTGTTACTATGCACTATAGCCGGTAAGGTCTCTAGCTAGAGAATTGTTTGAGGAATTAGCTGCTAAGAGGAAAGTGCTAGTTAGCAAGGGAATCTTTTTCTCTTTTCTTCTTCTTTCTGGGCACCATCTGCTGCTAAATCATTTTATCTCGGTTCCCGAGATTTTTCCCTTTTATTTCATTCTGTCGAGCTCGATTTGCTTCCTTTTGTACCCGGACTAGATCTTTTTCCGTTGGAAGAGCGACTCTCTCTCTCTCTCTCCTTTCGTCGGTTTGTCTCTCTTATTTTGCTGGACTTCCTTTCGTTTCGGCCACTGCTTTTGGTGTCTCGAAACTCCAGCCATCACAGTACACTCTAGCCAAAATGGAGACATCAGCGGTGGCCGAGATTAAAAGGGCTGTTACCAGCCAGCAAGATATGCTGTCTGGTTTCGGCGAAGGGCTTTCCAGCCTGGGTAATCAGCAGGCTGGTTTAGCTTAGAGGCTCCGCCTTCAGGAGAATTCGCTTCAGAAACAGGAGAGCGTTCTGTTAAGCTTGACCAAGAGTATTAGATCCCTGTCTACACAAGTTTCACAAAACGTTGCACAAGCACCACACCTTCCCCAAGAACCGAAGTTAGAATTGCCCCAGAGATATAGCGGCGAGGCCGGAAAATGTAAGGATTTCATCGCCCAATGTGAGATATTTTTTAAGGCTCAGCCGTCACGATTTGTTAATGAGGATTCTTGGGTGGCATTTATACTATCCCTGTTGGCTGGCACAGCACTCACTTGGGTCGGCCCACTTATCAGATCTAATTCATCGGTCGTAAATTCTGTGGAGGCTCTTGTTAGGGAGATGGTGTCAGTATTCGATCGAGATGTTTGTGGTCAGGACGCGGCTACGCATTTGATGCACCTTAAACAGGGCAAAGAAAGTGCCGCAGAGTTCTCTATCTAATTTCGCTCTCTGGCTACAGAGACAGGCTGGCCGGAGGCTCCTCTTATGACTGTGTTCAGTCATGCTCTCACTGAGGAGATAAAAGACGCGTTGGCAACATTGGAGCCCTGTTCGACTTTAGATTCTTTGGTTTGCACTGCCATGCAAATTGACAATCGTATCCGCGAACGTAACAGGGAGAAGCTCAACAGATTGCCGCTTGCTGACAATGGGACCAAAGTTGCTAGTGGCGAGTGTGCGGCTTCTATTCCACCCACTGAAAATTCTACTCCGGTTGAGCTCATGCAAGTTGATAGTTCGTTTGAGAGTTGGACTCATAAACCTACTCGCAGAAGAATAATCTGCTTTAATTGTAATAAGCCGGGTCATACCCGTCCACATTGCCCGAAGCTTCAGGGAAACGGGAAACCCCTCTAGCGGTTTGAGGAGCGCTAGAGGGGCAGACCCAATTTCCCTTCCGCACACTAATCCCTGTTGAACTGACTGTGGGGAGCAAGAGAGTTATTATCGAAGCGTTCGTGGATTCGGGCGCCGAAAATTGTTTTATGGATGTTGAGTGGGCTAGTAGGCACTTTGTTCCCAACGTTCCTCTTTCACAGCCACACTCTGTCAGAACTTTGGACGGTCGCCTGCTTGGTACGGGAGTTAAAACCAAAGTTTCTGAACCGCTAAATATGTTAATTTCCTTTGGTGGCCATTCTGAGGTTGTTTGGTTTTTTATTATCAGTTCCCCTGCTTTTCCCATTGTTTTAGGGAATTCTTGGTTATGGGAACATAGACCTTGCATTATTTGGGGGGAACAGAATAATCCTATTGTCCACTGGGGCACCAATTATAGGTCTCATTGTAGAGAGAATAAAACTTGTTTTCCCAGACATCAAGCTATGGGGCAGGCTGATGCCTGGAGCGAGTGTGAGGAGGTTGTCTCACCATACCCTCCTAAACTAGAAAAAGGGGCAGAGGAGGGGTTGGAATGGGATCCTCAATTTGATTGGCGACAGCCAGAGGACGATTACCTTTTTGAGGATTTTTTCCACTCTGAATCAGTCACCGAGACATTAGATTCTGAGCAGGGTGAGGAATTTGGGGCCACCCTGAACTTTAGTTTGCCGTCTAATGTTCCTAATGATTATGCTGATCTCACTGAAGTTTTTAGTAAACAACGAGCATCGACGTTACCTCCCCATCGTCCTTATGATTGCGAGATCAATCTCTACCCTGGTACTACTCCTCCTAGGGGTTCGCTATACTTGCTCTCAGGGCCTGAGCGTAAGGCCATGTGAGAATATATTCAGGAAGCTCTCGCTAATGGTTTTATCCGGCTGTCCACGTCTCCTGCCGGAGGGGGGGGGTTGTGGGGAAAAAAAGATGGTGGTCTGAGACCCTGTATTGATTATAGGGGTTTGAATAAGATCACCATTAAAAACCGATACCCCTTTCTGTTAATGAATTCCGCGTTTGAACGTCTGCAGGAGGCATCATTTTTTACGAAGCTAGATCTCCGTAATGCTTATAACTTGGTTCGCATTCGGGAGGGGGACGAATAGAAAACGGCATTCAACACTCATGACGGGTACTATGAATATTTGGTCTTGCCGTTCGGATTGGTTAACGCCCCCTCGGTGCTTCAGGCACTCGTTAATGACGTCCCTAGAGAGATGTTGGAGAAATCGTCTTTATCTTGACGACATTTTGGTTTTTTCTTCAACACTCTCAGAGCATAAACAACACGTCAGACGTGTGATTGAAGCCCTCCTTAATGCCAAGCTTTTTGTCAAGGCCGAGAAATGTGTTTTCCACGCCCAAACTGTCTCGTTCCCTGGCTTTATTGTTTCCAAGGGCAGCGCTCCAGACTGCGACCAAGATTTACGTTTTGCGACTTACATTCTCACATCGGTCGCGCACTGCGCAACCAACACTTCATGCACTGTGCGCCTATTCTGGGCAGCGATTCACTCCCTAATTATCAACCGCCGGCCGGGAATTTTTTTCTGCAGCTCGGTTGGTACCATTACGTACATCAGCCAATCACAGATCGGCTGGTGCCATCAGCCAATCACAGCTCGGCTGGACTCATGCATCGATGAGAGTGGCAAAGCATTCGACCGTGTCACTGTCAGCTGAGTTGTGCGCGCGGCAAAATTGTAAAACCTTGTCTGACAATAACGATGTAAATGCTCCACAATACGCGAAATTACCAGTACACTAGCTGGTCTGCAGCAGAAGTCCAATAGTCTACGTAGTAGGCCTTGGCTTCGGTGACTAATACTGCAAATCGGAGAGCAAATTTCATGATATCAGAAAGTGTTTTCATGACCGGTTTTTTATTTCCCTATTTAGAATTTGCGCATTTCTAAGGGTAATGGAAACACACCTGGAGAGTGAGAATGATGTCCAACGTTATTAGCCCGAAAACACTGTCTGCTTTGTGACCGTAGACTGTTCATGACGGTTTTGAGTCTTGTTGATTCCAGCTATGGGTGCTTGCGTCCAGTGGCGAAGGGTTTTATTTAGCGTTTCAATATCAATCGCTAACCTTCTATCCTGATGGATTAGGTTGGATGCGCACTTCCACTCTGATCTGAAGTTCCGCATGTACATGATTATTCATGCAGTATGTATGAAATCGGTGACTGGTTGGTCCGAGTGCAAGATTATTTATTTTCATTAAAGTACGATAAAGATGAGAAAAGCTGCGGTTCTTATAGATTTATATTCCGTTTTCTTTGGGGTTCCAATAATTGGCCAGCTGTTAGAGGAATAGTATTTTGTCGATTGCAACAAATGTTCAAAACTGATTCAAAAACTAACTGGTGACGCCGGTCCAATGTACTCCAGCGATGACCATAGGCTTATCAGCGCAATGCCTCAAATATGAGTCTGTGTCATGAACAGTGTACGGTCACGAAGCAGACTATTTTTTTGGGGCTAATAACGTCGGACATCGTCCTCACTCTCTGTGTGCGTTTCCGTTACCCTTCGAAATGTCCAAAATCTACATAGCGAAATTAAAAAAAAACTGGTAAATAATAATAATAATTATTATTATTATAATATGCCGTCCTACATTGTTACCGGTGAAAGAATTTCTTGAAACTTTGTGCTAACGAACTTGGCATACTGCACCTACTTTTCACCAAATATTTAGGGTGGATCACTTTGGGAACTATATTAATTTTAATGTTAAACTTTCAATTTGTGATGAAAAAAATGTAGCCAAATTATGCTTTTTACGGCTTCAATTCCTCCTGGGTCTCATATTTTCAAAGCAATTAAGCCATGTTTGGTGTCAAATTGTTCCTTGGGATGGCAGCAACAATAACAGTTATAAATTTTAGAACTAGCACTGTGATAATTGGGAGTTATTCATTGATTTATTCCCATATGTTGGTTTTAGGGGGGTGCTCATCTAAATTTGGCTATAATTTTTTTATGAATGATTCAGTTTATGCACTGGGGAGGGTTTGATGAAAAGTTGTCCCTTGGAGAAATGGAGACTTGTACATACATTTAGACTTGTATGATACCTCTCCAAAACTGCATTTAGACATTTTTCAAACATTCTTGTGAACATCAATATCTACTTTTCAGTTCACAAAGTGCTTTCTGATAATGTTTCTTAAATAAATGCAGCAACAACTGATAGTCTGTTCAGGTATCTTTATTTGGGCTTGTAAATATTCAGAAAAGTATCATGGTACTTTGCGTGACCACAGTTTTGGCCTGCACGCCTAAATTTTGGCCTGCGCGCCCAACTTTTTCAGGTTGGGAGCGCATGCGTTCCTAGGTCCAAAAGTTAGTCTGGAGGGTTGAAGGGGTCAGTCCACATGGACTCGGACAGGGTGGCTGCGGTCAGGAATTGGCCTGCCCCTCAAAGTGTTAAGGAGGTCCAACGCTTCTTGGGCTTTGCTAATTTTTATAGGAGGTTTATCCGTAATTTTAGCGCGGTTGCTGCCCCCATTATTGCGCTCACCAGGAAAAATACCTCCTCAGCGTTTTTTTGGTCTCCAGCAGCTGATGCTGCCTTTCAGGAATTAAAGAAACGTTTTAGTTCAGAGCCCATTCTGGTTTTGCTCGATCCCTCCCTCCCATTTGTGGTGGAGGTGGATGCTTCGGAGGTTGGCGTGGGTGCAATTTTGTCCCAGCGCCCTCATTGGGATAATAAGCTACACCCATGCGCATATTTCTACCAGTCTTTGTCCGCCGCGGAACGGAATTACAGCATTGGTGACCGGGAGTTATTGGCGGTCAAGTTGGCGCTTGAAGAGTGGCGCCACTGGTTGGAGGGAGCTGAACACCCTTTTGTGGTATGGACAGACCATAAAAATCTCCAGTATATTCAGCAAACTAAGCGACGTAATTCCCGGCAGGCGTGGTGGTCATTGTTCTTTAACCGCTTTGATTTTACGCTGACCTACCGCCCTGGCTCTAAAGACATTAAGCCTGACGCCTTGTCGCAGATTTACGACCGCTCTGACCGTGATCCTACCCCGGAGCCAGTTATTCCGGCTGCTCAGATTGTGGTGCCCATTCAATGGGAGATTGAGCCGGTGGTTCAGGAGGCTTTGAAAACCGATCCTGGTCCTGGGGGGGAGCCTCCTGGCTGTTTGTTTGTCCCGCCTAGAGTTAGGCCACTGGTCCTCCAGTGGGGACACTCTTCCCGCTTGGCTGGGCACCCGGGGGCCCATCGGACTAAGCAGTTCCTGGCCCAACGTTTTGGTGGCCAGGTATGATGAGGGATATTTGGGAATTTGTTGCTGCCTGTGGCATCTGCTCCAGGAACAAAACTTCCCACCTCCCTCCCTCTGGTCTGCTGCGACCATTGCCCGTTCCCAGGCGCCCTTGGATGCATATTGCGCTGGATTTCGTCGCTGGGCTGCCTGTATCTGACGGCAACACAGTCATCCTGGTCGTGGTTGACCGTTTTTCTAAGGCCACTCATTTTGTTGCGCTACCTAAGCTGCCTTCAGCGCGGGAGACAGCCCTTCTTGTGGTTAACCATGTGTTCCGGCTGCATGGGCTTCCGCAAGATGTTGTCTCAGACCGAGGCCCTCAGTTTACGGCCAGATTCTGGCGGGCGTTTTGCAAGCAGTTGGGGGCCACGGTGAGTCTCTCTTCTGGGTTCCACCCAGAGACTAACGGGCAGACTGAGCGTACTGATCAGTCTTTGGAAAATTCTTCGATGTTTAGCGGCGGATAATCCATCCTCATGGAGTTGATTTTTAGCATGGGCCGAGTATTCCCATAACTTGCTGAGTAATTCCTCCATGGGTCTTTCCCCGTTTGAAGCTCAGGTGGGTTACCAACCCCCACTGTTTCCTGAGACTGAGGATGATTCCGAGGTTCCCTCGGTCAACCATTTCATTCGTCGCTGTCGCTGCGGTTTGGACCAGGGTCCGTTCTTCTCTGTTGCGCTCGGGGATCAAACAAAAATCCGCCGCTGATAGGAGGCGTCGTTTGGCCCCATCTTATCGGGTCAGGCAGAGAGTTTGGCTGTCTACCCAGGACCTCCCCTTGAAGGTAGAATCCCAAAAACTGGCGCCCCGCTATATTGGCCCATTCAAGATAGTGCGGAAGATCAATCCGGTCAGGGTCCAGTTAAAGCTCCCGAGATCTTTACGCATCCATCCATCATTCCATGTCTCCCAGATTAAGCCGGTTAGCACTAGTGTCCTGGCACCTGTCGACACATCCCCGCCGCCACCGCGAACGATTGAGGGGGGGCCGGTTTACACCATGCGCCGCATTCTTGCCAAGAGGCGTGTTGGTCGTGGGGTCCAGTTTCTTGTGGACTGGGAGGGATATGGCCCTGAGGAGCGCTGCTGGGTCCCCTCTCGGGATATTCTGGATCCCACGCTTATTTCTGAGTTCTGCGCACGGGGTTCCTTAGGGACTTCTGGAGCTGTCCCTTAGAGGGGGGTGTTCCTGTCATGGTTTTGGAGGCTGGTGAGCTTTCTTTGTTTCTCTCGTCTGGGACAATATCGTTTTGCCCACAATCGGATTCTTTGGCCAGCTGGCATTAATTGTGGGCGGTGCCTGGACTCTATTTAAACCCAAGTTCCGCCTCGCCGCCTTTGCTAGAGTGTCAGTGTTACTATGCACTGTAGCCGGTAAGGTCTCTAGCTAGAGAATTGTTTGAGGAATTAGCTGCAAAGAGGAAAGTGCTAGTTAGCAAGGGAATCTTTCTCTCTTTTCTTCCTCTTTCTGGGCACCATCTGCTGCTAAATCGTTTTATCTCGGTTCCCGAGATTTTTCCCTTTTATTTCGTTCTGTCGAGCTCGCTTTGCTTCCTTTTGTACTGGGACTAGATCTTTGTCCGTTGGAAGCGCAAGTCTCTCTCTCTCTCCTTTTGTCGGTTTGTCTCTCTGATTTTGCTGGACTTCCTTTCGTTTCGGCCGCTGCTTTTGGCGTCTCGAAACAACAGCCATCACAAAAGAAGCCTTTAATAGTGCAGACCAGGGAAAAAACTGACGTGTTTCGGCGTTTCATCAAAACGCGTCAGTTTTTTCCTTGTCTGCACTATTAAAGGCTTCTTTGGTATCCTTGTGCTCCAGTTTTTTCCCCTTTATCATACAACCCCAATTCCGAAATAGTTAGGACAAAGTGTAAATTGTGAATAAAATCAAAACGCAATGACTTTCAAATCACACCTGCCAGTATTTTATTCACAGTAGAACAGAGATAACATAGCAAATGTTGAAACTGGGAAATTTTATAATTTTATCCACAAAATTAGCTCATTTCAAATTTGATGGCTGCTACAGGTCTCAAAAAAGTTGGGACAGGGGCCTGTTTATCATGGTGTAGCATCCCCTCTTCTTTTTAACACAGAGTGGAGGTGTCTGGGCATTGAGGAGACAAGTTTCTTGAGTTTAGCCATTGGAATTTGATCCCACTCTTGTTGTCCAGCTGCTGGAGAGTTTTGGGTCTCCTTTGACGGACTTTTCGTTTAATTATGCGCCAAATGCTCTCAAATGGTGAAAGATCAGGACTGCAGGCAGGCCAGTTCAGCACACGGACTCTTCTACTATGAAGCCATGCTGTTGTAATAGCTGCAGGATGTGGTTTTGCATTGTCCTGCTGAAATACACAAGGCCTTATCTAGAATAGATGTCGTCTGGAGGGGAGCATATGTTGCTCTAAAACCTTTATATACCTTTGAGCATTCATGCTGCTTTTTAAAACATGCAAGTGTCTCACATCATATGCACTAATGCATCCCCATACCATCAGAGATGCTGGCTTTTGAACTGAACGCTGATAACAGGAGGGGTGGTCTTTCTCCTCTTTAGCCCGGAGGACACGACGCCCATGATTTCCAACAAGAATGTCAAATTCGGACTCATCTGACCGCAGAACACTTTGCCACTTTGCTACAGTCCATTTTAAATGAGCCTTGGCCCACAGAACACGGCGGCGCTTCTGGATCATGCTCAACAATGGCTTCCGTTTTGCATGATAGAGTTTTAGGTGGCATCTGTGGATGGCACAGCAAACTGTATTTACAGACAGTGGTTTCTTGAAGTGTTCCTGGGCCCATTTAGTAATGTCGATGACAGAATCATGCCGGTGAGTGATGCAGTGGCGTCTGAGGGCCCGAAGATCACGGGCATCCAGGAAAGGTCTTTGGCCTTGTCCCTTACTCACAGAGATTTTTCAATCTCTGTAAGTATCTCTGTGAGTCAACAATCACTCCCAGATCCTTTTCATGTGGAACACATTCCAGTTTTAAACCTCCCATGAAGTAATCCTGTCTAATGTTTTTATTATCTACATGTACAACTTTACATTTCGCTACATAAAATTTCATTTGCCACATTTCTGCCCAATTCTGGATTCTATCCAAATCATCCTGAATCACTTTAGTGGACTCCAAACTACAGTGTCATGAAAAAGTGTTTGCCCCCTTCCTGATTTCCTATTTTTTTGCATATTTGTCACACTTAAATGTGTCAGATCATCAAACAAATTTTAATATTAGACAAAGACAACCTGAGTAAATACAAAATGCAGTTTTTAAATGATGATTTTATTTATTAAGGGGAAAAAACTATCCAAACCTACCTGGTCCTGTGTGAAAAAGTAATTGCCCCCTAAATCTTAATAACTGGTTGTGCTACCCTCCGCAAAAACAACTGCAATCAAACGTTTGCGGTAACTAGCAGTGAGTCTTTCACATCGCTGTGGAAGAATTTTAGCCCACAATTCTTTGCAGAGTTGTTTTAATTCAGCTACATTGAAGGGTTTTTGAGCCTGAACGCCCTGTTTAAGGTCATGCAACTGCATCTCGAGCGGATTTAAGTCCGGACTTTGACTAGGCCACTCCAAAATCTTCATTTTCTATTTTTAAACCATTCAGAGATGGACTTGCTGGTGTGTTTCGGATCATTGTCCTGCTGCATAACCCAAGTGCACTTGAGCTTGAGCTCACGAACTGATGGTTGGACATTCTCCTTCAGGATTTTCCAGTAGAGAGCAGAAATCATAGTTCCATCAGTTTTGACAAGTTGTCCAGGTCCTGAAGCAGCAAAGCAGCCCCAAACCATCACACTACCACCACCATGTTTGACTTTTGGTAGATTTTCTTTTTATGAAATGCTGTGTTAATTTTACGCATGATATAACGGGATGCACACCTTCCAAAAAGTTCAACTTTTGTCTCGTCAGTCCACAGAATATTTTCTCAAAAGTCTTGGGGATCATCAAGATGCATTTTGGCAAATGTGAGACGAGCCTTTGTGTTCTTTTTGGTCAGCTGTGGTTTTCGCCTTGAAACTCTCCCATGGATGCCATTTTTGCCCAGTCTCTTTCTTATTGTTGAATCATGAACACTGACTTTAACTGAGGTAAGTGAGGCCTGCAGTTCTTTAGATGTTGTTCTGGGTTCTTTTGTGACCTCCTGGATGAGTCGTCAATGCGCTCTTGGAGTAATTTTGGTTGGCCGGCCACTCCTGGGAAGGTTCACCACTGTTCTAAGTTTTCTCCATTTGTTGATAATGGCTCTCACCGTGATTTGCCGGAGTCCCAAAGCCTTAGAAATGGCTTTGCAACCCTTTCCAGACTGTTAGATGTCAATTTCTTTGTTTCTCATCTGTTCTTGAATTTCTTTAGTTCGCTGCATGACGTGTTGCTTTTTGAGACCTTTTAGCCTACTTCACTTTGTCAAACAGGCTCTATTGAAGTGATTTCTTGATTCAACAGGTCTGGCAGTAGTCAGGCCTGGGTGTGGCTAGTGAAATTGGACTCAAAAAATGTGGTTAATCACAGTTAATTCATGATTTGAGAATGGGGGGCAATTACTCTTTCACATCAGGCCAGGGAAGTTTGGATAGCTCTTTCCCCTTAATAAATGAAATCATCATTTAAAAACTGCATTTTGTATTTACTCAGGTTATCTTTGTTTTATATCAAATTTGTTTGATGATCTGAAACATTTAAGGTTGACAAATATGCAAAAAAATAAGAAATCAGGAAGGGGGCGAATACTTTTTCACAGCACTGTATTTGCCAAACCTCCCAATTTAGTATCAGCTGCAAATTTAACTAATTTGCTCTCAATATTCCCATCAAGGTCATTAATGTAGATGAGGAACAGCAGGGGTCCCAAAACTGACCCCTGTGGGATGCCACTCCCCACCGTACCTAGCTCAGAAGAGATACCACTGACCACCACTCTTTGTGTTCTGTCCTGTAACCATTTTTGAATCCACTCCGGAATAACTCCTGCAACTCTAATGGAGCTCATTTTAAAAATTAGTCTCTTATGCAGTACTGCATCAAATGCTTTCTGAAAATCCAAATATATTATGTCATAAGCTGAGCTCTGGTCATAAGTCTTGGTGGCCTCCAGAATTCCAGAGGGTTTGTCAGGCATGACCTTCCCTTACGGAAACCTTGTTGGCTATCCCTCAAGATATTATTACGTTCAAGAAATAATTCCAGCTCATCTTTTATGATAGATTCCAGTATTTTGCATGCAATGCAAGTTAAACTGACTGTCCTGTAATATCTTGACTCAGTACGGTCCCCTTTCTTATATATCGGTATTGTATTACCCTGCTTCCAATCATTTGGTATTTCTCCAGTTTCTAAAGACTGTCTTAACCCTTTAACTGCCTGCTCAACCTTTTGGCAAGGCACATTTTGAGTCACTAATTCTCATTGAAAGATATGTTGAACTTAACAAATCAGATTTTTTTTCAGGATTACAGACTGCAAATGATTATTGGAGAAGGTTTCATCAGGCTAAGTTCAACACATCTTTCAATTTAATTCAGGGACTCAAACTGTGCTTGACCAAAAGGGAGCAGGCAGTTAAAGGGTTAAGATAGCTGAGAGCGGTTTAAAGATGATCTCACCAACTTCCCTGAGCACACTAGGATATAAGCTACCAGGACCTGCCGCCTTATTTGTCTTTAGTTTATGCAACTTGTCTAATACTTCATTATCCCAAACCTCAATTTCCGCTAAATAATCTTGAGCATTGGACATGTGTCTGACCGAATAAAAACCCGCTCTGAGGTAAAATTCTCAACAAAGTAACTGTTTTAGGTATCCGCAATATCCTTGTTATCATATAACAGCAATCCATCTTTATTCTTTATGCACTTAACCTCCTCTTTGACTTTCCTTCTTCTGCTACAGTACTGAAAGAAGCGCTTAGGGTTAGTTTTTGCCCCTCTGCAATTTGTCTTTTTGTGCAAAAAAAAGTGCTGGGATGAAAATAGGATCTGAGACCATGAGAAGCAACGTTATAGGCTGTGCATGCATGTGAATGGGAGCACAGCATCACAATGAATATCTCTGAGTATATCAGGTTTAGAAAGGACTGCTTACATTGAGCGTACTCAATTCAGTATATTCATCACTCTCACGGGAGTCTAAATTTATGAATCACATGAACATTTGCCACTGGTGTTTCATTGTGTTCCCTGCACAAAATTATATATTTTGAAGCTACAGGGAAATCAATATTTACTTTGAGCCCTCACAACATTTAGATAGGTTTCTTGAATTGGGTTTACCTTTACAAAGGCCAATCTGCACAAAAAATATCCTTTCATATGAGCAAACGACTCTTTGTCACTAATACCATAGATCAGTGGTGTTAAGAGCCTGGGGATAACACTGGAAATAAAAGTTGAGAAGAGTATTGTTGTTCTATGTTGGGGAAATAACAGCAGGAAAAATGTATCACACCACGGGGCAATGTAAGAGAGCATACGGTTACGACCCCTGTCTATGGGTGCTTGCTGGGATGATTACTAATTGCTTCTGTGTGTTTAGAAGTTGATTGGCGCGTATTACCCCCTGGATATAAAGGCGACTTTAGGCGCGTTGTCTCTCTCTCTTGCTTGGGCTTGCCTTTGGGTTACTTTCACGTTCTTTGGCAGCATGATTGCCTCGCTCTCCTCGCTGTTGCCCTTTCTGAGGGCTAGGCTTCCAGTGTGCATTTTGTTATGTTTGTGTTTATTTGCAATAAATTACTTTACCTTTTTGTAAAATTGACTCCCTCCCATTCTTTTGTCACAGTCTATGAGCCAAGTTCTGACAAAATGCAGCATCACCTGTACAGCATGCAGCAGGATTGCGTTCAGAGCCTTTTTGCCAGAAACAGGATCTGCCCTTGCAGCTGGGTGGCTTAACAACACCAAATCCCAAGATCTATACACACTGGACAAAAGCACTAAACTTTGCAGAATTATAGATAAGAACATAATAAATAAATTTAGAAGCAGTGCTCAGTCAACTAGGTCTTGAGAGACACTTGGATCTTCATTATGTGACCCATTTTAGGGGTCTCCTCGAGGTTCCCCTAAACCCCGAGGAGGAAAATTGAGTGTACCAATTGTGCGGTTTTGGTTTTTCATCCAGGAATAAGTTGCTACGGCAAGGGGTGTCCTGGATATCTGACCTCGGTCAAGTTCGTTCTATTTGACAGGAGTGGGGGTGTACTTCCTGGTATGTCCTGACCAGGATATCCTGTGGTGAACAACCATTTATTCAGTTTATATTGTGCAATGATCACAGCATAACCATTGTGAATCACAGATCTTTGGAATACAATTTGAAAAGCTAAAACATGTTAAATGTTTGACAGGTGGGTAATACTTTTTCTAATTACTTGATTTAAATCTTGCATATGAAACTTGATATTTGATATAAAAAGGTCATTTTCTTTAAAATGAACATTGTTTCAGTACTGTTTACAAAAGATCTGTAATTTAATTGCAACAGTAATTCATACAAACTTGATGGCCAAAGTGGGTATTAGAGGTGCAAATGAAATTAACTAATGACTGTAAACAACATTCTTGAGTAATTGTAGAACAAAGTAAACCACGCAGAGGAAAGGTAAATAACTAGCTCTACCATAGCTCTCACATTACGTTAGGGCATATTGAATTTTATGAGGGCAAAACACAAGGGGAGTGGAGAAGAAACTTTTTGGTCGCATCGAAAGAATAATTTAGAGTTCTGTCAAAATGGGAGTTGCCGCCACACTCCAGATAATGGCAAGAACGATGTAGGTTCTGTGCGCTGTGCAGACCTGAGTGTGGCGCAGAGTGACACAGATGGCAATGTAGCGCTCGATGGCCATGCCCGCCAGGTTCCGCGGGGTGTTCTTGTGGGTTGTATCAGCAATTATAAGAACAATGAAACAGAATGGCATTTGGAAAAACGGTGAAATGTAGCTCACAACATGTAAAGCCACCGATGTTGAAGGCAGGATCAAGTCATTTATCAGCAAGTTGACATATAAAATATACCTTGCTTCAGGGTAGAATATCTGGTAACTGAAGATGAATACAATGATCCCATTAACATAACTGAAGATAATGGTCAGAAAAATCAGAATGAAGTTTTTCATGAAAGCGTCTTGAAACGTGTCCTTACGGTCCCCCGTTGAATTCATAGTCTGTATGTTCATCAGTGGAGATGCACTTTTTCTGTGAAAAACAGGATGCAGACACTATTTTATGTAATTATGTAATTAAAACTTTCAGCCTTCCCAATATCTGCCTATAGATGCAGATAAGGACAGACTATGGGGCCTACTTCTTTGCACCACTCTTGGAATATCCTCACAGTAAAAATAAAAACATCAATCAAACCATACACATAAAATCAACACTATTGTCCATGGATTTTGAAGAATATTGTTTAATCTAGTAGTTTAAGCTATTGGAAAAGTTGAGTTTTAGAGAACTTACCTCAGACTTCTACTCCGAGAAGCAAGTGGATGGGACACTGTGTGGTTAAAAAAAGTCATGCCATTTACTTTTTCTAAATGACTCTTTGGGAATGTTAGAGAGATCTGTTAAGATATGGGGTCATTTGAGATTCACTTCAGAACTCAGAACAACCTGTTCATTTCTCAGTTCAGTTTAGCTCTCATGGCACTTCCTCATGCCCCCTGAGACTAACTCCAAATGGCAGCACCACATAAATAAAAAATTAATAACTGAGAATCTCTGGAAAAATGCATTCTTTTAACAAGTATAGATGATCAAATAGGCTACAGTGCAAGTTTCACAAGACTTGCTTTGGCACCCTCTTAAATCACACACTCGATGAGTAATACAAGGGCTAGCTGTGGGAAAATAGTTTTGGTGCTAAGAGGGTTAAACCTTTTCAGGGCCAATGCCTACTAGTGGTAATGTGGGTGCCAAAAAATTTACATACGTTTATAAATTTCATAATTTACTTTTATATAATTGGCAAAACACATCAATATTATCTCATAAAATCCTTTCAAGGCATCCATTCTTGATAACCAAGTCGTTGGTCCGGTGAAAATGTCAAGTTATAGCCATAGCCTCAAACGGTTATACAAACCCACTTTACCTTATCCTAGAGGCTCATCGGTTCACCCTTTGTCACTGAAAAGCTCGCTGAACATAACTGGAAATTTTCATGAAAAGCCACAGCTTTTTCATTGCACTAGCTTGCCTGATAGGGACTCCGGCCAATCCTATTATATCCACTGTAGAGGAAGTGTCTTCCATTTTTGCCCTCACATGGTAATGTGTCAGTCCTGATCACAGAGCTAAAGTAAACACTAGAGTGGACAACATCATTGGCTAAACCAACCGCAAAACGTGAGACGTGTCCACCATCTTATGTAAGGAATCGGCACAATCAAACACTGTACATGTGAATATGCGACTAGATAAAATGAAATGAATGTTTCCAAAATCAAATCCCCGAGCGGCAGGTATTTCTTTAGGCAGTAACAGCAGTTTTCTTCTGTAAATAATTTCTGGGGTTCTTGTTACGTTTTACCTTTTTTATCTCATCTTTGTATTTGCAGTTTTATAACGTATTTATTTGCTTTTTTTAAATAAATCTGCTCCTATGGAGTCAAACTTCATTTTCTTTGTATGTATTCTCTTTGAATGGGAAAATGTAAACAGGACAGAAATAATAATTTTAAAAATATTTAAAGGGGACCTATTATGCTGATCCTTCTTTTAATACATATTAGTAATGTTATAATGTTGGTTGTCCACGCTCAACCTCTGAAAAGTTTCTAAACATAAGACACAGGGGTTTTGCCGTAATCCAAGAACGTGATTTCGTGAGCGTGATTTCCTCTCTGAACAGCTCCTCCCGAGATCTTCACGAGATCTGGGCAAAACCTGACGTCAGGTTGTGCCATCCAATTAGTACAGACCTAGCCAGAGCCAATCATGGCGCTGGACCTGCCCACACCGGAAACTATTCTAGCAGGCACTAACAACGGCAGATCATACTATGCCTTAGTAGCATCTTCACTTTTGGAAATACAAAAGAAGAACCGCAGATCATTTGAGGTGCAATTTTGTCAGTATCTCTCCCAAAGCTGCTTGTCCGTTTAATTTTGGACGCAAAGAAAAACAACGATTTTTCTTCCAAAAGACGATGCCACCAGAAATCAGTGGGTAGCTTTTTTTGTTTGCTGGCAGCAAAAAGCCACGGCCAAAGGGAACATTAGCTGATTGTGCTCAGCATTTCACCAAAGACAGCTTTATCGATAAAGGATAATTCGACACAGGATAAGCGTTTCAGCTGCTTCTCAAACCTGAAGCAGTTGCATCGATCAAGCGCTCGAGCCACACGCTGTAAATAACGATATAACAGCAAATAATGTAAGTGAAGCTAACGTGTTACGGGTGGCTAGCAGGACCGCTAGCGATAGTTAGCACTAACAACTGGCCTCAAACGCAGGCTTGGTAAAATATCTGAAGATAAAGCCTGTCTCGGTCGCGACTGTCCATGACTCACAGACACAGAAGCTGTAAGTTGCTTTTACTGCATAAGCTAACCTGACGTGATAGCCCGTTGATTGTGGCTGTAGCACAGCAGCTAACGTAGCCAAGTTACTGTTGCTAATGTTTGTGTCCTAAATATGCAAGAGTGATATCAGGGGAAATTCTACAGAAGGTGTGTGAACATAAACCTCATTTGAAGCTAACTTTTAATACTTATTTGTAATTTGGATGCTTGGTACAACTGTTCACAGTAACAGAACTTGCTGTCTGTAAAACCTGTATTGCAAGGGTTTGTCTCTGTGGTTATGACTGCTCGGTTACCAGCTACTGCATGTTAGTTTTTGCGTGTCGTGCTAATTAAAAATGCTCCTGGTTAACTTTTATGCAGTAATTCTGATCGGTATGCTTGTGTTACCTCGGTAAGCATCAATGTGGCTGTTTCATCATAACGTTGCCCGATTGTAGCCTCTACAGTTAGTGATCGCTTCACTTATCCATGACCGGGATCAGCCGGATGCTTCACAAATGTCTGAGCAAGCTCTCTGGTGCTACCATGAAAGCAATGCGAAACGCAGAAGCTCTACCGGTTTACAAATGATTTCTCTGCACTACCTTAACATAATTTCATCCCCCTTTAGAAATTGTTGTGGCTAATAAAAAGCCGAAAAAGGCGGAGATTAAATAGGTAATTCTGTCCTGTAGAAGTGATCGATTCGCTAGCTCCACATAAGCAACTTGTCCGCGCTAACGGAACGTACGGTTTGCAAAACCTGTATTATGTTCATAACATAACCGAGCTCAACTGTATTATGTTCCTAACATAACCGAGCTCTCTCTAGCTGTCGCGTACTATCCATAAAGCTGCTTTCACATCGGACACGAAACAAATTTTTCGCACGACAGATTACATTCAAAGTCAATGCAAAGACGCGAATACGGGCATGTCAAGCCGCTTTCACACTGGACGCGAAAAGAATTTTTCGCGCAACAGATTACATTCAAAGTCATGACCACTTATCAGCTACTGCATGTTAGTTCCCCTGCTCTGCTAATTAAAAACGCTCCTGGTTAACTTATATGCAGCGATTCTGATCGGTATGCTTGTGTTACTTCGGTAAGCATCAATGTGACAGTTTCATCATAACGTTGCCTGATTGTAGCCACTACAGTTGAAGCTAACCGGAGAGGTGCTGTATGTGTCTGCCGAGTTGGGCTGCAGTTAGACCAGACGTAGGTTTTGCAAAGCTTGGGGTGAGTTTTTGGGTGCTTGTGAAACGATCGCTTTACTTATCCATGACCAGGGTCAGCCTGATACATCCCCAATGTCTGAGCAAGCTCTCTGATGCTACCGTTAAAAGCAATAGGGAAAAAGCACAGGCTATAACGTGTATGGTATCACAAATGATTTCTCTGCATTGCTGTCGATTGAATATTAAATCGGCGACTGAATATTAAATTATTTCCTGTAAAAGTGATCGATTAAGCTAGCTCCACATAAGCAACGGTTCACGAGACGGAACTTACGGTCTGTAAAACCTGTATTATGCTCATAACATAACCGGAGCTCTAGCTTGCTCTCGCGCACAATCCATAACGCGCCCATTCTCCGCGAGGAAACGCTTGTCATTCTGACGCAGTAAGTAAACCATTAAGTTACCACAGGCAATTTCCGAAAAGGCCGTTTAGCCTGGAGCTTTCGCCCCTCCGTCATATACCAGCGCAGAAGCTGTTCATTTCTCCACGCTAACAACACACCACAGCTATGCACACGACCCAGCAGGTCCTAATACACACCGAAGCAGTCCATAAGCTGTTGGTCCACTTTTAGCTGCTCCTCACTGTCCATGTTTCCCTCTAAACTCAGACCCACCGGATTTCTACGGTCTCCGGTCTACACTTGGGCATGTCAACCCGTTCTGCAAATGTGTCTATATGGGGTGGATTCTAGCTTCCCCTGCATCCTAGCTAGGAGTAGAAAAACCGCGGTACTCACCAACTGTTGCCGTAGCAAACTGTAGCCGATAGCAAATTTGAGCTTGCGCTGACAGATATTTGCACTGCGTCCTCCACTTTCGCCGCTGCGTTTGTTAGAACCAGATTATGTCATTATATCTATATTCAAGTATAACGTTAGATTGCGGAATTTGCCCGCCGCTTCCTTATCAGATTGCAGACGTGTCTCAGGTTTCACTCTGGGGAGCCAGACACGGAAAACTGCGTTCTGCAGCCTCGTTCCGCCCAACTCCGCCCTCCACAGAGCTGGCCAGTCAGAAGAAAGTGGGCACACGGGGAGTACCCTTTACCCTTTTTTTACTTTGCGCGATCAGGAGTACTCTAGGGGAGTCAAGGACCAAAATATAAACTTGGAAAAATAGCAAAATAGGTCCCCTTTAAAAATTTTAAAAAAGGTTGTATTTGGATGGAATGTATGCCTGTAGTGACATATGAGACATTAAAGTGTTACAGTTTGGTACCTGAGAAATATGAAATTTTGGAGAGGCCACCTATAGTTTGGAGAGGCCACCTAGACATTCCCAAACTATAACCTCTCTAATTTTGCTCTGATTTACTTGGTTAAAATAAACTTTGGCAATGGTGAGATTCTGTGCTGTAATTTTTAAAAGGTTTCAGATTGCAACTGAATAATTTCCAAAAGGATAAAAGTAAAACTTAGTGAGGCTCACATGAGATGTTTCATTTATGCGGTGTTCCATCGTCATTTACTCACACTCAGTGACATATACATTGATTCTTACACCATGACAAAAATCCCCAAGGTGTTACCTTTTTTATGATACCAAGATTATTCAATGGACCATGTAGTCGCAGAGATATACTCATTTCATTTTGGGCATGTCATTTTCAAACCAGAGGCTCAGGGCTTTAGAGGTTAAAAATATTTTAATGACATTTTCACATTCAATTTATAATTTGATGAATGGATTCATATTTTTAAAAATCTTAGATTTTTAAAGGATTTTACGGATATTTGGACCACTGAATGTGATACAAGTGGGAACCTGAAGGAGTCGACATGTATGGAAAAGGCCTTTTGCTCACCGCAGTGTGACGTGCATTTAAGTAGAACTGCCTCACGTAATCAACGCAATTTACTCGAATGGTTTGGAACATGTTTCATTTCACATGTTTTACTCAACAGTAACGCGTACCTTATGACACGCGAAAAAACACCAGTTCGTCACAGGACTTGCACGTGGAAGAAACGTGTAGTGTTTGCTAAAGAGCCTTGGTTTTCCTCTTCAAATTCCCCTCATGGTCTCGGTTGTAAATTAGGTCACAATTTAAAAAAAAAAAAAAAAAAAAAATGAAAAACCTTTGGGTACACGAACTGAACTGACTCACTTCTTGAAACAAATTGTTCATTTTTCAATTCAGTTGAGCTCTCATGGCACTTTCTACAAGTGCCCCCTAAGACCAACTTGAAATGTCAGCTTCACATGAGCAATAGCATAGCTTAATATGTTTTTTAACAAGTATAGATTATCAAATAGGGTATGGAGCAAGGTTCATAAGACTTGCTTTGACACTCACTTGAATCACTCACTCAGTGTAATTCAGGGACCTGCTGTAGGAAAATAGTTCTGGTGCAGATAGGGGTAAATCTCTTCGGGCTCTATCTTTCACACTGCCCTACCCGTTGCCACTACCCGCTACCCGTGAATTGCGCATTTAGCAGCTTCCATTATCCCTAAACGGTATCGTGCGGCCACACTACCCGCTATTCATTATGCCGAATCCTTTATTTGCGACTGGAGGTGTGCCCGTGGGCGTGTTTATGCGCTTTCCCCAAAATTGCTATCTTGACCACACAGGTTAGGGAAAGCGTATAGCGGGTCCTCAAACCACCCGCTACCCGTCTGGCAATTGAAGACACGGCTTCTCTCCCCCCATGCGATCTAACAGCGACAAATGGGCTACATTCAGTTCAGAAATATAATTAATCATAATTAGGTCTATGCATTGGCACTCAGCGACGTAACTTTTTTTCCAGCGAGACCGGCATTTCAGAACTCTTCAGTGAATGAAGGTAATTCTGGTGACAAGTACGTGGTTTCGTCCGTTTACATTTTCCAGTCGGACAGCTCTCTACTTTTTTTTACAGCAAGTTGCGTGACCGTGCTGCAAAAACAGGTGTGCGTACTTGCCGCCGAAATTACCTTCATTCGCAGAAGAGTTCTGAAATGCCGCTCTCGCTGGAAAAAAAATTACCGTTGCTGAGTGCCAGGGCATAGACCTATTTATAATTAAATTATTTTTCTGTACTGAATGTAGCCCATTATTTTGTCGCTGTTAGAGCGCATGGGGGAGAGAAGCCGTGTCTTCAATTGCCACTTGATTATTCTTGAATTGGAAAACGTGTTAATAAGGGAAAACCATCTAGAATTAGCCAGGACTAATTGTAGTCAATAAAGGGAAGGATATTTTCTCCCAAATTTTCAGGTCTAGCGCCGGCCCTGAATATTATTTTCCATAGAACGAGAACGCGTGACAAAACTGCGCCTCTCCCATCAGGCAGTGACGGAATAATGTCACCTGGTTGCAGATGATATATACACCGCTGCCAGCTGTCCGTATACCTTGCCCGTTGCTGTTAGGGTTACTGTGGCACTATTTTTCTATGCTAGTGGGTCATTCCAACACCCACTCAGCTCAATTGGAGGCATGACCCAATCATGGTGAAACGCATTTTTCTTCTTCTTTTTTTTTTTTTTTTTTTGAAGTTTCCATCACAAAAGGGGTAGGCTTGATGTTTTTTTTTATTACATGCCAAACATTAAACAATATGTCAATGTCAAATAATAACAATAACAATAATAATAATAATAATAATAATAATAATTCAATTCATGATTAACTTAACAAAAACAGATCCTCCCCTGTCTGGATTTGACCTCATGCACGAGCAATTTAACTTCGTCTTCGGAGAAACTTGGCGACCTTCCTCTCTCCATCACGGGTTTCGGTTTGAGGATTTGGGATAGCGCAGCCTGCTCCTAAAGGCAATGGCACCTGGCACACTGATTGGTTTAACTGGCGTAACGCCCAAACCACGCCTATGCATAATATAACGGGTAGCGCAGGTGTTTTTAGGGATATAGGCAGGTGTGCAAGATAGCAACTTTTGCGGGGGAACGCCTCTTACGCAATGCTAATTCCTCAAATAACGGGTTTAGGGACTCTGGCGCAAGATAGGGCCCTTCAGGCCCAATGCCCACTATTGATAATGTGGGTGCTATGAGATTTACTTAAGTCAACATATTTAATAATTCACTAATATATAATTTGTTTCAGTAAAAATGACAAGTTATAGGCTTTATAAAAACACTTCGACTGCGGTTTTTGTAAGACGGGAAATCCAGCTGGGACACGGCAAAAGGTGTCGAAGGAAGTGGAGTGTTTGGGGTTGTGTCTGTGAGGGACTGGGGGCTTGATGACGGCAGGGAACAATAGACAGGTCTCTGGCGATGCGAGGGGGGTGACTATCACAGTCCCCCCCCCCGAACAATCTTTTTCTCCCCTGGCTATGTGTTTCATGAAACTGGACCTTAAACTCATCTGTTTACATTTTCTGACACAATAGTAATGTCAAACCCTTCTCAGATATTCCATATACTACTATGCAATACTTATGTGCTCATAACCAAAATTGCTTACACAACAATCCAGTTTAAGAGCTTTTCATGACAACTGCATCATATTAGTGCATATTCATATCATGTTTGGTCTTGTTATTCTCAGGGGAATCCAAGGAGTTGAATGGAGTATGTTTCATTCCCATTGAAATAATGGTTCATTCCCTTTTGGAAACTCCTGAAAATTGGTCAAAATTCTCTCGGGTAATCATTCTGTTCTTCTCTCTCTGCTAAATTGTTTTATTACATCCTCCAAATGGTGGAAACCCAAAATCCAGATTCGACCCTTCCAGGTCATTTATGGCCATGCCGCCTGGATCAAAGACGTGATTTAGATAAAAGCAAAGAGAGACAATCCATTCTGGGAAGATCACAGCCGACTTCCCACACGTGCACCTCTATGCCGTGTGTAGCCTCTATAGTTATGGCAGATCGTCTCTCCGATCTCGCCCTCACACTACTCTGTGTGTGTAGCTTTCGCTAGGTGTGACTTTTATATTTGTCTAAATTTGTAGTAACTGATGTTTGTTCTGTTGATTTAAGCTCTTGCCTACCTGGTGAATAAATTCTTGTTATCCCTTTAACTTGCGTAGTCTCCGTGACTCTAATCTTTTTACATTCTTTCTAGCCATGTTATGACCGGTACTTAGGGGGCGATTCCTTATCATTCCAGACTAGCTAGCTGATGTTTATAGGTAGTGATGAGTTTTAAGTTGGATTGTAAATTACGGTCTACTTATATAACGGGTTTATGTAGTACCGGTTCTGGGGATTTGGCATTAAAGGGCACCCCTGGACTTATAAGCCAGTGCCTGTCAGATTCGCCTTAAGGAACCCTTGGGTTCACATAAATCTGGGTTCATGATCATTTTAAGCCAAGATGCTATTATCATGGTGATTTCTTCCATCCTCTAAAACTACCACCGAACTAAGAGTCGGCAATTACGCTAGGACCTGGGGGCGAAAATTGAGTAACAGTGGTTTTCACGGAAGAGTCTGGTGGTGTAACTGCCCCGAGATTCACGCAGGTTTCAGTTCTCTATCTATTTTAAATTGGAGTCAGATTTTAAACGAGAGTAATATTGTAATCGTTATGCTTAGTTTGCCCTAATCACTGATATATCTGATGTTTTTTTTAGTTTCTGCGAGTGTTCCAACGTGCACCTTGGATTATTCGCACCGCGGCATTAGGTTAGATGGTTCCGTGATTTCGGCATAGCCTCGCTTTTGAACGGAGAATTATTGAGAATCCTTCAGGTAAGTCTCAGGTCAGGTCCAAGGCGGGACGCAGACATGAATTATTTAATTAACATGTTCCAATTGTCTCACGACAGCCTAAGTACACGCATGAACCTTCGCTCCCAGCTTTTCCGTCGTTGGTTTAGCTGTGTGGGTTTTACATTTTCACTCACCTATATTTATAGCAGGGAGCTGCCTTTCCTTAATTTATGCCCTGGTAAGCATTCCAGGATCATAATACTTAAAAAAAAACTGGTCATGCTCTATCCTCTGCTTTACTATTGTTTGTTAGATGCGTTTCGGAAATCTCCAGTCTATACAATGAACTAAGGTCCTGAATTTGCTGGGCTGATGCCGAATAAGGTGAAAGATTTTCCATTTGAAAAGTGAGTTCATACTATATGTCTTACGATACTAATACCCCCTACTTATGCCTACTAGATTGTGTATCAGCTTGAGGGTCATTTAGAATCCAGCGTAGTGCTATATATAGCTAGGACATTTCAAATTGGTGTCAAGAGGCTTGAAATATAAATACTGGCTATCTGTGTATTTAGCCATCTGTAAATGTATCACTTGTCATACTATCAGTTCTCTCGAGGAAAGACAGTGGGTATACTGAAGTCTTCGAGCTGCTCACATGATAAAATAGTGTAAACATTGACATTCTATTTTCTTGAATGTGGTAGAAATTCTAAAATCGATCACTACACGGTGCACTATTTTCAAAATTATTAGCAAAGGCTGGCAGTTAGTGACAATAACCAGTGTAACCAGCTAAGTTACAAGACAACCATAATCATGGCAATGGTGGAAAACGGAAACACTAAATGACAAACTGAAATATTCCAAAAAACAATACTTACATATCATAACAAAGATTACCCTTTATAATATTGACTTCCCCCTCCAGAGTACAATACTGTTCTGCAAAGAAAACCCTCCCATCCTGTTCCGTTCACACTCACCGCTGGTGACCACGCCAGTAAGAAGGGTTTATAGCTTTTCCACCTTGTAAGAGTAATACGAATACTGTTTAAGTTGTAAGTGTTAGCATGTTTTTCAATGAGCTAGCATAATTCAAATGGGGAAAGTCGAAAAGATTCCACCTAACTTGCTTTTACACAAAGGTTTATACACCTTTTCTGGAGGCCAAATCAATAAATTTCAATTATGGCTGGAAAGTTCATACTGTCCTCTCCTGGATAAAACAGTGTCAATCAATAGATAATGACAAGGAATGTTTAATGTGGGCCTGATCTACATCTGGGCTTCTATGCAGTACAATGTCAGCAGGTAGTGATCAGTGCCTCGTTTCCCAAAAGTATCTTCAGGGAACGAGGATCACAGAATTCCTTTTAAGACACTCTCAGATATCGTTGTAGATCTGTGAGTCCCGAAGACCATTCGTAAAAAGCTACGTGCGTCTTAAGACCTACAGGAGTCCTCGCAAGCTATTATATATTTTTTCTGTGTGCATTTTCTTTTAATATTATCAAATTTAATCATGACTACTGATGCTATTCGTGAATGAAAGTGGTGATTCATGGAACTTGAATACCGATTTTTTTTTATACACCAAAAATGAACAACAGTTATAAACATTATACCAATAATAATAATTACATTATCAAATGGAGACAAGTAGAAATAATACGTTATAACAAAAAAGACACGGCCTATATACATATTTCAGCAAATTACAATATTATAGGCCTACTAGAAGAATGAAAAGGTGAAAAGGAAAATGAAGAAAGTACAAATGCATCACTGTGGTGGTTAATGCAAGTGAAGTGCTGATCAAGAGAGGGGAAAAAAGGGGTGTAGTCTAAAAATGTCCAATAACTTGTTGATGTACCCCGAAAATAGCCATATATTCAGCATCTCTTAGCTGATTCACACCTGCTAATCTGTTACTGGCCTCCTTCTCCTGGTCACGTGAAGGAGCTCTTGCCCAGACAGCAATGTTGTGCTGCATGGTTGGCACAGTGATGACTGCACAGCACTTTGATGGAGAGAAGTATAGGCCACAGAACTTGGGCACCTGAAGTACAACTTCCATCTCCCCAGCTCACTAGTAGTTATGAGGTTTGCCACTGAGGTAAAGAGTTATGGCAAAAGTGAGTACCCACTGTCCCCAAGGAAATGCCAGCAAACATGGTTTCTCGCCGTCTCTTGACCATCGCGTTTCACACCCCTTGTTGCGGTAATTTTATTAGCATTGTCTTCCCAAATGACAGCTTTATTTTCATTGATAAGGCTACCTTTCAATCTATTGAACTAAGTGACTTTGTTTGCCTCCACTTCATCCAAAATGATGCCTATTTCGTTCGGACGAGGAGCCAACTTTCAAGGCTGCTGTTTTGTATCCATAATCGTTTAGAATATTTATTTTTGGTTTTGCCAAATTTCCGATTCTCAGTGGAGACCTAAGGTGTTAATTTGATTACAGAGTGACAATACCTGAATGCGTGGCCAGAAATATTCGAAGACCCATGCAACATTTGATTCTTATTTTCTACTTAGGGCAATAGACAAAGCAGACTGGCGACTGGTAAGCTGAGGAGGATGATAAAACATGAAAACAAATGACTGGTTTTGAGGTATTGACAATCATTTATTTAAATTAAAATTACGAGACCTCGTAAAACTACTCAACATCATCAGCTGTGGCCATTTATTTTTGTTCAGGTAAGACAAAAAACAAAACAAATTATATCAGGCTAAGCTGCATTTCAATCGACGTTATTGAGTTGAGGATTCTTGCTGTGAATCTCTGTGTTTACTGTTATAATTTAAACAATCGTGAAGCGTGAAAGCAAGGGGGGTAGTTAAGAGAGTTGTTTATCTTTCTCGTAAAATGTATAGAATATTTTTCCCCCTTAGTTCTACAAAACCCAAAACCAGTGAAGTTGGCACGTTGTGTAAATCGTAAATAAAAACAGAATACAATGATTTGCAAATCCTTTTCAACCTATATTCAATTGAATACACTGCAAAGACAAGTTACTTAATGTTCGAACAGGTAAACTTTGTAATTTTTTGCAAATATTAGCTTATTTGGAATTTGATGCCTGCAACATGTTTCAAAAAAGCTGGCACAAGTGGCAAAAAAGACTGAGAGAGTTGAGGAATGCTCATCAAACACTTATTTGGAACATCCCACAGGTGAACGGGCTAATTGGGAACAGGTGGGTGCCATGATTGGGTATAAAAGCAGCTTCCTGAAATGCTCAGTCATTCACAAACAAGGATGGGGCGAGGGTCACCACTTAGTGAACAAATGCGTGAGCTGATTGTCGAACAGTTTAAAAACAACATTCCTCAACAAGCTATTGCAAGAAATTTAGGATTTCATCATCTACGGTCCGTAATATCGTCAAAAGGTTCAGAGAATCTGGAGAAATCACTGCACGTAGCGACAAGGCCGAAAACAACATTGAATGCCCGTGACCTTCGATCCCTCAGGCGGTACTGCATCAAAACCGACATCAGTGTGTAAAGGACATCACCACATGGGCTCAGGAACACTTCAGAAAACCACTGTCAGTAACTACAGTTCGTCGCTACATCTGCAAGTGCAAGTTAAAACTCTACAATGCAAAGCGAAAGCCATTTATCAACAGCACCCAGAAACGCCGCCCGGCTTCGCTGGGCCCAAGCTCATCTAAGATGGACTGATGCAAAGTGGAAAAGTGTTCTGTGGTCTGACGAGTCCACATTTCAAATTGTTTTTGGAAACTGTGGACGTCGTGTCCCCTGGACCAAAGAGGAAAAGAACCATCCGGACTGTTATAGGCGCAAAGTTCAAAAGCCAGCATCTGTCATGGTATGGGGGTGTATTAGTGCCCAAGGCATGGGCAACTTACACATATGTGAAGGCACCATTAATGCTGAAAGGTACATACAGGTTTTGGAGCAACATATGTTGCCATCCAAGCAACGTCTTTTTCATGGACGCCCCTGCTTATTTCAGCAAGACAATGCCAAGCCACATTCTGCACGTGTTACAACAGCATGGCTCCGTAGTAAAAGGGTGCGGGTACTAGACTGGCCTGCCTGTAGTCCAGACCTGTCTCCCATTGAAAATGTGTGGCATTATGAAGCGTAAAATACGACAACGGAGACCCCGGACTGTTGAACAACTTAAGCTGTACATCAAGCAAGAATGGGAAAGAGTTCCACCTGAAAAGCTTCAAAATTGGTCTCCTCAGTTCCCAAAACGTTTACTGAGTGTCGTTTAAAGGAAAGGTGATGTAACACAGTGGTAAAAAGGCCCTGTGCCAACTTTTTTTTTGCAATGTGTTGCTGCCTTTAAATTCTAAGTTAATGATTATTTGCAAAAAAAAATAAAGTTTCTCAGTTTGAACATTAAACATCTTGTCTTTGCAGTGTATTCAATTGAATATAAGTTGAAAAGGATTTGCAAATCATTGTATTCTGTTTTTATCTACGATTTACATAACGTGCCAACTTCACTGGTTTTGGGTTTTGTAGTATTTACTAGCCGCAGCATCATATTCATATTAGTGGTGGGATGATGATCGATGATAATTGACAGTCAGTTGGTTTGGCTTACCAACCAAGTGCTTGATTACAGAAATCAATAATCGACATAATCGGTTGTTCAAACCTGCACGTCATTTTTTTTTGTATACACCTGCGGGTTTGCAGTCAGCTCGTTGCGGAACTCACTTGCGTTGACATAGAAACGCTGCCTGTTTCACAATCCCCCCAATTAAAACAGCAGCGCCAAGGCTAGGGGTATCACAAAACCATCAGCGGTCACGCGCCACACCACGCAGTGAAGCAAATCACAGCACACTGTTATGAATTGACTGAATTGAACAGTTAAATTAATGCATTGTCTCCTTGTTATTTTAACTGTAAGTAGAGTCCAATAAACTACAATAAACTGATTGTAAAATTACTGTAAAAATAACTGGCAAAAAGGTGCAAGTTTATAGCAAATAGTGTACAATAGCCGCGAACGACGATAAAGTTAAACTTTTTTCATTCACCCGGAAGGGAGATCCCGTTGCCGAGTGAGGAATTATTTTGGATTCAGAAAAAGTATAGATGGCCCACCATCAATAGCCACACTTGATATGAGCAGTGCGGTTTGCAAGCTGGATGAAGAGGCTTATGCATAAAGTTACTTATTTATCGCCCTTCCATGAAATTTGTTGTGTTGAATTTTGGATCTTGATCTGACTAGGTCTAAAAGTAATGATCATCACTAGTTATGTTTACATGGACCACTAGTAATTGGAATAAAAGCCTTATCGGAATAAAAATACTTATTGAAAACACTTCCATCGGAATAAACTGGTCTGATCTGGCCCATTTGGCTTGAAATTTTATTCTGATAGATCAGGGTGGTTTATGGCGTTTGTTATTTGGATCAATATGCATATAAACACTTGACCCGATCCTTTCTTCTTGGTTGGGGTGAAATATTCTTGCAGTACAATTTTCCCTTGGTGGTGTGTTGTGTTTATAAGTAGGAGGCCAATGACAACACGGCTACATCAGTATTTATTTTCTGCCATCTGTATTTAAATTAAAAAAAGAGGAAAGCGGCAATGATTTATAGTGAAACAAACAGCCACACCTGCCAATAAACTATCGCACATCACTCTCAACAGCCTTGACGGAACAATTACCAAACGCTCATTTCGATAGTCCGTCTTGACGATGGGAAATCCATCTTACAAAACTCACATTTAAACCAGCACAAACTCCGATTAGCAAGCTAGCTCATGTGTTATGATCAGTCAACCGCCCCATACTAGATACATACTAGATGCAATATGTACAGTACTGGACTATTCTGCACTGTTCCAGTTGTAGCATTTGTCCAAGCCAGAAAAAGCATTCTGAGGTAACTAGTCAGAATAACAATCTGTCCCACCCTTTGCATTGTTTGGGGGTGTTATGGAAATAAAGTGTTCTCCATGTGTGAAAGGAAATTTATTTTGCCTTTGAGTTTGTCTGACAAAGATAAAGGTGCTCTGGAAATGTAACCTGACATGATAAACTGAATGTAGCTATCAATTTTGACTTGAATTGAATGGCAAATTATATCATGCATTGCACTATACAGTATTGGTAACTGTATGAAAAGAAACATCCATTCAAAAACTGCCTATAAAAGTATTTTTTAGCTTACCAGCCCATATTGTCGGGTGTGGCATCCATCGTCCGTCATCTGGAACATTTTTTATCTTTTTTTCGACTGGATAAATTTTCGTGTAAATCTGCCATGACATACACTAGACCATATCTCCAGATGACCTTGAAAGGTCATACTTAAAGTCAAGCAAAATGTTACAATTTTCAAAGGCTTCTAGGTTTTAAAATACAGAAGATTGGGAACATATATGTATTGAACACTTATAGAAAGTCGGTGACCTTCGAAGGTCAAACTTCACATGATGAAATTTCAATGACTTATATCACCAAAACAATTACAGATAGAGCTTAGGTTTCTATTGTGGGCATATATTAAGTGTATTAAGTGTCATTTGGCGACCTTGAACTTGACCTACAACGGCCAAAATGAAATTTCAATGATTTATATCAGTAAAATCATAACAGATAGAGTGTTGGTTTGAATTGGAGACGTATAGGAAGTCATATATGAACTTTCATTTCATGACCTTCATATTGACCTTCAAAGGTCAAACTTGACCTAGTGAAAATTCAATGACTTCCTTCACTAAAAAGGTCTCAGATAGAGCCTAAGTTTGTATCACAGACTTAAAGGTGCACTATACAAGTTTGTTGACATCACTTCTCTTGACATTCGAATTCAAACAAAACAGAGATAGGTCGCCCCTCCCTCCCATAGTTCCTCCCTCCCATGCTACCGTAACTGTCAAAGCTTGTCGGTGATTGGCCTGAACGGTTTGTTATGTTATGGGGCACAGCCTGTGCCCCTTGTGTTTATTTGCAGTTTGTGATGCCTGTGAGGACTCCAGAGCCAGGGTTTTTTTTTTAGAGTGATTTCAGGGGCAGGCAGCTAGCGGATCGTGGGGAGTTGTCGGCGAATTGAAACAAAAATATAATCGTGCAGAAAATAAACAAACTTGCATAGTGCACCTTTAAAGGAAGTCATGCATGAACTTTCATTTGGTGACATTCAACTTGACTGTTGGTGACCATTGCAGGTCAAACGTGACAGAATACAATAACTTGTATTACCAAAACAATCACAGGTTTGAATTGGAGACATAGGAAGTCAAGTCCATTTGCTGACCTCAACTTGACCTTCTATGACCTTTAAAGTTCACAAATGACACATTGAATTTTCAATGACATGTATCACCAAAACTGCTTCAGAGCTCAGGACTGTATAAAGTATTACAGGAGGTCTCATAAATGTATGTGAACTTCTATTTAGTAACCTTGACATTGACCTTCAATGATTCAAAGGTCACATTTCACATAAAATTTTCATTACTAGTGATGATATAAGATTGCTTGCCGGTAAGCTACAGGACCCTATTTTTCTTTTTTTTGCAAAGTAATACGATGGCACACATACACTGATGGACTTTAAAAACTTATAACCAGAATTGTAGCCAAACTCGGATTCAAATTTGTAACCATTTATTGACTTTACCCCTAACAACAACTTCGACAAAATGTCAGATAACATAAACAAAAAAAAGAACGACAAGAGAATCAACAATGACAAGTTTAACAACAAAATCAACAACAAAGATCAACTCCAATCTCAGTACCGAGTGTGACCGCCACGTGCCTGCAACAAAGCCATCTCTTGTCTTGGCATGGACAGCACCATTCTGTTGAGTTGTTGCTGGGGAATGGCCTGCCACTCCTGGAGAAGGGCTTCTTGGCGCTCCGCCCTCGTCCTGGGTGCTGGAGTGCATTGCCGAATCCGCCGATCCAACAAGCCCCACACATGCTCAATCCAGTTCATGTCAGGGCTGAAAGGTGCCCATTCCATGATTCGCACACAATTCTGGGCCAGGAGCTGCTGGGTCACATGTGCTGAGTGAGAGGTTGTGCGTTGTCTTGCATGAACGTGACCTCAGGGTGGTCTGATTTCCATTGATTATGACCAGGTCGGACCTCCAGCCATACCGAATGGCACCCCAGACCATCACTGAGCCTCCTCCAAAGCGATTTGTCACGGCAATGCAGGGGGCCGCGTATCTCTCACCACGTCGTCTGTAGACCCTCTGTCGTCCATCATGTCAGTACAGACAAAATATGGACTCATCACTGAAGACAACATTCCACCAGAATCGGTTGGGGACTCGTCTCTGACCATATTTTTCAGCCCAGCAAAGCCTGGTAGCCCTGCGCCGTGCATTAAGCTGCATTCCAACACATGCCCTGTGGGCTCTGATCCCTCGCTCTGCAAGTTGGCGACTCACTCTTTTTCTGCTGATCCTTAGTCTGTGGATTCCTAGGGTCTCCTAAGCTATCCTGGTGCAGGTTTGAAACCAATCTCTCAGGTGGATGAGGCGGATCTGATTGTCCTGGGCTGGGGTCGTGACCCTAGGCTGACCAGGTCGGGGTCGATCATTGCTGCTTCCAGTCTCCTCGTAACAAGCCACAAGGTTAGAGATTGTGGGTTGGCTTAACCCAAAATGCTGGGCAATGCGATTTTGGGATGTTCCAGCCATCCACAGCCCAATGGCTTGATCACGTTGGGGTCTGGAAAGGTGAAGCATGGCGCATGCACTGTCTTTGAACAAATGCTCTCGGGTTCTGGCCTTAATGACTTCAAGGATTGTTTTAAGGCATTTTACAGCATTGCAATTGTGATCAGTGAAGCCGGACGAGGTTACATCACTAATTCCTCAAATCCTGCTCCACAGACACAAACAAGGTCATGACCTCACGCACTGTTGTGTCGCCTTACTCAAAGACAACTGCATATCAATTATGTAATCATCTAATTAAAGTTTCCCTAACCCAACTATACTATTTCTGTCAGACTTATTAGTTTTTGAAGTCCATCAGTATATAACTAAGGGACATTTCTACATACAACAAAATAATCATTTCAGTCAAGCTACTAAATAATCAGACCTGGGTCGCTGCAACTAACTGAATCAATTATGACTAATCATCGGTTGGGTTGATCAGACCAATCATCAAGCTCCAAATCTGAACCAATTCCAAACAATAACTCAGATGCAAGCTGTAAATTTTACTGCTGATAGGTAACTCTTATCATCGGAAAAATTTTTGATCAAGGAGAATTACTAGAAACAGGTCAAGACTACTCGTTACTTACGAGGATTTTTTTTGTCCCTTAATTTCAGCCGAGTGACCATCACTTGTATGTCACCATTACTTTGTATAGCCTACTATACTTCCACTGTGTAATACGCTTCATTTATTCTTACTATTCTATGTATATTTTGTTTCATTTTGACTACATGACATAGCTTTCACAGGCCTACATTTTAATGGGTGACTGTTGCCTTAAATCAATTAATCAAACATCTCGGCACCATTAAAGTGGACAGCGCAAACTGACGTTACAAAGTACTTAACTTCCATGCGCGCATTTCCGTGCAATGAACTTTCGTAGAAACGCTCATAGCAAACCCTCTTAGAGTTCTACGATCAATCATTATTGGGTAACGAGGCCCAGACTGTATACCTGGGAGAGATTGTTTGAGGCATTAACTGACCTTTGAAACCTGCTGGAGACCAAAGCTGGGCATACACTGTTCGATATTGGCCAACTTTTGACCCGATTTTCGAGACACACGACTTGTTATGAAGTCGGGCCGACTTCCAGCTTCATTGTGTGTAGTTTGTTGTGCAGTGTACAGGGTAGACCGAGGGCCGATATGCTGTTCCCGAAACACTATCTGATGATCGGAGGAATTTCTGACGTTTGAAATTTTGGTCGGCTCTTGGGAGTCACTCGCACAGCGCTGCGAGTCGACTCAGCAATATCAGAGCCTTTTTTTTCTCACTGAGCTTGCGTGAAGTAACAGACAGAGCGTCATAGCACCCTGAAGGTTTTTTTTTCGCAATAGTCACTAACGTGCCGTACATTATCCTGCTTATTACACGGCTACTTACCAAGGAAATAAACTAGTTGACATAAAGTATTATTTTCCTATAATTTTATTGATGTAAACAAGTGACAAGGTTCAAACTTAGTATTGTTACATTCTGCATGTTCTGCCTGTTCTGGTTTTATGTTTATTTCCACTTGGTTTGTTTAGTTCATGCATTCTGTATTATCTGTCATATTATTCACATTGTTTTCCCCTGTGATGTCTTGTGTTCCTATGTTCTTTGCCAGTGCACACCCCTTTCTGTGAGCTGTCACATTTTGGGTGATTTCGGATGTTTTGGGTGTTTCACAAGTTCCTTCATGTCTCGTTTACTTCCTTCAACACACACTACCACACTAACACTGTATGTTTTGTCTAGTTTATCTACTAACCCTTACTAATATACTAATCCTAAAAATAACTAACATACTAACTTGCACATTTGGGTAATATTAATTCTGCACAGACTACTAACTCTACTTATTGATTCTCTCCACTTTCCACACTAATCTGTAACTCCGCCTTCTTTGCTTTCCCAGTACTTCGTTTCTGCAGGGACTTTGAAACTATCTCTTATACTAATCTGTTTCTTCCATTTCTCCCCATTTACGCACTCCTTGAATGGAGCTGCTGATGTTTAAGGATGTCCTGTGAAAACTAGTTCTTGTCATTGTTTCCCATTTTGTATTGTTCAATTACCTCTTGTGTTTTCCCCTCTCAGTTAATGTTTAGATTATTCATCACAGCTGTTGCCCCACCTAGCTCGTTACTTCCCTTGTGCAAATATAGACCCTCACTTCTCCTTAGCTCTTGTTAGACTGTTGATCATCTTTTTCTGTGCCGAACTCCTTGTACGCCAGTGATTTGATTGAGATTCTGTGACACCCTTCTGCCCGATTTCTATTTCTTTCTGTGCCTGCCTGGAATTGTTTGCCTCCTGATTCTCCTTTTTTTTCTGTACGACCACGATTTCCGCGTATTGCTGCCCTGGCTTTTGAATTCGAATTTCAGACACTCGACTCCCCTACTGCCTTTCGATTTGGTGCTGTAATCTGTGCTTACTGGCTTTTGAACCCCGCCTGTTTTTGGACTCTGATTTTTGGATTGCCCCTCTGTACCGTCTCTGTGATTACCTGGCTCGGACTCTGAAATTAACCCTTTAACATTCCGGTAAAATTTGCCTAAAATGCCTGTCCAAGGCGTATCCAAAGAACAACCCCAATTCTGAATAGTTGGGACAAAGTGTAAATTGTGAATAAAATCAAAATGCAATGACTTTCAGATCACATGAGCCAATAAGTTATTTGCAATAGAACACAGATAACATTTCAAATGTTGAAACTGAGACATTTTACATTTTTATCCACAAAATGAGCTTCTTTCAAATTTTCTGGCTGCAACAGGTCTCAAAAAAGTTGGGACACAGGAAAAAAAGGACTGAAAAATCAATTAATATATAAGAGAATCAGCTGAAAGAACATTTAGCAAGCAATTAAGTTAACTGGCATCAGGTGTGTAACATGATTGGCTACAAAAGGGATGTCTTAGAGAGGCTGAGTCTCTCAGAAGTAAAGATGGCCAGAGGCTCTCCAACCTGTGAAGGCTTGCGAAAAAAATTGTGAAATACTTTAAAAACAATGTTCCTCAATGTCAAATTGCAAAGGCTTTGAAGGTCTCATCATTGACAGTGCATAACATCATCAAAATATTCAGAGAAACTGGAAAAATCTCTGTGCGTAAGGGACAAAGCCGAAGACCTTTGCTGGATGCCCATGATCTTCGGGCCCTCAGACGCCACTGCATCACTCACCGGCATGATTCTGTCATTGACATGACTAAATGGGCCCAGGATACTTCAAGAAACCACTGTCAGTAAACAGTCAGCCTTGCCATCCACAGATGCCACCTAAAACTCTTATCATGCAAAAAGGAAGCCATTGTTGAGCATGATCCAGAAGCGCCACCGTGTTCTGTGGGCCAAGGCTCATTTAAAATGGACTGTAGCAAAGTGGCAAAGTGTCCTGTGGTCAGACAAGTCCAAATTTGACATTCTTGTTGGAAATCACGGATGTCGTGTCCTCCGGGCTAAAGAGAAGAAAGACACCCCCCCCCTCCTGTTATCAGCGTTCAGTTCAAAAGTCAGCATCTCTGATGGTATGGGTATGCATTAGTGCATATGGTGTGGGACACTTGCCTGTATTAAATAGCACCATGAATGCTGAAAGGTATAAAAAGGTTTTAGAGCAACATATGCTCCCTTCCAGACGACATCTATTCCAGGGAAGGCCTTGTGTATTTCAGCAGGACAATGCAAAACCACATACTGCAGCTATTACAACAGCATGGCTTCATAGTAGGAGTCTGTGTGCTGAAATGGCCTGCCTGCAGTCCTGATCTTTCACCGATTGAGAACATTTGGCGCATAATTAAACGAAAAGTCCGTCAAAGGAGACCCAAAACTCTCCAGCAGCTGGAAGCCTGTATTAAACAAGAGTGGGATCAAATTCCAATGGCTAAACTCAAGAAGCTTGTCTCCTCAATGCCCAGATGCCTCCACTCTGTGTTAAAAAGAAGAGGGGATGCTACACCATGGTAAACAGGCCCCTGTCCCAACTTTTTTGAGACATGTAGCAGCCATCAAATTTGAAATGAGCACATTTTGTGGATAAAATTGTAAAACTCTCAGTTTCAACATTTGCTATGTTATCTCTGTTCTATTGTGAATAAAATACTGGCAGGTGTGATTTGAAAGTCATTGCGTTTTGATTTTATTCACAATTTACACTTTGTCCCTACTATTTCGGAATTGGGGTTGTAAATTGAAAGCTGTTTTTGAATCGTTTGGAGAATATGGATAGTTTTGGTCTCTTTTGAAACGAAACACTCTGAACTTTTTCCCCAACTGAAAGAATCACTGTGAGTGCTACTGTCATTGGGTAATCTAAGTTGGAACACACTGAAGTAGAAGGTTTTCACTCTCGCCTGATTTTTTTTTTGCAAACAGATGACTGGAGATGAGTGTAGCTGCGAATTATTAGCTGAAAAAACACAATGGGACCACAGCATGAAGCTGTGACACAGGCGTTGATTAAAGCTGCTGTGATGATTATATTTTGAAATGGTTGGCATCAATTGAATCACAAGAATCTACAACCTGTGTAAATGACGTAGTTTGTTTTTAACTTCCCTTTCGGAGTGACAAGGGGTTAAGACCACAATTTTACATTTTGGACTACTTTCATTTGATTCATTCCACCAGACATAACAGTACAGTCTGACCATGATGGATCCAGCAAGTAGTCAGCTGCAAGCTACTGCGGAGCAGCATGGAGCCATCATCAACTCCGGACAACTGCAGCTACTCGCAGTAATGCAGCACCTGCAGACTCTCTCCCACAGCGTGGCAGACCTGGCTGCTTCTGTGCAGGCCAGCCAGCTTGCTCCTGCTCCCCAACCACCACTAGCTCCCGCTCTTTCTGCTCCTCCTGCTCCGCCTCCTGTCCCGTTGCACGAACCTCGACTGCCTGCTCCTGAGAGGTATGCAGGCGAGCCTGGTACCTGCCAAGCCATCCTTATGCAGTGCAAGTTCATCTTCAGTCTGCAGCCCAGCGAGTTCCCCAGTCAACAGTCCCGAGTGGCATACATCATCACCCAGCTCATCGAAAGAGCTAAGCAGTGGCCAACCGCAGCCTGGGAGGCGAAGCTACCCTGCATCCAGTCTGCAGACCTTCTGGCTAAGGAGATGAGGCGGATGTTTGACCGTCCAAGCATGGGTGTGAAGCCAGGAGGGAGATTCTTCGCATCCGTCAGGAGGCCAAATCTGTCTCGGATTACGCCATTGATTTCCAGACCCTTGCAACCAACAGTAGCTGGGAGAAATGGGCCTTTTACAATGCCTTCCTCCATAGTCTGTCAGAGAGCATTGAGGACGAGCTCCTGACCCGCGACCTGCCGAAAGACTTTGACCAGCTAGCCAACCTAGCCATTCGGGTCGATTCTCAGCTGGAGGTATAAGGGAGGGGGATGAGTGGAAGACGGCCTTCAATACTCCCACGGTGCACTGGGAGTACCTAGTTCGGACTCACCAACGTGCCCAGCCGTCTGCCAAGCCCTCGTCAATGACGTTCTAAGAGATATGATTAATCAATTCGTCTTTGTCTTCCTGGCTGGGCTGCACATGATGCGTGTAAAACTGTCTTCTTCTACTTCTTCTGGTCTTCTTCTTCGTCGTCTTCTTCTGGGCCGCCATGTCTTCAAACAAACTTTATTGACAAATGCCAAAAGCCAAAACAGTCCAACAGGACCAACTAGACGTGCAGTGTGAGCACTCAGATCGTGGCAGACAGGCGGGCCGTACAGTATGAGCACCTCAATCGTGAGTCTTGGCTTCAAAACGCAGACGATTTACTCGTACAGTGTGAGGTGGAATTAATCACATGATTTTTAAACTCGTACAGTGTATGCCCGGCTTTATCTACATGTAAATCAATGGTAGGGCTACATGTATTTTTTTATTTCAGAGCTCAATAATAGACAGCAGAATGACATAGTATTGTCACGATCACGTTTGTCTAGGGATATGATTTCGCTTGTAAAAGAAGGCAGGCTGGCCTGGACTGGTGAAGGTAGAGAGAAAGCCGGGACTTGCCTCCTCTCATGATGGCACCATGGCGTTCAAGGGCAAGCTCAAGCTGCCGCTCTACCGGCGAATAGCTCTACTTCGTTCAGCTCTTTGATTCAGTATATTGAGTTATTTTCTGAAAGCATGGCAGTCTGATAGGTGACGAGTTAAAATAAAACAGAATCACGTGGTCGGGAAAACAAGAGTTTAGGGAAGGTCCGCCACTTCAGGGCTCCGACATATCGCCAGAACCACCTTTGATTTTGGCCTATTTAAAAGGGACGCCCCTCCCATGACCAACCTCTGCCCAATCGGGACACAAGGCATCGTCCAGATTTCCCCAACCAGTCACCAATCACAGTGCACAGCCGCCATGCCACTAAATATGTGTTACCTATATCTACATTTTACTACAAAACAGAGGAACTATTAGTGTTTCTGTTATTACGCCTCGTTCCCGGATCCGAGGGCAGTCCTCCCCCTCTCAAGAAGGAAAAAAAAACCCAAAAATATAATTTTGTAACCCACGTTTTTTTTCTTCTTTTCTACTCCTTATAAACATATGTAAGAATTTTACCAAATACATTCCATTTTTTTTGTATATATTTATATTTCATAATCACATCTAAAACCTAGAAACATGCACCCAAAACAAAACACTATAGGTTTAAGCCTAGCCAAAATCATGGTAAGGCAATTGTCACCATCCTAGGGAGTCTTAATAGGCTATAACCCCCAAATTCCACTCTGCAACTGTGGCCTAGAGAGTCTGCACTCAACCCAGACCACACAGAGGAAAGACTAGAAAACATATACAATCCTCAATTCAAGGAATAGGGTATGCGTCAGTCCTTGTCACGGCATTTACCTTGCGGTAGTCAATGCACAAACGCGAAGTACCATCATTCTTAGGAATTAAGACAACCGAGGAACTCCATTCACTGACCCCTGGCTCTATGGCCCCAATCTCTAGCATGTAGTCAATCTCCTCATGAACCTTCTCCTTTGTAATAGGGGGCGAACGGTAAGGAAGTTGCTTTATAGGGGTTGTCCCACCGACATCCACATCATGCTCAACTAGAGAGGTTAACCGCGGCCTATCACGAAACAAGGAAGGATGAGCAGCCACCAGGGCGATCAAATCCTGGGCCTGAGCTTCTGACAAATGTGTCAGCTGATCCGGCAGCTACTCACATGCTTGAGAGTTGTTCAACTTAGCACATGCTGGTTCAGGTGCTGAACACCCCCCTTCGCTCTCACTGGGTGAAGGAACCACTGCAATACACACCACGGGATTGGCTGGATCACGCTCCACATACAACTTCAATAAGTTGATATGACAAAGTCGCATCTTCTGCCGCCGTTCTGGTGTGCTAATGACGTAATTGCAGGTTCCAACCTTCCGAACCACAGTATAGGGCCACTAAAACATGTCCCAAGCCTTTCCTTACCAACTGGGGTAAAGACAAGGACCTTATCCCCAAGAGCAAACGAGCTTTGCACTGCCTTACGATCATAACGCCTTTTCATCTGTTCCTTAGCTCCCTCTAAATTCTGCGCGGCCACCTTCCAGGCTGCACTCAACTGATCGTGAAAGGTAGAGACATACTGCAAAGTATCATCAGGGGCATGTGGCTCCAGGAGTCGCTCCCGCATAAGGCTTAGCGGACTCCGAACTTCATGCCCATTCAACCAACCAATTCAAAGGGACTAAACCCAGTGGATTCATTCAGAGCATCACGGATGGCAAATAAAAGAAAAGGCATCGCTATATCCCAGTCCTTAGGGCAGTCCACACAAAAAGTACGCACCATTGACTTTAATGTCTGATGACACCTCTCAAGGGCCCCCTGGGACTCAGGGTGGTAAGCAGAGGACAATACCTGAGTGATGCCCAGCTCACACACACATAATACTCTGGAATATTCCAGAGGTAAAATTAGTTCCGCGATCGGACTGAACCTCCTTAGGGAGCCCAAACCTTGAAAAAAAATTGCAGTAACTTCTCAATCACCACAGGGGCACGAATACTGCGCACTGGCACTGCCTCGGGGAAACGTGTAGCAACATACATAATGGTCAATAAATACTCATTACCCTTCTTGGTTTTGGGAGGAGGACCAACACAGTCAATGATAACACGTAAAAATGGGGCCTCCACCACTGGAGCAACCGGGAGAGAGTGACCAGCCTCACCCGCTATCTCGCAGGCATGGCAGGATCGACACAAAATAACCACATCACGGCAAAGCGTGGGCCAATAAAAATGTTTTAAGAGGCGGGCCAGGGTCTTCTTCACCCCCAAATGGCCAGCAAAATTGGTCTTATGCGCCAATCGCAACACCTCACCACGAAAGCTGGAAGGAACTACAATTTGCACATGGACCCACTAATCTTCATCAGCCAGGCGATCTGCAGGCCGCCACTTGCGCATTAAAATACCTTTGTCCACAACTTCCCCAACAGCAATGCTCTCACTCTCTTCCAACGTCACAGCTCGCTTCCACAGGGGAGCCAGCGAGGGATCCTGGCTTTGCTCTTTGATCAAAACCTCCCTAGAAAAATGTGTGGCATCTGCCACCTGAGACAAAGAGAGACCCGAACTTTTAACAGAGGTCCCTTCCTCGTTTACAGTTTGGGCAAAAACCGTGTCAGCCAAACTAATGGGCTCCTCTTCCCCACTACCAATTGGGACAGAGAGCACCTCATCTACAGGAATCAATGCCTCACGAGCTTGGGCTTTGGCTTTATGTGCCTGAGCACATGTAACCACACATGCTGTAAACATTTCTGGATGTTCCTGTTCTAACTCTAGTGTTTCTGGGACTTCCAGGGGAGCAGAGACTACCACCGGAGTCACAAACACCTCAGACCCTGCTAAGTCGTTGCCCAACAATAGGCTAATACCTGGCACAGGTAGTGTAGACACCACCCCAACAGTCACTGGCCCCGTAACCACAATAGATTTTAAATAAACTGAGTGCAATGGAATGCAATCGTACTGCCCCCCAAAACCTTTAATGAGTGCCGACCGGGAAGAACCCTCACTAGGTAGCTCAACCACTCCTTCTAACAAAAGTTCTGTGCAGCACCAGTATCCCGCAAAATGGAAAGGGGCACTTCATCTCCACCCGGGACCACAGATACAGTCCCCATAGAAGTAAAAGGCTGATAGCTCAGCGAGGGCCTCTTCCTGGGACCATTCCAGCCCGTTCCTGCCTCGCCCTTCGTCAAGGAGGCCACCAACGCAACCACTTTAGCTCGGCTCTCCAGCTGGGAGCGCTGGGGACGCTGGGATTTCACATGACCAGGCTGTTGGCAACCATGGCATATAATGTCATGGTCCCTTTTAAGCTGAGGACAACGGGGCTTAATGTGACCAGGTTCCCCACAATGGTGACAAACCACAGCAGATGTAGGCTTCTCTCCTCCAGGCTGTAAAGCACCAGATGCCTTACCGCCAGGAGGGAGGCCCTTACCAGAGCTCTGTCTACCCTAGCCATAGTCAGCACGCCCACTACCTTGACGGGCTAAACCCACTGACCCACCATGGATGACCTCATAAGCATCTGCAGCTTGACCTGCCTCCAGAAGAGTAGAGACCGTCTGCTCACGAAGATAGATTTCAACCACTCAAGGCACACTGTTCTTAAATTGCTCCAACAGCATGAGCTCTTTCAATTGTACGAAATTGTAAGTCTCGGTGGACTTAAGCCAACGATCACATGCCACCCCTAATTTTCGAGACAAATCCAAATAAGACTCCCCGTCCCGCCGTTTCACAGTACGGAACCGCTGCCGGTAGGCCTCAGGGACACCGCCATATGCAGTCAAGACTGCTGTTTTTAAGGAATCATACTCCAAGCTCATGCGCAGATCCAGAGCAGCGAAAGCAACCTGGGCCTTGCCCTTTAAGACACTCTGCACCAATAATGGCCACTTGGCTTCAGGCCAGTCACATTCACGAGCGACCACCTCAAAAGCGTCAAAAAAGGTATCAACATCTTCCTCAGAAAACTTAGGCATGAGAGATATAGCGGACCGTATGTCAAAACGAGGCTCCAAAGGAGGAACCCCCTTGGCAGCTCGAGTTCGCTCCACCTCAAACTGAGCCAACTGTTCCCGGGACTCGCGCTCATCTCTCTCTGCCCGTAGTACATTTTCCCTCTCCTCATCTGCCCACAACTCTTCCAACTCCAGTGGGGCAACAATAAGTTTAGCTAGAGCAGGTTTCCGTATACCCTCCGGTACCTCAACCTCTTGCTCAGTCACCAACTGTAACAACTGGTCTTTAGTGAGCTGCCGGAATTTGCGGCAGGAGGGTAATGCCATCTCCACAACAGACTGTTCCATACCGTCCAGTCCGTCACAGGACATTTTAAGATAAGTAGGAACAAACGCACGCGGAGAGGAATCCAAAGCCCAATAATATACAAAAATATATAATGGTATTGTAAAAATACACTGAATTGCAAAAACTACAAAAAAACCTAATGCTGTGGCAAAACTGCAGTGCCTCCAATAGGCTACCACAAGTCTTATATTGCCAACCAACAAGAGAATCCAAAGGGTGCATATATGTAAACACTCCAAAACATGGGCATGCTGAACAAAGAAAATGCCCAAAATATTATGTGAGGGCCAATAATGCGTCGATTAGAGCATTAACAACAACCGAAGAGGAGACGCATCTCAACTCTTACACTCGTTTTAAAACACGAGTACCAAATAAACAGCAGCCCAAAAAAGAGAAATGTACAAACCTATGCCTAGGCTGCCCAATCCTTCCAAACCAATCATTAAATTTCAAGGCTAGCAAAATAGCAAACACTCCCAAACGCTAACAAAATTGGCAACACGCTAATGGAACGCAACGCCAATTTACCCCACAGAAAAATACATTCCCTCACATGCATTAGCCTGAGGGCTCAACTACCTTCCCAAAGAGGCAAACTACTGCGACTCCGTTCACCTGCAGTCAACTTCACGTGTTAATTAACCCAAGCTATCGACCACCCATTTACTCGTCAACCCTGCAATACTAATTAACACAATTATGGTTAAATTTAACCACCACGTTAACTAAACAACGCGACATGGAAAACTTGCGGAAATGTACTCCGAACCAAACCTAACTCCTAAAGTTGTTAAGTACCCGAAATTGCAAACCCACGACACAGTGACCAGATAAATCAATATTACTGATTAGTTCGCCACTCACGTTGCGACTTGACGCGGAGCACTAAATTAGCTTAAATACGCAAAAGGACCCTAACTGTTTGGCTAACAACTTTACCCAACAGTTTGATATTCAGCTCCCGGACGAAGCTCCCAATTGTTGCGATCATGTTTGTCTAGGGATATGATTTCGCTTGTAAAAGAAGGCAGGCTGGCCTAGACTGGTGAAGGTAGAGGGAAAGCCGGGACTTACCTCCCCTTGCGACGGCACCATGGCATTCCAGGGCAAGCTCAAGCTGCTGCTCCACCGGCGAATAGCTCTGCGTCATTCGGTTCTTTGATTCAGTATAGTGAGTTATTTTCTGAAAGCATGGCAGTCTGATAGGTGACGAGTTAAAATAAAACAGAATCGCGTGGTCAGGAAAACGAGAGTTTAGGGAAGGTCCGCCACTTCAGGGCTCCGACATATCGCCAGAACCATCTTTGATTTTGGCCTATTTAAAAGGGACGCCCCTCCCATGACCAACCTCTGCCCAATCGGGACACAAGGCATCGTCCCGATTTCCCCAACCAGTCACCAATCACAGTGCACAGCCGCCATGCCACTAAATATGTGTTCCTATTTCTACATTTTACTACAAAACAAAGATACTGTACAGTCTAAAGGAAGAGTTTTACATCTCCAGTTTTTTAATATGTTAGACCAAAGACCCATGCCTTCAAGCACTAAAAATATGACATTGATCACTTGTGTCCCTTTTGAGATATATACCCACTATAACGACACAAAATACACACTTTTCATTCTGAAGCAAACTTCCAAGGTTATTAAAAAATTTAAAACAACCATTGTGACTTTGATATTTTTGTGGTCTTCAGAAAGTTGACCGACAGTTTGCATACCAAGTCTCAGGGCTCTATCTTAATTAGTTACAGAATAATAAATGCATTAAATTTGGTAAAAATTATTATGATTGGTGTTTTTTTTTGCTTTTTCCAGGCCACAGTACAGGTAAAATAAACACACTGAGAAAAGAGAAGTATCTTAAGCCAAGAGTTTAGCAACTATTCTGAAGACAAAATGAAACTTATGGCTCTGTTTGCTCTGCAAATGCATATCCCAGGCCCTCAAACTTACTCCAAAATTATGGCGATTTTTTTAAAAACTGACCCCCCCCTAAAAGAAGCTAAATCTCAGGAACTGGCAATAATTGAGCTTAATTATTTTACCATTTCACACCAGATATATAAATCTTCCACAGTGGGGAATATAATAAAAATTAATTTTTTTTTTTTGTGGGGAAGTTCCTAAAATTTGGTTGATTTGACATGGAATGACCCAAAAGTGATTTTAGCATATAGAACTGGGGAATTGTTTACCAAAATAAAAAAAAAATCCTGAGTCATTAACCCTTTGATGTGTAATTCCAGTTTTACATCTCTGAATGTTTGAGGAGCTGTTTTTTATTTCTAAGACGAAAGAAAAAAATTACCGCAGTCAATCCATTTTTAAACTCCAGATCTGAAAACTGCAATATGGCCAACATGGGGCAATCTGGCATATTGAGTTAACTTATGCATAATTTCAATCAATTTTCCCCATACTTGTGCAAGAATGGTTGTCTTCATTGGTAAATTTTAAGACCATAATCCAAATATGATGAGTTATTTCTGGTTTACTTATGCATAAAGTGACAGCATCTGCCATGCTGGTAATGAGCCTTTATTTTCCGCGTCAAGTTTTCCTCGTGCACCCAGGTGTAAATAAGTAGTACAATTTTTTTTTTTAAGAAAGGACAAAACCTTTGGATGAATGAATTTATCTGGCTCAATTCTTGAAACAATCTGTTCATTTCTCAATCCAGTTTCGCTCTCATGGCACTTCCAACTAGTGTCCCTTGAGACTAACTCCAAATGGCAGCATCACATGAATAAAATCATAACCTAAACTCTCTGGAAAAATATATTCTTTGAACAAGTATAGATTATCAAATAGACTAGGGTGCAAGTTTCACAAGACTTGCCTTGGCATTCAAATCACACACTCAGTGAGTAATTCAAGGGCTGGCAGTGGGAAAATAGTTTTGGTGCTAAAAGGGTTAAACCTCTTCAGGGCCAATGCCTACCAGTGGTTATGTGGGTGCTACAAGATTTTCATAAGTCAATAGATTTCAAAGTTTACTTATATATAATTTGCAAAGCACAAAGTCGTTGTTCCGCTGAAAACTTCAAGTAATTCAACTGTGAAATTCAACATTTCAACTGTGGTGTTTACACACCTATATTTATTGCAGGGAGCTGTCTTTCCTTAACTCATGCCCTGGTATACATTTCAGGATTATACTGATCCACAAAACTTGGTTTTGAAAAATTGTAAAGCAACTGGGCTTCAAGAAAAGCATTTAAATTTCAGATTCACATAACTAAAAATTAGGTTGAATTAGGGCTTACAAAGTATTTACGTTATGTCTTATCATCATTAAGCTGCTGTAACTGATTTGGTCGTTTTCATAGCTTCTTGTTCGAAGCCTATGTAAGCGCTGCCCTGTCAAGCCAGACGGCAGTATCTGCAAATTTCTTAAAATTGGGAAAACCCGCCATTGACCCTCTACAGCACCAGCTTCATCTATTTTTAATAGAGATTAGCCTGATCAATACACATGTACAGAGTTATTGCATGTGCAAGTTAGCAGTATCTACAAAAGTAGGGCAGGAGGTCAAGCCAAAGGGCAGTATCTTCTATCTGGGTCAACCATGTAATTGCCTTCCAGTACCAAGAGTAAAACTTTCAGACCAATTTTCTCAGTTTCACTATTTTGCAGATACTGCCGTCTGGCTTGACAAAGCAGAGCAGTCCCCGCCTCCCATCCCCAAGCCAGGCACAGGAACGCGCATCGGTTTCTGGCAGAGCGACTCAACAGCGACTCAGTGACATTATAAGCATGGGGGGATTGGGGAGGTCTGACACCCCTAATTAAGACTTGAACCCCCCCAAAAGAGGTAAAAACAATAGGTTGGGGGGTTCCAAACATTTACCTTATTCTACCTGTCATCATAAGTATTACAATGTATTTCTTATATTCATGCCTGGAAGAATCTTGCAATACAATTTCAGACACCTCTAAAGTGGGCCATATCATTTCTTAAACGTGACGTTTGTTGAACGTCTCGTCTGCCTGTGTCATTCCCATCATTGACTCACATGTACGCATGTGTTGCGTGAAACGATAAAGGCTGATGTAAGTAGCTATCAAGCTAAGTCTAAATGCACTTTACTTCTTACCCTCAGAGTTTCTGAATTAAATTGTATCAAGTGTCTACGGATAAATGCTAACGTGTATCTATGGCTTGGTATTTCAATATAAAATGTCCTATTCAGTAGCGGTCCGTCGGTGGTAACCTCACCTTTCAATGTTTAATTGCCTAATCCTCTCGCAGTTTACTTTGTTTGATTAGCAACAGTTGCTTGAACGAATCGGTTGAATGTTTCACATTCCATCACAAAGTTTTCTTCTGTGCATTAAAGACGTTGTAAAATGTCAATATGCCTTAATAAATTCCGAAGTCATGAAACGTTAGCTCAGGAAATGGCCCAGATTTGCGTAAATTAGTTTGCGAGGCTCATTAAGCAATAAGGTAGAAGGATCTGTTCAATATTATGAATAGAGTCGCGACTTAAAGGCGTAGTGAGGCATGACGCGCAGAGGAGTGACTGTGTAATAATCAGAATAAATGAAAAAAATCCAAGAGAGATGAAAGTTAGTCGAAGTTTTGGATTTTTTGCAGTTATTGCCATCCTTGCAGTGTCTCATCAATTTTATCACCATAGCCAATAGACAATCACTTTGTCATTTGCATTTCCGGAATATTACTGATCATGCATTGATCTTGGTTGTTCAGTCAACACATTGTGTGATTGTTAATCAGGCTAACTTGATGCGGCAAAGGGTGGTGTTACTGAAGGCCTTCTTAAGATCTGACGGCGCCACTGGTCATATCTAATGCCAGTTTACACTGGTGCTCAGTCATGATCAGCGGTGAGACAACGGAGGATTAGTTGCACAAATAACGTTGCGTTTTGACATCAATATAAACCAGTGGTTCTGAAACTTGATCCTGGCGCCCCACTGTGCATGCTGGTTTTTGTTCCAACCACAACTGCAATCTTAGGATTTTAACAAGCTGTTGATTTGTCATAATTAGGTGCTTTTATGTTCAGAGCTGTAATTTATCCTCTTAAGCCACATTTGACAAATCTATACATGCCATGAAGAATAAAAATTTCATGTTCACATTGAGATATATTAGAAACTAGTATGAAAAACAGCAGAGGGAAATAATTTAACCAAACATGTAATCTACATAAACAATCAATAGGTTACTCATTGGTGAAACTGTTGACACATGGCTGCAAAAACTAAATTTATTTGGCAAACAGCAGAGTGACATTGGTGTCATGCTCATTTTATCAAGTTCTGGCTGATTTTGAAAGAACTCAAAACTGATTTTTTCTGAGTCTGTTTAAAAATGTTTTTACCTGAAAATCCTCACAATATAGGAAAATGAGCACAATATGTGCAAGGATTTTTATTCTTCATGGCACAATGGATATGTCCATCAAAAGTCAAAGTCCAAGTCAAAGTGTTTTTATTAGTCTCCCTTGGGAGAAATTTGTCTTGGGCAGAGGGGTCTGCTGCACAGACAACACATCCAGCACATTTGATACATTCCACTCAAGCATTCAAAACAATTACATTAAAAAAATATATTATTATTATTATTATTATTATTACTATTATTATTATTATTATTAAATAGAAATAAATCATAAAAATACATAGTCAACAGAATCAGATAAAAATTGCATACCAGCATCTCAGTGCAAATTCAGCATCAAATGACCTTAGACTTTTTCTGTCCATCCTGAGCAATCTGCTCATTTATGAGCTTCACTGACAGTGGGATGAACGAGTGTTTGTATCTGTTATGTTTACAAAGGGGAACTCTGTACCTCCTTCCTTAGTTAAGTAAAACATATTCAGAGTGCAGTACATGAGACGTATCCGATAGAATATTGTCTGCAAGTCTGAGGACTGTTTGTTCAAAGTCTTGGGGAGTTACAGGTACTGCCATACCAATGATTTTTCCTGCTGTTTTTGTCAGATTTAGTATTTGAGTTTTTGATTTAACAGTTAAGTTGCCGAACCAGCTGGTAATGCCGTACCGTAATACAGACTCAATAGTTGCTCCATAGAAAATCAACATAATATTCCTACATACACCAAACACTCTGAGTCGACGGAGAAAATGCATGCGCTGGTGGATTCGGGCACAAACGCTTGCCACTTGCGTGTGCCAGCTTAATTTGTTATCAATGTGAACCCCTAGATATTTGTATGAATCCACCTGCTCAATATTACGTCCGTGTATGGCTACCGAGCTATGGTCCCCAATGGACCTGGGGTCCACTAGCATCTCCACTGTTTTATTCGTATTAATCTGCAGTTGGTGAGCGTCACACCAGTTCACAAACCTGTCTACTCCAGATCTGTGGCTGCTTAAATTGGTATTAGTTTTTAGCAGACTAAGTATTACAGTGTCGTCTGAAAATTTAACAACATACTGGTTTGGCTGGGAGCTGACACAGTCATTGGTATACAATGTAAATAAAAATGGTGAACTAACGCAGCCCTGGGGGGCCCCAGTGCTGCTTAAAGCAGTATCAGGTAGAACAGAGTTAAGCCTCACCTGTTGTGGCCTGTTTGACAGGAACGAGTGATACCACTTGATTAAGAAGGGGTTCACGTTCAGCTGAGTCAGTTTTTGAAGAAGGATGTGTGACTGAATGCAGTTGAAAGCAGAGCTAAAATCAATAAAAACTAACTTGGCATATGCAGGGGAACTCTCAAGATGTTTTAAAACTAAGTGCATTATAGTTAGAATGGCATCACTCGTACTCCGATTCCTTTTGTACGCAAACTGATATTGATCCAGGTGTGGCTCCACCTCTGCACGAAGCTCCTGAATTAACAGTTTCTCCAATGCTTTCATTACATTAGAGGTTAGAGCCACCGGCCTAAAATCATTGTTCACTTGGGGGCATGCTTTCTTAGGGACTGGAATAGTAACTGATCTTTTCCAGAGCTCAGGTACCGAATAAGTGTCAATGGAGAGCTGGAAGAGTTGATGCCAAGCTGGAGTGAGCTGCTCTGCAAATGTTTTTAAAAGAAAAGCAGACATATTATCTGTCCCTCTCGCTTTGTTAGCGTACATTGATTTAAAAACCCGAGTGACTGATTGTGGGTTAACTAAGATTCTGTCCTCATGCAAATTACAAATAATCTCCTCTAAAATTTTCCTGCATTCTTCCTGGTTATCACTTTCAAAACGCGGATAAAAATCATTTAGCTCATTGGCTTTTGCAGTTTCATCATAGGTAACCACGGGTTTCCTTTTTGTGTCCATATTTGTCACGCCATGAATAGAGTCCCTCAGTCTCTTATTGTTCACCCTGGAGAGGTCCCGTTCTGCACTCTCCTTACAGAACGGGACCTCTCCAGGGCGAACAGTAAGAGTTGTGGGACTCTATTCGTGTAGACTCTATTCAAAAGGGGCTTAAGATGGTAAATCACTGCTCAAAACATGGAATGTAGCTAATTAGGAGAAATTAATGGCTTTTTAAAATTCTACACTTGCAATTGGGTCATTCCATGTCAAATCAACCAAATTTTTTTTTCATTTTGGTAAACAATTCCCCAGTTCTAAATGCTAAAATCACTTTTGGGTCATTCCATGTCAAATCAACCAAATTTTAGGAACTTCCCCACCAAAAAAAAATTAATTTTTATTATATTCCCCACAGTGGAAGATTTATCAATCTGGTGTGAAATGTTAAAATAATTAAGCTCAATTATTGCCAGTTCCTGAGATTTAGCTTCTTTTAGGGAGGGGGGGTCAATTTTAAGAAAATCGCCATAATTTTGGAGTAAGTTTGAGGGCCTGAGATATGCATTTGCAGAGCAAACAGAGCCATAAGTTTCATTTTGTCATCAGAATAGTTGCTGAACTCTTGGCTTAAGATACTTCTCTTTTCTCAGTGTGTTTATTTTACCTGTACTGTGGCCTGGAAAAAGCCAAAAACACCAATCATACAAATTTTTTTCCAAAATTAATGCATTTATTATTCTGTAACTAATTAAGATAGAGCCCTGAGACTTGGCATGCAAACTGTCAGTCAACTTTCTGAAGACCACAAAAAAAATCAAAGTAACAATGGTTGTATTAAATGTTTTAATAACCTTGGAAGTTTGCCTTAGAATGAAAAGTATGAATTTTGAGTCATTATAGTGGGTATATATCTCAAAAGGGACACAAGTGATCAATGTCATATTTTTAGTGCTTGAAGGCATGGGTCTTGGGTCTAACATATTAAAAAACTGGAGATGTAAAACTCTTCCTTTAGACTGTATAGCATGCCAATCATATTAGGTGATTATCATTGGCTGATGTAGGGTATTGTTGCATTCCACCGCCAGGTGGCAGCAAAACCCAAAAGCACGGCCCATTGGAAAGACTTGAAATCTCCGCCAGCATAGCTGGATTTGAACTTTGGCCTATATCTCAGCTGTACTTTGGCCTAGATATGCCCAAATTTAAGCACTTGTTCCTCTTCTGCTATTCTAACATCCGGCAAAGTTTGGTTAAAATCTATGCAGCCGTTTTTGAGATATCCTGCTAACAGACAGATGGACAGAAAGACAGACAAACAAACAAACAAACCAACCAACCAAAGCCGGCAAAAACATACACCTCCTTGGCGGAGGTGAACAAGTGTATGTGTCACATTCATCTTTTCACTTACACCATGGCTAAGGTGCCCCGAAAATTAAGTTAGACACCTAATATGATTGGCATGCTGTACAGTCTAAAGGAAGAGTTTTACATCTCCAGTTTTTTAATATGTTAGACCCAAGACCCATGCCTTCAAGCACTAAAAATATGACATTGATCACTTGTGTCCCTTTTGAGATATATACCCACTATAATGATCCAAAATACGCAATTTTCATTCTGAAGACAACTTCCAAGGTCATTAAAACATTTAATACAACCATCGTGACTTTGATATTTTTTGTGGTCTTCAGAGAGTTGACCGACAGTTTGCATACCAAGTCTCAGGGCTCTATCTTAATTAGTTACAGAATAATAAATGCATTTAATTTGGAAAAAATTAGTATGATTGGTGTTTTTTGCTTTTTCCAGGCCACAGTACAGATAAAATACACACACTGAGTAAAGAAAAGTAGCTTAAGCCAAGAGTTCAGCAACTATTCTGATGACAAAATGAAACTTGTGGGTCTGTCAGCTCTGAAAATCCATTTCTGAGGCCTCAAACTCCCTCCAAAATTAAGGCGATTTTGTTAAGATTGGCTAACCTTCCCTAAAATAGGCTAAATTTCAGGAACTAGCAATAATTGAGCTGAAATATTTGACCTCAGTACTGCCAATGCATATCTCTTGAAATGTGCAAAGTTTTATCAAAATCAAAATTTTGATGTGGGGGGCTCTGGTTGAGTTGACACGGAATGACCCACGTGTGGTTGGAACAAAAACCTGCATATACAGTGGGGCGCCAGGACCAAGTTTGAGAACCACTGATGTAAACAGTGGTGGAAGAAGTATTCAGATCCTTTACGTTAGCAAAAATATCATTAACATAATATAAAAATACTTAAATGCAGGTAAAGGTCCTGCATTTAAAATCCTACTGAAGTAAAAGTAAGGTATTAAAGTGCTGGCTTTACAGAAAATTGTACTGTGACTGATGTATTGAATAAATGTAACATTGTTAACACTGACGAGCAAAGGCATAAGCAGTATTCAATCTGGAGCTAGTCTGAACTGCTTTGAAAGGGTCACAGAGTATGGAGATAATATGGAGCTATTTAACACTTTTTTAAAAACAAAAAAATCACAGCAGCTATAACTTTAAAGAAAAAGACAAAATGTAACAATTGAGTAACAAAATCTTTTTATTTATTCAATGATGTATAGCCTACATTTATTAACATTGATACTCGTATACATTTTCTACTAGTGTCTCATTACTGTATCTCTGTTTCTCGAGCTGGTTTACCCTTTACAGTGGCCAATCTGTGCAAGAAATATCTTTTTATATGTGAATAGAGTTTTTGGTCTCTAATTCCATAGATTAGTGGTGTTAAGACCCGGGGGATAACACTCGAAATAAAAAAATTTGAGAAGATTATAGTCGATCTATGCCTTGGAAATAACGGTATTAAAAATGCATCACACCACGTGGCAATATAAGAGAGCATACACAGCATCATCTGTACAGCATGCAGCAGGATTGTGTTTCGAGCCTTTTTGCCGGATATGGGATCTGCCCTAGTGGCTTGCACTGCTAACATGACCCTTAAGTAAGTGTAGATCAAAGTTAACCACACAAAGGAAAGGTAAATAACTAGCACTACCTTAATTCTAACCATACGATAGGGTGTATTAAACACGATCATTGGATAACACCTATTGGGAGTGGAGAAGAAAATTGACGGTTGTGTTGCGAGCGTAATTGCGACGTCCATCCAAACGGGAGCGGCTGCTACACCCCAGGTAATGGCAAGAACGATGTAGGTTCTGCGTGCTGTGCAGACCTGGGCATGGCGCAGAGGGGCACAGATGGCAATGTAGCGTTCGATGGCCATGCCTGCCAGGTTCAGCGAGGTGTTCTTGTGGGTTGTATCAGCAATTATAAGCACAATAAAACAAACTGGAATTTGGAAAACTGGCGAAATGTAGCTCACAACATGTAAAGCCACGGATTTTGAAAGCAGGATCATGTCATTTATCACCAAATTCACATAAAGTATATACCTTGCATCAGTGTAGAATATCTGATTACTGAAGCAGATGAATACAATTATGCCATTGATATATATATATATGCCATAAGATTATGGTCAGAAAAACTAGAATGAAGTTCTTTATGAAAGCATCTTCAAATGTATCCTTATAGTCCCAAGTTGAGTTCATATTTAGTATGTTTGTCAGTGGAGATCAACTTGTTGCTGAACAAATAGAATGATAGCACTATTTAAGGCAATCAGCGAGGTAAAACATTCAGCCTTTCCACTGTCAGGTTATGAATGCAGATAAGGACAGAATATGGGTAATATTTCATTGCACCATTCTTGGAATATCCTAACTGAGTAAAAACATCTATCAAAACATAATCTTAACATAAATGGCCAATGATTATGAAGCTGAGTTTCAAAGAACTTACCTCTGACTTCTGCTCAGAGAAGTGAGCTGATGGAATGCTGTGTGGTTTATATAGAGATGTCATGCCATTAACTTTTTCTGAATGTCTCTTGGGGAATTTTAGAGAACAGTGAAGATGTATGGCCATCTGAGATTAATTTGAGAGCGTATTATGTTTCATCATGGGCAGGGAGATTTTTTAATGTCATCTGGAGCTAAAGCATCAGGAACAAAGCATTCATAAGTAGAGTAAAAGTATACACACTGTATGTTTTAAATGGTAATAATAGCTCTCTGTCTATTGTCCCTTTCCCACTGAATGCAGCTGAAGTGCTTGACGAATAATAATTTTGATGATAATAAATTACAACTCAATGCAAACTGTTGATTGCCATGCTTCCGCCTGCCATAGCGTCATACACTCTAAAACTTGATCTTTGGCACCCACATAGATCTGACCAAATGTCAGCTTTTTTTCCTTTTTTTTTTACTTTAATTTAACCAGGGAAGTCCCGTTGAGATTGAAATCTCTTTTTCAAGGGGGCCCTGGGGGTTGAGGTGGAGAGGGGGAGGACAAGTTGCGCAGCCAATTAGATCAGGGGATGATTAGGTGGCAGGTCGAAAGAGTCAGGTTGGGAATTTAGCCATGACACTGGGGAACTCCCCACTCTTGTTGATGAGTGTCACAGGATCTTTAATGACCACAGTGAGTCAGGACCTCGGTTTAACGTCTCATCCGAAAGACGGCATCTTCTTCAATACACTGTCTGCATCACTGCACTGGGGCATTGGGGATTATTCCACCAGAGCAGGGAAGATGGCAACCTACTGGCCCACCAACACTTCTTCCAGCAGCAACTTATTTTCCCAAGTGGTCTCCCATCCAAGTACTAACCAAGCCCACACCTGCTTGGCTTCAGCCACGCGGCAGGAGCAGATCGAATAATGGTATGGCTGCTGGCAACCTTGAATTGTGACCCAATAACCTCCAAAATTTAAACACTTGAGGTACCCTCTGAATTCTTTTGCAAATAAATATTCACCAAAATTAAACAGATTAAAAACTTTGCTTCTGAAATCTGTTGTAAGTAAGTTGCGGTAAGTTACCCAGCAAAAAATTTCAAGCGTAAAATGTGTCATAAATGTATAAAAAGGGACTCGAAATCAAATGTAAGTTTCACTTACTTTACACCATTCGTCCCTCGCGGTGGATAATTTATTCTCAGTTGGGACATCCACTTGACAATTTTTTCAAGGACAGTCTGTGGGTGCTAATTTTTATATTAGATTACCTCAGCCCGAAGTCCACTGCTCCACAGGGTCTTGAACCAGCTACTTGGTGATCACTTGGTAAGGTGTCTACCATAAAGCTACTCCGCTGCTCCATTGTTAAGAAAGCAAAGCTTAAGGATGCATAAAGAAAGTTATACAGGTTTTATAATTAAAAAATACCCCCGCAAAGCAGGCGTTACCCCTCAGCCCCTGGATTATTTTGAATGAAAATAAATTGATGAAGGCCTTTGCAAGTCATCCTACAGAATACAAAATACAAGATGGCTGCTGGGGCAGCCATAGTGGACATCCAAGTGCCGTCAAATTCAATAGACTTCTGTAAGTACACAAGACCAAGCAACAGAGCAAAAATGGCGCAGATTGATAAGGGCATTTTCAAGTTATCATGCAGAATACAAAATTGAAGATGGCGGCTGGGGGGGCCATACTGAACATCCAAGCGCCGGGAAAATCAATAGCCTTCTGTAGGTACACAAGATCAAGCAACACAGAAAAAATGGCTTTGATTGACAGAAGCGTTTTTGAGTTATGGTGCGGAAAGGAAATTCAAGATGGCAGCTGTGGTAGCCATATTTGATTTTGGATCGCGCCCAAAATCGATAGGCTTGTACAGTAACTGTACCCCGATGTCCTCATCAAAAATCCGTGATGGCGTTTTTCAGTTATTGCATGGAATGGATATTCTTGATGGCAGCAGTGGCAGCCATATTTGATTTTGGATTGTGCCCAAAATCGATAGGCTTGTGTAGTAACTGTACCTCGATGTCCTCACCAAAAATCGTGATGATCAGTGATGGCGTTTTTCAGTTATCGCATGGAATGAAATGTGCGCGGACAGATGGACGAATGGATGGATGCTGTGCGTGATGACAATACCCCACTGCCCCTTAGTTGGGGCTGAGGGGTGAAAAATTCGTTCAAAATATTAATTACTGGAAGCCATTCATTTTGATAAAGATTAAAGAGCGCATGAACACACCACGATAAACAACAACTGGATACTTCGGAAAAAGCTGCCGACCACAGCCAGATGGTACGCCCGGGGCTCAAACCCGCGCCGCGATAGTCACTTCTACTTTGCAGTGTGATGCTTTAACCGAGTGAGCTATCCGGCAGCTTCATATATAATTTATTTCCGTGACAATGTCAAATAACAACAGTGCTGTTATTATTTATGCAGCCCTGAGTATTTAAAGGAAACCACGCTTCCCATTCTTCACAGTATTACCTTCTGTATATATTCTTACTGGGAACCTCAGTTCCTGTTTTATTTTGTTTGCCACATCTGCCCCCGCTGCTCTGTGGCGTGCCATAGATAAATATACCAAATCCATCTGTGCACCTGAGTCCAGTCCTCAACTTCCTGTCCTCTGTGCAGTGGAGTGTGCACAAGACGCCCACATCCTTACATCAGCGCTATACAAAGCCACTTTACCTCATCCTAGAGTCTCATCGGTTCACGCTCCGTCGCTTAAAAGCTCGCTGACCATAACTGGTAATTTTCATGAAAAGCCACAGCTAATTTGTTGCACTAACTTGACTGATAGGGAATCCAGCCAATCCTATTATACCCACCGTAGAGGAAGTGTCTTCCATTTTTGGCCTCACATGGTAACGTGTCAGTCCTGATCACAGAGCTAAAGTAAACACGAGAGTGGACAACGTCATTGGCTGAACCAACTGCAAAACGTGAGACGCGTCTGCCATCTTGTGTTAGGAATTGGGGCAATCAATGCCTTTTTTCGTAAAATGCGTTCATATAGAAGGAGGTTGATAATCAAAGTTTTTATTTCAGCAAATGAATGTTTAAATATGTATATTTGTCTCGTATTACCATCATCCAGTGCCCACAGGGTTATCTGGGTGTCTGAAGTCCAGGGTCTGAGAGGATCATTTTGGTCCGAAGTGGTTTTCTGACCCCCACAAGTCCCCCACCAATGGTACTATTATCCTAAAACTTAGTGTAGTGGTGGGAAAGTTCCCAAATAGGAGGGAGAAACACATTTTGAACAGTAACATTCACTGAACTGAATCCTAGGGACCCCCAAAAAGATAAAAATCACTTGCCGCCTTATAAAAATTTGGATTTTGGGGGCCCTCCTCTCACCCCTCTGATCTCTCATGGGGATTCTGGCTGCAGAATCCTGATGCATGGGCCAGAATGCACCAGTACATGAAATTTCAGCCTCCTGTCTCCATTACGTGAGAAGTTATGGTCCTTCCAAAATGCTACAAAACGAAATGACCAATTCACATAAGTCAAAAAGGGGCATTTCACCCAAATTTCAAGAAATTTTCACACAAAAACCATCAGAGATACTGACATGAAACTTGGGATTCTTTTGTTTGGTACCATAAAGTATTTTTGGACAAAGTTTGAGTAAAATCTGAGAGGTGTCATGTACAAGGCACCTCAATATTGGCTGTTTTGACATGGAATGACCCCATAAGGAGATTGTGTAGCTTTTAATGAACATTTTGTATCCGCTGGTAACCTGTTAATGAAACGTGTACAGGACCACCTCTGTCCGCTATTGATCCAGTCACGCAGACAATGCCAACTCCTCGTTTTTCACTATAGCCTTTCTCTATTGATGAAGTGGCCAACGCACTACTGTCTATGGATTCTAAAATTTCCGTGAGAGAGGATAAACTTGACCCCTTCTTCTTAAAACTTGCTGCTCCAATTGTGGTCAGGTACATTACACATATTTTTAACCTTTCAGTTTCAAACAGCACAGTCCCTAAGGTTTGGAAAGTTGCTTATGTCACACCTTTACATAAAGTGGTGGAACAGCTATCCTAAATAACTATAGACCTATTTCAAAATTATCATGCTTGGCAAAATTATTGGAATCTCTTGTTAATATTCAGCTAAAATCATTCATTTCAACACATTGTATTCTCAGCATGCATCAATCAGGATTTAGGGAAAGACATAGCACTGTTACTGCTGCCACTTTTGTTTTAAATGACATCACTACAGCCTTAGATAAAAAACACTGTGCGGCTCTTTTTATTGATCTCTCAAGAGCATTTGATACAGTGGATCATACATTGCTTTTAAAAAGACTTCATAGTCTTGGATTTGATGATATGGCTTTTAAATGGTTTCAGAGTTACCTCAGTGATAGGCAGCAGTGTGTTTGTATTGATGACATTAAATCTAAATTTGTGCAAATAGCAAAAGGTGTCCCGCAAGGCTCAATCCTGGGGCCTGTCCTTTTTACACTTTATATTAATGATATTACCTCAGCTGCCACTGGATGTAATATTCTTTTTATGCATATGACACAATCTTGTACTGTATTGCGAAGGTTGCACAATCTGCCTTAAATTCCCTCCAGCGATGCTTTTCTGATGTCCAAGTTGCACTCAATAATCATAAACTGGTTCTCAATGCAGACAAAACAAAAATTCATGTTGTTCATCCAGATCAAAAAATATTAACCTTGACAGTCTCGTCATCTCTACCAGCAATGGTACAAGTATTGAAAGGGTGACAGAGTATAAATATCTTGGTATTTGGATTGATGATAAATTCTCCATTAAATATCATGTTTCCAAACTGGTGTCTTCTTTGAGAATGTAAATTGGTTTCTTTTACAGAAATAGACTTTCCTTTCCTCTGCATTGCAGAAAGACGCTTGTTGAAGCAACTTTTTTTATCAGTTTTAGACTATGGAGATATTTTATACATGCATGCCTCTGCTGCCACTCTGAAGCCTTTGGACTCTGTTTATCACTCTGCTTTAAGATTCATCACTGGAGATAGTTATGACACCCATCACTGTGACTTGTATTCTAAAGTTGGGTGGCCCTCTCTCAATGTAAGACGGGAGACACTGGGTTTTATTTATTTATAAAGCTCTTACTGGTCTTTTACCTTCTTACATTAGCTCAATGCTTTCTTTTAATGTGGGTTCTTATCAAACTCGGTCGAGTGATTGGATCACGCTGCAGGTGCCAGCTGTTTTTACAGAACTTGCAAAATCCAGTTTCTCGTATTGTGCACCTGCAACATGGAACAACATGCAGAACTATTTAAAGCTTTCCTCATTTTTCTCCTTAGGGCAATTTAAATCTTTAACTGTATCACATTTTACTACTAGATGTTCCTGTTTTACCTGATTCATGGTTTTACATCCTCTGTTGTTATTTTATTTTATTGATGCTTTTATTTATTTTTATGTTTTTACTTGTGGCTTTAAATGGTTTTTTTTTTTTTTTTTTTTTTTTTTTTGGCATCTCCAATCCCACCCGAATCTGGAATGCCCAATTGGTGAACTATGTACAAGGCTTGCTCGTATGCGACCCCTTGCTGCCAATTCAGGAGAGTGTAGACAGTTCAAGGCTCTCCTCCAAAGCACGTGCCTGTCAGCCACCGCTTCTTATACACTCATTGGTTGAATCTTCACAAGTTCAGAGCAAGGGCGGAGGATACCCGGACATGAACAGACTTAGAATCTTCCTGACGAGCGCCCGTCTGGCCAACAGGAGGCGCTTGAGCAATGAACAAGGCAACTATTATTTTCCCTTCCCGGCAGTCCCTTCCCAATTTGCAACCCTGTAGCGCAATAGCCAATTATACGCTACTCTGAAAAAGCTGCCGACTACTGCCAGCTGGTACGAAGCGGGGATCGAACCCGCGACTTGATAGTCACTTCTGCTTCACAACGCGATGCTTTTACCGAGTGAGCTATCTGGCAGCCTTGGCTTTAATTGTTTTTACTTCTCATTGCCACTTTGATGTAAGTTTCTCTTTGGCTTTTCTGTGCCTAAGTGTTTTTATTTTATTTTATTTTTTACTAAATGAGGTTTCTACCTCAATGTATTTCCGAGTTAAAATAAAGGTTGAAATGAAATGAAAAAAAATGTCCAAGGAATGCCATTTTCATATTTTGAACACATTTGTATTGGTACCTTGAATTCATACAGTGCTCTTTTTTCTGGATTATGACAATTTTTATTTTAATATTTGAATATTCATCTTGTTTCATAATAATTACTAGAATTAATTTCTTTCACAGTAAAAATATTATGTATGATAAAAATCATCTACATAATCTCTATATTCTTCCTCTGAACTACCATCGTCTAAGGTTTCTCACAGCTCTATGCGAGACACAATCCTTCGGTAACATGACGGATGCGAATCTCACCAAAAGTGGTTTTGCGTCCACTCTAGTGTTTTCTTTTCGCTTTGTGGTCCTGATTATCACTTGTTATACAGCCAGATCACTCTATTCATTGGACTCAGAGTAATCAATGGGTTTGTTAATTCCAGGAAACATGGCTGCATTTGCATGTCTTGGAGAGGTTATGTACACACAAGAATTTCCTGTTTTTATGAGTGGATGTGTTTTTATTTTTACTTTTGTATGGAGTAAGTCATGTTCCATCCTCAGATTTACTATTTTTCGTTAGATGCGTTTCGGAAATCTCAAGTCTATACAATGAATAAAGGTCCTGAATTTGCAGGGCTGATGCCAAAGAAGGTGAACGATTTTCCATTTGAAAAGTGAGTTACTTTACTATATGTCTTATGATACTAATACCCGTTACTTATGCCAACTAGATTGTGCATGAGCTTGAGGGTCATTTAGAATGATATGTAATGGCGGGGCTGGACATTACATATCACGGTGTCCTTCTAAGAGGCAACACTCACTAGTGAAGAGAGGAGCACTAGTGGGAGCATCTTCCGTTGAAATCGCCTCAAAGAACCGCAGCTGTCTGCCCTCACCCTGGAATGGGAAGGGGGAGCCAGACAGTTGTCTGCTCTCATGGACTCAGGAGCTGAGGAGAGCTCTCTGGACGCTGGAGCAGCCAGACCATGGGGGATTCAACTGGAGAAGGTTTTGCCCCCTCTAGTGGTCAACTTCCTCAATGGCCAGAACATCGACTACATCTCACACTTCACGATCCCAATGAAGCTTCTAACCTCCGGCAACCACTGAGAGACCATTCGCCTCTTCATAATCCAATCCCCTCATTCTCCTGTCATGCTGGGCCACCCTTGGATGGCTAAACACAACCTGGAGGTGGACTGGAAAAATCACCAGATTTTGGGCTGGAGCCCCACCTGCCTGTAGACATGCCTGAATAAAGCTCACCCACCTGTCCTTGTCCCCGCTCCTGATGAGGTCCCGAACCTGGAGAAGGTTTCACCTCAGTACCTAGACCTCAAGGAGGTCTTCAGTATGTCCCGGGCCACCTGTCTGTCGTCTCATCGTCATCATGATTGCACCACAGATCTCAAGCCGGGCACCACGCCCCCTAGAGGAAGACTGTTCTCCCTTTCCAAACCTGAGACCAAAGCTATGGAGAAGTACCTCAATGGCTGCCGGCATCATTCGCCCTTCCTCATCACCGGCCGGAGCTGGGTTCTTCTTCATAGGTAAAAAGGATGGTTCCCTCCGGTCATGCATTGACCACAGGGGCCTCAATGACATCACCCACAAGAACCGCTATCCCCTTCCTCTTATGTCTACTGCTTTTGAGCTCCTTCAAGGGGCTAACATATTTACCAAACTGGATCTTCATAATACCTACCATCTGGTCCGTATCCGAGAGTGGGACGGGTGGAAGACGACCTTCAACACTCCCATGGGGCACTGGGAGTACCTAGTTCGGACGCACCAACGCCCCAGCCTTCTTCTAAGCCCTTATCAATGACGTTCATAGAGATATGATTAATCAATTTGTCTTTGTCTACCTGGCTGGGTATAGTCTATGGCTGGGCTGCATATGATGCGCTTTTCTAACTAGTTAGTTAATGTAAAACTGTCTTCTTCTACTTCTTCTGGTCGTCTTCTTCGTCGTCGTCTTTGGTGCCTCAGTGTCTTTAAATAAAACTTTATTGACAAATGTCAAAAGCCAGAACAGTCCAACAGGACCGACTAGACGTGCAATGTGAGTACTCAGATCGTGGCAGACAGTCAGACTGTACAGTGTGAGCGCCTTAATCGTGAGTCTTGGCTTCAAAACGAAGAGGATTTACTCGTACAGTGTGACGTGGAATTAACAACATGATTTTTAAACTCATATAGTGTATGCCCGGCTTTATCCACACGCGAATCAATGGTTGGGAAACACATATTTTTTATTTTGGAGCTCTATAATGGATAGTAGAATGACATAGTATCAATACCATATTGAATGTTTTCTTTAGAAAGCTGTTTTTTTCATTTCTAAATTGCCAAAGCTATGGGCTATTGTGACTTTAACTTGCTGCTATGACAGAACCAATTTTTTTGTAGTGAAAGATCATTTTAATCAACTTCTGGATGGATGCTATCGGCAAATATCTTTGGTTGTTTTCAGATCAGGGACCGGTTTCACAAATGCCTCGCAAATTTTATGAACAAACAAAATCCTCTCATCGCTCACAGGTCACAAAGAGCTCGCTGAAATCGGAGAATCGCAATCGCATTGCCAAGCCACCGCTAGATTTTGGTGTGATTTCACGAAGCCCTCTTTAAATTTGGGCAATTGCAATCATATCATTATCCCTTCATGAACTGGCCATTTTTAGCAGGGGCTGACTGCTCGCAAAGTGTAGAGAGGCTTACAGAATCTCGAGCTGGCAGATTCTCGAGCTGGCAGAGGAAGCTCATTGTATTTTCAGCCGAGAATCATCCCTTATTGGATCAGCTCAATAAAGTCTCTGAATGACACAAAGCTTCTGAAATGATTTCAGTCACCAAAACATGTCATCTTTGAATTGTTTGGACTTATTAAGGATGACCTGGAAAGCCCAACACAAAGGTCCAGTGCGATTCCTATGCCTTCGTTTTATTTTCACAGGGCATTTCCTGTACACATGCGAGGACCGAATGGGCCGTAACCTGGCGTTGATATCTTGCGAAGTACTTTGTGTATTTACTGCATAGATGAGGAAGGCATATCTCTCCTTCAAGTTCCCGCACAAACATGATTGCCGACAAGAAATAAAGGAGGCGTATTTCAATGAGCGAAAACCAAACATCATTAGTTGTATCAAAACAGCCCAGAGAATCATTGGCGCCCCTCTCCCAAGCCTGGAGGACATCTACTTCAGTTGTCTTCTGAGGAGAGCTGAAAAGATCAGAGGAGACTCCACACACCTCTGGACACTGCCTCTTTGATACCCTCCCTTCAAGCAGGTTCAGGGTCATAAAGGCGCGGACAATCCACCTGAGAGCTTTTTCCCTAGGGCTGCGTACACACTGCTGAACCTCTGAACTGGACTTTGCGATGATTTACGCTTTCCACTTAACATCAATATATGACGCGTCGAGATGAGAATGGGCTCGAAAATCGAAGGAAGATGAGACCACACACAAATTGTGCCTTCACGAAAAGCAACGCTCTTGTGGATAGATAGCGAAGGCTTTTGTGAATCCCTTGCTTCACTAAAGTTGCTTGGTTGCAGTCGTTTTGCTACGCCCTCGGCATTGCTAATTTTTTGTGAGATTTTTGTGAAATCGGTCCCAGGCTTGCTTGAGCCGCTTTAGTCATACAATTCCTTGGCAACAGTGGAAGGACCTAATACGTCCATATTCTAAATAGTTTGCTGGCACCGCTTCCTCCTGAATATTCAATATACATTTTGCATCCTCGCAAATTTATTAGGATGCTGCCACTGACCGAATCAGTTGACCAGTTCCATAGATGCTAGCGTTTATGTCTGTGCAGAAGGATTAATAAAACATTTATCTAATGTAATTCAAGTCTTTATGACAGTGCATAATGACCATCTATTCTGCACTCACTAAAAGGGACAAGTGGGATTGGAAGTCATACCTCAGTAGGCAAGACACAGTATCAATTCTGACTGTGCCACAGCAAAACATCTCAACAAAGAAGTGATTTTAGCATTTAGAACCGGGGAATCGTTTACCAAAATGGAAAAAAAAATGAGTCATTAACCCTCTGATGTGTAATTCCCATTTTATATCTCTGAATGTTTGAGGAGCTGTTTATATTTCTACTACCACATTCATATCTACACACCCGATTGCAATCCGGTGCTGCTGAGGATTGGCGCTCCCACTTAAACCTATTCATATCGACCTGAAAACACCGTATAAAAGTCATAAAATGTCCGCATCAAATCGGTGAGACCCATTCATATCGACATCTCACCACCCTATTAGTCGTCATGGTATCGTTTTCCTAAACCGAAGCCTTGGCATGGGCCGGAAATTCCCTTTGCGTGATCGCATGCGATGCATTATGGGCATTGGTATAAAAAAATATATAAAACCGATACGTTCATTAATCAAACTAAGGGCGAATGACGCTGATCAGCAGTACACACACTTCCTGGACACCTGTGCTTTCGTTTGGCGCATGAGCCGAAAACTGTTCAATGAACGCTGACCATTTCCGCTCTGCTTGAGTAAATTTAATACAATGCTGAGCAGGAATGCAATTCATATCGCACTTAATCCGGTGCTTCGAAGGTGCTACCACGGAGCTAAACCACCTCCAGAGGTGGTTTAAATTACTCCAGGGTAAACTACGCCGCAGTAAATTACTCCACCGTAAATCAATTCACATCAAACTTTAACCCGGTGCTGCTCTGGAGCTGCTGCTGTGCTGATACGGAGTGAACTGTCAATCTGAAAGGGGCTTAAGAAGAAAGAAAAAAATTACCACAGTCAATCCATTTTTAAACTCCAGATCTGAAAACTGCAATATGGCCAACATGGGGCAATCTGGTATATTGAGTTAACTTATGCATAATTTCAATCAATTTTCCCCACACTTGAGCAAGAATGGTTGAGTCTTTGTTAGCAAATTTAGAGACCTTAATCCAAATACGATGAGTTATTTCTGGTTTACTTATGCGTAAAGTGACAGCATCTGCCATGCTGGTAATGAGCCTTTATTTTCCTCTTCAAGTTTTTCTTGTGCACCCTGGTGTAAATAAGTAGTACAATCTTTGATCACACTTTAGATGAAATGTTGCTCATAAAGGCTTTATACAACATGTATAATGCCTCATAAATGAGACATAATGTCTTCATAAATCATAGCAAATGTGATGCTTTGTAAAGGGTAAAATAACACATGGTTATTCAGCAGGTGATGCCAGATGTGATATAACTGACAATGTTACTTAGCTAGTGGCTAAATGCTATAAAGGGTGACATTGTCAGCTAAGTGACAAATTGTAACATCTGGGATCACATGCTGAATACGGATGTGTTATTTCACCCTTTACAAAGCATGACAATTGCTTATGTATGATTTATGAAGACATTATGTCTCATTACATGTGTGATGAGCGGTGATAGGACGCCAGGTGCCGCGACCAGCGAGAGAAAAACAAAGAGCAGCTCAGCTTAGACACAAACACAAATGAGGTACACACCTCGGGAAAAAGCTTGCGCTTCCAAGGAAGAATAAATGTCCGCAACACGGAAGCAGTGCAAGAGAAAAAACAACAAAAGAGAACATTTCTAAAAGAAGCAATTCCTAACAATAAACAGAATATAACAAATCACTAGGAAATGAGACTAGAGATTTTCTCCGGCCGAAGTGCTAGAAACAATCAGACACTCTAGCGATAGGCGTGGCGAACCCCCGGCCATATATATAGAGTCCGGAAAACTCTGCATCAGCTCAATCAGCCAGCTGGGCCAGGAATTCGATGGAAAAGAAACTCGATATTGTCCCGGACGATAGAACAAAGAAAGGTCCAACAAACGCACGCCTAAACCATGACAACATGCTGTATAAACCTTTGGATGAATTAACCGATCTGGCTCAATTCTTGAAACAATCTGTTCATTTCTCAATCCAGTTTAGCTCTCATGGCACTTCCAACTAGTGCCCCTTGAGACTAACTCCAAATGGCAGCACCACATGAATAAAATAATAACCTAAACTCTCTGGAAAAATATATTCTTTGAACAAGTATAGATTATCAAATGGACTACGGTGCCAGTTTCACAAGACTTGCTTTGGCATTCAAATCACACACTCAGTGAGTAATTCAATAGCTGGCCGTGGGAAAATAGTTTTGGTGCTAATAGGGTTAAACCTCTTCAGGGCCAATGCCTACTAGTGGTTATGTGGGTGCTACAAGATTTACATAAGTCAATAGATTTCAAAGTTTACTTATATATAATTTGCAAAGCACATCGATATTATCCCATAGAGTCCTTTTTGAGGCATCCATTTGATAACCACGCCATTGTTCCGGTGAAAATGCCAAGTAATTCAACTGTGAAATTCAACATTTCAACTGTGGTGTTCACTAATCTATAATTATTGCAAGGAGCTGCCTTTCCTTAACTCATGCCCTGGTATGGATTTCAGGATCATAATGATCCACAAAAAATTGTAAAGCAACTGGGCTTTAAATTTAAATTTAAAAACATTTAAATTTCAGATTCATATTAAAGCTGCAAGCAGCGATGAACGGGCCCTTGCACCCTTGTGCACGTTGGGAGTGTTGGCCAGATCCTGACGGGTGTTGGTGGGCATTCACAACAATTGGATAGTGGCAGACTGGTTAAAGAAGCTGCGAGGGCTGATTTGTTGAAATTTTCTTGGGGGCACTTTGGAGCCATTTTACCACACCCATGTGCAAAGCCTGTATGGTAGTAAAATATATGCCCAGCTTTATGCATGTGCAAAATTTTGTGTGTTTTCAAGCATGTTAAGGCCCTCAAAAATGCAGCTATTGATTAGGGGGTGCTGTAGAGCCAGTGTGTCACACCCAGTGCCAATTGGGATATCAAATTGATGAGCATCACAATGGAAACTTGTTTTGCAAGTTTTCAAGCATGCTAAGGCCCTCAAGAATATGTTTGAAAAATTTGTAAACATGCAGGAAATGGCTCATAGCTCACCACCTGTTTGACAAAAAAATGTCAAAAAAATGTACAAAAAACGTCATAATGAACCCTATCACCCCACTACTTTTCACATGAAAATCCGAGAATCTTGATGCCAAAATGGCCAATTGTTTGGTGGCGCTAGAGAGCCACCAGGTCACACCTCAGCTTTATTGATACACTGATTTTGAGAGGATACAAAAATGAACAAATCTGCTTAATTTGATGGAGATTGAATGATGTATGTGGGCAATTCCGTGAGTAATGGACTGACATTTCGAGAACAATAATGGAGTTTTATCCTCCACAATGTTTACTGGCATTGGAAAATGCAGCTGTTCTGTGAGTTTAGAAAGGGGAAGAGGGAGTTATTCATCCACAACCATGATAATGAAGGTTTGTCCCATCAAGTCATTTTTATTGGTGAAAATTCCGTCAGTAACAGACTGACGCAGAAATACTAAGAGCGACATTTTCAGTTCCAAAATTTTCTGAAGTCAATTATAAAGTGGACAAATATTCAATACCAAGGCATGTATGGATATTGTCTCTATAACATAAACATTTCTGATTGCATCTGGCTGCTTTGATCTTGTCGTCAGCTTTGAAAATGGTTCGGTTACGGACTGACCTCTGGTGGTAACGGACTGACATCTCTGAAAATGACTAAGAAATGACACTTAATTTTCATCAAATGACATTCTTTCACTCCTCTCTTGCCAGCCAAAAGATTTTTATTCTGCATGCAATGCATCAATATCAGTGCAACAACTTCGCACGTCACGTTTCTACATCCACAGCTCTCCACAGCAGAGCTTAATACTAGCTAAGTATAGAGCATGTCATAACATTTTCCAGATAATGGGACTGAAAACATAACCTCCTTTTACCTTTGATGGCGGAGGTAATTTAGAGATGGGGAGCTCACATACCTGCGTGCAACGCATTAATGTCAGTACAGCAACTTTGCACGTCACGTTTCTACAAGCACACCTTTAAATTAGAGATGGAAGAAACGGCGAACCGCATGAAAAACCACCAAATGCTCCATTAGACTGGACTTACGATAGGTAAATTAGCATGCTTCACAAAAGTGTCATACACGGTAAAAAAAAAATGTATAAACACCAAAGTAACCATCACAGCAATAATGAACAAAATCTTTGACTGCTACAAAGAAGTATCTTCGCCTCCGTTTAGCATTTTACTGCGTTTTACAAAACCACTGCCACAGCAGAGCTCAATAATGAGGAGAATATCATGAATTTGGAGGAAGTTACATCGCCAAAATGTCAAAGATCAAACAGCATTAATATAAAAATTCTACTGAACTAAAGGAAACTCCCCAAAACTATACATGCATAGATAAGAGGCAAAAGAATAATAATATGCAAACAGAAATTGATTTTTGGTGAAATGTAACATTGCATGTTCACACGGGTTACACTTAAGATACCTAGAACAAAACCTGAATGATAAAAGTGTTGAATTTTTTTTTTCTCTCCAAAATTTTTACCGAGGTCCGAGATTGCTAGTTATGATGATGGGTCGGATATGCCGAACTGAATATGAGCATGCTTCTGCACAGGCACTGGTTGCCTCGATCTGAGAGAATGTTGCGTTTCTAGTTTTAATTATGACACTGTCATCATCCTCATGGTCTACCGGGGTAGGTCAAATTTGATAACGCTTGTATTAAATAGTGGCGCGCCCCTGAAGTGACTGATGGGCATGTTAAATTGCGCCTGTGAGGAGGACTTGACGGGCGTTTACGGGCGCCGGCGCGATCACGCCCGTCTCGTGGTATGCACTGAAATATGTAATTATCATATATTCTTATATAACTTGAACTATTCGTGAAAAAAAAGTACTTACCTGGTGTGATTTATAAAGGGCTACTTCAGGATGGGACAGGATGAAATTTGTGCCTCATATAGGCCTAATATTTCACAATTCCCTCCAAGATCACTTCTGGTTTCCCAGAATTCATTGCAAAAGGAAATCTGCACTGAAGTTACATCTTGTGGCAGATATCTGAATTAAATACTGTGGCTTTTGCATGTTAGAGAAGTGAGAACCTGTTATATCTAGCATGTCAGTCCGTTACTGTCAGTCCGTTACTGAAAATCTGTCCGTCTGTTACCAAGATACATCAATAATGCAGCTTAGAAAGTGAAATCATTTGCGGTATTCAGATTTGGTGAAGGAAACAGACGATTAATATCAAAGTTTGCAAAATTTCTTGGAATCCTATCAATCAGTGCAAAACATTCCATTGCAACATGGTAACGGACTGATATATAGTAGCACGCCAATTTTCACACCGCAGTTGTGAAAAACCTTGAGGCTATGATTATATTATTTTACATATGCCCACCCAAAAGAACAAAAATTACTAGAATATACTTGTAATAATCATCTTGTCCATGTATACTGGAAAATATGACAAAGAAAACACAATGGGCAAAAAGCTGAAAAAATCTGGACTCGGAATGAAGGAGTTAATTTCTCAGAATTTTACCAAAAACCAAGTTCTGCTGTAACTAGAATCACTTGAATTCATAAATGCAACATAATTTCCTCCTAAATGATACATCTTTCAACCATGTAGCATCAATTTGAAAAAAAAATCACTTGAGGGTGACATTTTCACGGAATTGCCCATGTGCAAATTGTAGCAATCTGGTGTTTCAAGGCGAAACATCAGAATTCGCCGCACCGCCACAGCCACGGCGTTTAATGAAAAAAAAAACTTTGAACATTGTTTGGTGTCACATGTTTTTAGATGGTACAGACCAAATTTGAAGTGAATCATCAAATCTCTAGGAGGAGTTTGTTAAAGTACGACCCCTGGAAATGGCCAAAAATGCACCAAAAAGTTCACATAAAATTCAAAATGGCCAACTTCCTGTTGGGTTAAGGGTATGGCTCCAAGAGACTTTTTTGTAGGTCCTGGACTGTAACACCTGCCTTTTAATTTTCATATCTCTAGGTCAAACGGGCCGCGGGGGCAGATTTTTTTAAAGTTTCTAGGGGGTGTTACTGAGCCCCTTGGGACACCAAAGCAGAAAAATCATATGACATAACACATTTAAGGACTCCAGACATGTGTGCAAAGTTTTGAGATATTTTAAACATCCTTAGCCCTTAAAAAATTACATCCTGTTTCATGGCGAAGGATTCGTGGCTACGGCAATGGGGTTTAATAAAAACTCACAAGCTTTATTTCTGAGCATCACCAAGGTCTTAGGACTATTCTAAGCAAATGTGAGGCGGATTTAAAAATATAACAATAGTGATTTCCTGTTACCACTAGGTGGCGCTATATTCATTATTCAAAATTGGTCTGTACATGTCTTTAGGTCTGGACTCTGATCAAATATGTGAAATTTTGAAAAGATCTGACTATGTGGTGTCAAGTCACAACACTTTATTTTTTCATGTTGAATAATCAAAATTAGCTGTGGCACCATCACCACGCCCTTTTACGAAACGTCACAGTTTTCACTACAGAGCATCATCAAAGACTTAGGACTTTTTTGCCCAAATTTGAAGTTGATATGCTCAACCGTTTAGGAGCTGCACATCAACATATAAAACATGACATTTTCTGTTTCCAGTAGGCAGCGCTATAAAGAAAAGCAATTTTTGGCATATGGATCTCATCCAGACACCACTCTGAGTTATCATTTAAGTCTGGGGCAGATTGGACAATGTATGCCTGAGTTATGAACTACTTCCTGTTTGGTGACGGAACATGTAAATTTGACGCCACGCCACAGTCACACAGTATGATGAAAACTCAAACTTTGAGCATCATTTGGTGTCACATGTCTGTAGATGGTATAGACCAAATTTGAAGTCAATCACATCAAATGTCTAGGAGGAGTTTGTAAAAGTACAACCCCTGAAATGGCCAAAAATGCACTAAAATTTCACATAAAATTCCAAATGGCGACTTCCTGTTGGGTTTGGAGTATGGCTCCAAGAGACTTTTTTGTACGTCTTGGGATGTTACAAGTGCCTAAATAGTTTCGTACATGAAGGTGAAACCAGCTTCGGGGGCTCTGTCGTCAAAAATTAGAAGGGGGCGCTACTGAGCCATTTTTTGCATCCCAGAATGAGACCCCAAAAATATTAAATTTTTTGCCAGTTCTAGTTTGTACGCAAAGTTTCATGACTTTTCGTTCTTTTTGGCCCCTCAAAAATGAGATTCATTTGGAGGAAGAAAAAAAAAAATAATAATAATAATAATAATAATAATAATAATATTTCCTTGGATTACTAATAAGTAAAAAATTAGGTTGAATTAGGGCATCGAAGTATTTACGTTATGTCTTATCATCATTAAAGCTGTTGTAACTGATTTGGTTGTTTACGTAGCTTCTTGTCCAAAGCCTATATAAGCAGTCCCCGCCCCTCATCCCCAAGCCAGGCACAGGAACGCGCATTGGCTTCCGGCAGAGGAGAGTAGCGACTCAGTTACAATGTAAGTACAATATAAACAGACACTGTCAGTGATTGTCGTGTGAAAGCCACACTGAAAACATGGACCAACAACACATTACATCCATGCAGAAACTTCGGTGTGAATGGCTTTTTGAAGGTATTAGCTAAAACGAGCTGGTGTCCTACAGCCAGACATGCTATTGTTATACAGCTAAGCAAGCTGTAGTCGGTCACTAGCGATGCCGGTTCATTTATAAACTGACATTAGCAGGATTAAAAACCATAAACAGGACTATCCACGTCTGATAAAACTGCATAACCACAAAAAAGTAAAACAAAGCTTACCTGTCCAGTAGCAGCAAGGCTAGCTGTGCATTGCTTTTTAAACCCTTTGATTCCTTCAGTTTTCTCCATTGAAAGCAGAACCGATATAAATACAGCTCTTGGCCATCTCGCGTTTTTTCCCTCCTTAATTCTATTTTTTCCTCTAAGATTCTTTGGCGCTTTGGCTGTTTAATTGTGTAGGCTGTCTCCCATAGCGCTGGGATCGGAAGCTTCATCTGTTCTGCTATTGCCAACAATCCAGATTTTTCTTCATCTCCTTCTGATGATTTTTTTTCTGGCAGATGGCGCACTAACGATGCAGATTCAGCTCTGTGCGTTCACAAGCAGGGAGAAACGTCTCTTTATGGTGTTCTCTCACCTGATTGGATAGAGGCAGTCGGCGAATCCAGAATTATATGTGCTGCTTTATTGCAGAAGATAGTGACAGAGAGACCTGTGTTATCAACCAGATACTCTAAATAAATGATCTCTGTCAGAATGTGGAGCTATTGAACACTTTTAAAAACAAAAAAAATCACTTACAGCGGCTTTAACTTTAAAGGAAAAGACAAAATTTAATAATTGCATGACAAAATCTTTTTATTTCTTCAATGATATATAGTCTACATTTATTAGCATATACAACCCCAATTCCAAAAAAGTGGGGACAAAGTGTAAATTGTGAATAAAATCAAAACGCAATGACTTTCAAATCACACCAGCCAGTATTTTATTCACAATAGAACAGAGATAACATAGCAAATGTTGAAACTGAGAAATTTTACAATTTTATCCACAAAATGAGCTCATTTCAAATTTGATGGCTGCTACAGGTCTCAAAAAAGTTGGGACAGGGGCCTGTTTACCATGGTGTAGCATCCCCTCTTCTTTTTAACCGAAGTGGAGGCGTCTGGGCATTGAGAAGACAAGTTTTTTGAGTTTAGCCATTGGAATTTGATCCCACTCTTGTTTAATACAGGCTTCCAGCTGCTGGAGAGTTTTGGGTCTCCTTTGATGGACTTTTCGTTTAATTGTGCGCCAAATGTTCTCAATCGGTGAAAGATCAGAACTGCGGGCAGGCCAGTTCAGCACACGGACTCTTCTACTATGAAGCCATGCTGTTGTAATAGCTGCAGTATGTGGTTTTGCATTGTCCTGCTGAAATACACAAGGCCTTCCCTGGAATAGATTTTGTCTGGAGGGGAGCATATGTTGCTCTAAAACCTTTATATACCATTCAGCATTCATTGTGCTTTTTAAAACATGCAAGTGTCCCATACCATCTGCACTAATGCATCCCCATACCATCAGAGATGCTGGCTTTTGAACTGAACGCTGATAACAGGAGGGGTGGTCTTTCTCTTCTTTAGCACGGAGGGAACAACGCCCATGATGTCCAACAAATAATGTTAAATTTGGACTAGTCTGGCCACAGGACACTTTGCCACTTTGCTACAGTCCATTTTAAATGAGCCTTGGCCCACAGAACACATTGGCGCTTCTGGATCATGCTCAACAATGGCTTCCGTTTTGCATGATAGAGTTTTAGGTGGCATCTGTGGATGGCACGGCGGACTGTGTTTACAGACAGTGGTTTCTTGAAGTATTCCTGGGCCCATTTAGTAATGTCAATGACAGAATCATGCCGGTGAGTGATGCAGTGGCGTCTGAGGGCCTGAAGATCACGGGCATCCAGTAAAGGTCTTCGGCCTTGTCCCTTAAGCACAGAGATTTTTCCAATTTCTCTGAATCTTTTGATGATGTTATGCACTGTCGATGACGAGACCTTCAAAGCCTTTGCAATTTGACGTTGAGGAACATTGTTTTTAAAGTATTCCACAATTCTTTTTATGCAAGCCTTCACAGGTTGGAGAGCCTCTGGCCATCTTTACCTCTGAGAGACTCAGCCTCTCTAAGACATCCCTTTTATAGCCAATCATGTTACACACCTGATACCAGTTAACTTAATTACTTGCTAAATGTACTTTCAGCTGATTCTCTTACAAATGAATTGCTTTTTCAGCCCTTTTTTGCCTGTGTCCCAACTTTTCTGAGACCTGTTGCAGCCAGAAAATTTGAAATAAGCTCATTTTGTGGATAAAAATGTAAAATGTCTCAGTTTCAACATTTGAAATGTTATCTATATTCTATTGTTAATAACATATTGGCTCATGTGATCTGAAAGTCATTGCATTTTGATTTTATTCACAATTTACACTTCGTCCCAACTATTTCGGAATTGGGGTTGTAGATACTCGTATTTTTTTTCCACTAGTATCTCATTATTGTGTCTTTAGCACACTGTGACCCCATCACAATATTTCAACCTGTTTCTCGAGCTGGTTTCCCCTTTACCGTGGCCAATTTGTGCAAGAAATGTCTTTTTATATGTGAAATGAGTTTTTGGTCTCTAATTCTGTAGATTAATGGTGTTAAAAGCCTGGGGATAACACTCAAAATAAAAAAGTTGAGAAGATTATATTCGATCTATGCCTTGGAAATAATGGTATGAAAAATGCATCACACCACGTGGCAATATAAGGGAACATGCACAGTATCACATGTACAGCATGCAGCAAGATTGTGTAACTGGCAGATAATGCCAGTTGTGGAAATGTTTTGGAAATGTTCTTTCTCAATCCCAATTGTCTTTTCCAAAAACAATCGGCCACCACTTTGCAAGCCATTTTAGAAACATGTTGCCCCCCCCCCTTAGTAACCTTTCCCTCTCCCTTTGCAGCATTTGATTCTCTGGCAGCTGATTACTAATTACCAATTCCCCAGCCGTTTGTATATAAAGCGCTCATCGGATGACATTGCAGGTTTTGGCTTTCTTTTTGTTTGTTCTTTGGTCCCCGTCTGCCACTGTTGGAAAGGCATGTCAGTTTAATGTTGATTTTAATTGTATGTTTGGTCTGCGTGAACTCAACTGAAATGTTTAACAGATCCAGTCGAGTTGCGATTTCCCTCAGCACTTCCTGGTTGTATGGTTTTCCCTCTCATAGGTATCTCTTGCATCTTAATTCGTGACATTTACGACTTGAATTATTTTGCATTGTTTCATGTTGACTAAGTGCATTTTGTATATCAGATTCGTTCTGAGATTCATTTTGGTGGACGGAGCGTGAACGCAACCTGTGAGTGGGTAATGTTTAAAGGGCACGCAGAGGTAAAAGTTTCTTGCTATCGCATTATATCGCTTCGCTATGCATTATTAAAATGGATATATGCTGTCTTGCCATCTGCAATTGTGTTTCAGGCCTTTTTGCCGGATATGGGATCTGCCCTAGTGGCTTGCACTGCTAACATGACCCTAAAGTAAGTGTAGATAAAAGTTAACCACACAAAACAAAGGCGTGTACATGAGTTTATGCTTATGGATGACCTTCAACATGGCCACCATTAGCGGACACACAAGCCTCAGCCCTTGTTCTTCCTGACCTAAGCCCATTTTACTTTTTTGTTTGGGGCTACCTGAAGAGTAAAGTCTACAAGACACCACCCAGGGACTTAAACAATGTGCTTGCAAGGATTGTTGCACAAGTTGAAAAATTAAGAGGTCAGCGAGGTATGATTCGTAATTCCGTCAGGGCAATGAGAAGGGACAGACAGACATTTGGTAAGACGGTTATTATTAACCACAAAGATACATCGTCTTGACATAAAGTGATGTATGTGGCAGGGTTTTTCGATTAGGGCAAGGAAGAACAGGTAGCACGGCAATCATAGCCTACAGCGGGCAGTCAGTCCCCTACACCAGGAGCCTGTTCAGCCTAATCAGCACCCACATAATAAAGAGGCTTGTCAGAGCCAGAGAAGGAGGGCGGAGAACCCGCCTCAACCCACATAAACGGAGAAGACTGACCAGCCCCTCCAGTAAACCTGACCAACTGGGAGACCACCTTGTCTTCCCTGCCTGACTGGATTGGCTGCCCGCATTACCCCACCCTGAATCCTTTAGAATTCACCCTGGCCTTAGCAACCACATCTACCCCTTTACCCAGGGGCTCAACACTCTAACCCCCTCTTCCACTAATAAAACACCCTCTGGGGACATGAATTTTGTGTCTTACTGCTGTGTCTGTGTTGCCCTAAATGGCATTTCCCCGTGCCAAAATATGTATATATCGATGTTCATACCTTGGCTCAGTCCAGCAATCAAAACCCATTATTGTTTTTAGTATGCAAAACAAGCTAGCTCGGACAAACATCACCATAACAACTTTTACATAGAGATTGTTGCTGCATGCCTTAGTGAATCTCACTATAATTAGCCTTTTATTTCTCAGGATGCAGAGCTGTAGATTGTTCAGTCACCCTTCATGAACAAAATACATGCTCCCACAGGCTATTTATTATGTGCTGATCTAACAGGATAGTATTTTAGCCCTCACTTCAATAAATCAAGAAAATCAACCTCTTTTGGTTTGTACGGACAAAAAGTGGTCTTGAACTTCCAAAAGATGGATGCAAATGGTAGCCAAGGGATTAAGTTTTATGAAGATGAAGCATTTCAGTGGTTTCAGTCAAGGGTGGACTTTGTCAATGAAGCAAAGGTGTTTTGGATGTGATATTGGCTAAAATTTGCTGAAGGTACCCTGATGATGGCCCATTTTCCCCAAAAATAAAATCATATTAGACTACAAAAATGGCTAAAATGTAGGCAATTATGTATGCAAGCTGGGGGAAAAAAAAATCCCAAGACAGCTAAACTTTGGTATTTGCCAAAAAAATGGTGTTGAAAAGTTAGTGACCAGATGTGACAGAAAAGCATCCTTAAATGGAGGACTGAGAATTTGAAAAAGTATGTGAATAATGTTCATGGAAAAGTAGGAAAAAGTAAAAACCATTGCATTCTCCCGTTATTCACTCCAACGTGTGTCGACAACCGATAGTGAAAATTTTGCTCAAAAATAAAAAGGAAGAAGTCTGGACACTTCAAACCATTCTTTATTCACTGCAGGGGAAAATACAACAGATGTTACAGCAAAAGATTGTTGAAACATCTAGCAAGCTAGATTACTGACTTGCCTAAATATATTTTGTGCATGTAGATGCTAGATAGAAAAATAATGAAAACTCGTTCAATGCAAGCAAAGTGGCAAAATAACCAATATTCACTGTTGTCTATTGATTTACGTGCACCAAACGTAACAAGCTATCTAGCTAGTTTGCTGGCTTAGCTATCTGTATTTGGTGCATATAAATGCTAGCTAGCTAAAAAGACACAACTCATGTTTCAAAGCTGGGTAAGAAGTAAAATAATCACTATTCAGTGCTGTCTATTGATTTACAGTGCTGTGAAAAAGTATTTGCCCCCTTCCTGATTTCTTATTTTTTTTGCATATTTGTCACACTTAAATATTTCAGATCATCAAACAAATTTTAATATTAGACAAAGATAACCTGAGTAAAAACAAAATGCAGTTTTTAAATGATAATTTCATTTATTAAGGGTAAGAGCACTAGCCACACCAAGGTCTGATTACTGCCAGACCTGTGGAATCAAGATATCACTTAAATGGAATCTGTCTGACATAGCGAATTAGGCTAAAAGACCTCAAAAAGCAACACATCATGCCATGATCTAAAGAAATTCAAGAACAGATGAGAAACAAAGTCATTGGCATCTATCAGTCTGTAAAGGGTTACAAAGCCATTTCTAAGGTTTTGGGACAACAGTGAACCATGGTGAGAGCCATTATCCACAAATGGAGAAAACTTGGAACAGTGGTGAACCTTCCCAGGAGTGGTCAGCCTACAAAATTACTCCAAGAGCACATCAACTACTCATCCAGGAGGTCAGAAAAGAACCCAGAACAACATCTAAAGAACTACAGGCCTCACTTGCCTCAGTTAAAGTGTTCATGATTCTATGGAATTATATTTGTGCCACAATCCTGAGCGAGCAATTGGAAATTTTGAGCGCAGAAAACTATATTGCGCAAGCACAAAAATCTTGTTTTGCAAAAAAAGATATTTGTGAGTAAACAAAAACTTCCGATTGAGCGAACAAAACTATTCTGTGCTCAACAAATATCTTTGCATTAAGAGAGAAGGATATTAGGCGCTCATGGGATGAAAAAATCTTTAGGTTGAAAGAATAAATCTGGCACTCTTGGAAAAGTGGGACGAGAGGACAACCAAAAATAGTAGGTCTTCCAGGCACTCAGAAAAAATAGTAGGGTCCAAATTTTTCTAAGATAAAAAGCCTTTATTAAAGCATGGCTGAAACAAATTTAAAAAGCCGACATGCTTCGACCTACACGGTCTTCATCAGGGCGTAACAAGTCACATGGGTAAAGACTGACATATATAGATGGTACCAACCAATAAACAACCAGACTAGTATCACCTGATAAACTGCTAAAAGCAAAAGTACAAAAATGACACTTAAGTTAACAAAAATAATCAAACAATAAAATAGAGAGGTGACAGAGATAACACAAACGGGTGGTTGTAAAACAATTAAATAGAGAAGTGACAGATATACTACGAGTGTGGTTGTAAAAATACCAATAACAATGAAGAAGACACATACATAAGGCAATATTGAAAGAGGTATCAATATAAAACGGGTGCAGGAAGTATCAATATAAATACAGAAGGAGATGAATAATCAAAATAAGTAGAAAAATCATTAAGGCCAGGATAATGAGGCAATACCGAAAAATAAATGACTAGAGGTATCAATATTATGGGTACAGGAAGTAACAATATAAAAACAAATACAAATGGGTACAAGAAATGTCAATATAGACACAGAAAAAGAAGAGAATTATAAAAATGATAAAAAGTCAAGATCCTCGTTAAGGCCAGGATAATTAAGGGCATCAAAAGCATGTATCCAGAATGCTTCCCTCTGGCAAAAACTTATGAATCTGTTACCGCCTCTGATATGTGCTTGAACGTGTTCAATGCCTTCAATTCTGAGAGCGGAATCGTTACTATCATGAGCCTCTGTGAAATGTCTTGCAATAGGATAAGTGAAATTCTGCTTGTGTATGGCATATTTGTGCTTGGTTGGGCGATCGCGAAGACGTCTCTTAGTACGGCCAATATAAAAAATTCCGGGACGGGACATGAAAGATGATAGACCACATAGACAGCATTACAATTAATGAAATCTGTATGCATGTACTTTTTGCCAGTTTTGAAATCAGAAAAAGATTTGGTCTGAATGATATTGCCACAGTAATTGCAGTTATGACATTTGAAAGTACCAACGGGTTTACTAAGCCAATTAGTTGTTTTGTTAGCTACACCAAAATGGAATATTACCCCTAATTAATATCGTTCATCACACCTGCACTTGCCCTGCTATTTCAAGTAAAACTGATTGCTAATAGTGCTTAAGCATTAGAATGAGATGTCAATCACTGCATAAAACACGTGTCTTTGCTTTTACAAAATTAATCACGGATGATCATATACTTCAGTTGCGGATGTGTAACATTAGGTGATCAGACTTGATATGCAGGTTATAAGTGTATTCCAGTTTATGGCGACAGACATATCGGCAAAGTTCCTTCTTCAGGGGTGTTGAAATAAATCAACCTGAGAAAGGTGCCAAAACTATTCTTTTTTTAAGACTGTCAAGTTCGCCAGCAATCATGGAAGTAACGTTTAATGTTGGTAAGCTTCTGCTTTTCTCCCCGACATTAGTTAGCTGACCTGACGCTAACAATCTAACTAGATAGCTAACTTGGTTCACAAGCCGAAGGTGTACAGACTAACCAACAAAATTTCATAAAGGTCCATGAAACATGGTGCTCGTGGCTGCGGTGTGACATTTTGGTTTTGATGTTCACAAGACATTGTCCAATGCTATAGTTAGCAGCAGCCAGTGTTGCTAAAGAGGGATATGAGTCAAGAGTCACACAACAGTCGATGTCTCAAGATACATAGATATTTAACATGAACCTTAACCCGTCCCAAACCAGGGCAGCACTATTATCCAGTCGCAGACGAATTTCGTCATTACCTTTCCCCCTTTTCTTTGGTGGTTGGGCATAATGCATCTAATTGGAGACCGAAGCAGCCAATCAGAATCGTGGCACATTTGCAACACTCTGCACAGCTTGAGCGAGCGTGCAGGTGAAGTTGAGCGCGCACAGAGAGGGCAGACAGAGAGAGGGAGAGACATGCTTTGAGTGAGCACGCTGCGGTCTGCCAGCGTGCAGAACATGAGTTTGCGAGAGGGCATACAGTGAAACTGAGTGAGAGGGGTTAATATTGCACGTTCATATTGATCATAGCAAACATGCAAAGACATTTGTTGAGCACAGAATAGAGTTTTGTTCGCTCAATCGGAAGGTTTTGTTTGCTCACTAATGATTTTTCCTCAAAACAAGATTTGTGTGCTTGCGAAATATATTTTTCTGCGCTCAAAATTTCCAATTGCTCGCTCAGGATTGTAGCACAAATATAATTCCATATGATTCTACAATAAGAAAAAGAGTGGGCAAAAATGGCATCCATGGGAGAGTATGAAGAAAGGAGGAGACGCCTGCACACTTATCCATGGGAGAGTTCCAAGGCGAAAACCACTGCTGACCAAAAAGAACACAAAGGCTTGTCTCACATTTGTCAAAAAACCTCTTGATGGAGGCACTAGTGGACCGGCAATGGAGTAGGATGTAGTGGATCGAGCTCTTGCCTGGCTTCAACAAAATTACTTTTTTAAATGCGCACTTTCTGTAAATTAAACGTGAATATTGCTTTTAAAGCTGGAGTTTGTAGAATCTGTGAAAAACGCATGAGACTGGAATGGAAACAACTGCGCTCCCCCCTCCCCTCCCTGTTTCGAATCCACTCGTTCTTCACCAGCATCCTCGTGAACGTGCTATCTAACCGTCATCTGAGCGCTGATCAGCTGAGCAAGAGCACAGTGGATGCTGTGTGTGTTTTATAACGGCATTGGGGGAAAAAAAAAAAAACATTGCCCGATCGTCCTCTCAATCGCCGATTGCTATCTATTTACACATAATAACCTACCGACAACAGCAACGGTAATATAGCTATCATAGGAAAGAGGTGTGCTAATAAATAGCAAAACATTGCCATATGGACTAACGGCAACAACCACTTTATTCAGACACTTTCTTTACACTATAGCCAGAAAAACGGTGATTACGGTGATTTTAACCACAAATTTAGATAGCAACTACGTAAAAATTAAATTAGAGGCTCACCTATCCAGGAGAAGATCAGCCAGCTCAGAGTCCAGCTTCAGCCAGATGCTATCGCGCAGCTCTCTCCACCTCAGATATGCTCGTCCAATGTTGACACGGGATTTATTCCTCTTATTATCACTCTCCCTTTTGGACTGTCCCTTCTCTCTGTCAGTTTTCCTCTTTTTGGCTTGTTTTCAGTGGCGGGCGGTGGACAGAGAACAAGGAGGGCGATAAACATGTCTTTAAACTGCTTATTAGTCTTGATCTGTTTTCAGTCAATTTCCCTGGTAAAAGACACTTTAACCCTCCCCTCTCAGGTGTAGCTAATTGTCTTCGTTAAGACGAGAAATCGAACGCACCAGTTGAACGCAAAAAAGAGCGCATTTCAATCTTTTTCAATTAAACAATCATTACGCGCAGGTTTGACGACTTGCTTAGGATGTGACAAAATTTAACGCGGAAAATCCACAGTGGTTTTCTTTGTGAAGAGTTGCCTATTAAGGCACGTGAATTAAACATTTTATAGAATTTATTTACTTGCCTAAACATTTCATTATAAGGGAAGCTAACATATTGACCAAGAACAGTGATTGAAATCGGGTCACTAATCTCTTCCGTTTCAAGGGATGTTTTCCGCCCCCCCAGTTTTCCGTCCACCGCCCGCCACTGCTTGTTTAGCTGTGTAGGCTGTTGTTGTTAGCGCCGGGATTGGGACTTTTCCTGCCGGGACTGCCATTGCCATTCACCACCTCTATGTTCACCACCGATGGGACGTGAACGCGCATCGACTTTTGTCGATTAGCCAATAGGAACACACAAAACAGCTCATGGAACAACTGTTTCGTAAAATGAACTGTGATTGGCTGAACACTGCCGTCACAGTGTTGATTTTCTGCAGCTTGAATACAAAACCAAGAGAAGGCGCAGAGGTCCTATGTCCTCTCATAACTCTTTCAATTACAATATGCTGAAAGGTTATTATGGATTTTTGACCGAATGACGCCAAAAATAACTTACACCAGAGATTTTATTATCCCTCGATGCTGAGAAAGCTTTCGATCGGGTGGAGTGGGATTATCTTTTTTACACCCTTAAAAAATTTGGTTTTGGCCCGAGGTTTACGTCTTGGGCAGAATTCTGTATTCTTCCCCCACGGCTGCAGTACGTACCAATAATAACCTTTCTCCCGATTTGAAGCTACAGAGAGGCACGAGACAGGGATGTCCGATGTCGCCACTCCTTTTCGCAGTGGCTATTGAACCGTTAGCACTGGCCATATGACAGGAAATTAATATTAAAGGAATTGACCGCAGAGGCCTTGAGTGTAAAGTCTCCCTCTATGCAGATGACTTGTTAGTGTACCTGTCTGACCCTTTCCAAACTATTAGACACACTGGTGAAATTTGGCTAAATATCCGGATATAAAATAAACCTTCAAAAGAGCACGTTCATGCCAATTAACACAGCTGCTAAAAGCATTTCATACAATTCGACCCCTTTTAAAATCAATTTAAAAAATTTCAAATACCTAGGAATTTGGATTACGTGCAAATATTCAGACCTCTATAATGCCAACTTTTTGCCATTGATAGCTTGTTTGAAACAGGACATTAAACGTTGGGACTTGCTGCCCCTCTCTCTGAGTGGAAGGATTAATGCCATTAAAATGAATGTATTGCCTAGGTTCCTTTACGCATTTCAGTCTCCCTATCTTTCTGACCAACTTTTTTTTTAACTCTGTGGGTAAACTTATATCAGATTTTATTTGGAACAAAAAAAACCCTGCGTTTACGGAAATGTATATTACAAAGACCTCACCTCATGGGTGGTATGGCACTTCCCAATTTTTTATATTATTTTTGGGCAGCCAACATTAGGGCGTTGACACATTGGATGAGGAATATTAACAACATTGACATGCCTAAATTGTTACTTCTGGAAAATGCATCATGTACACATTCCTCCCTACCAGCTTTATTGTGTTCTGAACTTCCATTATAAAAGTCTCTCTCTCATTATATTGCTAACCCCACAGTTTCACAATCCGTCAGAATCTGGATCCAGTTTAGGAGGTCATTTGCCCTTCGCAGTCTCTCCCACTTTGCTCCGATTGTTCAAAATCATATGTTTGAGCTGCCGGATAGCTCACTCGATAAAGCATCGCATTGCAAAGCAGAAGTCACTATCACGTTGCGGGTTCGATCCCCGCCTCGTACCAGCCGGCAGTGGTCGGCAGCTTTTTCAGAGGAGCGCACAATTGGCTATTGTGCTACAGGGTTGCAAATTGGGAAGGGACTGCCGGGGAGGGAAAATAATAGTTGCCTTGTTCGTTGCTCAAGCGCCTCCTGTTGGCCAGACGGGCGCTCGTCAGGAAGATTCTAAGTCCGTTCATGTCCGGGTATCCTCCGCCCTCGCTCTGAACTTGCGAAGATTCAACCAATGAGTGTATAAGAAGCGGTGGCTGACAGGCGCGTGCTTCGGAGGAGAGCCGCGAACTGTCTACACTCTCCTGAATTAGCAGCAAGGGGTCGCATACGAGCAAGCCTTGTACATAGTTCACCAATTGGGCATTCCAGATTCGGGTGGGATTGGAGATGCCAAATTTATTAAAAATAAATAAATCAATCAATCAATCATATGTTTGCCCCTTCAATATGAGATAGAGCCTTTGATATTTGGTTAAAAGGTGGAATCTGATCATTACAAGATCTTTATGTAGATAATTCCTTCGCATCTTTTGAGCAACTGGTTAGCAAATTTGGCATCCCAACATCTCATTTTTATAGATATGTGCAATTACGGAATTTTATAGCTTCACATTATAATTGTTTCCCCTCATGCCACCCAACGTTACTTTTAGACTCAGTCCTCAAGCTTAAGATTGACCTGAAGCAGATTATAGGCAGAATATATAACCGTCTCAACTCACATAACCTGGTACCGTTAGACCACCTTAAAAATAAATGGGAGTCGGGGCACCCCGGTGGCTCATCGGTCTGAGCGCGCGTACCATTAAGGCTGTGTCCTTCTCGCAGCAACCTGGGTTCGATTCCGGCTCGGGTCATTTGCTGCATGTCTTCCCCATTCTTCTCCCCAACCTTCCTGTCTCTCTACACTGCATAACTATCAAATAAAGGAAAAAATTCCCAAAAAAATAATCTTTAAAAAAAAGTAAATGGGAGGAGGACTTAAATGAACAAATTCCAGATCTGATCTGGCAGAAAATAATTAGAAGGATTTATTCATCATCCATTTGTCAACGACATGCTGTTGTGCAATTCAAAATAGGCTAACCTTCGACCAGTGAAGTATGTGCACTATCTAGAATTGTGCCAGGGCTGGACACTACATGCGATAGATGCAAGCAAGCTCCTGCAAGTCTGTTACATATGTTTTGGGCTTGCTCAGAACTACATAACTTTTGGCAGTCTATTTTTGAAACTTTTTCCAAAGTGCTGGGAGAGTTGATAGTTTTGTCTTCTCTTATCGCCCTGTTTGGTGTTTCACCACAAAATATGCATCTCAGTAAAAATAAATGCAACATGCTGGTCTTTTGCACTCTATTAGCAAGGCAACTTATATTGCTCAGGTGGAAGGACCCTTTCCCTGTGTACTCTCATTAGGTCAGAGAGGTTATGCAATTCCTCAAGTTGGAGAAGATTAGGTACTCTCTCCAAGGGTCAGTGTCGAAATTTTATTCAATATGGCAGCCCTTTTTGACTTTTTTAAAAATGGAAGCGAATAATGTAACCCCATGAATTGTACAAACTCCTGATTGTGTCTGCTTGTCTCAGTGTTTTTTTTCCCCCCCTTTTGCCTTTCCGTCTGGTTGGGGGGGCGGCATTTGTAATCAGTTGAGAAACAATGTATGATTAATATTTTGTGAACTGTGAAAATTTACAATTAAAAGACCTTGATCAAAAAAAAAAAAAACATCTTGATGATCCCCAAGAGTTTTGGGAAAATATTCCTTGGACTGACGAGATGAAAGTTTCTGAAGGTGTGCGCCCCGTTACATCTGGTGTAAAACTAACACAGCATTTCATAAAAAGAACATTATACTAACAGTCAAACATGGTGATGGTAGTATCTGGGGCTGCTTTGCTGCTTCAGGACCTGCACGACTTGCCATAATTGATGGAACCATGAATTCTGTTCTCTGCCAGAAAATCCTGAAGGAGAATGTCCAACCATCAGGTCGTGACCTCAAGCTCAAGTGCATTTGGGTTATGCAGCAAGACAATGATCCGAAACACACCAGCAAGTCCACCTCCGAATGGATTAAAAAAAAAAAAAAAAATGAAGGTTTTGGAGTGTCCTAGTCAAAGTTCGGACTTAAATCCAATTGAGATGCTGTGACATGACCTTAAACAGGCCGTTCATGCTTGAAAACCCTCCAATGTGGCTGAGTTAAAACAATTCTGCAAAGAAGAGTGGGCCAAAATTCCTCCACAGCGATGTGAAAGACTCATTGCCAGTAATCGCAAATGCTTGATTGCAGTTGTTGTGGCCGAGGGTGGCACAACCAGTTATTAGGTTCAGGGGGCAATTACTTTTTCACATTGATCCAGGCAGGTTTGGATAGCTTTTTCCCTCAATAAATGAAATCATCATTTAAAAACTGCATTTTGTATTTACTCAGGTTATCTTTGTCTAATATTAAAATTTGTTTGATGATCTGAAACATTTAAGAGTGGCAGATTTGGAAAAAAAAATAAGAAATTAGAAAGGGGGCAAATACCTTTTCACAGTACTGTATATTTATATCTAGCTAGGTAGTTCACTTGCTTAGCTAGTAATAAAGTAGTGTGCAGTGATGATTATACACCACCACTTTTTTCTAAAAGGCATTCTCATATATCATTTTTCAATAATTTTTTGGCAAAAATGTATTGAAAAATACTATCGTAGGCAATGAGAAAAAAAAAATCCCTCAAGTATATTGAGGTAAAAATATATGTACTGTATGTAATAAACAAAAACACTGAAAACATCAATTTTTTAATGAAAATCGAAAGGTGTCACAATTTTTACTTTAAATTGTTTAAACTGTTCAGAGGCAAAATTATTCTGTAAAATTTCCTCAGATGGTCAGTTGTTCCAGTGTATGCGGTGACATGAAATTTGACAATGTTAAACTTTGACAGTCTCACAGTGTTAGGATAGCACAAATGAATGAGCTCTCGGAGATTGTCTGTAGCCACACTGCGGCCTTCCATGATCCTGGTTGGTCACAAAGAAAAATTTCTGAAGATGTTAAATGCTGTCATGGCTCTGTAAACACCATAAAGCGTTTCGATGAGACCAGTTTTCTTAAAACTAGTGGCAATAGAGGTGCAAAATGGAGGGTAAATGCCCCTGATGTTCGTTATCTGTGTGTGAAGAGATAAAAAAAAAATTGCCGGTTCATAGCACGACAACTCCGTAATGATAATAATAGCATCAGAAGTGCAGAGATGAAAGTATCAAGATCTACGATTTCCAGACGCCCGGGTGAAAATTTTCTGATAGGTCGTGTTGCTGCCAAGAGCTGGTAACATCAAAAAAAGACTTGAGTTTGACAAGAAATTCAAGGATTGGACACCAGCAGACTGGGAACAAGTGCTTTGCACCAATGAATCAAATTTTGAATATTTTCTCATCCAAGCGCAGAAATTATGTGCGCCATAGAGTTGCAGAACGTTTTGAAAATGACTGTTTAACCCCTTCAGTAAAACGTAGAGGTGGTAATATTATGGTTTGGGGTTCAGTCTGCTCGAAAGGAGCCGGTGATCTCATCAAATTTGACAGAATCATGGATCACATCATCCTTGGGAGGCACACGTTGCCATCTGGAAAAAGACTGATTGGTCTGGGATTTTATTCTCAACAATAAGGGCACTCGGTACAGCGCATACTTCCACCATACCATATGTCAGCATTATTGGTTCTGGACCCACAAGAAAATCATCCAGATCACCAACTACTATAATCAATTCTACATCAGTGTTGATACTATTTAATATTTAAATTTTATGAAAATATATTCCCTACATAAGGGACAATCATTCTATTCAGGTATTTTAAATTCTACCAGATCTAGAATCCAGAATATGTTCCGGATCACTTCTAAATTTGAAGCCACTCATCCTTGCACTACCACTTACCATCCTACCAAATTTTGTGCCAATCCATTCATAACTTTTTTAGTTATCCTGTTACAAGACAGACAGAAAAACATGGGTGAAAACATAACCTCCTTGGCAGAGGTAACAAGATAATGACCCTAAACACACTTCTTAGTCATGCGAGAATTATCGCAGTTGGAAAGAATAGTCTGGTGACATAAAATTTATGGCTTGGCCTGCTTACAGTACAGACCTTCATGTGATTGAGCAAATCTTGGATTTGCTTGATACCAAGATAAACAAATCTGTTGTAATATCGAAAGAATCTCTTCGGAATGAACTTGAAACCATATGGAATGGTTTAGCAAGTGAGGAAATAAAAAAAATTATATATGTGAAAACTATGCTCGAAAGGTTAAATGCTGTAATCAAAGCAAAAGGTGACTGTACTAGATATTGACTTTTTCTCTCAAAGACTTTTTTTATGTTTTTACTATACATTGTTATCAGTTTGCTTATTTTCATCAATATGATCCAATATTACATTAAACAAAATACTTGAATAGTACTTGTTTTCTGATTATACTCTTCATTGTAAAATATATAATAATCGCTGCACATTACTGTATTTGCTGAATATAAATGCTAGCCAGCCTGTTAAATAATGCAACTTGACTTTCTCACTGCAGAAGCGCTAGATAAGTAGCCAAATAATCACTTTTCATTGCATTCAATGGATTTCAATGCATCACATGAAAACTAGCTATTACTAACCAGTTGTGTAATAACTTTGCTTGGTTGCTGGTTTTATTTTTTTTTTTCTGGAGACAGCCAATACCAATTTATGTCACTAAATTGGCTTCTGTCAGGTTATGGTTATGAACATTCACTGAAACTGAGGTAGGCCTACCTGATTAGCCGATGACAAATCACGGGCAACTCATGCGTTTGAACAGTAGATATGTGGTTTGCAAAAATGGACCACAAACTGGGCTACAAATTCAAAAGCATAACATATACGACAATAAACTACGGATTTGATGTGATCATATCTGCAGGTAATAAACAGCATTTTAATGTAACTGTTCATTCACGGCACTCACGCATTTTCAAAAGCAATAATTGAAAAAAAAAAAAACAAATAATGTGACATTTTGTTTACATCCGTGTGTACCTGGGTACGAATACCAGACCAACCAGTGCCATTATCTACAAAATATTAAAGAACGATGCATCTACATTACAGAATTAACAAATATTGAATATGGTTCAGTTACGTGTGAACTATATCAGTAAGATTTCACTTTGTCAAATGTGACATTAAAATATGCATTTAGGACACATTAAAAGGGATATCATATGCCTAAAAGTGCAAGGTCTAGGAGTGATATCACTTTGTGACAATGGCAAATTTCAGAAAATATGGATACGCTACAAATGATATCATTTTTGTGAGGTTTGAAGCCTGCAACGTGGACCAAGATGACTCAGTTCCATGAAATGGTACCAAAAACAAATGTTTGCCTATATATGATCACACACCAGTGCAGGGAATAAGAAGAATGTAATGGACTGAAAATTCAGCTTCAGGTGGGAAAAAAAGTAGAAAGAAGGAAGTCATAAAACTATTGTTAATCTGAACGCAACCGTGACTATGAACACAGTGAAATTTGAAGTGTCCAAAATTGGTGGTTGAAACACACATTCAAAATGCTAAGAAAAAAATATATAAAAAATATAAACCATAGAATATTGGTTTTTTGCTCACCAGCCAATAGGCAGGCTGAACTTTCGGGATTAGACAGCGTCTTCATTTGGTCGTGGTCTTTTTCTGTTGGCAAAATCTATCACAATCTTCTCTTCAAAAACCGCCAGCCAGATACACTTCATATTTTGTTTTGAGCTTCCTTGCAGCAATGTCTCTAAACTTTACTGACATTTAAAAAAATAAATAATTTTTGGATTTTTAACCATTTTTTATGATTAATATTTCCCCATTTGGAAAATATTCCTGGTTAAATTATGGCTAAAAGTGATGCAACTATACCCTCTAGTGGCTGCTCGGTATGCTGTGACATCATGAGATTCATGAGGGTTTTGCCCAGGCTAGCATTTAATGCTGGCTGGTGAGCTGGTTATAGCTTCATAATATTTGAACCTACAGTTGTTTCAGTGTCTGGCTGTGGCCCTAGGCTGATAAGGTTAGACCACAGTTACCTCAGGCCCAGAGGAAAAACAGAAACTTTTTCTGTCAGACAAAAAACTGACATGTCCAATGTTGTTACTGAATTTTGGTTATACTCTCATTAATTCAGACTATTTGAGAGCAATCTACAGAGTGTCCCTTTTCAGAGGAGATCATGATTATGCTTTAGTCAAAGTGGTTCAAGAGCAGGTTGAAATTTGCTCAAAAAATGGGGAACATCATGGGGCTAATTTAAGCCAATCAATAATTTAATGCCTTAATGAAAAGTTGACTTTGTAATTCAGGCAGATCCTACTCTTTGCTTTCATCTGGCAAACACTATGAGATCAAAGGCATATATGAGTGTGTCAGTGCATCTGTGGCTGTGTCCTGAGGTGGTTCAGATGTGTGCATGTGAATATCGGCTGTGCATGCATGTGCAGGGAGCACAGCACAACAATGAATATTTGTGCGTATCTATAGGTTTAGAAAGGACTGCATTCCTTGAGTGTACTCCATTCAGTGTAATGGACATTGTCACTGGAGTTTTAGATTCATGAACCACACGCACATTTTCCACTGGTGTCTCATTATTGTCCCTCCAGCACACTATAGTATTTTCTTGAAGCCGCTAGAAATTCAATATTTATTTTGAGCTCTCACAACATGTAGACAGGTTTCTGGAATTGGTTTCACCTTCACAAAGGCCAATCTGCACAAATAATATCTTTTCATATGAGCGAACAGCTTTTGGTCTCTAATTCCATAGATAAGTGGTGTTAAGACCCGGGGGATAACACTTGAAATGAAAAAATTTGTGAAGAGTATTGTTGATCTATGCCTAGGAAATAACACCACAAAAAATGCATCACACCATGGGGCAATGTAAGAGAGCATACACAGCATCACCTGTACAGCATGCAACAGGATTGTGTTTCGAGCCTTTTTGCCAGAAACGGGATCTACCCTAGTGGCTTGCACTGCTAACATGACCCTTAAATAAGTGTAGATCAAAGTTAACCAGACAAAGGAAAGGTAAATAACAAGCACTACCGTAATTCTAACCATATGATAGGGTGTATTGAACACGATGATGGGAAAACACCTAAGGGAAGTGGAGAAGAAAATTAATGGTTGCGTCATGAGCGTAATTGCAAGGTCCGTCAAAATGGGTGCAGCTGCCACACCCCAGATAATGACAAGAACGATGTAGGTTCTGCGTGCTGTGCAGACCTGGGCATGGCGCAGAGGGGCACAGATGGCGATGTAGCGCTCGATGGCCATGCCTGCCAGGTTTAGCGGGGTGTTCTTGTGGGTTGTGTCAGCAATTATAAGCAAAATACAACAAACTGCCATTTGGAAAATTGGCGAAATGTAGCTCAGAACGAGTAAAGCCACCGACATTGAAAGCAGGATCATGTCATTTATCACCAAGTTCACATAGAGTATATACCTTGCTTCAGTGAAGAATATCTGGTTACTGAAGAAGATGAACACAATTATCCCATTGATATAATTGAAGATTATGGTCAGAAAAACCAGCATGAAGTTCTTTATGAAAGCATCTTGAAATGTGTCCTTACGGTCCCACGTTGAATTCATATTGGGTATGTTTGTCGGTGGAGATGTGCTTATTGCTAAACAAACAGAACACTGGCACTATTTAATGTAATCAGGTAAGTAAACCATTCAGCCTTTACTTTGTCTGCCTTTATTACATTGCACTATTTTTTGGAATGTTCTCTCAAAGAAAAAACATCAAACCATAAACATAAATGGCCAGTGATTATGAAGAATTAGACAAAATGTTTTAATCATTTTAGTTGACTTGAGTTGCAGAGAACTTACCTCAGACTTCTGCTCAGAGAAGCACATAGATGGGATACAGTGTGTGGTTTATATAGAGAGGTCATGCCATTTACTTTCTCTTAATGACTCTTGGGGAATGTAAGAGAGATCAGTAAGGATGCAGCGCCATTTGAGATTTACTTTGGAACTTAATCGTTTCATCATTGCCAGGGAGATGGTTTTGTTTATTTAGTGTCAGAGCAGCCAGAAACATACTGCCTTACATCTCGGCTGATGCCCGACCACCAGTACTTCTGTCTCTCTAGCGAGACAGTTTGGTTGCCCCCTTGGTAATGAATTTCCTTTGCAAATAAATATTCTCCAAAAATAAAGAAAACAATACAATTGAAGAGCCTAGTGCTAAAGTCTCATTTTCACGCACCATGAGATAACAAAGGAAAACTTTCTGACTTAAGTACTTTTAGCACTGGGGTTTTCTCTGGAGTACTCACAGTTCTGGTACGAGCAGTAGGTCACCTTCTGATACGTGAAATTTATTTTTGGGCTGTGCTGTCCTATGATAGGGCAATGATGATGGATTATCGTTAAAGAACATTTATTGTAAGAAATTCAAATTTGAAGTAAAGCTACAAGCAGCATTGAACAGGCCCTCGCACCCTTGTGCACATTGGAGGTGGTGGCAAGATCCTGACAGGTGCAGGTGTGCATTAACAACCACTGGACAATGGTAGACTGTGTAAATGGTTATCTCCTGAGTTGAGAGCAAACACCTTTACTGATATATTGAGCCTGTGTTTGGAGGCACTCTGAAGCACACTGTCCATGCACAAGCTCAGACTGGCATGCTGACATCCTCCAAATGGAAGTCTAATTAAGCATATGATGTTTGGACCAGTTTGGACAATATTTTTCTCAGTAAGAACAAGTTCCTGTTTCATGGCACCTAGAGACTTTTTTTTAGGTCTGTGCACGGTCCACTTTCATGCATGTAGGTTAAATGGGCTGCAAGGGCTGCTTTGTTGAATTTTTCAGGGGGGTGCTATGGAGCCATTTTGCAATGCCCATGTGCAAAGCCTGTACAGTAGTGAAATATATGCCGGGCTTTATGCGTGTACAAAATTTTGTGAGTTTTGAGCAGGCTGAGACCTTGAAAAATGCAGTTGTTGATTAGGGGGCGCACCTGTGTGTTCCGCCTGGGGCAAATAGTGATATAAAATTGAAGAGCATCACACTTTCAACTTATGTGGAAAATTTTGCGAGTTTTCAATGCTCAGGCCCTCAAAAAAGTGTTCACAAAATTTGAGAAAAGAACTTCATTATGAACCCTACCATCCCACCAAGTCTCATGAAAATCCGAGCATCTTGATCCCAAAATGTCCACGTGTTTGGTGGTGCTATAAAGCTACCGGTCCACGCCCAAGCTCAGTTGATATGACAATTCTGTCAATACACAAGAATCAATATATTTTTAGAAATTTGGTGGAGATTGAACGAAGTATGTGCAAATTATAACAATGTCATGTTTCATGGCGAGACATCAGAATTCCCCATGCCATCACGGCCATGCCTATCGATGAAAATTGACCATTTTAAATAACTTTTGATTGCACAAGACTTGTCAGGTGGTGCAACCGTCCGAGCAAGTTAACACATTGTGAAATGTATTAAATATGTAATTTAAAATATGAATTAATATAATATGTGCCTGTGAGGTTTCGGTGACGTGTGCGCCGGTCAGCCAAACTACCACTGCACAGAAAGTAAACCAGGTTGGAGTTGGCGAGCTCTCTGCGCACTTTCGGCGGAGCCTTTTGCCACAAAATTTTAACTGCGTCCTGATGAATATGTCACACCTCCCCCTACTACGCCGCCACACCCATCTCGGCGCACGTCCGTCTACCATATTGCCAAAGTGGCTGCGCACGATGTTGCACCACACGAAATTACCACTGCGGGGGCTGCACCGGACGAAATTACCACTGCGTGGGCTACGCCACGCTATGCCAAGAAATTAGAGCCCATGGTGTGCAATACAGATGAATGATTTTAAAGTGGGAATAATCAGGAGTCCATCAATAAGTGGGGACTGAGATCAATGGTCTCCATAAACCTCTCCAAAAAATGCCTTTTCTCCATAACGTATAGTGATAGAATTAGTCCATTTTTCACTAGTGTCATTAGCCAGCATGAGTATTCACGAAAGAAAAAAAAAACTGCTCATTTTACCATCAGACTGTTTACCCTGCTAGAAAACTGCATGCTGTTACCCCCTCCTAGACCTGAACAAGGGATTTGACTTTGGGAGGCATGCAAAATGAAGGAAAAAAGTGAAAATGATTTACAAGGAACACCAGCCTGCATATTCAGTCCGGCATTGCTGCACTCCTCCATCAATCATGCCAACCTGACCTCCTAGTATTCACTCAACACTCAAGTGAACAGCAAACTTGTATTCAGATTTTCCATGCTCTACAAGGAGCAAGTACAGTCACGAGAAAAAGAAAAAGTGTATCCTCTTTCAGCTCTATGGTTTATGTTTCAGAACATAATTAAAAATCATTCTGGTCCTAATCAGGTCCAGAAATTATGTAAATTAAACCTCAAGTGTAAAACAACACAAAACAGATTCCACCGTGCCATTATTAATTTTACAAAAATTCAGCCAAAATGTAGAAGCCATGCATGAAAAACTAAGCACGGCTTTATTGCTTCCAAAGAAATTAAGAAGGTAATTAGCAGCCAGGTGTTGCCAATCAAATGCACTTGATTAATTGATCATCTGCAAGTGTGACCAGCTCTATAAGGTTCTGGCTCTTTGCTGATCTGAAGCATTTAGGTGTGTCTTAAGGGGTGATCTGGGGTTAAATGAAAAATGACACCAAGAAACAACTCAGAATTAATCTAAAGAGGTATATGTAATAACCACCAAAAAAGATACAAGTTGGCATTTTTCTGTTTATGCGGCGGCCATGGTAACCGAGCAAGCCCATTAAATATGCAGGAAACTTCTGGCACCAATTCCTCTTTAACTCTATGATAGAATTCAGTTTTTCTTTCATCATTTAAAAGCCATTGCTTATCCAAATGCAATGACATAGCCACTCTTTGCCCAATTTATCAGTTTTGTGATTTTGGGGCATTTTACTCAAATTTTGAAATTATTTTGCGCAGAATCTGATGAATACTAAAAATATTCAAAGTATGTAACAGATTGGCAAAATTTCCCTATGTCATTGCATTTCTAATGAAGTAAAGTACCTGCAGCCCAAATTTCATTGATTTTAAATGATAAATAAAAAAGTTATGGCTGCTACAAACATGAGAAACGTGGAAAAAGTAATACCTTAGGAAATCAATGGAAAATGCATTAGACCGCATTGAAAAGTTGAGTTCAGTCTTAGTCTGTGGCTTACACCCATTTTTCAGACTGTATTATCTGATTATTCAAATGTTTATCTGTTTCCTGGAGTGAAAAGCATAAATTTCATCAACACAGTTGCTTTTAAATCATGATTTTATGGCAAAATTCAGTTTTTAATCCTTGTAGCAATTAGTGATTATTAAAGGTGGGTTATTATAGAATATTTTTATTCAAAACAATTTTTTTGGACAAATAATCAAATTTTTCCCATTTAACCCCAGATCACCCCTTAACACAATGCCAAGAGGGAAAGACATCAGCAATTATCTTAGAGAAGCAACTGTTGCTGCCTATCAATCTGGGAAGGGTTATAAGGCCATTTCCAAACAATTTGGAGTCATTCAGTAGTGAGGAAGATTATTACTCGCCCCACGGAGTGGGCGTGAAGTACTGTTTTTAGCGGCTGTGTGTGTGTGTTTGTTTGTTTGTCTGTCTGTGTTTCCGTATTTGCCAATATTTGCGTGAATGGCGTGAAGTCTGACATCTCTGATTGCCTTGTTCTCTATTTATTCACTATTCACCCAAGATTATTCCACTTATTTACTTGGTAGAAAGCATTCAAGACAGTTGCCAGTCTTCCCAGGAGTAGATGTCTGAGCAAATTCACCCCAAGGTCAAACCATGCAATGCGCAGGGAAATTGCAGAAAACCCATGAGCAACATCTTGGACTCTACAGGCCTCAGTTAGCATGTTAAAAGTTCAAGACAGTACAATTCGAAAAAGACTGAACAGGTATGGCTCGTTCATAAGGGTTGCCAGGACAAAGCCTCTTCTCCCCTAAAAAAACATGGCAGCACGGCTTAGGTTAGCAAAGTTGCATCTGAAAAAAACTACAAGCCTTCTGGAACCATGGGCGCATTCGACTGGTCTTGTCTGTGGTGGCTGACAGGGGCCAATGTGCTGCAACGGCCCAAAACATGTGCGATAGGAGAAACACACTGCAAAAACAGAAACGATGCAAACTCAAAAACAAGCAAAATGCAAAAGCAAATGCCAGAGAAAAACACTGCATATCCACATCAACACAACAGAAATGCTCCTAGCCGCTATGGAGAGCGCCAAACAGAACAGCTTTTACTTTTGACCTGAGCTAGACTAGCCAAATTAGCCAAGTTGGCAAAAATGCTTACCAGCTAGCTAGCTAGCATTTGTTCACTTGCTTAGCCAGCTAGTTCGCTAGCCTAGCTAGCTAACAATTATATTTGGCGCAAGGTAGTCAATAGAAAATAAGTGAATAACAATTGTCTATTATTTTGCTATCTCACTTAGCTAGAGTTGAACCGCAAGGATTTATATTATACTAAATATAACTGTTAGCTAGCTAGGCTAGCAAACTAACATTAGCTAGCTAGCTGGCTAGAAAAGCTTTTTGCCTACTTGATATAAATCTTCATGGCTGCAACCTGAACCCCTGATTATGCATACTTCGGTCAAGGGGACCAACTAAAAATCAAATAAAAATTTTGGTTCTGTAAAAATAGTCATTTTCAACAGCCTATTACAGGAAAATCAAATGAGCTATGTTGTAATAGAAGAATCAAAAATTTCAGGGAATTTTACCCATGTGCACCCACTGACATTAATTTAGGATCACTGGATAGTGTATTTGTATCCCTTCAAAAACGCTTATAGGTCATTGCTACATTTGCAAGTCACTAGACAATCCTTCCTTAAATGGGCAATTACTCCATAAAATATTAGAGTAGGAACTTAAGATTTGGGATTTGACCATTTGAAATGATGGCAAACACCCATGATTTTTTTCAAAATTTTCTAAGACGGTGTGGTGCAAACTCTCGGAAAACTGGTCCACTTGGCATGGAATGACCCAATATCAGACATCCTCCTGGATCATATGACAGATGGCACTAATAACAAGTGTGGCGACCGTTTGTCGCAAGTAGTGCCTGAATCCGCTGTGGCATGGAGGTCAGCAAATTATTGATCTGTCTTTGTGGAATCTGATTATGGTCTGCCAACAGAACAGCAAAAAATTAATTGAGACTAGGGGGAGGGTGATCCCGATGGCAAACTTGCTCATCCAGAATGTCCCTTAGATGTTCAATGGGGTTCATGTCTGGCAAATAAGGAGGCCAATCTAACTCCCTTATGTTGTTAACATCTCAGCTGTGCCAGGTAATCCTTGCTGTGGGAGGACGAGCATTATCATGCATGAGGTTGACGTGATGGTTTTGGCAGATGTGGTTCCAAGATCTTATCCACCTAGCGTTGTGCTGTCAGTGTTCCATGTACAAATACCAATGGAGAGTTCCTGCCATACCCTCTAGCAGCCCACCACAACATCCCACTACCACAGATGAATCAGCCCACTTGCACAACACATGGATCAGCGTACCGTTCGCCTCGTTTCCGGTACACATGTCGCCTCCTATCAGTGCTATAGAGCAAGTAGCACGACTTTCCACTAAATATAATGTAACACCATTGATGATTTGGCAAACTCCTGTTGGAATTTCTGGACACAGCGTCTTTCAGGAACCTCAGCAGCAGTCAACTCTTGAGATGCATCACGCAAATGTGATGGTCCTGTGCACGGGTTGTCACATATGGCTGCCCAGGCTGCAGTCGATCTCTGGTGCTTCCTGGCTGAGTGTCATTTCTATGCTGCAAGCTCTGTGTAAAGATTCCCTAATTTATCCGTCGAGAATGCATTTCTCATTAGTGGACATAGTTTTCTCACCGCTGACTGACCGCTTTGAGCAGCAGATTTGCAAAAAGGACAGTGTACTACAAGTGGAGGAGTATTACAAATTATTACGGAAATATGGAAATGTTTACTTCTATGATATTGACTGGCAGGCATTTGACTGTAAATCACACTTCTGTGAATATGTTGCATTTTGCCAAATAATCACAACAATGTTTACTTTTCCACAAAACTAATTATTCTGAGATTTCAATGCATCATGGTATTGTGTTTTGGCTTGTTTAGCAAGACATACCAACAAATAAGAAAGCTCTGTTATGGTGACTTTTCCCATGGCAAAAAAAGATCATTTTTCTAAAAATGCTTAAAATGAACATATTGCGTCTTGCAATGAAACTCTTAATATATTCTGCTCATATATATATATATATATATATATATATATATATATATATATGTATACACACAACCCGAATTCCGAAATAGTTGGGACAAAGTGTAACTTGTGAATAAAATCAAAATGCAATGACTTTTGAATCACACCAGCCAGTATTTTATTCACAATAGAGATAACGTAGCAAATGTTGAAACTGAGAAATTTTACAATTTTATCTGCAAAATAAGCTCATTTCAAATTTGATGGCTGCTACAGGTCTCAAAAAAGTTGGGACAGGGGCCTGTTCACTATGCTTTAGCATCCCCTTTTCTTAACACAGAGTGGAGGCGTCTGGGCATTGAGGAGACAAGTTTCTTGAGTTTAGCCATTGGAATTTGATCCCACTCTTGTTTAATACAGGCTTCTAGCTGCTGGAGAGTTTTGGGTCTTCTTTGACGGACTTTTCATTTAATAATGCTCCAAATGTTCTCAATCAGTGAAAGATCAGGATTGCAGGCAGGCCAGTTCAGCACACGGACTCTTCTACTACAAAGCCATACTGTTGTAATAGCTGCAGTATGTGCTTTTGCATTCTCCTGCTGAAATACACAAGGCCTTTCCTGGAATAGATGTCATCTAAAGGGGAGCATATGTTGCTCTAAAACCTTTATATACCTTTCATCATTCATGGTGCTTTTTAAAACATGCAAGTGTCCCACACCATATGCACTAATGCATCCCCATACCATCAAAGATGCTGGCTTTTGAACTGAACGCTGATAAAAGGAGGGGTGGTCTTTCTCCTCTTTAGCCCAGGGGACACGACGCCCATGATTTCCAACAAGAATGTTAAATTTGGACTCGTCTGACCACAGGACACTTTGCCACTTTGCTACAGTCCATTTTAAATGAGCCTTGGCCCACAGAGCACGGCGGCACTTCTGGATCATGCTCAACAATGGCTTCCTTTTTGCATGATAGAGTTTTAGGTGGCATCTGTGGATGGCACGGCAGACTGTGTATACAGACAGTGGCTTCTTGAAGTATTCCTGGGCCCATTTAGTAATGTCAATGACAGAATCATGCCGGTGAGTGATGCAGTGGTGTCTGAGGGCCCGAAGATCACGGGCATCCAGTAAAGGTCTTCGGCCTTATCCCGTACGCACAGAGATTTTTCCAGTTTCTCTGAATCTTTTGATGATGTTATGCACTGTCGATGGCGAGACCTTCAAAGCCTTTGCAATTTGACGTTGAGGAACATTGTTTTTAAAGTATTCCACAATTTTTCTTACGCAAGCCTTCACAGGTTGGAGAGCCGCCCATCTTTACTTCTGAGAGACTCAGCCTCTCTAAGACATCCCTTTTATAGCCAATCATGTTACATACCTGATGCCAGTTAACTTAATTACTTGCTAAATGTACTTTCAGCTGATTCTCTTATATATTAATAGCTTTTTCAGCCCTATTTTGCCTGTGTCCCAACTTTTTTGAGACCTGTTGCAGCCAGAAAATTTGAAATATAGCTAATTTTGTGGATAAAAATGTAAAATGTCTCAGTTTCAACATTTGAAATGTTATCTATGTTCTACAGTATTGTAAATAACATATTGGCTCGTGATCTGAAAGTCATTGCATTTTGATTTTATTCACAATTTACACTTCGTCCCAACTATTTCGGAATTAGGGTTGTGTGTGTGTATATATATATATATATATGAGCAGAATACCTTAAGAGTTTCATATATATATATATACATATATATATATATATATATATATATATATAGTGCCGTGAAAAAGTTTTTGCCCCCTTCCTGATTTCTTATTTTTTTGCATATTTGTCACTTAAATGTTTCAGATCAGCAAATAAATTTTAATATTAGACAAAGACAACCCGAGCAAATACAAAATGCAGTTTTTAAATGATGATTTAATTTATTAAGGGGAAAAAGCTATCCAAACCTACCTGGCCTGGTATGAAAAAGTAATTGCCCCCTAAACGTAATAACTGGTTGTGCCACCCTCTGCGACAACAACTGTAATCAAGTGTTTGCGATAACTGGCAATGAGTCTTTCACATCTCTGTGGACTAATTGTGGCCCGCTCTGATTTGCAGAATGTTTTTATTCAGCCACATTGGAGGGTTTTTGACCATGAACGGCCTGTTTAAGGTCATGCCATAGCAACAAAATCGGATTTAAGTCCAAACTTTGACTAGCCTTCCAAAACCTTCAGTTTGCTTTTTTTAAGCCATTCAGAGGTGGACTTGCTAGTGTGTTTCGGATCATTGTCCTGCTGCATAACCCAAGTGCGCTTGAGCTTGAGGTCACAAACTGATGGTTGGACATTCTCCTTCAGGATTTTCCGGTGGAGAGCAGAATTCATAGTTCCATCAATTACGACAAGTCGTCCAGGTCCTGAAGCAGCAAAGCAGCCCCAAACCATCACACTACCACCACCACCACGTCTGACTTTTGGTATGATGTTCTTCTTATGAAATGAGATGTTAGTTTTACGCCTGATGTAACAGGATTCACACCTTCCAAAAAGTTCAACTTTTGTCTCGTCAGTCCACAGAATATTTTCCCAAAAGTCATGGGGATCCATCTAGATGTATTTTGGCAAATGTGAGACAAGCCCTTGAGTTCTTTTTGGTCAGCAGTAGTTTTCGCCCTGGAACCCTCCCATGGATGCCATTTTTGCCCAGTCTCTTTCTTATTGTTGAATCATTAACACTGACTTTAAATGAGGCCAGGGAGGCCTGCAGTTCTTTAGATGTTGTTCTGGGTTCTTTTGTGACCTCCTGGATGAGTCGTCGATGCGCTTTTGGAGTAATTCTGGTAGGCCAGCCACTCCTGGGAAGGTTCACCAATCACCACTGTTCCAAGTTTTCTCCATTTGTGGATAATGGCTTTCACCATGATTCGCCGGAGTCCCAAAGTCTTAGAAATGGCTTTGCCACCCTTTCCAGACTGATAGATGTCAATTTCTTTGTTTCTCATCTGTTCTTCAATTTCTTTAGTTTGCAGCATGAAATGTTGCTTTTTGAGATCTTTTAGCCTACTTCTCTTTGTCGAACAGGTTCTATTTAAGTGATTTCTTGATTCAACAGGTCTGGCAGTAATCAGGCCTGGGTGTGGCTAGTGAAATTGGACTCAAAAAAATGTGGTTAATCACAGTAAATTCATGATTTAACAAGGGGGGCAATTACTTTTTCACATAGGGCCAGGTAGGTTTGGATTGCAACTGCATTTTGTATTTGCGCGGGTTATCTTTGTTTTATATTAAAATTTGTTTGATGATCTGAAACATTTAAGTATGAAAAATGTGCAAAAAAGTAAGAAATCAGGAAGGGGGCAAATACTTTTTCACAGCACTAACATACATATATATATATATATATATATCTATAAAACCCAATTCCGAAATAGTTGGGACAAAGTGTAAATTGTGAATCAAATCAAAAGGTAATGACTCTCAAATCACACCAGCCAGTATTTTATTCACAATAGAACAGAGATAACATAGCAAATGTTGAAACTGAGAAATTTTACAATTTTATCCACAAAATGAGCTCGTTCCAAATTTGATGGCTGCTACAGGTCTCAAAAAAGTTGGGACAAGGGCCTGTTTACCATGGTGTCGCATCCCCTCTTCTTTTTAACACAGTGGAGGCGTCTGGGCATTGAGGAGACAAATTTTTGAGTTCAGCCATTGGAATTTGATCCCACTCTTGTTTAATACAGGCTTCCAGCTGCTGGAGAGTTTTGGATCTCCTATGATGGACTTTTCGTTTAATTATGCGCCAAATGTTCTCAATCTGTGAAAGATCGGAACTGCAGGCAGGCCAGTTCAGCACATGGACTCTTCTACTATGAAACCGTGCTGTTGTAATAGCTGCACTATGTAGTTTTGCATTGTCCTGCTGAAATACACAAGGCCTTCCCTGGAATAGATGTCGTCTGGAGGGGAGCAGATTTTGCTCTTAAACCTTTTATATACCTTTCATCATTCATGGTGCTTTTCAAAACATGCAAGTGTCCCACACCACATGGACTAATGCATCCCCATACCATCAGAGATGCTGGCTTTTGAACTAAACGCTGATAACAGGAGGGGTGGTCTTTCTCCTCTTTAGCCCGGAGGACACGATGCCTATGATTTCCAACAAGAATGTCAAATTTGGACTCATCTGACCACAAGACACTTTGCTGCAGTCCATTTTAAATGAGCCTTGGCCCACAGAACACGACGGCGCTTCTGGATCATGCTCAACAATGACTTCATTTTTGCATGATAGAGTTTTAGGTGGCATCTGTGGATGGCAGGCGAACTTTGTTTGTTTACAGACAGTGGTTTCTTGAAGTATTCCTCAGCCCATTTAGTGATGTCAATGACAGAATCATGCTGGTGAGTGATGCAGTGGCGTCTGAGGGCCCGAAGATCACGAGCATCCAGTAAAGGTCTTTGGCCTTGTCCTTTATGCACAGAGATAACAAATAACAAATTCTCTGCATTTTTACTTTACTATTAGCATTGGAGAGAAGGCTTCAGAGTTAATTCTAGGATTTCCCTAGGGCAGGGGTCTCCAACCCTGTTCCTGGAGAGCTACCATCCTGTAGGTTTCTACTCCAACCCTAATTCAACACACCTGATTCAGCTCATTAGCAGCTCGTCAAGATCTGTAACTGGGAAAGCAGGTGTGGTTTGCTTTGGTTGGAGTGAAAACCTTCAGGATGGTAGCTCTCCAGGAACAGGGTTGGAGACCCCTGCCCTAGGGTATGGTGCCTTGGTATGAAAAAGGGCACAGCAGTTGCAACTAGCGAGTGGTTGTCCTGATAAAGGGCACAGAGGTCCTAGCAAGCAAGCAGCACCCTGCCAAGAAAAGGGCAGTTCATTTGCAATGGTAACTTGCATGCCTTCATTCCTAACACCTGCCCATGATGTCTAGCCTACGGGATGCCCACTGGTTAGGAGCGCGGGGTTTCTTTCACAGACTTCCCAATCCGTGCATACCAAGCCATGTGTGTTGACGCAACTACTGCACCATATGGGCTGCAGCCCGCTATTTAATTCAGAGACAGACAAGCTCACTATCAATGGCCTGTAAGCAGCCCTGTAGAGACCCAGGATGCGGTGTAGAAGGGCTCGCCTCGGGCTCGATTGGCTCCACGGGTAAAATCGACCCGGATCCAACAAAGAAGGCCATGGATGGCTACTCAGGGCCAATGCTAAGGAGCACTTCTGGTGCGAACCACCAGGTGCCACCAACCCACAATCAAATTCTAAAAACAGACTGATGGATAGAGCACGTCACATGCTGTGTTGACGTCATTTTGCTTTGGATAACATAAAAAGTATAAAATAGTTTTAACTTTTGTACCATACATTCTGTCTTCATGTACTAGGTTGTATGACGAAGATTCTTTTTTAGAGTTCAAATTATGGACTGTTACTTTATGTAAGTTTACATATACTGTTGATGCATGTCTGTGTACTTACTTATGGTGGTACACCTTTTACATAAGTTCTTTTTTGGCATTTAAAAATTTTGGACTGGTCATGTTTTATAACGTGCAGTACATCTCTGACTGCGCTGTACCCGTACTTGGTAATAGCCCATGTATTATGCGTTTGTAACGCACACAGTGACCACCAGTTTACAACCAAACGAGCTTTATACCAAAGAGATTACAAATTTTATGTATAACTGTGCATGTACTTCATATATTTCAAAAGACAGAGCTTTGGTATCTGTCTGGGAATATTCAATATTAGGTCGGTAGAACATTAGCTCGTTAGAGCGCCACCTTTAGTCAGAAAGCTATCTACCCAGCATAGTACCAAACCAAGCTCTTCACTTTTTGAGAAAACTAGCTGTGACTGTGTATCACAGCTAAAAAAAAATTTCTTTAGTACATTGCTGGGGATGGCCAGTACTTGCGGGTGCTACACGAGAATGCTACGTGTGGTGCTAAACATCAAACAGGACGAGCACATTACCAACAAATGGCTGTATGGGGAGTTACCACACGTGTCAGAGATAGAAATCAGGAGGATGAAAATTGCCGGTCACTGCCATCGACACCAAGAACTCCCAGCAAGTAAGCTTGTACTGTGGGAACCAACACACAGGCGTCGCTCAACGGGGCGTCCCAGACACACTTATGTGGACATGTTAAAGAATGACGCTGGCGCAGAAAGTACAAACGAGCTGGCCAGATGTATGGATAACCGGGATGACTGGAAACTGCGATGGCTGGCTCGTCTGAGGACGACGTAGAGAGAGCATCCAGCCTACAGTGCCCCCTGGAGGTGAACTTTTCCAAATTTTGATGTTTAATATCATCTACACTGAAAATAATACCATTGAGATTTTACTAGTGCTGTAATGTACCCCAAAGGGACTATGTATCCAGCGAATTTCAGATCTACATTATGCTGGGTAAACAAAATAATGCCGCCTGTTGCAGCCATCAAATTTGAAATGAGCTCATTTTGTGGTAAAAATTGTAAAATTTCTCAGTTTCAACATTTGCTATATTATCTCTGTTCTATTGTGAATAAAATACTGGCTTTTGTGATTTGAAAGTCATTTGTAATGGCCGGTGGAATAGGAGGCCAAGCGCAACGGCTAAAGAGAAAATGCAGCATGGACACAGTACAAACAAAGAGAATAGTTTAGACCAAACGAAAGTACTCGCGCTTCCAAAGGACGTATAATAGTCCGCAACACGGAAGTAATGCGAGACAGAAAAAAGGGAGAAGAAACTCCAATAATACGAAGATAGAAAGTCATAAAAACCTGACTGCAGATATCTTCAGCTAAAGTGCATAACTAAAAACAGACACTCCAGCAAAGGAGGCGCGGCAGAAATCCGGCTTATATAACCTTAGGGAAAGGCGCCGTCCACGCCTGATGAAACAGCTGGGAAAGGAATCCGAGGGCAAAGGAATCTGACGTCGTCCCAGAACGAGAGCCACAGAGAAAGTCCTAAACACATACAGCCAGAACCATGACATCATTGCATTTTGATTTTATTCACAATTTACACTTTGTCCCAACTATTTCGGAATTGGGGTTGTATTTAATTTTGACCCAAATGGCGTACCATAAGGAGCTGGATAAGCAATCCTTTTATTGGCCCTACAGTTGGATAAGGTGTGTAAGTCTGTCATATTAAAAGCAAATTGTCTATCACAAGTGGAGACATGGGGCTCTAATTTCTTGGCGCAGCGCAGGGTGGCGTAGCCCACGCAGTGGTAATTTCGTCCGATGCAGCCTGCGCAGTGGTAATTTCCTGCGGTGCAACACTGTGCGCAGCCACTTTGGCAATTTGGTAGACGGACGTGCGCCGAGATGGGTGTAGCGGCGTAGTAGGGGGAGATGTTACATATTCATCGTGACGCAGTGACAATTTCGTGGCAAAAGGCTCCGCTGAAAGTGCGAAGAGAGCTCGCCAGCTCCAACCCGGTTTACTTTCTGTGCAGTGGTAATTTGGCTGATCGGTGCACAGTGTGCACACGTCACCGAAACCTCGCAGGCAGTTTTCCAGAATTTCAGGCACATTTCAATGCAATAAATAATTACAGCAACCACTATTTAATGTAACTATCTGAATCAGCACATAAATTATAGTATCTATATCGATTTTCCTGATGTCAGATCAAAGGCAGTTGGCACGCGTAATGGAAACTCGACCTGACAGCCCTCAGAGTGTCAGTGCATTCTCTGTGGCATGTAGCGTGCTACACAACATAGCTGTACGCCATGGATGTCACTTTGACCTCACGCAGGAGACATTACAGGACTTGAGAGAGGCCAAACTGCATGTGCCGTAGCAGCAGTGAGAGCAGCGGTGCGCACGGGAGAGGAGAGACCACCTGGCTGCACAGCTCTGTCCTTAACACTGATGTTAGTAATGCATGGTATTTCATGTCAGTGAAAGATATTAGTCCATGACTTTTCTAAACGTGTTTTCTACGTTATATCAAAGTTTTGAACTTCTGTTATAAAACGTGAGTATTGATATTAAATTACTTTGAGCGCCATAGCCGCTTTTTTGCGGCAGTGGCTTTGACCGCAAATACCCCTGTCTGCAATCTACGAGAGAGAGAGAGAGAGAGAGAGAGATGTGTGCGCATGTGGGCGCATGAGTGCGTGTGTAGGCTATGTGGGTATGTGTCCTTCAGCTGCTTTCACACCGGACGCAAAACAAATTTTTCAAGACGACTGATTACATTCAAAGTCAATGCAAAGATGCGAATACACGCGTGTATTCGCGTCTTTGCATTGACTTTGAATGTAATTTGTCATGCGAAAAATTTGTTTTGCGTCCAGTGTGCAAGCGGCTTAATACTATTATTATCACTTAGGTTTTATCATGTTTAATGGGGGAAAGGAATGCAACCTGATTGCTATGATCCCGTACTGAGTTAAGATCACATATTGAGAATAAATGTGTCACGTATCTTGCATTGTTGTCCATGCATGTTAATCCCAAAATTTTAAGCAGCAACAGGGTGTAATAATAGGAACACGCTATCCATCGATTCTCTTCCCAATGATGCAGGCAGAAGAAATAAATGAGCAACCGTCGTATTTCATTCCAACTTCATAAGTTTGAATGATCTGACGTAGTTTCGTTTTGGAATTCCATTCAAGTTCACTCATGGTAATAATTCGCGAATGCCCTAGCTAGCCAGCTAACTCATATACGTAATACTTAATATAGACGTAAGCGGTGCAGAAAACATGCCTGAAGCAGCAAAGTAAAATGCAACATTAACGCATCATGCAGATATAGGACAGAGGCTTCTTCATTCCAACATTTTAAAGGTGAGGAGAGGAGCTCATTTGATTGGTGAAGATTTGACTCGGCTGTGTTAAACCCACTCATGCCTTCTCACCTCCCTCTTTGCCACTTGCGCCGGCAGGAGCGACAGAGGTGGGACAGAGGAGTACTTGCGCCGGGCTGCGCCGGGCACGAAATTGCAAAATACGCCTGGCGCTCCCCCCATTCGCCGTGCCTGCACCGCGCCTGCACCTGGTCAATGAATTTAGAGCCCATGGTGAAATCGTTGCCTAAAACGAAGGTTCTGAAGGGTCCATTTGTCCTTTGATCATTTTTGGGACCTCCCATAACCCCATGAATGATCTGGTGTCCCTGAAAATCATCTGAGTTACAGTAATGTCATCATATTTGATTAAGAAGTTGTCAAAAAGCCTTGAAACACACAAATCTCAATTACCTGGACCTTCCAATATCCCAAAAATCATTATCACATGAAACAAAATCCAGTTTTAAAGGTTTATATTCTATACAGTGGAACTAGAATCCCATTCGTAAGCATTGGTTCCAAGAGAGGAGGCAATCACTGACCCCATATCAATTTAAAGCCCTCATATAATAGAAAAGTTATGGGTCTCTAGATATAGTTACAAAAAGAAGAATGTCAGCACCCGAAAATGTCCTTTGAAATAATTTCATTAGGCTGATAGCCTAATAAAATTATTTCAAAGGACATTTTCGGGTGCTGACATTCTTCTTTTTGTTTCATAGTTTTTTTGTCGTACACCGAAATAATGTACTGGTTTGGAGAGTGCTCCTTTTTTCGCGTTTAGTTACACATTAAGTGCAGGGAAAAAGTAGGTGTGGCACCCAAATTTACCAGGTCCATAAAGCCAAAATAACTAAAGGTATGAAGCTTAAATTTGGTATTCTTTCACTTGAGGTCAAACACTAATTTTAGAATTTTTTTCAGTGAAATCTGAGAGATGTCACTGGGGAGGGTGTGTGAATTGACATGGAATGACTCATTTTCCTAAAATTGTGGGATAGCCTTTGCGTCTGAACAAAAATTAGTGTACTTCATCGTCCCAAAGAACCGAGGTAGAGAAACATGAGACTATTCTGAATCGGCATTTGTCTTGCACAATATTTACCCCCCAAAATCACAAAAGTGTTATTTAGTGACTTAGGTGCTTCACACAGGTCTTCATTTGTGAGTATCATTAGGTTTAGAAAGGACTATGGCCCGTATTCAGAAACAACACTCAGACTCACCCTCCACTCACCATATGGTGAGTACGATTGAAATGTAACTGGAGTGTGAGAAAGAGACCCACCTACCACTAACCAAGGGAGCAGTCCCACTCCTCGCCAGTTGCTATTCACAAACGCCACTCGAGCATGACTGACAGTAGTGGGCACTGGGTACCACAGGCGGTGCGTCGGCTGCTGCAAAGGGACGCTCAATCCGTACCCTTCAGTGCTGAATGACCTAAACCTGTCGCAGTTTAACTTTCTTGATTAGAAAGTTTCTCAGACTAATTGGTAAAACGACAATCAAATTTATTTTTAATAGCGCTGTTATACATTGCTTCACAAAATTGACGCGTTTCTTTCCCACATAAATGACGACGTAAATATCAGCATGTCTGCATAAATTCTGTGGTCGAGTGGCTCGCGAAAGGCGCAGGGCAGCTTGCGAGGCTCACTAAGCAACAAGCTGTGAAACATGCCAGACATTTCCTTCTACATTCAGCAATTAAGAATGTAGAAAAGAATGGATTCTCGTGACTTACAGCTAAATGACCCTCGCAGACCAATCCACACAGCGCCCCACGAGCCAATTGAGCGCAGAATTATTTAGGCAGTTGCTACGGGTACGGCAGTTTTCCAATGCATTTCAATGTAGAGAGGTACGGCAGTCCCAATTTCAAACCCTGCCCTAAACTAACCCTGACCCTAACCATAATCCATAATCCTTATCCTAATCCCTTCAAATCGACTGGCGTACCCTTAAAACTGCCGTATCTCTAGACACTGCAAATTATTTAACCCATGAGTAAAGAAAAGCGCGAGAAATCCGAATGCGTGAGTGTTGACAGATATGCGTCATTCATGAAAACTGGCCACACCTGATAATGTTGAGTTTTCGGAGTTTCTCCAGTGGTAATTTAAATGAATAATTGAAAACAGGGCAATAATTATTAGTGCTCACTCTAGCTTAACAAGTAGAACTGGCGACACATGATGGTCCGTAGGATTTTTGGAGTTCAAGTAAATTCAGTTTTATTAAATTATTGAAAACAGGTCATGTCCAATCATTATTTTTAAGGGATGGTTTTGAGCTGCCCCTATTGCCAGTTCACCAGTAGCCACTGGTGGGTACACAAATGCTAACCTCGAGTTCACCACAGTGCAGTTTGTAACCTCTGAAACTAGGCGGTCAGTCAGCAAGTTACTGGCATCCTTATCATCATTATTGTTCAAATTTGCGTATTTGCGATTGCGTCGAGCACGTGGCTGTAAATGATCCAGAGTCTCTAATGTTTGTAACCACCTGAAAGCCCTGACAACGAAATACCGGCGCAAGTTAGTGCAGCTCAAGGGAGGTGTTCCCTGCACTCAACCTTCACTCAGAAAGGGATACTAATTTTAGTGTGAGTGAGGACTCTGAAAGCAAATGAGTGTTAGGGCAACCTCCGACTCATTTAGTATAACCTGACACTAACTAAGTTTCAGTACTCACTCACACTCAATTAGTGTGAGTGTCGTTTCTGAATATGGGCCTAAGTACCTTCAGTGTACTCCATTCAGTATATTTGACATTGTCACCAGAGGTTAGATTTACAAATAACGCGCATATTTTCCATTGATATCTCATTACTGTGGCTCCAGCTCACAATGTTTTTGACTTACAGGGAATTATTTACTTTGAGCACTCACAACATGTACATGAGTTTGAGCTGGTTTCATCTTTACATTGGGCAATCTGTGCATGAGAACTCCTTTCATATGAGCAAACAGTTTTTGGTCTCTGAGTCCATAGATTAGAGGTGACAAGACCCTGGGAATAACATTCGAAATGACAAAAGTTGAGAAGAGTATTGTCGTTCTCTGCCTAGGAAATAATGGCACAAGAAATGCAGCAAACCACAGGGAGATGTAACAGAGCATACACAACATCACCTGTACAGCATGCAGCAGGATCGTGTTCAGAGCCTTTTTAGCCGAAACAACATCTGCCCTACTGGCTTTCACTGCAAACATGACCCCGGAATAAGTGAAGACCAAAGTTAGCCACACAAAGGAGATGTAAATAACAAGCACTACTGTAATTCTAACCTTATGGTACAGCGTAGTGAATACATTACCCGGAAGACACATAATGGTAGTTGAAAAGATACTTAAGGGTTGTGTTGCAAGTGAAATTATGACATCTGTGCAAATGGGAGCAGCCGACAGACCCCAGGTGAGGGCAAGAACGTTGAAGGCTCTCCGTGCTGTGCAGATCTGGGCATGGCGCAGAGGAACACAGACGGCAATGTAGCGCTCGATGGCCATGCCAGCCAGGTTAAGGGGGGTGTTATTTTGGGATGTGTCGGCTATTATAAACAGAACACAACAGACTGGCATTTTTAAAAATGGCGAAATATAGGTGGTAACGTGAAAGGCCACTGATATTGACAAATAGAACATGTCATTTATCACCAAGTTAATGTAAAGTATATACCTTGCTTCAGTGTAAAATATCTGGTTACTTAACAGAATGAACACAAATGTGCCATTGATACCATTGAAGATTATGGCCAGAAAAACCAGAATGAAGTTCTTTGTGAAGGCATCTTGATACGTGTCCAAACGGTCCCACGTTGAGTTCATATTCCGTGCTTGACTGAGAAGCACTTGCTGCACAACAAACAGAACACTGACACTATTTTAATGTAAAGAGATAGTAAAACATTCAGCCATTCCTTTGTCTGCCCAGAGACAGGCTTTACCCCCGTCACAAAATAAATAAATAAATCAGAAGTTCTATTTCACTTGTAGCATTCTTGTAATATCCTCACAAAGTAAAATCATAATTCAAACCATAAACTTGAATTATTTAACACTAATGGCCAGCGATTATGGAAAATTATACAAAAAGTAGGAAGTTTTTGCCATGGTGAATTCTAAAAGTTGAGTTTCAGAGAACTTACCCCAGACTTCCACTCAGAGAAGTGAGTGAAGGGAACACTTTGTGTGGTTTATATAGTGTAGTCATGCAGTTTACTTTCTCTTTATGACTCAATTTGGGATTTGGAGTCCTTTGAGATTCATTTCAAAACTTAATTTAGCTTGATTATTGTCAGGAAGATGATTCTGTTCATTCGCACCAAAATCACACAGTTGCAGCAACAAAGCATGCATAAGATCATTGATTTCAGTAAAATAAATTTGAATTCGCTGTCCATTTGACCCTTATGTGGACTTAGGGTCAGCAGAACCGGTTTTCTGTGTGTACTGAAAGAAATGATGCAATTAATTATTTTTTCAACCAAAGACTCATTGGCTTTGACTCATTTTCTGTGAAGAACATTTGAAAGAAGAAATTTCAAAAAAGATAAGATAAGATACACTTTATTGAACCCCATGGGGTAATCAGTCCTCTGCATTTGACCCACCCTATTGTTAGGAGCAGTGGGCAGCCACTGAGCAGCTCCCAGGGACCAACTCCAGTTCTAAAGCCAGTGCCTTGGTCAGGGGCACTGGTAGGAGTGTTCCTATAATGCATGTTTTTGTGGGTGGGGGAAACCGGAGTACCCAGAGGAAACCCACGTGAACACGGGAAGAACATGCAAACTCCACACAGAAAGGCCCCAGGCCGGATTCGAACCCACGACCTTCTTGCTGTGAGGTGGCAGTGCTTATTTTGTCTGGTTTGTTAATGTTTTCCCTGTCCGAGTGTCATGCAATGCAATATTTTCATGTTTTAATGACTGATTTATGTGTTATGTATTGTTAACGTTGTAATGCAATTCATGTTCTTGGAGCCCAGGAAGACTAGCTGGTCGTTTAGGCATCAGCTAATAGGGATCCATTTTTAATAAACAAATAAACATTTCACTGAGTGCGCACTTTGCACGCCCCTTGGTGTATACACGTGTGGTGCGTGGGACCTGGGGACAGGGCTCATGTCGTTATCTGGAAGCGGTGTGCTAGCTCTGGGAAACCGTCTAGTCCTCACTTCACGCTACCTTTGCAGCAGTAGCTGTAGCTGCAATTTGCTACCCACAATCTAGCTGATACTACTTGCATTACTTGCTGTGTTGTTGTTTGCTCAAACTTACTTCACCTAAAACACGAGTTTACTAGCTAGCACAGTGGAATTATTTGGATTGATGTATAACTTGAAATGCAAAGCTTGCTGGCTCAATAATGAGTTAATCTTGCTTGTTTGCTTAGGTACAAACCTACCGTCCTGTAGGTCAGTTTCACTGTCACTGTAGCCAATTTTTTCATCCCCTCTGTAGCCTATCTGTCAATCTGGGCCCGGTTGTTCAAAACTCGGTTATTTTTTAACCAGCCGTTAAGTACACATAACCGACTGTTAACTTTAACAGAGCTGTTAACTTGTTGTTCAAAAGTCGGTTAACTTCAACAGGGTGTTAACTTGACGTTAAAGTACGCACTTAAGGACCACGGCTAACTTTTTAACAGTGTGGTTAACTCTCAAAATGGCATTCATTGCTAACGCTGCTTTCATTATGCCAGTTCAGCAAAGGAAAGATAGGGTGTATCGTGGACTGGACTTTGATATTGGAGATTACTCTAATGAAGAGTTGCGTACCCGCTATCGATTTGGTAGAGCATCTATTGCTTACCTTAGCAATATTTTGCAAGGTGATTTGCAGCGTCCAACAAGCAGGGGCCACGCACTGACTGTGGAACAGCAAGTGCTAGTGGCCCTTCGCTTCTATGCGAGTGGGAGTTTTCTGCAAGTTGTGGAGGATACCCTAGGACAGGGGTGTCCAATCTTATCCAGAAAGGGCCGGTGTGGGTGCTGGTTTTTGTTAAGAGCCCAACACTAACACACCTGATTCTACCCACCAAGGTCCTGATTGAAACCCCTGATTAGTTAATTAGTGGAATCAGGTGCAGTAACACTGCTGGCTAGGACAAAAACCTGCAGCCACACCGGCCCTTTACGGATAAGATTGGACACCCCTGCCCTAGGACTAGACAAAAGCACAGTATCAAGAGTCGTGCGCGATGTGACCGATGCCTTAGTGGCAAAACACAATGAGTACATTACGTGGCCTGCATGTAATCGACAACTTAGACAGATCGAAGATGGCTTCTTCGCATTAGGTGGTTTTCCCAAAGTAACTGGACGTGTAGATGGGACACATGTTCGGATACAAGCCCCTTCTCGAGATGAGCCTGCGTATGTAAACAGGAAAGGATATCACAGCATAAACGTGCAGGCTGTGTGCGATCACGAAGGTGAACACTTCCTTGCCACTAGAACATTTAGAGTGGCTTCCCGATTTGTATCAAAAATCGAACTCTTTACGTGAAATGAAACGAAACCTACCTTAAAATTATTTGTCGAATTTTTGTCAATGTGTCAAAAATGGTTAGTAGATTTAATAAGCCCATAATTGAGATGGGCTTTTAAAAAAAATTTAATTGATTTTACTTAAGTAATTCATTAATAAATATTGGCAAAACATAATATAAGATGTATGTGAAGCACCCTTAAAATCCCAAAATTTTGACTGATTTCCATTTCCCATCATATCCATACAGTTTAAAGTGCTAAGTGTGCAATGAAATAGATGTGACAATAATAAAACAAACAGCCCAATTATTTCCAAATAATTTAGTTATTTATGAAATATAATAATACAAAGAAATCAATGAAACTGATATTTCCTCAATCAATACTAAAAAAAATAAATATATGTTTACTCTCTTTTTTTCCTGTTTTCCTGGTCTGATAAAACATTACACCTAATTTGATTCCATGAGTTCAGTCATAAATCTTGGTTTGACATTTTTACAGTATACACATCTGAAGCGCTCATAAAATATTTACAACAATTTGACTGATGTCCCCCTCTCTGTGTGTTTATCCTTGAACTACATTAGAGAGTATTATGTTTGCATTCATATAAAGTTCATATTAAAACATAATATTATGCTGACAGCAAAATATGATGACTTTCATTACGACCGACATAAAATGTAATGTTGCCAAACACTTTATAAGATTTTGTATTTATGTAATGTGTATCTGGTCATTCTTCGGTCGAGTTTCAGGCATGCGCAGTTCGGACGTTCTTCGAGCTTCGCAGTGGTGCGAGTGCATATTTGCCTTGTGTGTGAATGTGCGCAAAAAAATTTTTTTATCGGTCAACACGGACCATGAATTGTATTACATTTTCCTCGTCAGCAGAGACATTTCTGCTTCTTTTTTTCCTTGAGGTGCAGGCGATCTTTTGGGTTTGAGGTTCCATTTTTGGTAAACCAGAAGTAAACAAAACTTGTACTTGTGGGATAGAAGAACGCTTACTGTTGACGTTAACCACGCTGTTAACTTTGACGGTGACGTTAGCTATCGGCAAGACTAACCATGTTTTGAACAACGCATATTTAACGTTTGGTTAGCTAATGGTCGGTTAAGGATTTAACCGGCCATTAGGAGTTAACCGGCGGTTAAAATAACTGAGTTTTGAACAACCAGGCCCTGTTTGTCTTCCTGTCGATTTGTACAGCTCTAGCTGGTTAACGGTTGTGAGCCCTCAAAATAATGCTTGCGTCTTTGCGCTCACTTGCCCTCCAGTAGAAGGGGTAACCTCCAAAAAAAACCTGGATTTTATAGATGCATAGATTTACAGCAGACCAGATGAAAACTAAACCCTCTGCGGCGCGTATTTTTCAAATACACATTGTTCACCATATATTCAGATATCTCAAAAAACCTCAGGTTTTTGAAAGCCCTGAGTATATTTGAATTCCTCAAATCCAGAATCAGTCAATTTGGGTAACCTCTTAGAGGTGTTCCACAAAACTTATTTTCTAGATAAATAAATCGGCCATATTTCCTGGCCTGCATCCACTACACATCGTTCTGTGAAGTGATGATAATCTGACCAATTTTTGAATTTGGTCAAAGTAATGTTGCCTAAAAAACACTGGCAGCTGGACATACAAGGTTTTAATTCAATAGCTGCGAGCAAAGAATGAGAGCTAAATGCATACGCACATGAACTGGTGAAATGAGAAACTGTGACTCCCATGGCAGAAGGATCAAACAGCGTGAATTTGATCCCATTGTGTAAAATAAATCGAAATATAACCTCTTACGTATCAAACATGAAGAGTGTATTTGCAAAAAACAATTAAACATGAACAAACAAACACCTGTTTGATACTCCCTGAGTTACACATGTGTAAAACATGATTTAGAATATTAAATACAAGCAGAGATATGTTATTGTAAAAGAACCTCTGAAATATGTCCTGAAATTATTAAGAGTCAATGTCCGAGAATATCAAACAAATTTTAAAAATCGCGGCAAGGTTCAAAATTTTGAATCCTTTCAAATGTTTGTCAGGTAGGCAATGATATTGAAAAATGCGTGGTATAGTTTTTTTGAGAAAATATTATATCATTTTCGAGAAAAAAATATTTAGAAATATTCCCGTAAAATGGCCGTTTGACACATCAAATCTGAACTCAGGTTTGACGCTCTTGTTTACCAAAATCAGTAATCTCACAGACTTGCAATGCCTAAAATATTGTAGATACATGTTTAAACATCGCTTTGTGTGATTTTGAGCAAGAATTGATTTTTTTTTTAAATAAACAGCGATTTTTTTTTAGATTACATGCTAGTTTCGACTTGCACGGGTTATGCCTCAGAAAAAAAATATTTTCACTATATGCGAAACCTTCAAACTGCCCAAAATTTTGGTTAATGGTACCTCGAAAGATAAGCTTTCTAGTGATATGCATATTTCTTTGGGCAAATAAAAGTATACGATTCTAGAGCCCTTTCAAAATTGCTAAAAATGCCTAAAATCATGACCTACGAGGTCAATGTTATTTATCACGCGAAACACATTCCTTTCTACTGTACTATATTTACATCCATGTTTTAGCCTTGATATATGAAATAGAACTAAATACTCAAAAGATCTTACCTTTTCTCTCATCAAGATAAAGTAAAATACCCAATTCAGCTGTGAATTTGATCATTAACTGTGTAAGTTTTTTATAAACTCCCTATCCCTTTTTTTGACGGACGACAAGAGCCTAACACACTAACACTAAAAATGTTCAATTTTCAGTCCACGAAGGTTAATTTTCTTAACTTGTAATCTTAAATCACATCTAATTTTTGTTTATGTAAGTATTCCAAGGTAGATACCTTTGTACGTATTTTTCGAAGATGCACTCAAGATAGTCCAGTTGTCCTGGCTATACTGGAGGATGTCCTGAAACAGCTGAAGCCCACTTATCCAGAAGTCAGCAAAGTATACCTACGGGAAGACTTGAAGACTCAATAGCCACTTTCATGTAGTTTACTGTTTGAACATTGTGACCAGAGCGCCATGCCAACGGGGTGTATCCAGGCGTATTTTGCAATTTCATGCCCGGTGCAGCCCGGCTCAAGTACTCCTCTATCCCGCCTCTGTCCCTGCTGCCGGCGCAAGTGGCAAAGAGGGAGGAGAGAAGGCGTGAGTGGGTTTAACACAGCCGAGTCAAATCTTCACCAATCAAATGAGCTCCTCTCCTCACCTTTAAAATGTTGAATAAAGAAGCCTCTGTCCTATATCTGCATGATGCGTTAATGTTGCATTTTACTTTGCTGCTTCAGGCATGTTTTCTGCACCGCTTACTTCTATATTAAGCATTACGAATATGAGTTAGCTGGCTAGCTAGGGCATTCGCGAATTATTACCATGAGTGAACTTGAATGGAATTTCAAAACAAAACTACGTCAGATCATTCAAACTTATGAATTTGGAATGAAATACGATGGTTGCTCAGTTATTTCTTCTGCCTGCATCATTGGGAAGAGAAATGATGGATAGCGTGTTCCTATTATTACACCCTGTTGCTGCTTAAAATTTTGGGATTAACATGCATGGACAACAATGCAAGATACGTTACACATTTATTTTCAATATGTGATCTTAACTCAGTACGAGATCATAGCAATCAGGCTGTATTCCTTTCCTCCACTAAAAACGATAAAACCTAAGTGACTATAATAGTATTAAGCCGCTTGCACACTGGACATGAAACAAATTTTTCGCACGACAGATTACATTCAAAGCAAGACATTACATTCATTACATTCATTCACGCGTGTATTCGCGTCTTTGCATTGACTTTGAATGTAATCAGTCGTGCAAAAAATTTGTTTTGTGTCCGGTGTGAAAGCAGCTGAAGGACACATACCCACATAGCCTACACACGCACTCACGCGCCCACATGCACACACACCTCTCTCTCTCTCTCTCTCTCTCTCCCTGCTGATACGGCACATGCAGTTCGGCCTCTCTCTGTCTCAAGTCCTGTAATGTCTCCTGCGTGAGGTCAAAGTGACATCCATGGCTTCCAGCTATGTTGTGTAGCACGCAACATGCCACAGAGAATGCGCTGACGCTCTGAGGGCTGTCAGGTCGAGTTTCAATCACGCGTGCCAACCGCCTTTGATCTGACATCAGGACAATCAATATAGATATTATAATTTATGTGCTGATTCAGATAGTTACATTAAATAGTGGTTGCTGTAATTATTTCTTGCATTGAAATGTGCCTGACATTCTGGAAACCAGCCTGCGAGGTTTTGGTGACGTGTGCGCACTGTGCGCCCGTCAGCCAAATTACCACTGCACAGAAAGTAAACCAGGTTGCAGCTGGCGAGCTCTCTGCGCACTTTCGGCGTAGCCTTTTGCCAGGAAATTGTCACTGCGTCATGATGAATATGTGACACCTCCCCCTACTACGCAGCCACACCCATCTCGGCACACGTCCGACTACCAAATTGCCAAAGTTGCTGCGCACGGTGTTGCACCGCACGAAATTACCACTGCGCGGGCTGCGCCACCCTGCGCTGCGCCGAGAAATTAGAGCGCATATTCTTATGCTGTTCTTGATCGTGGCTGCTTTCCAGTCACAGGCTCCTTTGCCACCTTGGGGATCAGAGAAGTCGATTCTCATCTTCACTTTATGTGTGGTAGATATCTGCTGAATTGCTAGCAATGTGGCTGTACTATGGTAGCAATCAGCATTATCTTGCCTGAGTAAGGGTCATGCTCTGTGGACTGCCATCTATTCCAACTTCCCTACCAGAAAAATGGGAAGGTGCAAGCTTCATAAATAACATTGAGTACAGCAAGACCACAATGAAGATATGGAGAGAGTATGGGATCGGAGATGGGAACTCGATCGAGTGGTCCCAATTTGGCTTACCAAAAAAGTATTCCTTAGCACAGCTAAAGGTTATTGAGGAGCCAGCCTATTCAAAAGCTACTTTTGTTAATATCACTGCAAGGAAGAAGGCTGAGTCACCACAGTCAGCAGAAACACAGACGAAAGGACAAGCACCTGAAGCTCCTAAATCTGAAGATGAGACAAGCGATGCCGACAGGGAGTCATGCCATGTGAATTTGTTTTCGTGCCTTGAGGACAGATGCATTAAGACCTTTCAAAGATTCTCATCTCTGCAACGTCATATGGATTTTGGAAAAGACCAATACGTTTTAGAACACGAAACGCGCCCTGACAAAGCCATGTTATCTTATGCTTCAAAGCTGGAATATGGGAGTGTTGCACTGGCAGGACAAGGAGATCGTTCCGGCAGAGATCCCAAGATCACCCACACCGCAACCTGCGTATCTTTGTTACCACTGGGTTGGGCATTGAAATCCTCTGGCTCCAAAAGGAAAAGATTCACTGATGAGCAAAGAAACTATCAAACTCATTCCTTTTTAGTTGGAGAGCAAACAGGAATCAAAGCAGATCCAAACAATGTCTCCCAGGCAATGAGGAAAGCCAGAAACGTAGATGGTTCTACGCTTTTTAAACCATCCGAATACTTGACTCCCCGATAAATCAGCAGTTTTTTCTCACGCTTGGCCAAGAAGAAGGCTCTTCCAACCGATAAACACCTGCATAATGCAGTGAGTGAGGAGGAGGAGAACAAAGACGATGAAGAAGATGATGGCACTGAGGTAGAAGAAATCGAAAAAAAATAGAAGATTTAACCAATGAGGTAATGCAAGAAGTAGCTTTTTGTCATCCAATCATGTTTGATGCATACAACATTTGCGAGATGGCCGCTCACTGCAAACTTCAAAAGTTCTCGATACAGATGCTACAAGGCATTTGCAACTTTCATGAGCTGGACATTTCCACAATAACGTCGAGAAGAAAGCAGCCATACATTGATTTGTTAAACAGTCTCATCGAAGAATGCAGCTGCCAAAGAAAGATGTGAAGCCAAAACTGAACAAAGAACCGAAAGAGTAAAAGAATATCGTGATAAATATAAACAAATGTTGCTTCTAAACGTGGCCATGTCCCCCGCCAGGTGACGGAAATCGACTGGGGTCGGCGTATACCACAAATACACATTGAAGCCAAAGATGAAAAAAATTGGTCGACGCGTTCTTGAAATATCGCGTTCACAACAAATGGGACATGACGGAGGGACGGCCGGACGGATGGACTGACGGAGCTGAATACTATGTCCCCCGGCCCTAATACACCTTGACACCAAAGATGAATGGAATCGGTCAAACCATTCTTGAGATATCATGTTGACAAGGTATTTGTAAGTAGTAAAATGGTTGTAATGACCTTGGGGTCTATTCTCCCATGTGCGTAAGTTAAAAAAAGCGCGTAGCTATGCGCTTTTCAGCCTATGCGTATTCTCCCCTCGACTTAAGTCTGTGCATTTCGTGCTCCGAAGGCAGTTACGCACTTGGGGCGGAGCAAGGCCAAAATCTGGGCGTTTCTCAGGCAAAAAACACTTACGCGTATTCTCCCCCTGGCTTACGCGCTTTTTCTGTTAAGCACTTTTGAGGGCTCTATTAAGGTCAAGCGCCAACATAAGGCGAAATAGAATATTGCGTTTGATGTCGGTTATAGGCCGAATTTTAACATTAATTTTATTTTATTTAGCATGGTAAAGGTTGAGACATTCAATTTTCGATTGTTCATCCTTATTTCTACACTACATTTCTCATAACCATAATAAATTATCAAACGAAATCACCACATGATATTACGCAACAGCCTGTTCTCCAATGAGTCCAATTACAAACGCATAGCAGTTAATTAATACGAGTATACATAAGACCATCATTCTACCATGCCCTCAAAATCTAAAACCAAAATGCCAGTCCTGTATTTGCTTGCACTCTTGCGTGAGTGGACAAGAGTAAGAGGAGCGCGCCGAGCTCGAAGACGACCATGCATATATCGGCTTTGTTTGGACATCCTGGGACTAACAGACACCGAGTGCATCCAGCGCTTTCATTTGGACCGTGAGGCAATCATCTATCTTTGCCAACTTCTGGATGAACAGCTACCAGCCGCAGCAATCATCCACAAAACATACCCGTGGTCATCAAGGTCACAACTGAGCTGTCGGTCCTGGTATCTGGGTCGTTCCAGAGAGTGGCTGGTGAAGTCATGCACATGTCACAGGCGTCTGTGTCAAGGTGTCTGACACAGTTGGTTGACGCTATCCTGCACCACATCAGCCACTTCATAAAGTTCCCCGAAACACCCGCTGAAAGACGGAGAGTTAAGGGGGGGGGTTCTACCGGGTCGCCGGGTTCTCCAGTGTTGTGGAAGCCATTGATTGTACTCATGTTGCAATCAGAACCCCTTCCACTAATGGGAATATGTACAGAGACCGTAGACGTCGGCACAGCATTAATGTTCAGGTTGTGTGCGATCATGATACGCGCATAAGCATCTGCGCCAAATTCCCTGGCTCGGCCCATGACACCTATGTACTGTGCAACTGCTTGAAATGCCAAAAAATACAATAAATATTTGAAACCATATTACGCTTGTTTCCAGTATCTATCAAAGTGATACTTTGAGTATAGGCAAATAAAAATGACCATTTTTCGTAACCCTCCTTCATCCATATCCACTCCAAGTTCTTCTCCTTGCACTTCCACTGCAGAAAGAGTGGAGCCACCTCCTCCTCCAGTGCAGTGAAATGCACAGGGGATGATGGTTGCCCACCACCTGTTGCGTGCACACTTCTCCGGTGTGCAGAGAGCCTGGCTTTTACAGCGCCCCGCAGATCTCTCCATTTATGCTTTAAATCGGGGCTACTGCGCTTACATCTCCCCACCAAAGCCACATCCAGAACGATTCGCAGCTTTCTTCCTCGGATCAGCCTTCAGTGCCCCCTTGCCATACAACACCTCGTGGTGCCTCTTCACTGATTTCACCAATACCTCTAACTCCTCATCTGTGAAATTTGGTTTTTGGCTTTGGCTCGACGTCGCCATCGATGTCTTCATGTTCTATTAACAAATCTGACTGCCCAATATGTTTGTGATAATCTAAAAAGTTGTGATATTCTCACTAGGGAGGAGATTGATTTTCTAATTGAGGATATCTGTATTAACTAACCCGTGTCTATGTAAATATGTTTTTTTTTTTTTTAATTTTATTTAACCATTGATAATACTGTGAATTTTAATGTGTGAATAAAGATATTATTAAATACTCTAGACTGAGCCCTACCCTGGCAAATACCAAAGCACTACCCATTTGTTAATCAATTTTAGCCAATAAAGAATAGCTGACATGGGAAGAATCATTATCAGTAAATGGGATAATTGATTATAATAAAGTACTATAGGTACAAGTTTAAGTGAATATGTCGCTCAAATCTAATGGGACATAATAGGCTACGGATATGGAAGTGTGTGATTGTTGAGGTGGTTTCGGGACGGGGGACAGGGGGGGGGGGGTCACCGCGTGCGGGGTAAGAATCCTTTGTTAAAACGTTGCCATGTCCTTTAGTTGCAAACCTGACATCGGAGTAGTTTGAGATTTCAAGTGCGCAATTTCTAAATGAGATCATATAAACAGTCTTTGATTGTTATTTTTGTGTGACTAGAATGTTCTCTTTATTAGTCTTCTTCCCTGTCTTCCACGGAACAAACAGGCTGGTGTAGGAGGGACACATTTTCAATGCTCTGATTGCGCTGGTTTAGAAATGCTAAATTCTTTATTTGTTATTTCATTATTAGCGCAATTTGTTTGCATAGCTTTAATGCCATGGTGGCTAGAATAAGAAATAAAAAAGATGTCTGCATTACTTCTTGTAACTGGCGCAGACATACACAGGCCTACTATTACAGCATCGTCGGCCTGCTGATAAAACCTCGTATCTTCAAAATGATAAACTTCACAGGAAAATAATATAATTGATAAATATAATTTAAAAAAAAAATAAAACATGTTTAATTTTGCATGTAAGAATAGTGGACATACGAGTTTTTGTTTCTTTTCAATTTGGAGATACGAGGTTTTATCAGCAGGCTGACGATATTCAAATTTAAAGTCTGGTTTGCGTTTTCCATGGACTACAACTGCATTTTTATGGTTAATCAGAAAATCCTTTTTCCATGTTTTCCTGATAGCCATAATCAATGAGCTCGGTACAGAGCCTGCCTCTCTTTTGGATTAGTCACACCTCTTTCATAAGGCCGCCTACATTCTGAAGTTAAGCGCTGTGGGCGTGATCGAAGCACGCAGGGGAGAACACCCGTAACTCAAATGTGCGTAACTCTAATCGCGTAAATAAGGACTTGCGCGCAAATGGGAGAATAGACCCCCTTGAGAATAATGCCAAAGTCACATACATCAAGTGGGCTGTGAGCACCCCCCTAATACACCTTGACACCAAAGATGAATGGAATGGGTCAAACTGTTCATGAGATATCGCGTTCACAACAAACGGGACGTGACGGATGGATGGAGCTGAATACTATGTCCCCCGCCCCTAATACACCTTGACTCCAAAGATGAATGGAATCGGTCAAACCGGTCTTGAGATATCATGTCGACAAGGTATTTGTCTCTTTTTTAAATTACCCCTCCCCACAGAAGGATTTGTTGGTATGTCATGTTCATTAGCATATACGTGTTGTTTATTCGTGGTCTACCAGGGGAAAGCCACTGATATCCATCAGAGCTAGGGACCCATTCAGAAAAAGAAGTAGCTTTCAATCTACCTTGGAATACTTATGTACATAAACAAAAATTAGATGTGATTTAAGATTACAAGTTCAGAAAATTAACCTTCGAGGACTGAAAATTTAACATTTAGTGTTAGGCTCTTGGGGCCCGTCTAAAATGGTATTGTGAGTTTTACAGAAACCTGCACAGTTAAAGATCAAATTCACAGCTTAATTTGGGCATTTTTCTGTATCTTGATGAGAAAAAGGTAAGATCTTTTGAATATTTAGTGCTTTCATATTCAAGGCTTTAAAAAAAAAAAAAACACACACACACACACACACACACACACACACACACAGTGACGTAGCGTTCAGGAACCACACGCAAGAGATGGAAATCCAAAAAAGTATGTCTTTAATGAGGTCCGAGTCAAAGCCAAAAAAAAAAAAAAAAAACACACACTACAAGAATTGCCACAATACGAAATCCAAAAACAGTGTTGACTAGACAGGCAGGGGTCAGAACCAGGAAGACAGATGAGCAAAGGTACATAAATGGTAGGCAAAAAGTCGTAGTCGATGAACAAAGCCAAGGGTCATACACAGGGCATCCAAACACAGAAATTGTGGTCATACAAAAAATGGGTCAAAATCCAAAAAGACAAAACAATACAAGAAGGGCAATGGCAAGAATTGAAGTCGGACAAACCAGTCGAAGAAAACCAATACTCAATGGCATCCAAGGTGCTCTGCACAAAGAAATATTGATCAACGTTCTGACAAGGAGCTGGCTGTGAAAAGACTGCTTAAATAGACGGGAGGAAAGTCACATGCTATGCAGGAAGCAGGTGAGATGGATCAAACTAATTACAACGGGAGAATCACATGAGGGAAACCCTAACCACGAAAATTGGCGAACGCCAAGACACGGACGGGAATCACACAGACAGCCTATGACATTTGAACAGCTCCGGTCAAGGAGTTCTAAGTGCACAGATAACGAGTGCAGGAAAGTTATTAAGCACGTGCGAGAGATCTCGCAGAAACTCAGGGGGAGACAGTTAAAGCTGAGCAAGAGGCGGAGACTAGAACAGGGCGATTGCTGAGAGGGAATTAGTATTAATTAGTAGCGGTGCAACTTTACAGATTTAACTAGAGTGCTCATTAGTAAGTTAGTAATCTATATACATGGATTAGTTGTGTTAGTAGACTCTGATACAAAATACAAACGTTAGTTTTGTTAGTAATCAGAACAGTAAGGCGAAGGAAGTAAACGAGAATCGAAGGAATGCGTTAAACACCAGAATACATTTAAATCACCCGAAGTAAGAGAGCACGCACACAGGAGGACGGACTGAACCAACTAGATCACAGGACAGGGGAGACAAGTGCAAAAACCAAAGTATTACAATAACCAAAAAGAATAAATAAAAAACAAAATCATGATCACTGAACTTGAACATAAACATGAATAAAAACCATAACCATGACATTCGAAATTTGAACCTTGCCGCGATATGTGTGATATTCAAGGACATCAACTCTTAAACAGTAGTTTCATGTTATGAAATTTATTCTCATAAATAATAAGATGAACAGTAGGACAAAGTACATTTACACTGCTTCCATTTTCCATGGTCAGTCGGGCAGATATGAGTGCACAGTTTCATATGTTATCATATATTGTTTTATGTGTTTATGTTTTATAGGTTTTAGTTCATTTTATTTCTGTGTTGAATTTTTCATTTCATTGTAAAGCACTGTGTAACTGTTTTGAAAGGTGCTATCCAATAAAGTTAATTATCATAACGATTGCTATTACAGTTATTATTATAATCACCACATGTTCGTTGCGCAACACTGCTTGTCAATTACAATCAGGATATTTCCAACACTTGTAGCTTTTCAGATACAATCAATCGATGGGTAGGTATAAAAAGGCAAGCAATCAGTGCGTAAAGATGCACAATGGCTTACTTGGCGCTATTAGAGGATGTAGCACATGGGAGAATCCGGAGGGAGAGGTTCCTCAGGGACCAGCAAGATCTACTGGCAAATGACGACAAGTGGCTTATGAGCCGGTTTCGACTGCCACGAGCTGTGCTCCTGGATCTCTGTGCTGCGTTAGGCCCGGCATTACAGAGAAGCACCCGCAGGAATCAAGCCGTGCCAGTCCTTCTTCAAGTGCCGAAAACACTGGGGTTTCTGGCAACAGGCACCTTTCAGAGGGAATTGGCTGACAGGTCGGGAATATCATAGCCGACCTTTAGCCGCATTATGCCAGACATGTTAAGAGGCATCAATGGTTTGTCACATCAGTACATAAAGTTTCCTTACACGGTGGGTGAACAGGCAAACAAAAAAGCGCAATTTGCAGCTAAGTCCAGTTTTCCCAATGTAATTGGTGCTATTGACTGCACTCATGTTGCTACAAGGGTGCCAAGTGAGAATGAATTTGCATTCATAAACAGAAAGCATTTTCATTCTCTAAATGTCCAAATCATGTGTGACGTGGACATGCTACTCACAAATGTAGTGGCTCGGTGGTCTGGGTCAACCCATGACACATTCATCCTGGGAAACAGCAGTGTTGGCCACAGACTTGAGGCTGGAGCTGTTCAGGATTGCTGGCTTCTAGGTATGGATGATAAATGTAAAAATCCGTAATTGCTATTTTTCTCTTCTGCAGTGTCAAACCCTTTCACTAACTTTGCAGGTGATACTGGATATCCCCTTAAACGGTGGCTACTGAACCCTTTCCCCAACACACAGAGCACAGAGGAACAACATTAAAATGAGCGCCACAGCCAGGCATGCGTTGTAGTGGAAAGGATCATCGGGCTGCTAAAGGGCAGGTGGCGTTGCCTGGATGCCACAGGAGGAAGGAAGACTTTCTTACAAGCCCGAAAAGATGTTCCAGATTGTTAGAGCCTGTGCTGTGCTACCTGCACAGTTTTGCATAGCTGAGGAATGAGGCATTACTGACACCAATGTTTGCCCCCTACCCGGGCCCCTATCCCCAGGCATTTGAGCCAAATGCGGTGCGCCAGCGTCTGGATGTGATGCGTTGTTTATTTAAAAAAAAAAAACAAGGTATGGAAAGACAACACTTTTTATTTACCAATTATTTTCGTGTGCATTTTATGTCAGACGACACATTTTTAATACCTCACAGCTCCTTAGTAACCTCATGGACTGTGTCGACTGTGTTCATCTGTATCCACAGGCCTGTGTCAGTGAGGACCCGGTCGCTGCTGGATGGCTGAGGCGCGCGAGGTGCAGCGATGCTGGGTGCCTGATCAGCCTCAGCTGCAGCACCTCCGACCCCGCCAAAACACCCAGCGATTACAAGAAACAAAAATATCCATTTTGAATAAAATCACAATTGTCAATGTCAAGTTTATTTATATAGAACATTTAAAATAACCACAGTTAACCAAAATGCTTTACAAATATAGATTGAAATAATAAAAAAATTAGACCTAAAAATTAGAACAATAAATAAAACAATAAATCAATACAAGCAAATAACACAAATAACAATAGCAGAGCATAAAAAAAATCAATGGATTAAGAGCCATATCGTCGGCCTGCTGATAAAACCTCGTATCTCCAAATTTGGTGATTTTCATATTTTTTGCCTAATAGCAACCTTGTGATCTTGCGCATCTACTGATAAAATCCAGTAACTCAATATCCAATGAAAAGTGTTAAAAAATGCACGTGACGAAACCTTCTATGTCCATTGGTGGCTGAGGTTGGAATGATGAAACCTCGTATCTCCAAAGAGACTGAAATGTCAACGAAGGTGAGTGTCATTTCTCCCAATTTTACCTTGATTTTTGTCAAAACCTGTGTAACACTACAAGTAAGTTGATAAAAGAAATAAAACAATGCTTGTAGACTCTGTAGAATCAAAAATCTACTGATCGATATAAAGTTGAAGTACCGAAAAGGCAAGGAGTAATCATCTGGAACAAAATAAACGTGTGGACCATGGAGATACAAGCTTTTATAAGTAAACATAAGAGAAAGCACAATTTAGTTGCATTTTTAGCCAATCTAAGAGACAACTTGCTGACGTTTAAATAGGTTACTGATCTCCACGCCGTAATTCAGTATTAAGAGTCATAGCTGACAGTTCATCATTATTGATTCTATGGCATTGTTTTTGTGAAAGGATAAACGAGTTTTTATCAGTAGGCTTAAGTTCATCTATGTTCTTTGATGATGAGTACTTCTTGTGCGTTCCACTGCAATCATCAATGGATGCAAGCATTAAATTGCTCTAGTTATCAAAAATATTTTACAGGATAAATGTTGCCATACCTTTTCTCGATTTCCACTGTTATTTACAGTTGACCGGAAGGCCTCCCTTTAGAACTGATAAACTTGTATTTTTGCAGAAATATCTCTGCACATCTTCACAAATTAATGTTCACGTTACCACACTTTATGAAGAGTGTATTATGAGCTAAATTAATATGTAATGCTATGAGTAGATTCTTGCTCATGTTTGCAATGTTTACCACAATTGTACTCCTATGATTTAATTACATTTTTTTTTAATTAAATTACAATTAACATTTTGACAATAAAATTGTCAGCAAGTATGCTCCATTATTTTTATCTTCAGCAATAATTGGAACTGTTAATTGTAGTACCAGTGCTACATATTTGTCAACAATTCAAAGACTCAGTTAATGACCCTGAGGGAAAGAAAAGATCATGCATCAAATTATATATAGCACTTCAAGAAATTATAGCCCCTTTTATGTATCTAAACATGGATAACCTATCATTTCAGTTCAAGTGATTTTAATAATATTTTATTTCACCCCTATTACTCTGCTCATTGCGAAAAAAAAAAAAAAAAATATCATCCAATAATTGCCTTGGTATTGATAAGAAACAAAAACTTGTATGTCCACGATAATAACATAAACATTGCAAAATAAAAAATTTATTATTAATCATTCTTGGAAGAAAAGTAGTCATCCTACCTGAACACAGCTGAACTGCATTCTTACATGCAAAATTAAACATTTTTTATGCTATCCTGTAAAGTTTAATTTTGAAGACACAAGGTTTTATCAGCAGGCAAACGATATTCTGAGTGAGTGGCACTGATAGTGGAGTTGACACCTCAAAATTGCATGAACTTTGGCAGAATGGTGCCCATACATGTGTAACTGAGAATCCTGGAGTTTGAGCTCACAATTTTTATCAATATGGCTACAATGCCACGAGAAGTGGACAAGTCAGGTACCAAATTGCGCATTTTTGAGGAAAAATACCCATTTTTGAAGGAATATTGTGGATAACTACTTCAATGTGCCAAAGAAGTTATGATTGCATTTGATACTGGCATACTCAAATTTTTAAAATGTGAAAGTGCCGCCTGGAGATCCTGTTGGTTATATGTGCAAGGATAAGAAATCTGCGTACAACAGGAAAAAATATTTTTACAAGTTAAGGCTTATTTTAATTTTTGAACCAGACCAGTGCCAAATTCATCTTACTTGTTTCCTTCAAGGTGAGGTATTTAGTCTGGCACTTTTTTGTTTTTTCAAGATATTGAAATATTTATATTTATATTTGGCACTGTAGCCATACAGATAAAAATTGTGAGCTCAAACTTTGGGATTTTCTGTTACACATATATGGGCACCATTCTGAGATGTCAACTCAAGTATCTCATAAGTGCCATTCTCTCAGAATATGGCTCTTAAATAAATAGAGGTGTCTAAGTTCAGCTAAATGCCATCGAGAAAGGGTGAGTCTTCACCAAAGAGTTAAAAGTTTCGAGCGTACTAGTATTTCTTATATTTAAAGGTAGTGGGTTCCATTGAGATGGAGCAGCAACTGCAAAGGCTCAATCACCCCTATTTTTAGTTTGAACCTAGGAACATCTGATTTGCTGACCTCAGATTTTTGAAAGGCTGGTGAACATGAATCAGCTCAGACAGATATGCTGAGGCCAACCCATTCAAGGCCTTGAAAACAAATAAAAGGACCTTAAAAACAATCCTGAATCGGACAGAAAGCCAGTGAAGAGTGGAGAGTACAGGAGTTATGGGTTCACGCTTCTTTGTACCAGTTAGAAGGCGAGCAGCAGCATTTTGGACAAACTGAAGACGGTTAAGAGCTGACTGTTTAATACCCAGATACAGAGTTACAATAGTCTAAGCGTGAAGTTTAAAAACATGAATAACTCTCAAAGTCTTTCTGGCACAAGTAAAGGCTTGACCTTAGCCAGGAGTCTCAGCTGAAAAAAGCTGGATTTCACAACAGAACTGATCTGTTTATCCAGTTTAAAAGAGCTGTGTAAAAACACACCAAGACTATACAAGTAGTATGAGATCCATTTTTGGATGCAAGAGGACCGAGGATGTCAGCAAAATCCTGAACCTGATCAGGACGTCCAAACAAAATCAAAATCTGTTTTATTTTCAATTAAATTAAGAAAGTTGAGGTCCATCCAAATTTTTATTTCATTTAAGCAAATAAGCAAGGGCTGCAGGGGGTCTTTACTACCCATTTTTAAGGGTAAGTCCAGTTGCACATCGTCAGCAAAGCAGTGGAAGGAAATATTTTGCTCCCTAAAGATTGATCTCTGCAGGGCTTAAAGTTCTCCGGCACCCTGCCGGATTTCCGGCGTGAGGAGATTTTTCAGCACGAGCCCATCAGGCTTTTTTTTTTTTTTTTTTTTTAATATGAGCTTTCGATGTGTAACCGTTTATCCAATCAGATTAAATGCTGTATAGAGGCTGATAAAATTGATGTAATTCTAAACCAATAGCATGTGAGTATTGCACGTTACTAGGCAATAGAGGCAGAGCGGGGCACGTAATTTTTTTTCCAGGCGAGTACAGGGCTAATTACGATAAATAGATGTGTCTATTGAGCTGACACTTGTTGCGCGTGCGCGATATAGTCGTCGGTCTCACACATGGATTGTATATAAATTATATACAGTTCATTGTCTCACATGCTTGCATGCTCAACATCCAGATGGGGGACAGATATAAGTATAGGAAAGGATAATACATCCTCAGAGAGCTGGGACGCAGCCCAACTCTTAGCATCCCATCCATGTTTTTGCCATTTTGGGCAGACATAGACCTACATGACGACTTAGCTAAACTCGGGATCTCCCATCTTGCCACAGAGCAGGAACATTCACATCATCTTAAGCTATACAATTCGAATTAGTAAAAAGGGGAGGGAATATTGGCTGAAGATACTATTTTAAACAATCTAATCCATTACCACGAACTTTTATGGCTCAATCACGCCTTTAAAAGCAGAAACAGATTTTCGCAAACCAAGGCTAAATCCCGATCGAGTAATACTGAACCGCTGAGGCAATAATTTTATTACAGAGAAACACTCTCGCAAAATAATTAACAGCAAATTCGAGTACTGGACACATCTGTCATAATGCTAAACGCTTTCGTACTGGCGAGACGGCCGCGCGCGACTTATTTCCAGTCCGGGGATGTGAATGTGATTTTCAGAGTGTTCCCAAGAAATGAAAGTAGCAGGTTAATTTAAAAAAGTAGCCAGTTAAGAATTACATGTGGCGCCACACCGTTACTCGGCCTGTAGGTGGGTCCTTAGGTATGCTTATTTCTTTTATTTAGACGGCCTAATGCAAGTATTTTTCAGTGTAAAATGTTAGGATTTTCTGGTCAAATTTCAGTTTTGTTTTTTTTTTAAAGTTGAATCTCCATTATCAATTAAGCAACATGCATCTATTTCAATCACAATACTAACTATAGCGCCATAAACAGCCTAACATTTAGTACTATAAGCAAGCATAAATTAACTTGAACATCACATCAATTATTTCTTTGAAGCATTTATTCTATTTTATTATTATTTATTATTTATCTTACAATGGTAACCTATCTAATGCTGTAGTATAACACATATATAAAATAATTACCATTTGCTTGCAATTACACTTTAATTTCAACATTTCAGTTCTTATTGATGAACATGTCTTCATTTCAATGTCTGTGGCTTTTTCTTTGGCACTGATTAATTGGCTGTTTGTTATCATACCAATGTGGAGATTCAAGGAATAACTTGAATAAGTTCCTCAAGAAAACTGCTACAATATCAATAATAAAAACTGCGCTCAACCCCTGGCAAAAATTATGGAATCTCCACACACAGAGGATGTTCATGTAGCTTTTTACTTTGTACCAAATAAACAAATCGCAGATATGACACAAAACAATTTTTGAACATTAGCTTATCATTCAACCTCCCTGAAACACACCTCAAACAAATTATTTTAATTAATGGAATATTTTTTTCTTAATCAGGTAAAGGAAAAAAATATATAGAATCACTCATTTACTTCAGTTATTGGGCTGGTCAGCACTGCTGAAGAAGTGAGTTTTTCGTACGTCCCATGAAAAATGCAAACATAAGCTAATAAACTGGTTTTGCTAAATTTGAAATATGTTAATTGTCGCATTCACATGTTGCATCATTGTGCACAAAATATATTTGACCTCACCCCACCCCACATCAACATCATTTAAACGGGGCAAATTGTGCATTTAATTTAACAAGAGTTAACTTATTCAACCTGAACACCCCTGATTTTTTGACGGATCTTCTGTGGCCTGTAAACCGTCAGAGGCGTGGAGCTTCACGCTTTTTTTTTTTTTTTTTTTGCATCATTGCGCTCAACTGGTTACAGCAAAAGATCGCCTGAGTAACAATTGAACAGTCTTTCTTAATTGAATAATCAAGACTGCTACATAAGCCTATAATGATTAAGAAATTATAATTCATGGGAAAAAAAAGATCACCGATGGGTGACACTAACAACGAACAGAATACTCTTCACGCGATTTTGTAAGGATGGCATTAATCCAGACAATTAATTAATCCAAAAAAATTTACCATGAATTACAGCGCTCGTTTCAGCATTTTCTTGGCAGTATAATTTATTTTAAGATGGCACTCCAATACTCAAAATGTCCTCAAAAGTTAAAAATTATTTAAAATGCGAAACATTTTGAGCGTATCGAACTGAGAACATTGGTGCAAAACTGCGTAATTCAGCTTTCGCCCAGCTAAATATGTGCCATCTCACGAGCTACAGGATTCAGAATATTCAACAGACAATTGTCGTTTAATGCCCTCATTAAGAAAAATGCATTATAACTTTTTTTGATGAAATTAACAGGAATGCAAGCTACGAACAAATTTACCAGTCGATAGGCATATACTGCCCAGTCTTCGCAAATGAATGAATCCATGCTTGGTTACGGAGTAGATGTGGGAAAACGCATGAGCACAATCGCCGCCACAACTAGCCTATACATTTACCATCGTTTGGACACAGGTTTTTGGGACACTGTGAATCGATTCAATACCCTGAAGACTTTGGTCGAACAGCTGGTAATTAAATACATGAAATGATCGAATAGTGGCTTTGAGTGTCCTCGGGCTAACAATGGGGAATCAATATGTTAGAAGGCTAGTGTTCCAAATGAATATACGGGCGTTTTCTTTATCATCGCGCATGGGCCAACCTTTCACCAGAATTAAATCTCATCAATTTTTAACGTTGAAATTATCTTTCTTTACAAAGGATATCAGCAATGTTCGCCCGTTAGACGCCCCCTTCTTCTTTAAGGGCGGCATGTTTCGACCAGCTACCGAATGAAATTCTATTTTTTCAGAAAATACAACAATATTATGCGAAGAGGATGGAAGTAGAATTATTGGAGTTCATATGACATGCGCAATGTTATTGGATGTTGAAATTATTCTTGAGTAATCACAGCGCGGCTGAGAGTAACGTTTCAATACGTCAGCAAAGAGAAAGTCAATAGTCAAAATGAAAAGCGTTTATCAAGATAAAACGCGTCGAAACTCGCCTAAAAACTTGTAAATTCGTCGGGAAAGTAGCTGGCGGAAGAGGACAGAGTAGTCGGCGAAATCGCTGACTTGAACATTAATCAGGTTACTCCTCTCGTCGGCTGAAGCTCATGCCTTAGTGAATGTTTTTTATAAAACAAATGTCAGGCCACGTCAATGTGTTAGAAGCTCTTGTATTGTGATTTTATGTTGGCCTCTTTCTGTATTATGACGGACAGGCTACTATCACAAAGAACGTTAGGTCGCAACTCAATTTAGGACCCACCCCGGTAATTTCATTTACCGGCATGGCAATTTTTCCAGCTTTAAGCCCTGTCTCTGGGATGTACAAAGAGAACAGTAGGGGGCCTAAAACGGTTCCCTGAGGGATCCCACAGGAAAGTGGAGCAACTGAAGAGGAGTATTCCCTTAGCTGAACAGAGAAGGTCCTGGCAGACAAATATTATTGAAACCATTTAAAGGCAGTACTTAGAGTTTGTGAGGGAAGTATTTATGAGTTTTCTCCACGATGTCAGGAACAAGAGAGGTAGTATGTTTCTGTTGCAAATAATTGATGGATTCATGTCAGGGATGTGGTTTTAATTGGAATCTTTCATCATTTGAATTTGCTTAAATTAGAACTAATAGGGAAGGATAAAACAGTGGTTATCTAGATGCATTTCAAGGGAAACTAGTTATTTTCTCATCTGACTGAACTGGACGAATGCCCCGCTTTCCCACACTGATTTCAAGTCAACCACAGGTGCTGTAGTCACTCAAGTGATGTCTGATTTTTCTTAATAAATTCAGGGATAACTACAAGATTTGATCACTTTGATATGCCCACAGAAGTGCAGCATTTTGTGAAGCACCTATTCTCGAATGCATATGCCCATGATAACGCAAAAGTTCATCACTTTGTCACTTGACAAAGGTTTTCTGCAACTAAAGATCATTGATATCCAAGCATCATCTGAGCTCAGGCATGTCTTACAGAATGATGGCTTGATAAAGTTTTGGGTTGACCTTATTGATATGGAGAAATTCCCAAATACAAAATGACTGGTAATTTTTGTCCTAACTGTGTTCATATCAACATATGTCTGCGAATCCATGCCATAAAAATTAATGCTCATGCCTCCCTGAAAAATGACCATTCGCACCACTGATTGGGGATTGCCCTCATTTATTAACAGTCGTTTTCTGCCCTTGCTCAATCAAAGAAGTCCAATTTCTCGCATTAGTAGCCAGATGTGATGCAGCTTTACACCAGTCTGTGTACTTTTCATATGCAAGGGTTAATATTGAACTGTAGAATATTAAATGAATGTGATGCTCGTCAACTGGTACGCCATGTCTGTTGGTAAAATATGTCAAACTGTTACTGGAGGACTGAGAGGTAACGAGTGAGAACCAGAAAAATGTCTTGAAATGTTATCCGAAATGTAAGAATTGTATAAACATGCCAAATAGTTAGCATATCTTGTGAGAGACTGCCCAATAAATCTACTGACATTTTCTCAGATATATAGTTTGTTTCCTTTTTTTTAGGGATGTTTCAGCATATTTTGCAAAGGGCATGAAGTTAAGCTTTCTTTATTTTTTCTTTGAGGCTTTTTTCTTTAGTATCTGATTTGGCTTATTGTGCAATGTTGTGAAATACAAACCCTTTAAAACTTAAAAGAGAAGTAGCACTGTTTTTCAAGAGTACATACGCAAATGAGAAATATGGCTCTAGGGAATGTTTGGACCTGATGCACTTAACTTTTTGAAGATGTGGCCCCTAGAATAATGTAGTTGAATAGCCCTGTCATGGACTTTTATTTCATCTGGCAAACGCTATAACATCTAAGGCATATGTGAGTGTGTCAGTGGATCTTGTCACTGTGTCCTGATAGACTAGTGGCAAAATCTGAAAATTTCACCTAGGGGGTGATGGAATGTTAGCAGCTGTCATCCATGTTTTTATGGTAAAATATCATGTAGTGAACCCATATGGGGTGGATGACACTTGATCCAGGCTTTCATTTGTTTTTTATTGAAAAAATCAAGATGACTGCCATCACCAAAATTGGAAAATTTAATAAGACTCAGTATCTTCAAAACAAAACAAGATTTTATCATGAAATAGGTGTCATGGTTTGTGAGGCGTGCGTGTGTTTTAGACTTTTCTTTGTGGCTCTCATCCCGGGACGAGATCAAATTCCTTTCCAATCAGATTCTTTTCCCAGCTGGCTGATTGAACTGGGGCGGCACTTCCCCCGACTCTATATAAGCCTGAAGTCCGCCACGCCTCCTTTGCTAGAGTATCTGTTTGTAGCTAAGCACTATAGCCGAAGATATCTCTAGTCAGGATTTGTGTGACTTTATATCTTCCAGTTACTATTGGAGTTCCTTCCTCTTTAGGAAGGAACTCCCTTTTCTACTTTTGTTCTCTCTCGCGTTGCTTCCGTTTTTTCAGACTATTATACGTCCTTTAGAAGCGCGAGTACTTTCTGGTGGTCTGTATAATTCTCTGTGTTTGTATTGTGTCCGTACTGCTCGTTCTCTCTCTGGCCGCTGCACTTGGCCTCTCAATGTTACCAGCCATTACAGAGCACTCTAGCCAGCATGGAGTCGTCAGCGGCAGCTGCATTAGAGAAAGTTGTGGCTAATCAACAAGCAGTTCTCTCTGGGTATGGCAAGGGTCTTTCTAGCCTGAACAATCAGCCAGCAGAGTTGGCGGAGAGAATCCGCCTTCAGGAGAATGCCATGCAGAAACAGGAAAACATTCTGTTAAGTCTCACTGAAAGTAATAGAGCCTTTTCCACACAGATCACACAGAATGTTGCACAAGCACAATCCGTACACCTTCCCTGAGAGCCAAAACTCCAGTTACCCCCAAGATATGGAGGCGAGACAGGAAGATGTAAAGATTTCATTGCCCAATGTGAAATATTTTTTAAAGCGCAGCCTTCACGGTTCGTGAATGAAGAGTCTCGGGTTTAATTTATTTTATCCCTGTTGACCAACACAGCACTCACTTGGGTGGGGCCACTTATCCGATCTAATTCACCGGTCGTTAATACAGTGGAGACTCTCTGAAGAGAAATGGCATCGGTATTTGATCAGGATGTTTGTGGTCAGGACGCGGCTACGCGTTTAATGCATCTGAGGCAGGGCCCTGAAAGTGTCGCGGAGTTTTCAATCTCATTTCGCTCCTTGGCGACAGAGACAGGCTGGCCAGAAGCCCTCTTATGACAGTTTTTGTTCACGCTTTGGCTGAGGAAGTTAAGGACGCTCTGGCTACACTAGAGCCTTGTGTTTCTCTGGATTCGTTGGTTCGTACTGCAGTGCGAATTGATAATTGCATCCGCGAACGTAACAGGGAGAAACGTACTGCATCGGCTCTTGCTGACAATGGGGTTAATGCTCCTCGCAGCGTGCATATAGCTCCAATTCCGCCCATTGAACTTTCCACTCCTGGCGAGCCTATGCAGGTTGATGGCTCATATGAGAGCCGGGCTCATAAGCCCGTTCGCGGACGTATAATCTGCTATAATTGTAACAAACCGGGACATATCCGTCCACGCTGGCCTGAGCTTCAGGAAACAGGAAGTCCCTCTAGCGGTACGGGGGGCGCTAGAGGGACAAACCCAATTTCCCTTCCGAACTTTAATTCCTGTAGAATTGACTGTGGGGAGACAGAGAATATTTATTGAGGCTTTTTTGGATACTCTGGCGCCATGGACTGTTTTATGGATGCGGAGTGGGCTAGGAGACATTCCATTCCCATCCCCCCTCTTTTACATTCACGCACTGTAAGATCTTTGGACGGTCACCCGCTGGGAACTGGATTTATAACCGAGGTCTCTGAATCATTGACTATGTTCTTCCCTTTTGGTGGTTATTTTGAGGAGGTCTGGTTTTTTATGATTAGTTCCCCTGTTTTCCCTGTCGTTTTAGGACACTCTTGGCTACGGGAACATAGGCCTCACATCCTTTGGGGGAGTCAGAATAACCTGGTCGTCCAGGGAGGCACTGATTGTAGGTCCCACTGTAGGGAGAGTTTGGCATGTCATCCCAGGCATCAACCTATGGGGGAGGTTGATGCCTGCAGTGATTCTGAGGAGTCTGTCTCACACAACCCTCCTAATGTAGAAAAAGGGGCGGAGGAGGGGTTGGAGTGGGATCCTCAATTTGATTGGCAGGAGCCAGAGGAAGATTGCGATTCGGAGGATTTCTCTGACTCAGAATGAGACATAGAGATGGCAGGTGCTGAACAGAGTGAGAATTTGGGGGCTGCTCTGAACTTTTGTCTGCCTCCTAATGTTCCTAACGATTATGCTGATCTCGCGGAGGTTTTTAGCAAGCAACGGGCCTCGACTTTACCTCCTCATCACACTTACGATTGCGAGATCAATCTCTAACCAGGTACCACTCCCCCCAGGGGTTCATTATACTCGCTGTCAGGGTCTGAGCGAAGGGCCATGTGAGAATATATTCAGGAGGCTCTGGCTAATGGATTTATTTGGCCCTCCATGTCTCCTGCCTTTTTTGTGGGCAAAAATATGGCGGCCTGAGACCCTGTATTGATAACAGGGGCTTGAATAATATTACCATTAAAAACTGATACCCCCTTTGTTGATGAACTCCGCGTTTGAATGTCTGCAGGAGGCGTCATTTTTTACTAAGCTAGACCTCCGGAATGCCTATAACTTGGTTCGGAGTAGGGAGGGGGATGAGTGGAAAACAGCATTTAATACGCATGACGGGCATTACAAATATTTGGTCATGCCGTTCGGATTGGTTAATGCCCCCTCTGTGTTCCAGGCACTCGTTAATGACGTCCTCCGAGCGATGTTGGAGAAATTCGTCTTTGTCTACCTTGATGATATTCAGATTTTTTCTTCAACTCTCTCAGAGCATAAACAACACGTCAGACAAGTGCATGAGGCCCTCCTTAAAGCCAAGCTTTTTGTCAAGGCTGAAAAAAGCATTTTTCATGCTAAGACAGTCTCGTTTCTTGGCTTTATTGTGTCTGAAGGGTCGGTCCGCATGGATCCTGACCAAGTGGCAGCGGTCAGGAATTGGCCTGCCCCTCAAAACATCCAGGAGGTTCAACGGTTTTTGGGCTTTGCTCATTTTTATAGGAGGTTTATCCGTAATTTTAGTGCGATAGCTGCCCCCATTATCGCGCTCACTAAGAAGAATACCTCCTCATCGTTTGCTTGGTCTCCAGCAGCTGAGGCTGCTTTTCAGGAGTTGAGGAAACGATTTAGCTCAGAGCCCATTCTCGTTTTGCCTGACCCCTCCCTCCTATTTGTTGTGGAGGTGGCTGCGTCGGAGGTTGGGGTGGGTGCCATTTTGTCCCAGCGCCCCCTTTGGGACAGTAAGTTGCACCCATGCGCCTACTTCTCCTGGTCGTTGTCGGCAGCCGAACGGAATTACAGTATTGGTGACCGGGAGTTGTTTGCTGTCAAGTTGGCATTAGAAGAGTGGCGCCATCGGTTGGAGGGGGCTGAACATCCGTTTGTGGTTTGGATGGATCATGAAAATCTCAAATACATCCAACAGACTAAGCGACGTAATTCCCAGCAGGCGCGGTGGTCATTGTTTTTCAATCGCTTTAACTTTACGTTAACCTATCGCTCGGGTTCCAAAAACATCAAGCCTGACGTCTTGTCGCGGATTTACGACCGCTCTGGTCGCGGTCCTATTCCTGAGCCGGTTATCCCGGCAGCTCAGATTGTGGCCCCCATCCAGTGGGACGTTGAGTCTGTTGAGCGGGATGCCTTGAGATTCGATCCCAGTCCTGGAGAGGAGCCGCCAGGCTGTTTGTTTGTTCCAGTAGCGGTACGGTCCCAAGTTCTCCAGTGGGAGCACTCTTCCCGCCTAGCGGGTCACCCGGGGGTTCATCGGACCAAGCAGTTTTATTTTTTCCCAAATTCCGTTTTTTTCCGTTTTAATTTTTTGGAATTCTGTTTTTTACCAATTACACCAATTTTACCATCAGAGAGAGTGTGCTTTTTATGTTAATGAATAAAATGTTCAATAATTAAAAAGAAATAACCTTAAATTAGTTGATGCAACCCACCATTTTCCTCAGTACTTAAAGTCAGAACAAGTACTGCATAATGACGCAATACAACATTGCACTGTGATGAAAGAATTTTTTTTAACCTAAAATAATACTACAAAATAAAATTGTCTCTTTAAAGGAAGTGTAAGCTACAGTCAAAAGGCAGACAATGGCCGTACTGACATGTATTATTCTGACTGCCCCTTTTTAATCATTTATAATCTTATTGTATATACGTTGTGTATATATATGAATGTATGAGAGCAGCAGTAATGACACTCATTTTCCCCCACGAATCAACAGTTGTCTGATTCTGATGCATCAGCTATATTTAATTGATTTTTCTTATTTTAAAAAAACTTTCGTTCAGTAATCCCAATACTGTGTATTCCATCCTAGGACAAAATGTTCTACAGTAATGATTAAACATGAACAAACTGACACAAAGATGCATCAGCTATTATTTCACCACTGGGGGACGACGTTACGTCATAATTTGCATACACACAATTCACTAAGTAGACTGTGAAAAGAAATATATAACCATTAAATAGCCTACAATAAGTTATTAAGCTAACATAAGATGACAAATGACGATGTTTAGGACCCTGCAATCCCTGACATCAGTGGTCTCGTCTACAACAACGAAAAACTTCTTCCCACAGATTCTTTTGTAGCACCGAGGAGATGCGTTGCTCAAACACTCGGGGCAGGTGAATTTGACGAAGTCTGCTCGCATTTTCGCGTGCATTTGTGTCTTTACATTGACTTTGAATGTAATCTGGATGCAGGAATATTTTGTTTAGCGTTCGGTGGAAACGTGGCTTTACGAACAGTATTTCTGTCAAATTATGCCGATTTCCGCAAAATTCCGCGTTTATCAATAGATTCCGTTTTTATTGGCCAATTCCATGATTCCGTCCGCGATTCCGTGATCACGGAAATCATAGGGCCCTACGTGTGGGTTGTGGGGCCCAGTTTTTAGTTGATTGGGAGGGGTATGGTCCTGAGGAGCGGTGCTGGGTCCCTTCTCGGGATATCCTGGACCCCACCCTTATCTCAGAGTTCCGTGCACGGGGTTCTCTGGGAATGTCTGAAGCCGTCCCTTAGAGGGGGGGGTCCTGTCATGGTTTGTGAGGCGTGCGTGTGTTTTGGACTTTTCTTTGGTGCTCTTGTCCCGGGACAAGATCGAATTCCTTTTCAATCAGATTCTTTAACCAGCTGGCTGATTGAGCTGGGGCGGCGCTTCCCTGGACTCTATATAAGCCGGAAGTCCGCTACGCCTCCTTTGCTAGAGTGTCTGTTTGTAGCTTAGCACTATAGCCGAAGATATCTCTATTCAGGATTTGTGTGACTTTATATCTTCCAGTTACTATTGGAGTTCCTTCCTCTTTAGGAATTTTCCCTTTTCTACTTTTGTTCTCTCTCGCGTTGCTTACGTTTTTTCAGACTATTATACGTCCTTTGGAAGTGCGAGTACTTTCTGGTGGTCTGTATAATTCTCTGTGTTTGTATTGTGTCCGTACTGCTCGCTCTCTCTGGCCGCTGCACTTAGCCTCTCAATTTTACCAGCCATTACAATAGGATTGTATGTAGACTTTTTTCTGTGGAATTTATTATTACCTATCCACAAAACAAATCTTGGAATTAAAGGTTTACATATAAATAAAATATGTGAAGTTGAAACTCAAAATGGTCACCCGGCATTGCCATATTAATGAAAAAAGGTTTCAAATGTCAAAAATCATGCAAACTATACACATGAAAAGTACAAGTATTAAGAATAGAACCTAGAATTTCTAGTCACCACTGACATCAGTGTTTAAGGGATTTTGACAAATACTCTCACGGCACCCACATCCAGCCATGCATCTCAAATTATGCACACAACATGTGCATCTGGCTGTGTTGTAGGACTTGCACTGGCATTGTTATGTTAAGATATATGCTGGGAACTGCATTGTCATTAAAGAGATGAGGAACTATATTCCCAGAAGAGTGCTCTTGCCATCCATTTTCCATAGGGGAACCAATGTCAAGTTGGGCTTCTAATGATGAAAACCACACAGCGCTCTGGTGGTTTGCACGCTTCATATTTTGTTGAAGACATGGTTTAGTAGGTGGTAGTTTTTCTGGCTGCTTTGTTCCTTTGAGAAACAACATGAAACGAACATCATTGATCTGAGTGTCACTTTCATTTGAGGAATAGAGCTTGCACATGAACTCTTCCACTTTTCGTTCAGTCGAGTCAGTGAGGATGCTGCATCCAAGATCGTTGAGTAATGGCATACTTCTGGAATACCTTCCAAACCTCTTGTTTTCCAACACCATAGTGCTGACTGACAATGTCTCAACCTGTGACTGCATGAAAGGCTGGCAGGTTATCACGAAGGCATGGGTCCATATCAATATCATGAAGAGCAACAAAGGTTCATTTTACAGCTGTGCCAGTGCGGAACCAAACCTCTTTGCTTAGCTTGTTGGCAAAATGTATCAGTAAGACAAGCACATCACTATCTCTCGAGTGAATGATCGTTCTTTTGAATCCTTTCTTTGCTAATATGTTAGCATGCAAAATAATTCTGGTGTCAGCTTCATCATGGTTTGATCGTAGTGAACTGACATCTGTTCCAAAAGAGGATTCTGCTGCAGTTCGTTCATGAAATCCCCTGGCTGTTACAATTTCGGAACCCACCAATGATTTTGCTCGAGCAATCAGCTGTATGCTCAAGAAATTCTCCAAGTCTCGCTTGCTTTCTGGGAGATCAATGAATTGTTTCCAGTTGACAGGCAAAGGAATATCCTTGGTTTCAATCTTTCTACGGACACATCTGTTTCTACCTTTTCTGCGAATACGTGTTGCATCTTTGATGGTTTTTTTATCATAACGATCAATCCCCCCCCCCGGAGAAAATCTCACTCTAGCCTGCATTCAAAACTTTAGAGCCCTGCCTCCTCCTCTTTGCCTGTTCTTCGGTCGGCTTTGAAAATAACAATTTTGTCTGCCTCAGTGTTCTGCGCATTTTGGGTCAGTCTCAGAGCTAGCATATGGTCTCCCTTCACAACAATGCTACAACTGAGCTCTCTCTCGCAAGACTAGCGAATGAGTTTATCCGTTTACCTCAAACTGCGCTGCTGCGCATTCGCAGTGCAAGCCGTGGTATTTAAAACGCACAGTGATGTGATAGCCTAAACTGCGGATGCGGGATCGATCTCTCTCTCTCTCACGCTCTCTCTCACACACACACATGATTTACTGAATAAACGAGCACAGTGAGGGGAAAAATAGATGGGGGAAAAAACAAAAATTCAGGGACAATTAACCGAGGTCCGGACCTCAGTGTCCTCAATGGTGGTTACGGCCATGAGTCCTGTGTCACTCAGAATTCGAGTCTTTTTTTTGGAATCATGAACCTAACAGAACAAGCATAGGTCCCAGGCAGTTGATTTGCTATAACTCCTTTTTGAAGGAATCTTTAGAAAAGCTTCCATGTTCTTGAAGATATTAATGTATCTGTGGGGTGATCACCTGTAAAAGTATAAGTAAATAGTATAAATATTGAGTACAGTTTGTGTAATGGCCGGTAGAATTCGGAGGCCAGTAGCAGCGAAGAGGGAAACGAGCAGCACGGACACCAAACAAACAAAGAGAATAATACCGACCACCGGAAAGGGCTCGTGCTTCCAAAGGACGTATAATAGTCCGAAACACGGAAGCAAAGCGAGATAGAAAAAAGGAGAAGAACTCCAATAATAAAAAGAAGATAGAAAGTCAAACAAATCCTGACTACAGACATCTTCAGCTATAGTGCGTAGCTACGAACAGACACTCTAGCAAAGACGCGTGGCGAACATCCGGCTTATATAGAGTCCGGGGAAGCGTCGCCCCAGTTCAATTAGCCAGCTGGGTAAAGAATTCAATTGAACAGGAATTTGATATCGTCCCGGGACGAGAGCCACAAAGAAAAGTCCAAAACACATGCACAAACATCCAAAACCATGACGGGACCCCCAAGGGACGGCCCCAGACGTTTCCAAAGAACCCCGAGCACGGAACTCCGAAATAAAGGTGGGACCCAAGATATCCTGAGAAGGGACCCAGCACCGCTCCTCAGGACACCAAACCCTCTGGCCAACCTGATAAGCCAGTGCAAAACGGCGCCTCCTATCAGCGGAAGCCTTCCATTTATGCACCGCCATGGGGACAAACAAACAGCCAGACGGCTTCCCACCAGAACCAGGGTCAGGCCGCAAGGCCTCCTGCACAACAGATTCAGTATCCCACTGCGTGGGAGCCAAAATCCAAGCCGCCGGAATAACCGGCTCGAAATGGGATCACGCCCCGAGTGGTCATTAATCCGTGACAAGGCGCCAGGCTTGATGTTTTTGGAGCTGGGGCGATAACATAAAGTCAAAGCGATTGAAAAACAATTTCCACTGCGCCTGTCGGGAATCTCGTCGCCTAGTCTGCTGGACACACTGAAGATTCCTGTGATCCATCCAAACCACAAACGGATGTTCAGCCCCCTCCAACCAATGACGCCACTCTTCTAACGCCAATTTAACAGCTAACAACTCCCGGTCACCAATACTGTAATTCCGTTCAGCCAGTGTTAACGACTGGGAGAAGTAGGCGCATGGGCGCAACTTATTGTCCCGAAGGGGGCACTGGGACAAAATGGCACCCACCCCGACCTCCGAAGCGTCAACCTCCACCACAAATGGAAAGGAGGGGTCGGGCAAAATGACAATAGGTTCAGAGCTAAGTTGTTTCTTCAACTCCTGAAAAGCAGCCTCCGCTGCTGGAGACCAAGCAAATGACTAGCAGGAATTCCTCTTAGAAAGCGCAATGATGGGGGCGGCCACAGCGCTAAAATTGTGAATAAACCTCCTAGAAAAATTAGCAAAGCCCAAAAATCGTTGAACCTCCTTAACATTCTGAGGGGCAGGCCAATTCCTGACCGCTGTCACCTTGTCAGGGAATAGTTTGATCTCACAATCGTAATCACGATGCGGAGGCAAAGACGGAGCTTGTTGTTTGCCAAAATCCTCCGCGAGATCAACATAATCATCTGGAACGTTGGGAGGTAAACCAAGGTTCAGCGCAGCTCCTACACACCAATCTTGTTCAGAACCCGACACCTCCCCCAAGGATTGAAATTCGGGGCGACTTGCCAGAATCTCACTACAGTGATATCTACAGTCAGACCCCCACTGGACGATTGGGTTATTTTGACTGCCCCAAAAGATCTGTGGCCTATGCTTAAGCAACCACAAATGACCTATCACCACAGAACAGAACGGGGAATTGATTAAGAAAAAAGCAAATTCTCTCTGAATGACCACCAAAAGGGATAAACATAGTCAAAAAATCAGAGACCTCGGTTATAAGCCCATCTCCCAACGGTCGACCATCCAAAGCTTTGATCGAGTGCGAATGTGAGAGAGAGCAGATGGGAATGGAATGTTTTCTAGCCTGCTCAACATCCAAAAAACAATCAACAGCCCCCGAATCCAAAAAGGCTTTAACCCATATTCTCTTTTTCCCCATAGTCAACTTTACTGAAATAAGAGTTTGAACGGGAGATTGGGTCTGTCCCTCTAGCGCCCCCCCTACTGCCAGAGGGGCTTCCCGTCTACCTTTAAGCTTTAAATTATTTGTCTGTGAACAGGCTTACGAGCCCAGCTCTCATATGAGCCATCAACCTGCATGGGCTCACTAGAACTGGACATTTCAGAGGGCGAAGTTGGGGCTGCATGCGTGTTGTAAGGAACATTAACCCTGTTGCTATCAAGAGCCAATGCAGAACGTTTCTCCTTGTTTCGTTCGCGGATGCGATTATCAACTCGCACTGCAGTACGAACCAACGAATCTAGAGAAACGCAAGGCTCCAATGTAGCCAGATCGTCCTTAAAGGGGACCTATTATGCTATTTTTCCAAGTTTATAATTTGGTCTTTGACTCCTCTAGAGTACTCCTAATCGCACAAAGTAAGAAAAAGGGTACTTATTTCGCTTATACTGCCATCCTCAAAAAACCCCATTTGTAGTCCATAGTAGTCTCTGCCTGAAACGCCTCATTGGGGCGGCTCTTCCGCTATCGCCCCCACTCCCCGTGTGCCCACTTTCTTCGGACTGGCCAGCTCTGTGGAGGGCGGATCTAGGCGGGACGAGGCAGCAGAACGCAGTTTTCCTGGTCCGACTCCAGAGTGAAACTGACGCGTCTCCCAAAGGAATCCACAGGCATATTCTGCAATCAAACGCAGTACATGTCTATAAATTTAATGAAATTAACTTGTTCTAATAAACACAACGGCGAAAGTGGAGGACGCAGTGTGAAAGTCTGGCAGCTCAAACACGAATTTGCAATCGGCAACAGTGGTGAGTACAGCGGTTTTTCTACTCTGTAGCTAGGATGCAGGGAAAGCTGGAATCCACCCCATATAGACACATTTGTAGAGTGGGTTGACATGCCCAAGTGTAGACCGGAGACCGTAGAAATCCGGTGGGTCTGAGTTTAGAGGGAAACATGGACAGTGAGGAGCAGCTAAAAGTGGGCCAACAGCTTATGGACTGCTTCAGTGTGTATTAGGACCTGCTGGTTTGTGTGCATAGCTGTGGTGTGTTGTTAGCGTGGAGAAAGGAACAGCTTCCGCGCTGGAATATGACGGAGGGGCGAAAGCTCCAGGCTAAACAGCCTTTTCGGAAATTGCCCATGGTAATGGTTTACTTATTGCTTTGGAATGAGCAGCTTTTCCTCGCGGAAAATGGGCGCATTATGGATAGTGTGCGAGAGCTAGATAGAGCTCCGGTTATGTCATGAACATAATACAGGTTTTACAGACCATAAGTTCCGTCTGCGTGAACCGTTGCTTATGTGGAGCTAGCAAATCGATCCCTTTTACAGGAAAGAATTTAATATTCAATCGATGGCAATGCAGAGAAATCGTTTGTTATACCGGACACGTTAAAGCCTGTGCGCTTCCCTATTGCTTTCACTGGTAGCATCAGAGAGCTTGCCCAGACATTGGAGATGTATCAGACTGACCCCGGTCATGGATAAGTAAAGCGATCGTTTCATAAGCACCCAAAAACGCACTCCAAGCTCTGCAAAACTTACGTCTGGTCTAACTGCAGCCCAACTCGGCAGACACATACAGCACCTCTCCGGTTAGCTTCAACTGTAGTGGCTACAATCAGGCAACGTTATGATGAAACTGTCACATTGATGCTTACCGGCAACACAAGCATACCAATCAGAATTACTGCATATAAGTTAACCAGGAGCATTTTTAATTAGCAGAGCACGCGCACTAACATGCAGTAGCTGATAAGCGGTCATGACTTTGAATGTAATCTGTCGCGCGAAAAATTTGTTTCGCGTCTGGTGTGAAAGCTTCTTAACACGCCCATAACACCTGTATTCGCGTCTTTGCGTTGACTTTGAATGTAGCTAATCTGACGCGCGAAAAATTCGTTTCGTGTCCGATGTGAAAGCAGCTTTATGGATAGTACGCGACAGCTAGAGAGAGCTCGGTTATGTTATGAACATAATACAGGTTTTGGAGACCGTAAGTTCCGTTAGCGCAGACAAGTTGCTTATGTGGAGCTAGCGAATCGATCACTTCTACAGGAAAGAATTACCTATTTAATCTCCGCCTTTTTCGGCTTTTTATTAGCCACAACAATTTCTAAAGAGGGATGAAATTATGTCAAGGTAGTGCAGAGAAATTATTTGTAAACCGGTAGAGCTTCTGCGTTTCGCACTGCTTTCACGGTAGCACCAGAGAGCTTACTCAGACATTTGTGAAGTACACGGCTTATCCCGGTCATGGATAAGTGAAGCGATCACTAACTGTAGTGGCTACAATCGGGCAACGTTATGATGAAACTGCCACATTGATGCTTACCGAAGTAACACAAGCATACCGATCAGAATTACTGCATATAAGTAAACCAGGGGCATTTTTAATTAGCACGGCACGCAAACTAACATGCAGGAGCTGGTAACCGAGCGGTCATAACCACAGAGACAAACCTTTGCAATACAGGTTTTACAGACAGCAAGTTCTGTCACTGTGAACAGTTGTACCAAGCATCCAAATTACAAACAAGTATTAAAAGTTAGCCTCAAATGAGGTTTATGTTCACACACCTTCTGTAGAATTTCCCCTGATATCACTCTTGCATATTTAGGACACAAACATTAGCAACAATAACTTGGCTATGTTGGCCACTGCGCTACAGCCACAATCAACTGGCTATCACGACAGGTTGGCTTATGCAGTAAAAGCAACTTACAGCTTCTGTGTCTGTGAGTCACGGACAGTCGCGACCGATACAGGCTTTATTTTCACATATTTTACAAAGCCTGCGTTTGAGGCCAGTTGTTAGTGCTAACTATCGCTAGTGGTCCTGCTAGCCATCCATAACACGTTAGCTTCACTTACATTATTTGCTGTTATATTGTTAAAGTGGCTCCGAGTGCTTGATCGATGCAACTGCTTCAGGTTTGCGAAGCAGCCGAAACGCTTATCCTGTGTCGAATTATCGTTTATTAACAAAACTGTCTTTGGTGAAATGCTGAGCACAATCAGCTAACGTTCCCTTTGGCTGTGGCTGTTTGCTGCCTGCAAACAAAAAAAAGCTACCCACTGATTTCTGGTGGCATCGTCTTTTGGAAGAAAAATAGTTGTTTCTTTGCATCCAAAAGTAAACGGACAAGCAGCTTTGGGAGAGATACTGACAAAATTGCACCTCAAATGATCTGCGGTTCTTCTTTTGTATTTCCAAAAGTGTAGACGCTACTAAGGCATAGTATGATCTGCCGTTGTTAGTGCCTGCTAGAATAGTTTCCGGTGTGGGCAGGTCCAGCGCAGTAGTTGGCTCTGGCTAGGTCTGTACTAATTGGACAGCACAACCTGACGTCAGGTTTTGCCCAGATCTCGTGAAGATCTCGGGAGGAGTTGTTCAGAGAGGAAATCACGCTGACGAAATCACGTTCTTGGATTATGGCAAAACCCCTGTATCTTATGTTTAGAAACTTTTCAGAGGTTGAGCATGGATAACCAACATTATTGCATTACTAATATGTATTAAAAGAAAGATCAGCATAATAGGTCCCCTTTAACCTCCTCAGCCAAAGCGTGAGCAAAAACTGTCATAAGAGGTGCTTCTGGCCACCCTGTCTCTGTGGCTAAGGAGCAAAACGAGATAGAAAAATCAGCGACGCTATCACAGCCCTGCTACAAATGCATTAGACGCGTAGCTGTGTCCTGACCATAAACATCCTGATCAAAAACATTAATCATTTCTCTCACGAGAGTTTCCACTGAATTTACTACTGGCGATCTAGCTCGAATAAGTGGCCCCACCCAAGAGAGAGCTGTGCCAGTCAGCAGTGATAAAATAAACAAAACCCGTGACTCTTCATTCGAGAACTGTGAGGGTTGCGCTTTAAAAAATATTTCACATTGAGCAATGAAATCTTTACATTTTCCTGCCTCGCCTCCAAACTTGGGGGTAACTGGAGTTTAGGCTCTCGGGGAAAGTGTACTGATTGTGCTTGCGAAACACTTTGTGTAATCCGAGCAGACAATGCTCTAATACTCTCGGAGAGACTTGAAAGGCTTTCCTGTCTCTCCATAGCATTCTCCTGAAGGCAAATTCTCTCTGTCAGCTCTGCCTGCCCGCTGACTGTCCAAGCTAGAAAGACCCTGGCCATACACAGTAAGGACAGACTGCTGATCAGCAACAATGCTCTCTAGCGTAGCCGCTGCTGGCTACTTTATGTCTGACGAGAGTGTTCTTTAAAGATCGGTAGAATTCGGAGGCCAGTAGCAGCGAAGAGGGAAACGAGCAGCACGGACACCAAACAAACACAGAGAATAATACAGACCACTGGAAAGGGCTCGCGCTTCCAAAGGATGTATAATAGTCCGTAAACACGGAAGCAAAGCGAGATAGAAAAAAGGAAGAAGAACGAGAAGATAGTAAGTCAAGGGAGAAGAACGAGAAGATAGTAAGTCAAACAAACCCTGACTACAGATATCTTCGGCTATAGTGCGTAGCCACAAACAGACACTCTTGAGGCGTGGCGAACATCCGGCTTAGATAGAGTCCAGGGAAGCGCCGCCCCAGTTCAATCAGCCAGCTGAGTAGAGAATTCGATTGAACAGGAATTTGATATCGTCCCGGGACGAGAGCCACAAAGAAAAGTCCAAAACATACGCACAAACATCCAGAACCATGACAGTTTGACGTATTTCTTACCTGGAAATACTTATCCCAAACAAACCTCATCCTAAGAACATAAAGCAGTATCATCTTAACTACACATGGTGCATTGTGGGATTTGGAACTGCTATGCCTTGGAATATCTGGAAAAATTAAAAATGGTAAATGTAGAATGTATTTCAAATTAATTATTCATGTAAACTATTCTTGTTGTCAGTGTCAACATTCACCTGGAAACATCAATAAAATCAATTCTGCAATGATGCATGTAGTTCAAGCTAAGAGCCAGGCCAGATTAGTGCTAGTAAAGGACAAAATTTGAGTGTAGTTGGTATGATCTGGCAGCATTTGATTTTTTTTTTTTTTTTCATTTTTACAGCAACACTGGGCAAACCATTTTGAATTTCAAGTACACATATCTGGTTTATGCATAACCAAATAATACCATGATATGCAGTGTAGTTATTTGATATAAAAGTCTACAAACAGTCCTAGTTTCATGACAAAATTTTGTTTCATTTTGAAGATATTGAATTTTATTGAAATTTTCCAATTTCCATTACAGCGCCATCTTGTTTTTTTCAGTGAAAAACAAACGAAAGCATGAATCAATTGTCATCCACCCCAAATATGTAGAGTGAATACCGTAAAGTTCCATGTATACGGCGCACCTGTTTATAAGGCGCACCCCAACTTTGGGACATGTCAAAAAAAAAAGAAATCATTCAAATTTCCACCCAAATCTTGCATGTGTCATACATATTATCCCTCCTCAAAATTTTCCTAGTATGCCGCATGTATTTGTCCCATTTTTTTCCTTTCCTTTTCAACTTCCTCCATGAGAAGTGATTACCCAGCAAACACTACACGTGTATGACACGAGTAAAACACGTGTAGGGTAAGTGTATTTATACACGTGAATCATTTAACGTAAATATCGCGTGAAAAACGTGAAGGGTAAGTGTATTTTACATGTGAATCATTTCACATAAATATCACGTGAAAAATGTGTAGGGTAAGTGTATTTCTACACGTGAATAATTTCACATAAATGTCACGTGAAAAACACATGTAGGGTAAGTGTATTTCTACATGTGAATCATTTCACATAAATATCACGTGAAAAACATGTGAAAGGTAAGTGTATTTCTACACGTAAATAATTTCACATAAATGTCATGTGAAAAACGTGTAGGGTAAGTGTATTTATACATGTGAATCATTTCACGTAAATATCACGTGAAAAACGTGAAGGGTAAGTGTATTTCTACACATGAATAATTTCACATAAATGTCACGTGAAAAACGTGTAGAGTAAGTGCATTTCTACACGTGAATCATTTCACATAAATATCACGTGAAAAACACGTGAAGGGTAAGCGTATTTATACATGTGAATCATTTCACGTAAATATCACGTAAAAAAAATTTGATAGGTAAGTGTATTTCTACACGTAAATAATTTCACATAAATGTCACGTGAAAAACGTGTAGGGTAAGAGTATTTATACATGTGAATCACACATGAATAATTTCACATAAATGTCACGTGAAAAACGTGTAGAGTAAGTGCATTTCTACACGTAAATAATTTCACATAAATGTCACGTGAAAAACGTGTAGGGTAAGTGTATTTCTACACATGAATAATTTCACATAAATGTCACGTGAAAAACACGTGTAGTGTATTACTACATGTGAATCATTTCACATAAATATCACGTGAAAAACACGTGAAGGGTAAGCGTATTTATACATGTGAATCATTTCACGTAAATATCACGTGAAAAACGTGTAGGGTAAGTGAATTTCTACACGTGAATAATTTCATGTAAATCTCTCGTGAAAAACATGTAGGGTAAGTACATTTCTACATGTGAATAATTTCACATAAATATCACGTGAAAAACACGTGAAGGGTAAGTGTACTTTTACATGTGAATCATGTCACGTAAGTGTCACGTGAAAAACACGTGTAGGGTAAGTGTATTTCTACACGTGAATAATTTCACATAAATGTCACGTGAAAAACGTGTAGGGTAAGTGTATTTCTACGCGTGAATCATTTCACATAAATATCACGTGAAAAACACGTGAAGGGTAAGTGTACTTTTACATGTGAATCATTTCACGTAAATATCGCGTGAAAAACGTGAAGGGTAAGTATTTCTACACGCGAATAATTTCACATAAATGTCACGTGAAAAACGTGTAGGGTAAGTGTATTTCTACATGTGAATCATCTCATGTAAATATCACGTGAAGAACACATGTAATTTACACGTAAATATTTACCCGCGAAAAATACAGGTAATTCACATATCCTAAACACATAGGCCCAATCCCAATGCCCACTCTCACGAACTCAAAGACTTTGAGGCGGTAGGCGTAAAGTTAAGGGCTGTCCTGTTGTGACGCTGTGAGGGCACGCCATTTTTTTCTACCCTTCCTGAAAGTTGCAGACTTTGCCAAAGAGAACTACCCACAATCCTGTAAAAAAAAAGAAGAGTCTGACCTCTCGTCCCACTCGCAATGCAATGCCTGTCAGACATTTAAATCAGACAGCCTTTCCCTTGGGTGCCTCCATTTTTGGAGAAAAAAAAGAGCTGCAAAATATACTATTCAAAAAAAGTAGGGGATATTGGATTTACAAGTACCATGAAATGCAGATCAAGGTCATGTGACATAAAAAAACATTAAGGAAACATTTGTCAAAAAACCCCTGTGTACAGTCAGTAAAGACAGATTCTCCAGAATAAGGGTAAGGGTCACACAGCAAATTTACCACCATTGTGAAACAGAGTCAGTTTCAACGTAAAAATCCCCTCGGTTGGCTGAAAAAGCTCGACCACATGCGTGGCAAAACGAGACGCCCCAGGTCATTTTGGGGAACGTTATTTTCCTGTTGCAATGCTGAACATTGGCAGGAGGTTGTTGAAATGTCACATGTCCCAGAATGCTCGAAAAGGTCCGGACTGAGTGCTGGCCATGGTAATGTGGTGATATTCTGCTGCTGGAGGTAATCTGTAACGAATGACATCTGGCATTGTCAAAAATAAACGGTGGCATAACGACGAAAACACAACATGGGGTGCCAAGATGTTGTCCCGTAGTACTGCCCTGTGACACGCCCAGCAACAACATGCATCTGTTCTGCCGGCAGCAGTGATGCCTCCCCACACCATTAAGATCCATACGATCATGTCCAATGACGTTAACGCTCATGGAAACGTATCTCCGGGCGCCAAACCCTCCTAGGTCAAGGAAGTCCACAGTGAACCTCGACTCATCTGAGAACATTACGCGTGTTCCATCGGGCGATTATCCCAGGGATGATGTTGTCTGGCGTCATCAAACAGGGAATGACATGAGGACGCCGGGCGTAAGAGACTTTCCTGATGGTCTGGCCACTTCCAAGCCAGTATCCCTTAATGAGACCTTATCCTTGTTACCATGAAAGACAATTGCATGAATTTGTCCTGAGAACCCCTACCCATCCTGAATCCTGTCGGACCATAATCTGCTGATGACAGACTGGGAAAATTCATTGCCCTTGCCAAACGACCTGTCTTGTGCCAACCTGTAGCATGCCAAAGGCACGTAACCTCTCCTCCTGTGTTAGACGGGCGCATGGTCTCTGTTTAATTAACGACCAACCACTGATAATCTGATGCTTTCTTCAAAAATCTTCCTTTACAGTGGCTCTAACCTTCCAATTCAGAGTCATGCAAATTTGCACAACCCCTTGATCATCAATAGCATCCCGTAGATCGAGAGTGTCATTGATAAATTTCAGGAAATGCTTTCCTCAGTAAGGAACTATACAACATGGTTTCATTTTTGTATATGAAAATTTTGAAAAAAAAAGCTGCAAAATATAAATACCTAAAGTCGCCAGTGTCAGCAACATGGTGAGGTCAAGGTAGCACAATATGCTGCAAAGTGCTGCCCATTCCTATTTATATATTTTCCAGCCCTTGAATCCTCGCACACTCAATCACTCAGAGGTGACGTCACTCAAGTCTTTAAGGGTTCAGGGCTTGAGTCATTAGGGGGGAGAATGAGATTGGGCAAATCTAGTTTGGTGCCACCTTCTGGAGAAAGTTCACTGGCCATTTTGGGAAATTTCCTGCTGAGAAACTTGTTGTCCAAAATCAACTGCTAAGGATGGCAAATTTAAAGCTTCAAAACGTTTCAAAACATTTAAATCATTGTTTCGAAATGTTTTGAAACATTTCAAAACTTGCTCGCTCAACATTGGCATCCACTGGCAGAAGTTGTCATTGCAGCTTTTAATTATTGTTGGTGTTGATGTGCTGAAGCCCCCTCTTTCTAAAATCCAAAAATATTAATAGTTTTGACAGAGGCACAGTCAGTAAATTATTAATTTTTTGTACAATATGACTATTTCTTATTTTATGGCACAGTTTGTTTGTTTTGCCGTTAAATGTTCTCTTTCATTCATTCATTGAGAATGATTGTGTCAGGTCAGCCTTTCATATATGAATGGACTTGACAATTACAATTTTTGATTCTGCATAGTTGGTATTGCACCTCATTGTGATTACGCACATCAATAAAATGTGGTATAAAGATTTAGATTCAGAAACATTTTGCTCAAAGATTTTTATTCAGAGATAATATTTGTCAAGACATTTTTTTTTTCTGATTCAGCTGGCTTCTCTACCATCTGGAATCAAATTACAAGTTTGTTTAAACAGAAAAACAAACAAATAAACAAACACTAGCCAATACCCGTGCTACGCACAACTGATTGAATTAGCCCAGGGATACCCACTCTTCTCCAGAATGAGCCACAGTGGGTGCAAGCTTTCACTCTATCCAACCTGTCGCACACCTGATTCTACTAATCAACCCTTAGCTTTTGCCATAGATCCTTGATTAGTAGAATCAGGTGTGTAACTGCAACTAAGTTCGAAACCTGCCGCATTGTCTTTGTCACACAGTAAAACTGGTGTATTCGGAAAATTGACTCATTATTCAGTGGTTTCGGAAGAGATGTGTGAAATTACGCAAATCGCAAACTCAGTACTAGGTGCTTCAACTTATTGACACATTGAAAAGAGTACCTGGCAAGCGTTAGAAAATTAATCTCTCTCTCTCTTTCTCTCTCAGAAACTCAACGCAAAAAAACACCTGTATTTTCCCGTGGCATTTTAATACCTTTTCACGGTGGACTGATAGCGATCACGTGACGTTTCGAAACATCTCTCGAACACCGCGTCGGAACCGGAAGCGTTAAAACGTTTTGAAAACGTTCGAACTTCGGTGTTGAAATTGCCACCAATATCAACAGCAATGTGACATTTCAGACAGAGCAAAAGATGTAAAAAGGTGACTTTTGAAAATAAACTTCGCACAAAAAGTAAGGAAATTTGTATTTGGTAGAATATTTCTTTGTTGTAACAGTGCTTCTTGGTAATAAACCTGTTGGAAAGCCTGTTTATTTCCCTTTTAAATGGTGCCACATTTGTAAGGAACATGCATTTGTGGGATCAGCAGCAGAGCTGAGTATGTGGGTTGCGCCCATGAAAATTTGCCAAATCTTCTCTGCAAATGCCAAACAGCTTATTTTGCTGTTGCTATTGACTTGTTTTGAGCTTCTGGTACCCCCTGGTGCTGCCAATCAATTGTGAGCATGGGCCCTGCTGCAGTGGTCAGTAGGTGTCTGCTCCAGGAATCAGCATGCCACGTTTGACTGATCTGGATAGGGCCCGTGCGATAGGGCAACTTCAAGCTGGTTTTCCGCAAAACCAGGTTGCGGCATTGTTTGGAGTGAGCCCTAGTACCATCTCCAAACTGAAGGCCAAGTTCCATATAACGGGGGATGTCAGAGACAAGCCGCGAAGTAGGCGTCCCAAGAAGACGACACCCCAAGAAGACCGTTTCCTCACCCTGTCAGCACTTAGGTACCGTAGGCTGTCTTCTACAGATTTGCAGTCAAGGTTTTCGGGACGGTATGGCCGGCGGCTCTCTGCCCAGACAATCCGGAACAGACTGCACGCAGCCAATCTCCGGTCTCATAGGCTGCCAGGAGGCCTGCCATGACTGCCCTTCACCGTCAGGCCCATTTGCGCTGGTGTTGGCAACACGTGCATTGGAACCTGAACATGTGGAGGGATGTTATGTTCAGCGATGAGTCCAGATTCTGCCTACGGCAGTTGGATCAAAGGGTCAAAGTGTGGAGAAAATGCGGAGAATGCTATGCTGATTGCTGCACCGATAGAGTAACATCTTTTGGTGGAGGCAGTGTGATGGTGTGGGGCGGCATCTCCCTCCCTGGAAAATCAAGGCTTGTCATCATTGGAGGCAATCTCAATGCAGAGAGATAAGAGAGATGGGATTCTGCAACCACTAGCAATCCCATATCTCCACAGTCTGGGACCGAACTTCATCCTCCAAGATGACAACGCTCGCCCCCATAGAGCAGGGTTTATCAGAGACTACCTCCAGAATTTGGGAGTGGAGAGGATGGAATGGCCTGCCTGCAGTCCTGTCCTCAACCCCATTGAACACTTGTGGGATCAGCTTGGGCGTGCTGTTCATTCCAGAGTGACCAACACAACCACGTTGGCTGACTTGCGACAAATGCTGGTTGAAGAATGGGATGCCATCCCACAGCAGTGTGTGACCAAGGCTGGTGACCAGCATGAGGAAGAGGTGCCAGGCTGTTGTGGCTGTGTATGGTTCTTCCACACGCTACTGAGGCTCCTGATTGTTAAATGGATGAATTGTTAAATTGCCAATGTGTCTTGTTTCTTCAAACTTCAATCATCCAATCCACCAAACAAGAGTCAATGGCAAAATAAGCTGCTTGGCATTGGCAGAGAAGATTTGGCAAATTTTTCATGGGTGTAACCCACATACTCAGCCCTGCTGCTCATCCCACAAATGCATGTTCCTTACAATTGTGGCACCATTTAGAAGGGAAATAAACAGGCTTTCCAACGGTATAAGATTTATTCCAAGAAGCATTGTTACAACAAAGAAATAATCTACCAAACACAAATTTCCTTACTTTTTGTGCTAAGTATATATTATTACAAGAGAATTAATATTCTATTATTTTACCTTATAGCCTATATATAATCCATATTTTTACCCATTAAGCTCAAGGTCATTAGCCATGTGGTTATCATGAAGTTTAAAACGGATCTTGCTCAGGCAAATTTATGCACAATCTTTCAGAATAACAAACAGACAGGTTAATATTCTAAGATTTTACCTGTTATAGCTGGTTCTTTTCCTAATTTCATCCACGTTTGACAAATGAATTTGGTAAATTATCGTGCAACACCATTAGGGTGAAAAACAAAAAAGTAATCATTAGGTGAATGCTAATGTACTAGAGTCATTTTCACTGTCACGTTGCGGAGTTATCAGGCCTCGCCGTAACCGGTGGCACCGACGGTGATGGTGCCCTGTTCACTCGTCATGCTGCCCCTGAAAATCCCACTTAGCCAACGGCAGTCCACTGCCGTGCCCTCTCGCGGAATTGCCGTCGGTGCCCTCCTAGCAAAAAATTTCACATGTAAAACATGAAAAACACGTGTCATAGCAAGTAGTAAACGTGTTCACAGGATGTGTTGTGTATGTGAAAAGTGGCGTGTCAAAACGTGTGAAACACATGTACAGAAAACGTGTACAAAACACGTGTCAAACACAAGATTTACACGTGTATTTGACACGTGTAAAAAACACGTGTGAAACACATGATTTACACGTGTACAAAACACGTATCAAACACGATTTACGCATGTTCATTTCACGTGTACAAAACACATGTCAAACACAATTTGCATGTGTCCCTTACACGCGTACAAAACACGTGATTTACATGTGTACCTGACACGTGTACAAAACACGTGTGAGACACATGATTTACACGCGTACAAAACACGTATCAAACACATGATTCACACGTGTTCCTTACGTGTACAAAACAAGTGTCAGACATAATTTACACGTGTACCTGACAAGTGTACAAAACACGCATCAAACACATGATTTACGCGTGTTCATTACACATGTACAAAACACGTGTCAAACACATGATTTGCACGTGTACCTTACACGTGTACAAAACACGTGTCAAACACATTATTTACACGAGTTCATTACATGTGTACAAAACACGTGTAAAACACATGATTTACACGTGTTCCTGACACGTGTAAAAAACACGTATCAAACATAATTTACACATATACCTAACACGTGAACAAAACACGTGTCAAACACATGATTTACACGTGTAACTTACACGTGCAACTCATGTGTTTGACGTGCTTTGTTCACGTGTTAGGTACATGTGTAAATCATGTGTTTGACACGTGTTTTGTACACATTTTCTGTGCACGTGTTTTACACGTGTTTTCGACACGCCACTTTTCACGTACACAACACGTGTTGTGAACACGTGTTTACTACTTGCTATGACACGTGTTTCTCACGTTTCACACGTGAAATTTTTTGCTGGGTATTCATCGGACATCGGCAAAAAATGGAAGGCGCAAGACGCAAGACATAAACCAATATGCCAACAGCGCGTATGCCTACGCATATGCCACTATCTATCGGGCGGGAATATATTGGTTCTACTACCAAAAATTTCTGCTAAATGTCCACTATAGCCCCCGGCAAATTCTAATCGCAACTGGCGCAATTAAGATGAAAAGGCAGCATTATTTATAACAAAATTTTTTTTCTATTTTTCCTTGCAGGTTGGAACAACCAAGAAGGTGAAATGACTCGCAAGTCAGGAATTAATAAAAAGCAGAACAAATCTATGGAGTGACATTTTCTTTTCTGTAGAAATGAAACAAATCATGTAAAGAAAAAATATTGGTATAAAATCGCCTTAAATGATTTTATGTGGTTTTTTTTAACCATTATTACACGCGAGGGTGTGCTTGACCGTCATTCTTGTCACGACAGTGATGCGGCCAGGAACGAGGCACTTGCGCCAATTTGGGCTTATGTTTTCATGACATTGTGATTTCCCAAAACTGAATAAATACCGCACATTGCAACACAAAACTGCTTTGCTAGCTCAATCATGTTGTAACTAGAATATCCGCAGGGAAAATACATTTTTCAGGGACTGATAGTTATACTTCTGCCGATATCTCAGTCATTTTTAAGCTAACAGGTGCCGTGACGACTCAGCTGATCTTTATTGAACGAACTTACATTGACGGTTATATTTAATTATAGGCAACGGCTTTCCAGTGTCGGCACCAGAACAAAAATCTGTCTTTAAATAAACTCACCAGCAGATGTTTCATTTCAGCTGGGGGTGTGTCACTCCAATTTCACATTAGCTCCGATTAATGTGGCCAAGCAGCAAAAGTAACCTGTAACATGAAGGCTGAATAGAGTTTTCAACCCCACCTTTCGGGGGCTTTCACTAATCATCTTTTCAGGCCATTATCAATTTACCTCTGAAATAAAGACGACAGTTTTCACAGATGTGTTGATTTATTAAATGTTCATTTCAATGTACAAATGCAAACAAATTGAAAAATTAATTAAATCAATGGCCTAGGCAACTAAGATAGGCGGAGCAATATTTTCAGTGATGAGGTATTTTTCATTTGAGCACAGGCTACCCGTACTGTCTTGCTCATTTGAGAACATTCTAAATGTCTAATTGACCAATCAGATTGCTTGGTCGGGTCTATATGTTGTATAATTTTCTGAAGTGAATTCGTTTAGGAATTGCTGGAAAACAAAAAGATTTGTTTTCAAATCTTCCATTGTCGGCCTGTCTTGGTCAACGTGTGCTCCCCGGTGATCATCCAATCAGTCCAGCGACGACAGAGCCCGTCCTTGAAGGGTTTGTCAAGCGGCTGAAGAAGGGACGTCATACCCCCGGGAATGACCACCAGATCGACGTTCATCTGACGCATCAAGCACCAGTAAACTGCGCCGTCTGTTGAACCCTGCGACACGTCTACCCCATACACACCGGAGCCAATCATCGACGAGACCCTCGTCCATCCAGCCTTTGTGTTGCGCTCTGACAATGATGCCGGCCGGGAACTTCTCCTTCGGTAATGTCTTCCTCTTGAAGATGACATAGGGAGGCAGCTTCCCTCTGCCCGCGGTGCACGAGAGCATCATCGTAAAGTGATCCTTCTTGTGACCAGTCGTGGCGATGCTGATTGACTTAGTCCCCTTTGCCGCTACGGTGACGTTACGTAGAATATCAAAAGTGAGCGGGGTTTGGTCAGCGTTGCCTATTCGTGAGAGGGGGTAATCGTGCTGGCGACGCATCTTAATGATGAATCTCTGGAAGTTCGTGACCTTCTGGTCAACGTCGTCTGGGAGGCGTTGGGAGATGTGGGTGCGTCGGCAAACGGAGAGACCGTGCCTTCCCATGAAGCGGCAAGCCCAGTGCTGACTGGCCTTGAAGTCTTCGATGCCGGTTGCATTAGCGATGACCCTGGCCTTCAGTCGGAGAGCGGTTGTGGAGATGGCGCAACCTTCTTGACGCTTCTCTGTAACCCATGCGACGAGCTGCTCCTCCATCTCAGGCCACTTGGCTGTCCTCCCCCGACGCGCCTTCTGCTGCTTGGGTGCTTGTGAAAGCTGCTGTTTCTCTGCCCTCCATCGGCGTACGTTTGACTTGGCAATGTCAAATCTTCTTCCTGCTGCTCGGTTTCCCTCCGATTTGGCGACTTGGATGACCTTGAGCTTGAACGCAGCTGAGAACGACTGGTGAGGCATCTTGAGTAGAAGTGAGATGTGTTCACTATGACAACTCGGTAAAGAGTGACTTCTCATCACTTTCCCCTAGGCTTTTATAGAAAAACTTGTGGCGGCAATATCTTTGAAGGAATAAGTTGTTGATAGCAGAGGGATCCTATGTTGAGACGTCTTAAAGGTGATGGAAGGGTGCGCGGATGTCAACAGGCGGCAGCGCGCAGTGATACGAAGGAAGATAAAATAGCGCTGAGAGATAGTGAGGTCTGACTTTATTCAGGGGTTGGTTTTTGTGATGCAAATGGATTACTCTTTTGAACGCATATTGTTTTTGGAATCAAAACTTTTTATTTTTGTGACCCCAGCACAGTAGCCAGAACTACTTCTGACGACACCAAAACCGGGCCAGAACTCCGCTCACGGGGCGCAGAAGGGGGGAAAGTCACTGTTTATGCACGACACTGCTAATGAGGATGTCATACAACTTCATGTCAAAAAATCCGAACTATCCCTTTAATCACTCTCTATTGTTTCGCCCGGAAGGATTAACGCGTCATTTAAATGATTCAATGGAACATGTCGGTTCATACATTCTCATTTATCGTCAAGAAATGTCAATTTTCATAGAAGCAGAATACAACAAATGACACTGTTAATGCAGAGAATATAGCCATCAACGAAAGGTAAGTTCATTGATTGTAGTTTATGTAACTCGGTCACAATCATTTACCATGAGTGAGAGGTAAGACGGTAGCTTGGAAAGCCTTGCGCCGTAGATGCGTGCACGCTACATAATGGACTACAGGACAGTGTGCATGTTTTTGCATGCATCAGAGTGATACGTATACATTGCATTGGGAAGTTATTTGCGGAGTTGCAGGGAACACTTTGAAAGGCACCTGCCGTGCTGGTGCTGAGCTGTAACCAAATGCCACATTGCACAATAAAGCTGCACTAGGGTACTTAGTAAGCTCGAGCTGCTTAGTTCTCGAGACAAGTAAATGGCGCGTCAGACAGGACTTCTATCCCGCAATTAAGCCTCTATCCCTCTCTGTCTGCATTCTACCATTGTAGCTCCATGCTTCTACGATGGTTATTTGCATTAACATTATCATGGAAAGTGAAATGTGAAAAAGTTCATTCATAGATAAAAATTAAAATCCTGCATTTAAAAAATGTTGAATCGATCATTTTTTCCCCATTTATTAAGCTGTGCAAACTCACATGCGCATATAGCCCCAGTTTGACCTTATAAAATCGGGTGTACGTTTGCATGTATGTCGGAACTTTTGCCGCGATTCTGTTTTTCCCGTATATAAGGCGCATCCCCAACTTTCTATATTTCCCGACGTAAAAACAAGTGCACCGTATACACGGAACTTTACAGTACTATTTTAACATAAAAACATGGATGACAGCTGCTAACATTCCATCACCCTCCAGGTGACTTTCATGGTCTTGGTCCAATTCTTCCACTAGTCTATGAGGTGGTGCAGGTCCATGTGTGTGCTTATAGGCTGTGCATGCATGTGCATGGAGCGCAGAGCAACAATGAATATTTGTGAATATTTTCATCAGGATTTAAGAAGACTGTGTGCCTTGAACATACTCCATTCAGTATATTTGACACTGGGCCTCATGCAGGAAGCGATATAAGAACAAATTTTTTATTATTGTTCGTATCCCCGATTTTTTCTTATTTTGTTCTTACCCATTGATTTCTGGGATGCACCAATGTTTTCTTATTTTAGCTCTCCTCTTAGTAAGAGAAATTTTAACAAGTGGTCAAGAGCAGTCTTACCGAGACAAGAGAAAACAGAAAACTTATCTCTGTCCACAAATTGCTTGTCCAATGCACAGAAACACAAGTTTTAAAACCTAGACATTAAAAATGCATCATACAATCAAATTTTGATTGTTTTACGTTTTTGAGAAATTAGAATGATTTTATTATTTAATTCTTGGGCTAAAGAGTTTGGCCAGTTGATCCTAATTAGGACTAAGTTAAAAAAACCCTTGGATACTTGCGTGCGTTCTGCTTCTGAATGGCTTACCTATTGCTGTTGGACGCTTTGGCCAACCAGGCCTTGCACAGTGAGCGCCGATCTGTTTGCTGAGACAGAAGAATGGCTACTCGTATCAAATGTGAAAGCAACCGTACTTGAGCACGGAAGATTACTGTTATGTGTTACAGCTGTCTTGTTCTAACAAATGCAGCGGCGAAAAGATATCTCCATTCAAACGAAGAAATTCAATGCTTGGATGAAGAAAGGAGCGCTACTTTGGCTGTCAGCAGTAACGTAGACTGGAAGGCCTTATTGGAGACTCCCAATCACCTTCTTTCTTGTCTTAAGTGTGTCCGCCTTTATGTATATATAAATATATATATTTTTTTCTCTCTTTTATAATAATGTGTTGTGTATATAGTGTGTCTGTGCAGGGAGCCTGTCACTTTAAACATTTAAACTCACATGTCTACCTGCACAACCTATGACAGGTATAGGGTAACCTATATCACTCCCTCCCCTAGCCCTTCCTCTGTTTGAAACACTCTGATGAAGGCAGAAGCCGAAACGCGTTAGTGTTTTATTAATCCACATGGATAAGCCACTTTAATAAAGGCTTTTTTAAATTTTGATGGAAGAGTGCCTTGTCATTTTTCTTTTTTGAGGAAATTCAATGCTTGCTTGAAATGTAGGCGGACAAAAACATACAATCACAACTGGATACTACTCGCAAAAACTTGGAGATTTATGGAATAATTCGTGAGTAGTTACATCTGCGTGGTTATCACAGAATAATAGATCAGTGCCGTGACAAACTAAAGAAAACGCGGCTGCGATATTTCAAAGTGCGGGACGCAGTGCGGAAGTCTGGCAGCTCAAGTTATGAGATAGAGAAATTTTCGTGGTATGAGGCAGCAGACAGCATAATCGGCCAAAAATGCAAGGGCGAAAGAATTCTGTAGGCAACATCCATCGAATTTTTATTTTTCGGCTTACCTTGATGTTAGGGTACCTAGAGAAAGATTCAGATATGTAAAAACATTAAGCATTCAGTCAATATAATTTTGTGTGTAATTTTTCGTGGTGCTATATGTGGTAATCCATGTTACAGATGACACACCGGGTTGCTAGGGCACGCACAGCATATGTATTCCTGATATTAATACAACGTATTCAAGGTTAATATTCTAAACCCCCTTCTCAATAATAAAACCCCCCAAAATATATTGGCGCCTCCTTTTAAAATCGTTCCCTATATAAAACCACCTAGGTGCATACTGCAACGAGCTGTTTTGGAATTTTGACATGTATGCAAGTGTACTCGGGTACGGCACGATATTACTAGTGTGAAAACTGACCAGCGGGGGAGAGGGTGGGGAGGGACAATCATACTGTGGCACAGAACAGAACAATCGTACCCAGTGTGAAAGCGCCCTAGATTGCCACGAGCAGTTGGCTCTTAGCACATGGCACGTCACTTGCCCTTACATGGTGGAGGAGAGTATTTGGTGGAACGACAGATAGGAGATTGGGGCGAATGAGATGTTGTTAGGACTTGATCTGTGATTGTGCAAACGTTGAGAGCCCCAGGTGGCGAGACTCAGGGTGGGGCTCACGTCTCTCGTCAGAGTCCTTGTAGGCTCCTAAGCCCCTTGGGGTCCCAGGTGGTGGCTGTTTCTTTCTTCTTTCTTGGAGGGGGGGAAGGGTGGGAGGGACGTAGAAGCGAGACGAGCGGGGATTGTGGGTGGTATATATAGGCGTAAGGACGAATAGGAAGGCGCATTGGGAGTGGTCCTGTTCATTAACCTACGTTATTGGGAGCCCCTTTAATGAATTTTGGACCACTCCCAAAGTGGAGGACAGTATTCGGTGGAACAATGAATAGGAGATCGGGGCGAATGAGATGTTGTAAGGACTTAGTCTGTGATTGTGCGAACGTTGTGAGCCCCAGGTGGGGTGGGGCTCTCGTCTTTCGTCGGAGTCCGTGTAGGCTCCTAAGCCCCGAAAAAGTGTTATGAATCAGCGAGAGATGGGCTCTACGTACGTCGTCATTATTGCGAATATAGCTTGCGTTAGAGTTTGGTGTCCAGCGGTCGAGAATTTTAATTAGGTAATCCGGAACTCCTTGCTTGGATGCTGTAGGTGGCGCCGATGCGAAAGGAATGCCCGGAGAAGTATTTGGGCGGAATATGGATCTAATTAGAACATGACGGAAATGGTGGAGGAACCTGTGCGAGTGGTGACGGCCCCGTGTCGGTCGTGAATAGTGGGTCCTGGGGAGAAGCGTGGTTATTGTACCTCGAGGTGATGTAGTTTGATATTGGCTTGAACGGACAGAGGGCAGAGTCTAGGCGAAATATGAAATAGGCTGAGAAATGCCAAACTGATCCGGTTTACTTCTTTTTATCTTGAACATAAGTAGAATGAGATGTCGTTTAGGCCGGCATGACAAGAAGAATTGTAATTAGCAGAGAGTGGAGTGAACTCGGAACATCTTGAGAAACGTAAGGCTAATAGGAACACAGCTTCTAGAGTGGAATCTGTTGATGGACAATGGTACCCTGAGCGCAGTGCCGGGTCTGCCGTCAGAGGTAAACATTTAGTCAGAGCAGGAGGTTCTTGTTTACGTAAACCTTTCGGTAGTGTTTGTACGTGAGAATGGGAAATTGACAAGCACGGATATCTAGTGGCCAGTTTGACGAAGAGGTTGATGCCGCTGAGGTAGACTTGTATCGAGGCTGGTCAAACGCGGTGTACAGACTGAATGTACGAAATAAAGCTTGTGATGGAAACGACGTCGAGGGCGGGGAATGGCAGTAGGAGGGCTGAGTGGAATTTCTCGTATTGCTTCCATCTTGCGAGGGATGAGGAAAGTGGGCGTGGAGCAAACCAGTTTCGAATGGCCTCTCGGGATAAAGTGGTGGATGGCTCGAGTTGCGGAGTCAGAGGTAGACGGTCGCGGAAAATGGGGGAACTGGAGTGGGTGAATGTCCAAGTGCGGTGCTAAGCGTCTGAATCTTTCCCAGGAGAAACGAGAGAGGGCGTCAACGATGACATTTTATGGTCGGGAATATGTGCAGCTTTAAGCACGGTCTGGTGTTTATGGAAATTAGGGTTAGTTTCCTGAGGAATGGCATGAATGAGAGGGAGTGGGAACAGCCTTTGTTTGCGATGTCTACTGTGGTCGAGTTGTCATCCTGTACGGTTATACATTTGGCGGCCCGTTCGTGACCCCAAATGAGGGAGGAAACGATGATGGGATATGGTGAGGCGAACAGCGATGTATTAGCGCCCCTTCCAGGAAAGGTCAAAGGAACCCCCAAAAACGTGGGTCGAGTGGGACAACCCCAAGCGTTTGCAATATCAGCTTAAGCTAACCAGATGCTGTGACCGGCGAGGTGGATGAGAGTAGTGAAACGAAGGACAGTCAGTAAAGGGTTAACCACTGTTGGGCAAGCGGCCAATCGGATTGCACGTACCGACGTTCTTGAGTGTGGAGATGGCAGATCAACGGTGTGCAGGCGAGGCGGGATGGTGGATTGCGAGACTGAAAATCGGCCGAGAGTGTAAACCTTGCTGCTGCGAGTGGCCGTGAGGTGGACACGCATAGTTTTCGTGAATGTTTGCCGACAAGGCAAAGTGCACCAATAAACGAAGCGCTAGCGGGCTGCACCACTGCAAGTGGCCGTGAGGAGGATACGCGTAGTATCCGTGAATGTTTCCCGGCGAGGCAAAGTGCACCTTTTAATAACCGAAGCGCTAGTGAAGCGCTAGTGAGCCACGCCACTGCAAGTGGCAGTGAGATGGATACGCGTGCAGTCTCCGTGAATGTTTGCCGACGAGGCAAAGTGCACCCATAGCCGAAGCGCTAGAGAGCTGCGCCACTGCTAGTGGCTGTAAGGTGGATACTCGTGCAGTATCCGTGGATGTTTGCCAACGAGGCGAAGTGCACCAATAACTGAAGCGCTACCGAAGCGCTAATGGGCTGCGCCAATACGAGTGGCCGTGAGGTGGAAACGCGTGCAGTATCCGTGAATGTTTGCTGGCGAGGCAAAGAATATTAGCATTTGTAATGATTTGACAATTTTGGAATAAACATTGCAATCATTCTACAGCACCATAAACATATGATGTTTAATTTGCAAAGAATGCGATGTGCATACAGTTGCAATCAAAATTTTTCAACCCCCGTTGCAAATTAGGTTTACTGGCAAAATTTATACACTTTCAGCTGTTTGCAATGAACAAATCAAATAATAACAATTCAAATGGCTGAACACAACAAATATTAAAAGTGGCTTCTCCAAATTTAACGCAAAATGCCACTTTTAATGACTACTGCAGGCTTAAAATTATTCAACCCCTTCATGACGAGCATCTTTAATACTAAGTAGAACACCCTTTTGCCGCTATGACCTGCTGGAAATGTGATACATAGGCAGATATCAGCTTTTGGCAGCATTCCCAAGGAATCTTAGCCCAGTTCTCATGGACAATGGCCTCCAGTTCACTAATATTCTAGGGTTTGCATGCTGCAACTGTGTTCTTCGAATCCTACCAAAAATTTTTATGGGGTTCAAGTGAGGCAATGGTGATGGGCACTCTAGAATCTTCCCAGACTTCTTCTGAAACCAAGCCTTAGTGGATGTTGAGGTATGCTTAGGATCACTGTCCTTTTGGAAGGTCCAATGATGCCTAAGCATCAGCTTCCCTACAGATGGCATGACATTTTCTCCTTGGATATCCTGGTACTTGATTGAATCCATCTTGCCCTATTTTGCAGATTTCCAGTGCCAGAGGAAGCAAGGCAGCTGCAGAGCATCAAAAAGCTCCCACAATTCTTCATTGTAGGCAGGGTGTACTTTTCAGCATGTGCTTCTTTATTTCTCCTGCAGATATACCACTGATTCATACGCCTGAAAAATTCCAGTTTTGTTTCATCACACCACAGACTAATATCCCCAAACTTCTGTGGCTTATCTATATTGTTTTGAGCATATTGGAGCTTGTGGATCAGTTGTGGTGAATGTCTTGGAGACCTTCAATGTTTAGTATGCGCCCTACTGTGCAAACTGAAACCCCAGTGCCTCCTGCCTCCAAGTCTCGCTGCGGGTCTCCTGCAGTCACTCGAGGGTTTTGACCACACGTCTCCTCAGGAATCTGGTGACAGCCATTGATGGCTCCCTCTTTCTGCCACATCCTGGTACTGTAGCCACTCTTCCGTTAACTCTGAACTTGTGAACTATGCTTCTAACTGTATCTCTATGAAAATTCAGTGTCTGTGCTACCATTTTGTATCCTTTTCCTTGTTTGTGCCAGGCAATGATCTCCTCTATTAGCTTTTTGGACAATTCTTTTGACGGCCATATTTCTAATATGCAATCAAATGTCACTGTCAACAAACCCCAAGCAGGTGCAAGTATTTGATGTGTTCTATCGCATGCAAACCTGATGCAACTAAGTAAGCTCTTGATTAGTTGCATTAGGTATGCTTGAGACAACACCTGATTTGCAAATATGTTCTTATGAGGGATTCTATTTGGGGGGTTGAATAATTTTGAGACTGCAGTAGTCATTTAAAAAATGGCATTTTGTGTTAAATTTGGAGAAACCACTTGTAATATTAGTTGTGTTGAGCTATTTAAAATGTTCCTGTTTAATTTGTTTGTCACAAACAGCTGAAAGTTTGTAAATTTTGCTATTAAACCCAATTTGCAATGGGGGTTGAATAATTTTGATTGCAATTGTATATAGCAAGAGTTGCTCAGACTAATTGGTAGAACCGACAAAAGTCTAATTTAACGTCTAACGGCGAACTCGGCTCGCACGATCTCCTCAGAACGAGTGGAGGTCAAGTGTTTTAGCTGTGCGGGGTCGATGACGGTTTGGATTTTTTTTTTATTATTTAACGACTAAAATATGAATGCAGAAATAGGATGGTTGAATGAGCTGGGCCAGGTCGACGTGCATACCCGATAAAATCTGTTGTCTAAGTGTGGGGGATAATAACGAAGGGTTTGGAATAGGCTACGAGGGGCGTATGGGAGGTAGGGCGGTGGCTAGTGTGTGCTGAAACTGTGGTGAGGGGGAAACTACGAGGGGCCAAAGTAGTTGATGGGAGGGGCGGACCTGTAGGAGGAAGCACAGAATTAGTGACATGGGAAACGGGTAAGGGGCGGGGTGCGGGGAAAGATAGTGCGGTAGGGAAGAGACGAGCGGATGAGGCAACAACGGGTGCTTCTTCGGGTGTAGGTGGCTGAACACCGGAACTGCTGGAGCCTTGGAGAATTCGGTTGTGGGCTGCAGGAGCGCAGGAGCTGGGTTTCGTCCGGCGTAAGGGATGGGGGCGGGGAGACGCATGTGCACGGGGCAGAAGTGCAGCCTGCGAACACAGGAATGAAACGGAATGAAAAGAGACCAAAGAGGTCGTAAACGGAGGGAGCAGGCACGGGGGGGAGGGGACTGGCTGGTTTGCGGAAGGAGTGACTTCCGCCGAATCTGGAGCAGGGAGGACGTCGCCGAGCGTGATGACGTTGGTGGTGGGGGACGTTGATCGTGGAACCCGGAAGTGCTGTGTGGTCTGCACACGTCCGGTCTGCGCATGGGGAGGATAACCTGCATTGCCAGGGGAGTCGTGTATAGTTTTTTAGTAGTCTGGCCTTGTTGTCCACTTTTGCCAACTACAACCCCAATTCTGAAATAGTTGGGACAAAGTGTAAATTGTGAATAAAATCAAAACGTAATGACTTTCAAATCACGCCAGCCAGTATTTTATTGACAATCGAACAGAGATAATATAGCAAATCTTGAAACTGAGAAATTTTGCAATTTTATCCACAAAATGAGCTCATTTCAAATTTGATGGCTGCTACAGGTCTCAAAAAAGTTGGGACAGGGGCCTGTTTACCATGGTGTAACATTTTTAACACAGAGTGGAGGCGTCTGGGCGTTGAGGAGACAAGTTTCTTGAGTTAAGTCTTTGGAATTTGATCCCACTCTTGTTTAATACAGGCTTCCAGCTGCTGGAGAGTTTTGGGTCTCCTTTGACGGACTTTTTGTTTAATTATGCGCCAAATGTTCTCAATCAGTGAAAGATCAGGACTGCAGACAGACCAGTTCAGCACGTGGACTCTCCTACTACAAAGCCATGCTGTTGTAATAGCTGCAGTATGTGGTTTTGTATTGTCCTGCTGAAATACACAAGGCCTTCCCCGGAATAGATGTCGTCTGGAGTGGAGCATATGTTGCTCTAAAACCTTTATATACCTTTCAGCATTCATGGTGCTTTTTAAAACATGCAAGTGTCCCACACCATGTGCACTAATGCATCCCCATACCATCAGAGATGCTGGCTTTTGAACTGAATGCTGGCAACAGGAGGGGTGGTCTTTCTCCTCTTTAACCCTGAGGATACGACGCCCATGATTTCCAACAAGAATGTCAAATTTGGACTCGTCTGACCACAGGACACTTTGCCACTTTGCTACTGTCCATTTTAAAAGAGGCTTAGCCCACAGAACACAGCGGCGCTTCTGGATCATGCTCAACAATGGCTTCCTTTTGGCATGATAGAGTTTTAGGTGGCATCTGTGGATGGTACGGCAGACTGTGTGTACAGACAGTGGTTTCTTGAAGTATTCCTAAACCCATTTAGTAATGTCAATGACAGAATCATGCCGGTGAGTGATGCAGTGGCGCCTGAGGGCCCCAAGATCACGGGCATCCAGTAAAGGTCTTGGCCTTGTAAACTACGCATAGAGATTTTTCCAGTTTCTCTGAATCTTTTGATGAGGTTATGCACTGTCGATGATGAGACCTTCAAAGCCTTTGCAATTTGACGTTGAGGAACATTGTTTTTAAAGTATTCCACAATTTTTTTTTCAAAGCCTTCACAGGTTGGAGAGCCTCTGGCCATCTTTACTTCTAAGAGACTCAGCCTCTCTAAGACATCCCTTTTATAGCCAATCATGTTACACACTTGATGCCAGTTAACTTATTTACTTGCTAAATATTCTTTCAGCTGATTCTATTATATATTAATTGCTTTTTTCAGCCCTTTTTTCCCTGTGTCCCAACTTTTTTGAGACCTGTTGCAGCCAGAAAATTTTAAATAAAATTTTGTGGATAAAAATTTAAAAAGTCTCAATTTCAACATTTGAAATGTTATCTATGTTCTATTGTAAATAACATGTTGGCTCATGTGATCTGAAAGTCATTGCATTTTGATTTTATTCACAATTTACATTTCGTCCCAACTATTTCGGAATTGGGGTTGTGCATATCTACTACACAAATGGGCAAGTATCCCGTGATTTGTTCCTGGCCAATGGGGTGCCACAGTTTGAGCAAACGTTCAGAACGTAATTCAACGGAAGCCAATTAGTGATCTAAATTGCCGTTGGCTATCTCTGTGCTACCGGTTCTACATAGCGGGTCACTATCAGCTTGCTAGGTGCAAGCCTCAAAATGAATGGATAACAGTGAAAAGCCATTATATTGCCATTTAGCTGGCTAGCTAGCATTTATGTGTGATGAATCTAACTAGCTATGCCAGAGATCTACCTGACCTGCCAGCTTGTTGGGTAATTAAATCTCCACATAGCTAAATTGATACAAAACAGTAAATGGTTAGTTTACTAAGTAAGTAAGTAAGTAACTCTTTATTTATATAGCACTTTTCACAGCTCAAAGTCACAAAGTGCTTCACAGGAAATAAATACATCAGAAAAAAAAAAAAACATCAGAAATGCAGTCAATACAATCATCAGGACTGTACAGTGCCACATATTGCAAACAATTTATGACTGCCCAAACGCCTGCCTGAACAGGTAAGTTTTTAACTGGCCTTTAAAAGCATGTACCGAGCGACAGGTTTTCAATTCCATGGACAGGGAGTTCCAGAGCTTTGGGGCCACAGACTGGAACGCTTGGTCACCTCTGGTTTTCAGCCTCGTCCGAGGTACGATGAGGACCCCCTGGTCAGAGGACCTCAGTGACCGGCTGGATACATAGGGCTTGAGAAGCTCACAGATGTAAGGGGTGCCTCTCATGGAGGGCTTTGTCAGTCAGCATCAGGATTTTAAACTGGAACTGAAAGGCCACAGGGAGCCAGTGCAGGGAGGCCAGGATGGGAGTAATATGACATGACTTACGTGCCCTAGTGAGCAACCTAGCAGCAGCATTTTGAACGAGTTGTAAACGGTTCAGAGACGTTTTGCTGAGGCAGATGAACAGTGAGTTGCAGTAGTCGAGCCGGGATGATATAAATGCATGAACAGCCATTTCCAGTTCTGATTATGTGACAATGGACCTGAGTTTTGCTGTATTTCTTAGATGGAAAAAGCATGTGCGAGTTAGAGATTTAACATGTTTTTCGAGATGGATGGTGTGGTCAAAAATGACTCAGAGGTTTCTTGAATCAGATCTGATGTTATCTGCTAGTGACCCCATGTGGTTAACCACCTTGGGGACCACTGTATCAGCAGCTATAATGAGTACCTCAGTCTTGTCTGCATTAAGTTGGAGGAAGTTGTTGGTCATCCAGATCTTAATGGCAGACAGACGCTCATGAAGAGCATTGATTTTCTCGATTTTATAGGGTGTGAAAGACAGATACAACTGGATATCATCCGCATAACAGTGATATGAGATACCATTGAATTTACTGATGATATGGCCGAGGGGAAGTATGTACAGAGCAAACAGAATGGGAGCTAAGACAGAGCCCCGGGGGAGTCCACACAACAAGGGAGCAGGGTCAGAAGCGAAAGGGCCAGCTACTGAGAAACTTCTCTCACTGAGGTCGGAGGCAAACCATTCCAGGGCACTCCCAGAGACACCCACCCACTCCCTAAGCCTATCTAGCATGATATTGTGGTCTACAGTATCGAATGCTGCACTCAGATCTAACAAAACCAGTACCAAGCATTCACCTGCATCTGAGGCCATCATGATGTCGTTGGACACTCTGAGAAGGGCTGTTTCTTGCGTCGAGTGCTGCTGCCGGAAACCAGACTGAAACTTATCTAAAAGTCCTTGGTTGGTCAAGAAAGAAGTTGGCTAGCTACAACTTTCTCAAGGAGTTTAGATATAAATGGGAGTTTGGAGATGGGCCTGTAATTTCTGAGTAGGGCAGGATCTAAGTTTGGTTTTTTAAGTAAAGGCTGTACAGTGGCCTGTTTAAAAAAGGATGGGACACAGCCTGACTCAAGAGAGGTGTTGATAATGGATACCAAGCTGGGGCCAACAGAGCCAATCACTTCCTTTAGTACTGAAGTTGGTAAGATGTCTAGAGGACTGGCGGAGGAATTCATGGTGCTCACTAACTCAGTTAAGTCTTGCAGTCTGATACAAGAGAAGCTACTCAGCAAAGCCTGCCTGCGTGAACAAATGGGAGGAGGGGCGAGGGAGGGGATGATGCAAGCCTTCACATCGGCAACCTTATTTACAAAAAAGGACGGAAATGATTACAGTCCTGATTGGAATAGACAGGGACTGGGGGAGGGAGGGCTGAAAATGTGGTTGATAGTTTGAAATAAAACACTAGGGTTTCGCTTACTAGAAGTGATCAAATTAGCAAAATATGTAGCCCTCGCATTCTTAACCAGAGCATTAAACTCCGTTAACAGATCTTTAAGATAAAGACGGTGAACCTGGAGGTTGGTGGATTTTACAAAGCCGTTCTATTTTTCGAAATTTGCGCTTGAGACTGCGGATCTGGTTGTTCACCCAGGGGGAGGAGTTTACAGGCTTGGTGCTACGAGTTACTACGGGGACAATTTCATCTAAAATTGTGGAACAGTGGGAGTTAAACGCTTGAACCAGACAATCTACATCATCAGAAGAGGACTGAGCTAGACCTACACTGCTGTCAAAAGCAGCGGAGAATTTCTCTGCCGAGAGACTGTTAAAAATGCGTGAACTTTTCACACGCATCCCTGGTGGAAAGTTAGCATCGAATGACAGGTTGAATAAAACACTTTTGTGGTCGGTTACAGGCACGTCATCAGTGCTAACATTCACGACAATTAGACCAAGTGTAAACACCAAATCCAAAGTGTTACCCTCAATATGCGTAGGACCGGTTATATGTTGCTTTAAGTTAAAAGACTCGGTAACATTTAAAAAGTTTACAGCAAAGCTGTTTGTGCAGTCGTTCACATGTATATTGAAATCCCCGGCCAGGAGGATTCTTTCATATTGAATAATGGAAGTTAAAAACTCACTAAAATCAGACAAAAAAAGCACCATTTATGCCAGGAGGACGATAAATTATAAAGCAGTGGAATGGGTTAACGCGACCAATTTTAATCATCAATGCTTCGAAGGAAGAGAAAAATCCAGTGCTCACTGTGCGGGTTGTAAAACAGTCCCTGTTAACCATGGCTAGCTCCCCTCCATGGCCCGTGGTCCGCGGGGCGCAGGAGAAAGAGCAGTTTGGAGGGCAAAGTTCGTTCATTGAGACAGAGTCCTCTACTTTCTGCCAGGTCTCTGTCAGAAGCATGCAGTCCAAGTCTTTGGTGACGAAGAAGTCGTTCAGTATGAATGATTTGTTGGCTATGGACCGGGCATTTAGTAATCCAAAACTGATGTGGTTGGATCCAGCTCTACCAAACATGGAGGACCGAGGTAGCGAACGCAGACACCCAGGCACTGAAGCCACACTGGCGCGAAGCACTGTACTGCTCCCCGGATGCAAACACCCAGGCACTGAAGCCACACTGGTGTCGTTCCGGCGTCGTTTTGCTGGGGCAAACGCAGGTAGCTGTGACGGCGAGGAAGGGAGGATAGGCCGAAGACAGGACAGCCTCACTGGGACTGCTGCCAAGGAAGAGATGAGTTGTACGGAGGAAAAATGGCATCGTAACCTGCGTAATAGTACCGTAGCTCCAGCTCGGCTTCCCCTTCTCCTCGCCTGCTGGATGCGAGCGCAGTTGGTACTTGGAGACCAGATTATGTTCGGGAGTTGACAGCGCAGAACGAGGTGAGGGTTCCACTGTCCAGATCGATAAGACAGCGAGTTTGCCACAGACACGCCAATGTTCAGCAGAGTTCGGCGATCGTATAAAATAGCCGGTTTTACATGACATAAACAAAGTGACAGAAACAAGGACAGAGCGAACAGCACTAGTAACAAGCAACTGGCAGCCAGCATAGGCGCGGCCATCTTGCTACCCTTTGCTGCTTACTCCTTAAGGAAGCTTACTGTCACTTAGTTATTTAGCAAGCTAGCAGCATGATTGTGCACCAAATATAACTAGCTATCAAAATTGCTAGCTTGCTAGTTCGCTAGCCTAGCTAGCGAGCTAGTTAGGTCAATAAAAACAGTGAATATCCATTAGTTAGCTAGTTAACTAGCATTCAGCCACGAGCATTTCACTAGCTGGCATTTAGCTACATGCACTAAATATGATGTAAGCCAACTACCGAAGTCTGTCAACTAGCTCGCTGACTAATTTGCCAGCTAACAGTTTGCTTGCTTAGCTAACCTTACTTGGTGAATATGAATCACTAGGAACAGTGAATCGCGATTATTATGGTATTTAACTAGCATTAGATGAGCAAGTAGACGTGAATTAGCTATGCTGCTGGGTCAGTCATGCATTGACAAGGCTGATTAGCTCGAATGCTAACTAATTAGCTTAGTCTAACCAGGACAAAAATACCCATGGCAAGGTGCTAAGAAATTTCTAACACTTTGTAAACTCACTCTACCCAGGAACCCAGAGGATCAAGGGACATGTAGTTTTTAGACTACAAACTCTAATTCCAATGGAGTTGGGACGATGTGAAAAACGTGAATAAAAACAGAATACAATGAGTTGCAAATCCTTTTCGACCTATATTCCATTGAGTACACTACAAAGACAAGATATTCTATGTTCAAACTGATACACTACGCCTAGTTGGCGCTGGTCATGGCGACACGCAGCAGTAGTGTGTGAGAGCGATTGAGAGTCTTCTGTGGGAAAACTGTGGTTTTAACTGTGGTTTTTAACCGGTTTGAACAGCCTATTTTATTTTTTTAATACTGGCTGTCTTTTTTTTATTTTTAATACTGAGTCTTCATGGATTTGATGGGTGTTCTTTTCCTAAACCTGTCTGCCATGGCTGCCCTGGCTGTTAACTTCCAACAAAGCAACCGAACTTACAGGCTCAGCTACAGCCGTGATTTTCTTATCCACGGCAACAGTTCGGTGGCGTCGACCTCACTTGATGGCATTCCGCCAGAGATCCAGCGGAACCAGGCTGGAGGTTTTATCAGGAAGTCTACTGAACTAAAAGTTTTGGTTTAGCACTTTGGGTCTGTGAGTTATGGTGATTTATATTTCATATCGAGGGGGCGAAAAATGGCAAAATCCTCTTTTACCCCACTAAATCTCTAGTATTAGGTGTAAATGCTTTATTCTAGTTCAGAAGAAGGTGTAAACATAACTAAATCTAATTTAAAAAAACCTGATTCAAATATCTTGCTTCAGTCCTGAGATATAAGGCAAAGAAATAATGGTGAAATCGGGTGGGGCCATCTTGAATCACATGACCTAATTATGCAAATTAGGTCAAATTCATATTTTGTGTATTTCAGGTCATATACTGTCAATACACCAAGTATGAATGATTTCTATCCAAAAATGACAATTTTTTTCCAAAAGGTTTTTCCTCCCCTTAAGAGGGGGAAAGTTGAGCGCAAAGAGGTTGCTTTGTGGACAGAGGGCGCTGTTCCTGAACTGAATGGTTGTTTGCATAATGCAAATTGGAATGTTTTTTATGACTCTTGTACCAATTTAGATGAGCTGACCCAAGACTGTGGTAAGCTATATTACCTTTTTGTGAGGAGATGATTATCCCTAGAAAGACAATTAGTGTATCCTAATAACAAGCCTTGGGTCAGTAAATCCCTTAAGAATACTCTCAACAGGAAAAAAATAGCTTACTACCAGGGAGACATTACACAGCAAAGGGAAGCCCAAAAGTTGGTGAAAAGGGAAATTAGGCTGGCCAAAATTCAGTCTAAGGACAAGGTACAAGATGAACATTGGAGTAGTAATTCTCGCTCCGCTTGGAAAGGAATCAAGTCTATGGTGGGAATCCAGGATAAGAAGAAAAGCGTGTCTCATGCTGACTAATCTGATTTTACCCTGGCAGAAGAACTAAACCAGTTTTATTTGAGATTTGACTCTAAGGACTTTTCTGACAAACTATCGGCATTCAGGGCTGATCCAGTGAGCAGTCGGATTCAGATAGATGAAATCAGTGTGTGGAGCACTTTTGGAAAGACCAACGCTAGGAAAAGTCATGGGCCTGATGGCATCAGTGGTCGACTACTTAAATCTTGCGCCCCATTTTTAAGTGATATTTTCACATATATTTTTCAGTGGTCCTTGTCACTCAACAAAGTTCCCTCATTATGGAAAGAGTCCATTATTGTCCCAGTGGCAAAGGGACCGTCACCGAAGACATTAAATGATTATCGTCCTGTGGCCCTCACCTCAGTGGTGATGAAGAGTTTTGAGCGTATGGTGAAAAAAAGCTTGCTTTCTATGGTACAGACAATGATTGATCCACTCCAATTTGCCTATCAACCCAGGAAAGGGGTGGAGGATGCTGTGGCAACATTGTTGAATTTTGTTGTCAGGCACCTGGAGGGTAGGAAAAGCCTTTAACTGCATGCAGCCTCATGTTCTTGCTCAGAGGCTGTCAAGAATACCCAGCATTGATTTTGGAACCATATGTTGGTTAGTTGCCTTTTTGACAACGAGGCCGCAGAGAACGCGTGTCAATGAAACCCTGTCTGAGACCTTGTTGTGTTCCACAGGCTCACCCCAGGGGTGCCTCTTGTCACCTCTATTGTTCATGCTTTACACTAATGACTGTATGAGCATGTTCGAGTCAAGGTTTATAATAAAATTTGCTGATGACTCTGTGATTGTCAGCCTCTTGCAGGACCAGGAGGTGGGCCATGGGCCTGTCCTTGACTATTTTGTTAGATGGTGAGATGACTCTTACTTGCAACTCGATGTGTCAAAAACAAAGGACATGATTCTTGACTTCCATAAGAATCCACCTGCCATAGCCCAAACCTTTCTCAAAGACACAGCAGTGGAAATAGTCAGTCAGTGTAAGTATTTAGGCACCATCCTGGACAATAAACTGTATTTTGAGGACAACTCAGATGCCATCTGTAGGAAGGCAAATCAGAGGTTGTTCTATTTGAGGAAACTGAGGTGTTTTAACATTGATAAGAAGCTTCTTAAACTGTTTTATTCATCTTTTATTGAGTCCATTTTAACTTTTGCTTGGATTTGCTGGTTTGGTAACCTCAGCATTTCAAATACAAACAAGCTGAGAAACGTGGTCAAACTCTGCTAAATAACAATTGGTATTAGCTTGAATGATTTTGATTACCTGTATCAAGCCAGAGCCACTCAGAGGGTAAAGGCCATTTTGGCGAACCCTCTTCATCCTCTTCATGCAGAGTTTCAGCTTCTCCCATCAAAGAGAAGGTACACTTTCCCCTGTAGGGCCAAATCAAACAGGTATCTTAAATCATTTGTCCCATCTGCTGTTAGGTTTTTAAATAACCTGTAGGTGAGCTTGTTGGGAACATTGCACCCGTTAAACTGTGATGACTGTATTTACAGTATTTATGGCATATTGTTATGTAAGATTTATTTATTGTGTTGTTGATATGTGAGAGATGCATGTTGTTACTCCTGTTGCAAACCAAATTGCCCTTCGGAGACATTAAAGATTTTCAAATCAAATCAAATTAAACTTTATTGTTTTTGTGGAAATATTCACTCATTTTGAATTTGATGCCTGCAACACCTTCCAAAAAAAGCTGGGACAGGGGCATTTTTACCACTGTGTTACATCATCTTTCCTTTTAGCAACACTCATTAAGCATTTGGGAACTGAGGACACTAATTGTAGAAGCTTTGTAAGTGGAATTCTTTCCCATTCTTGCTTGATGTACGACTTCAGTTACTCAAAAGTCCGGATGTCCGTTGTTGTATTTTGCGCTTCATAATACGCCACACATTTTCAATGGGAAACAGGTCTGGACTGAAGGCAGGCCAGTCTATAACCCGCACTCTTTTACTACAAAGCCACGCTGTTGTAACACATGCAGAATGTGGCTTGGCACTGTCTTGCTGAAATAAGCAGAGACGTCCCTGAAAAAGACGTCTCTGAGATGGCAGCATTTGTTGCTCCAAAACCTGTATGTACCTTTCCGCATTAACGGTGCCTTCACAGATGTGCAAGTTACCCATGCCATGGGCAATAACACATCCCCATACCATCACAGATACTGGCTTTTGAACTTTGCACTGATAACAATCTGGATGGTCCTTTTTCCTCTTTAGCCCAGAGAACACAACGTCCATGATTTCCAAAAACAAATTGAAATGTGGACTCGTCAGACCACAGCACACTTTTCCACTTTGCGTCAGTCCATCTCAGATGAGCTCGGGCCCAGAGAAGCCGGCGGCGTTTCTGGATTTTGTTGATATATAGCTATTGCATTGCATGGTAGAGTTTTAACTTGCACTTGTAGATGTAGCGACAAACTGTGTTAACTGACAATGGTTTTCTGAAGTGTTCCAGAGCCAACATGGTAATATCCTTTAAAAAATGATGTTGGTTTTTAATGCAGTGCCGCCTGAGGACCGACGGTCACGGGCATTCAATGTTGGTTTTCAGCCTTGCCGTTTACGTTTAGAGATTTCTCCGGACTCTCCGAATCTTTTGATGATATTATGGACTGTAGATGATGAAACCCATAAATTCCTTGCAATTGCACGTTGAGAAACGTTGTTCTTGAACTGTTGGACTATTTGCTCACGCAGTTGTTCACAAAGTGGTGAACCTCGCCCTATCCTTTCTTGTGAACGAGTGAACCTTTTGGGGATGCTCCTTTTATACCCACTCATGAAACTCACCTGTTTCCAATTAACCTGTTCACCTGAGGAATGTTGCAAACAGGTGTTTTTTGAGCATTCCTCAACTTTTCCAGTCTTTTGTTGCCCCTGTCCCAGCTTTTTTGGAACGCGTTGCAGGCATCAAATTCAAAATGAGTGAAAATTTCCAAAATAACAATAAAGTTTATCAGTTTGAACATTACATACCTTGTCTTTGTAGTGTACTTAGTTGAACAGATGTTGAAAAGGATTTGCAAATCATTGTAATCATTGTGTTTTACACAATGTCCCAAATTCATTGGAATTGGGGTTTGTTCAAAAAGGATTAGCATGGTTCCGAAAAATTAAAATGATTTAAATTATAGCTGACTCCGGTCAAGAAAAAAAAAAAAACAACATTTGTTGTGACTCGGAAATCTGATGCAAAATCTCAAAATCGATGGAGGCTTGAAATAGCGGGAAGTGCTTCAAAAGTGAATAATTTTTTAAAAAGTCTGTGTAAAATGAATGGAAACTTTTACTTCCGACATCAGTGTGACGTCATCACTTCACTGCTCTATTGTGTCTCCAGTACAGAATATTTGAAAGCCACAGGTAACTCAATATTTATTTTGAGGTCTCACAACATGTAGATGAGTTTTTTGAGTTGGTTTCACCTTTACAATGGGCAGTCTGTGCATGAAAATTCCTTTCATATGCGCAAACAGCTTTTGGTCTCTAATTCCATAAATTAGAGGTGATATGACCCTAGGGGTAACATTGGAAATGACAAAATTTGAGAAGAGTATTGTCGTTCTCTGTTCAGGAAATAACGGCACGAAAAATGAAATGCACCATGGGGAGATGTAAGAGAGCATACACAACATCACCTGTACAGCATGCAGCAGGATCGTGTTCAGAGCCTTTTTACCCGAAACAGCATCTGCCCTACTGGCTTTCACTGCAAACATGACCCCGGAATAAGTAAAGACCAAAGTTAGCCACACAAAGGAAAGGTAAATAATAAGCACTACTGTAATTCTGACAATGTGATAAGGTGTATTGAATACATTTTCCGGGGAACACATAAGAGCAGTTGAGAGGAAACTTAATGGTTGTGTCACAAGTGTAATTATGATGTCTGTACACATAGGAGTAGCTGCCAGACCCCAGGTAATGGCAAGAACATTGAAAGTTCTCCGTGCTGTGCAGATCTGGGCATGGCGCAGAGGGACACAGACGGCAATGTAGCGCTCGATGGCCATGCCAGCCAGATTAAGGAGGGTGTTTTTTTGGGATGTGTCGGCCATTATAAGCACAACAAAACAAACTGGCACTTTGAAAAATGGCACAATATAGGCAGTAACATGTAAGGCCACTGTTATTGACAAATAGAACATGTCATTTAATACCAAGTTAATGTAAAGTATATACCTTGCTTCAGTGTAGAATATCTGGTTACTGACCAAAATGAACACAAATGTCCCATTGATATAATTTAAGATTATGGCCAGAAAAACTAGAATGAAGTTCTTTGTGAAGGCGTCTTGATACGTGTCCACACGGGCCCACGTGGAGTTCATATTCGGTATCTGTCTCAGAAAAAGCACTTGTTACGATAAAACAGAACACTGGCACCATTGAATGTGATCAGATCAGTAAAACATTCAGCCTTTACTTCGTTCAGAGACAAGCTTTACCCCCTTCCCAGAAAACTTACCTCAGACTTCTGCACAGAGAAGTGAGTGGAGGGGAGACAGTGTGGTTTATATAGTGCGGTCATGCTGTTTACTTACTTTGCATTACTCTATTGGGTATTTTGAATCATTTGAGATTCACTTCAAAACTTAATTTTGCATGATTATTGGCAGTAAGATGATTAGTTCATTCGAACCTCAAGCACACAGTTGCAGCAACAAGGCATGCATAATGTTATTGATTTCAGTAAATTGAATCTGTATGTGCTGTACATTTAGTCCAGTTTGGGTCTGTGGGACCTGTTTTCACTGTTTACTAAAAGAAAAATTATGCATTAAATTATTTTTTCAACCTCAGATTGATTGGCTTTGACTCATTTTCTGTGAAGAATGTGTGACAGAACACAATTTTATTCAATTTGCACCAAGTGGCAACCTCTGGCGCTGAAAAGTGAAGCTGACAAGGAAGTGCAAAAAACGGCAGTTCCTCAAATGGCCACTTGAGGCTGGCTGCAAAAGCAAGACAATCGCCATTGACCTCCATGTTAAAAAAAAGTCTAACTTTACTGCAGAAATAAACATGTTTACAGCCTGCTTCAACCAAAAGGTTTAAGTCTGAGTTTCTATAGCTAATTCTCCCTCCATGAAAACTGTGAGGGGGTGATTTTTTATATAAAACACCAATTCACATTATATTAAGGATTAAAGTTCTCCACAATTAAGGCCATGGCTGCTTTGAGTGACAGATGGCTACTAAGCCAAATAAATATATCATTGTGCATAATGAGCTCAGTAGGTGGAGATAGTTCAACACCATTTGTCAGTGGCCTTTACATTCAATCGACGAAGAGTGGATTTACTTAATAACGAGAGCATTGTAGTTGTAATAAATCTGCATACTCTGTAGAGTTCTGTTACATATGTTTAGGCTTTGGCGATGTGATAAGTACACTTTCGTCGTGCCAAATAAAGCCCATTTTTAATTTGAGTTTGATGGGTGTGGGCCCTGCCATAAGCTGTCTGTCAAGCATCACCTCACCTGGGCTAATTCGAGTCTCTGAACTTGACCTCTAGGTGGCCTTTGTAACTGGAGAATTTTTCACTGAAATTCCTGGAAAATATCTTGCTGTGCAATTAGTTGTACGAACAGACCATCAAAAAAGTCTGTGCTCCATTTCCTTCGGTGAGTGAAATTCTAGTATTATTTCATATTCCATTTGTTATTTTGTATGTTTTATTTATTTGAACTTGGTTATACTAATATCATTCAGGTGATTGGCTGTTTTTCAGCAAGTCTGTATGTAAATGAACAATGACAAAAAAAATTACATGAAGGAAAACAATGTAACAAATCAAACGGTAGAACTTAAACTAGACAGGTCAGTCGCCCACGACCAATAGGTGTAGCCCCCGATCACCCACATTTTTCATTTTGGCTTATTTTTGAGACAGAATTGTCTATTATTTAGTGAATTATGTTACCATGGCAACCAATATCAATAGGCACCGTGTCCAAACCACTGCCCATATACATACCAAATATGAAAGAAATTGCTTTAAATCTGTGGCCTGTAGAGCATCCACAAGGAAATGGCGGTGGCGGCAGACGCTCACGCGTGACAAGGCCAAATCCAAAGTAGCCCCGACTTCGTCTGGGGGCTGCAATAACACCTGTGCAGTGATTAGACAGGATGAGACAATATGCTCAATTCAACATGCTATTACAAATGAAATATAGGCGACAGGGAAGAACACAGGACTGAAAACACAACGAATGATAAAGCAAAACAAAAAATAACACTGACACAGATAAAGAATTTGTTTGGTCATATGTTTTTCGTTATGCACCAGTTGTCAGTGTTAGCTTGTCAGCTAGCCAATTAGCGAGCAAATAAATACAATAAGGGTTCAGTTATCTTTCACCCAAGATACACAGCTGTGCTAGTGGGAGTGTATGCTTCTCATAGTTATTAAACTGGCCTGCAGCAAAGTCACAGCGTCATAGAGAAGTATCCAAATTTAGGGTCTTAATACTTTTGAAAAAAAGGTGTCTGTCAGAGAAAGGTGTCTGTCCTTACTGGTAGTTCATGAACTCTGGACCACTCCCAAAGTGGAGGAGAGTATTCGGTGGAAGGATGGATAAGGGATCGGGGCGAAGGCGATGTTGTATGGACTTGGTCTGTGATTGTGCGAACATTGGGAGCCCCAGGTGGCGAGACTCAGGGTGGGGCTCGCGTCTCTTGTCGGAGTCCGTGTAAGCTCCCAAGCCCCCAAAAGGTGTTAATGAATCGACAATAGATGGGCTTTTCATACATCGTCGATATAATTGTGAATTTAGCTTGCGTTAGAGTTTGACGTCCAGCGGCCGAGGATTTTAATCAGGTGTTCCGGCCCTCCTTGCTTGGATGCTGTGGCGGCGGAGCCGATGCGAAAGGATGCCCGGGGGAGTATTTGGGTGAAATATTGGATATAATTCAATTCGATTCAATTCCGTTTATTTGCATCGCACCTTTCGCGGATAGATTGTCACAAAGACGCTTTACGTTGAGAGATTAAATAAATGAAATGGCAGTGCCCAGCCAATTTCCCACAAAGCAAATGAGGCAAAACTCCCAGTAGGGAGCAAAAATGCTCTAACGGTGGTGAGAAAAAACTCTCCAGTGGGAAGAAATCTCAGGAGGAACCTGGCTATGGTGGGGAAGCCCATCGTCCATGGGCTAGCTAATTAATAGTAAAATAAAATAATAATATAATAAATGGGAATAGAGTTCAATTAAAGCCCATATAAGGGGAACCTTAAAACCTTTTGGAAAAACAATTGTCATTTTTGGATAGAAATCATTCGTAGCAAGCTATTTTTTTCCTGTTGAGAGAATTCTTAAGGGATTTACTGACCCAAGGCTTGTTATTAGGATGCACTAATTGTCTTTCTAGGGATAATCATCTCCTCACAAAAGGTAATATAGCTTACCACAGTGCGGGTCAGCTCATCTAAATTGGTACAAGAGTCATAAAAAACATTCCAATTTGCATTATGCAAACAACCATTCAGTTCAGGAACAGCGCCCTCTGTCCACAAAGCAACCTCTTTGCGCTCAACTTTCCCCCTCTTAAGGGGAGGAGAAACCTTTTGGAAAAAAATTGTCATTTTTGGATAGAAATCATTCATACTTGGTGTATTGACAGTATATGACCTGAAATACACAAAATATGAATTTGACCTAATTTGCATAATTAGGTCATGTGATTCAAGATGGCCACCACCCCGATTTCACCATTATTTCTTTGCCTTATATCTCAGGACTGAAGCAAGATATTTGAATCGGGTTTTTTTAAATTAGATTTAGTTATGTTTACACCTTCTTCTGAACTAGAATAAAGCATTTACACCTAATACTAGAGATTTAGTGGGGTAAAAGAGGATTTTGCCATTTTTCGCCCCCTCGATATGAAATATAAATCACCATAACTCACAGACTCAAAGTGCTAAACCAAAACTTTTACTTTAGTAGATTTCCTGATATGTACACAGACTTCTGTCAAAATTTCATGAGAAAAGCTCCACTAATAAGTGAGATATAGTGCCTTAAATGACAGCAATCGGGGCAAAAATCAAGTTTTGAGAAAATCCAGGTTAAAGTCAAAGTACACCTACAAATCATTGTAACAGTCAACTTAGAACATTAAAATGCCCCTGAAGCATAAACCTCTCCCTCGTGCTCCCTCTGATTGTCCTGTTCTTGAGCAGATTGAAGTGATTTGGTCTTTCTTTTGGCTTTTTCAGAGTCTAGGTTGGCCTTCTCTGCCCCCCTAATGCGCAACGCATCCACCTGCTCTCAATTATGAATGATTAAACTTTTAATTAAGACCAAAATTAAAATTTTGATAAAAATTGTGAAAAACCATAATTTTTTGGGTTTCTCCTCCCCTTAAACAGGGATGTCTGTAGCTCCAGGAAGTGGCATGTCGAAGATGGTGCAAATCTAATTCGAACATGGTGTGTTGGTCGTGAATAATGGGTCTTGGCACGGATAACCAGTGGCTGGTTTGACGAAGAGGTTGATGCTGCTAACATAGACTTGTATTGAGGACGGTCAAACGTGGTGTACGGAGTGGATGTACGAAATGAAGCTTGTGATAGGAACTACGTCAAGGGAATCGAAAATCTTGGGGCTACTTTTGCGTACGAAAGTGAGACAGACGGCGAGGTAGTAGCGCCCCTTCCAGGAAACGCCAAAAAAAAAAAATCCCCATAAAGGTGGGTCGAGTGGGTCGACCTTAAAAGCGTTTGCGTATCGGCTTTAGCCAACCAGGTGCCGCCACCGGCGAGGCTTTTTTTTTTTTTTGAAAACTGAAGTGCTAGAGAGGAGCTAGTGAGCTGCGCCACTGCGAGTGGCTGTGAGGTGGATACGCGTAGTATCCGTGAATGTTTGCCGACGAGGCAAAGTGTACCGAAAACTGAAGCGCTAGTTAGCTGCGGCACTGCGAGTGGCTGTGGGTTGGATACGCGTAGTATCCGTGAAGGTTTGCCAACGAATCAAAGTGTACCGAAAACTGAAGCGGTAGCGAGGCGCTAGTGAGCTGCACCACTTCAAGTGGCTGTGAGGTGGATACGCGAAGTATCTGTGAATATTTGCAGGCGAGGCAAAGAACGTCGGCATTTGTAATGGTTTGACAATTTTTGAATAAACATGGAAATCATTCGACAGTACCATAAATGTATGAGTTTTAATTTCCGAAGAATGCGACATGTATAGATAACAAGAGTTGCTCGGACTAATAGGTTGAGGCGACGAAGGTCTGCTTTATTTTGGAAGCCTTGTTAAACATTGCACTGCTATGAAATTATATGGCGTTTCCTTCCGCACATCGTTGACCACAAAGTTATCGATATGTCTATGATTTCTGTGCTAATGTAACTCAAGGAACAACTCAGATTTACGAATGGCCGTGAGGTGGATACATGTGCAGTGTCCGTGAATATTTGCCAGCGAGGCGAAGAACATTAGCATTTGTAATGGTTTGATAGTTTTGGGATATACGTTTTACTGAAATATGACTGCGGAAGTAGGGGCGACAAGTAAGTGGTATGGTAAAAGCCTGTATCATCGTAGCATACAGCGAGATGGAGAACGAATGTATCGAAATCGTCAAGTTCTCTCCTCCGATGAGGAAAGGACTGGCGGACTGTGTTTCGGTAGGGTGAGACGGTGAAGAGCGAACTCTGTTCGCGTGAGCTTCTCGGCTACGAGGGGCGTATGGGAGGTAGGGAGGTGGCTAGTGTGAGCTGAAACGGAGGTGAGGGGAAAAACTGTGAGTGCCCAAAATAGTTGATTGGAGGGACAGACCTGTAGGAGGAAGCGCAGAATTAGTGACTTGGGAAACGGGGAGAGGGGCGGGGAAAGAGGCTGAAGGAGCCCAGAAGCCGGGTTTTGTTCGGTGGAAAGGATGGGGGCAAATGTGCACGGGGCAAAAGTGCAGCCTGTGAACACAGGGATGGAAAAAAAGGGGATGAAAAGAGAACGAAGAGGTCGTAAACAGAGGGAGCAGGCACGGGGGGGAGGGACTGGCTGGTTTGCGGAAGGAGTGACTTCTGCCGAATCTGGAGCTGGAGACCGTTGCCGAGCGTGATGAGTGGCGCAGGGGACGTTCATGGCGGAACCCGGTAGTGCTGTGTGGTCTGCATACATCTGGTCTGCACGTAGGGAGGATCAGCTGCGTTGGCGTGGGAGTTGGTGAATAATTTTTGTGAGCTGGCCTTGTTGTCAGAGCGGTGGAAGTGGATTTTCTTCTGCTTGAGTGCCCGATGAAGTCTGGCGACGGTCGAACGTGGAGCCTGGGATGAGCTTGAAGCGCGAGCCGTGGTAAGCCTGGCTGGGCAGCCGCGGGCTCTCGCTTCTGAGCGCCGCTGTTGAGGAGAGGCGTAGCTACTGCAAGACGGCAGTCTGGAATTGCTCGGCGCAGAGCCCTCGGTCGTCATTGCGGGGGGAGCGTGGTTCGGAATGTGAGCAACCCGGTTGGGGCGAGCGGGTGACGCTTCGTGGTGGAGGTACGAAGATGGCAAAGCGCGGGCGGGTGCGTGGAGGAGAAGCGGGAGTTACGGAACGGATTGAGAAGATTCCTCTGGAGCCTTAGAGTCTTGGAATTATTCTGTGTCCGAGGGACTCTGCGGGATTTCGCCTTGCTTCAGGTAAGCAAACTCTTGCTGTGCGCAGGGCCGTTTGGTTTGCGAGTAAACGACGTAGGATTGAGACGAGCGGGGATTGTGGGAATGAAGGCGGTATATATAGGCGTGCGGACGAATAGGAAGGTGCATTGAGAGTGGTCTTGTTCATTAACCTTTGTTATCGGGAACACCCTTTAACATAGCTGGCTAGTTGGATATAACATTTGATCCATCGTAGCAAGCTATCATGATGCCGTTTCTCAGCTGTTTCCCTGGGACACTGGAGGGTAAGTCGAGAGATTGTTATAGTTATTCACTCAATAATTTCACATGGCAAGATATTAAAGTGCATCAATTGCCGTTCCTTGGCTACAAATGGTTTCATTTCACTTTCGATGCAATTACTGGTAGGATATAAATAATTACCCTCCTAGCAGAATTGCCTGTCCAAGCTTGTTGCTTGGAACATGGTGTAACTTCACATTCACTTTGCTTTCATATAAGTTATTTGTGGGTATTTAGCAACCTGACGTTTGGATACAGCAGTGCCCTTCAGAAAGTATTGATTCGGCTTATTTAGTGGTGGTTTTTTGTAATCATCTTCAGAGAAATGATCACTGCAATCATGGAGTTGTGCCAAGGCTGCCCGCGGAGTGTTGATGTCCATGTTTAGTGCAACTAGCCACGGCTGTCAATTGCCAATATCATTCACTGGAATACGGTGAAATCTATATTGTGACCAGGTGACTGCTTTGTCAGAACAGCCAGGAAAAGCAGAAGCACGTACCATTTTTATACTCCAAAGTGAAAATACGGTCTGATCTCGCAATCGTATCAGCATATCTCTGACCCAAACAGCAGATCTGCAGTGTAAATACAGTGCGCAAAATGCGTATGAATGCTGGAAGTGCCGTGGTTAGGGAAATATAGTGCAAAAAAAAGGAGGCTGTCTGTTGGCAAAGTAAAGTAGTGGGGCATAAAAAAGCTGTGGCCACGTCCACAGCTAGTATACATGCTTCTTCTCCTGCCAGGTTCTCCTAACTGGGGGCCTGCCAACTGCCATCTGCTGTAGGTAATATGGATAAGTACCTCATATAACCCCTCTTCAAAAAATCCAAACTATCCCTTTAAAGGCAAACAATATTAATACAAATTAAAGCTGCAAGCAGCTCTGATCAGGCCCTCACACTCCCGTGCAACCGCAGGGGGCCTGCGCCACGAGAATGCCGCGGCGTGAAGGGAGAAGAGAGAAAAAAAGGGAAGTAGCGAAGAAACGCAATGTTTCGTTCATCCACTAGGTGGCACAAGCGTAACCACATGTGGGCAGGTGCGTTCAGGGGGGGAACCTCATGACAAATGTCAAGTTTCAAGCCAATCGGACAATGCATGATGAATTTAAAACAAGTTAATGTTCCACGGCGAAGGATCGAAAGCCGCTGCCGCCACTGGCAGCCTGCAACATGACAGGACACGTGTGTCACTGTGGAGATTCATCAACTTGATCGTCACATGGCCACAAAATGTAGTTGATCAGGTCAGGAGTTTGGGGTTGGTGTTTGTCAATGCAAAATATGGCATTTCCTGTTTCCACAAGGGGGGGCCATGAGTGAGATTGCATATGAGCAAATGGAGGCGTTCAGGATGGGGCTCTTGTCATGTACAGAAGCTTTAAAGTAGTTAGGATGAAGTATGTGGGAGAGAGAGCTTCTTGAATATGCATGGCGAATCATCAAAAATGGTGGCGCCATAGCGGCCATGCCCATCAACATAGAGATAAGCTTTTGATATCTTTTGATCACAAAGGTTTTGAGATGATGTTCACCAAATCTGAAGTTGATTGGACAAAATCTGTAGGAGGAGTACGTTAAAATACACGGTGTGGAATCGCGGCCATAATCGAAAATGAAAATCAAAATGGCCGACTTCCTGTTTGTTTAAGACAATAGCTGCCGAGACTTTTTTGTGCGTCAGGACAACTTCTACATGCATACCAATTTTCATCCACCAACTACAAAAAAAAGCCCTAAGGGGAGGGGTTTTAGAAAATTTCAAGGCTATAAAGTCATTTTGCCCCCCCCCCTCCATGGGCAACACCCCTATCATATGTAAGTACTCGCCTTTTTTGATGTATCATTTTTCATGTGGTTTTGACTTCGTTAAAACCATGAAAAAGCCAAACGTAATTTGATGGCAAGGGATCCACAGTCGCCACGCCGGCAGACGGACGCCATTGCTTGTAGCTTCCCAGCGTTCATAAAGTAGCTTCACCAACTTGTTCTGCACGTCTAAGAAGTGGAATGAAGTTGGTGGGGACAACTATGTTGGATCAGTACATGGTAGAGTAAAAAAAGGTAACTTCCTGTTACCATCGGGGGCGCTATGAGTAAAGTGGGATATTATTATATGGGGGCGTTCAGGGCAGAGCCATCATCATGTCCAAAAAATCTGAAGCTGTTAGGATAAAGGATGTGAGCGTGAGAGCCGTTGGAAAATGGATGGCGAAATCACTAAAAGTCGCCAAAGTTTTCATGCCCTAGCAGCCACGCCGTTTGACCTTCAGAGATTCTTTACGCAACCTTTGATCAACATGGTCTCTAGATGATCTGTACCGAATGGGATGTAGTTTGGGCGAAATCCCTAGGAGGAGTTTGTTAAAATACGAGGTGAGGAAATCGCCGATAATCAAAAATGAAAATTGGTGTAGACAATGGCTGCCGGAGACTTTTTTGTGCATCAGGACAACTTCTACATGCGTACCAATTTTCATCCACCAACTCCAAAAAAAGCCCTATGGGGAGGGGTTTTAGAAACTTTCAAGGGGGCGCTATAGAGTCATTTTGCCCCCCCCCATGGGCAATACCCCTATCATATGTAAGTACTCGCCATTCTTGACGTGTGTATTGATTTTCATGAGGTTATGACTTTGTTAAAACCATGAAAAAGACAAACGTAATTTGATGGCGAGGGATTGATAGTCACCACACCGGCAGACTGATGCCATTGCTTGTAGCTTCCCAGCGTTCATAATGTAGCTTCAGCAACTTGTTATGCATGTCTTAGAAGTAGAATGAAGTTGGTGGGGTCAACTTTGTTGGATCAATACTTGGTAGAGTAAAAAAAGGTCACTTCCTGTTACCACCGGGGGGCACTAAGAGTAAGGCGGAATATTAATATTTGGGGACCTTCAGGGCGGAGCCATCATCATGTCCATAAAATTTGAAGCTGTTAGGGTGAAGTATGTGGGAATGAGAGCCGTTGGAAAATGGATGGCGAAATCACGAAAAGTCACCAAAGTTTGTCATGCCCTAGCAGCCACGCCGTTTGACCTACAGACATTCTTTACGCAATTTTTGATCAGCATGGTCTGTAGATGATCTGTACCAAATGGGAAGTTGTTGGGGCGAAATTCCTAGGAGGAGTTCTGTTAAAATATAATGTGAGGAAATCGCCAGTAATCAAAAATTGAAATCAAAATGGCCGACTTCCTGTTGGGGTTGGACCATGATGTCAAGTGACTTTTTTGGTATGATACATGTGCGTAGCAAATTTCGTTGGCCTACGACAAATTAACCCCAATCAGGAGGGCTTTTTGAAAATTGGTAGTGGGGCACTATTCACCATTTGGCCACGCCTTTTTGCAATGACTTTAAAATATGTCAATTTTCATCAGGCTTGACAAGTGTGCAAAATTTGGTGAGTTTCTGAGCATTCTAAGGCCTCCTAACAAGCGAAAATACTTGGTGAAAAATAATAGAAAAAAGAAAAATTCTAACAATTTCAATGGGGTCCTCGCACCGTTAGTGCTCGGGCTCTAAATATAGCTGTCAGAATGACAGCGATGCCGGGCTTCAAGCTTACTTAGCAAATCTTACATATTCATCGTCAGTGGTATGTTTACCTTTGCTTTATAGGTTGGTTGTGTCTTCTGAACTTAGATTATGCCCAATTTCAAATCCAGTTGTGCTGAGCTAAAAATAACACCCAATACATATAGGCGTGAATCGTGAATCACCTCTCCGTGAGATATCACACCTTACAGGTTTATTCTTAATGAAAGAGGGAAAATTAAAATTTTATTTCAAAATTAGAACATTTATAATTTGAATTTTGGCTTTGTTCCTTTGCCACAATGTGGATCTCGATGTGAACTTCAGACTGAACAAATAAATCAAAAATGGTGAATTTTTTGGATCAGGGCTCAACTAAGTTTCATATTGATTAGGAAATGGCATATAGCTGACACCACCCTATGTTGGACTTAGAAATTTTCGCAACAAAAACTCCAGTTTACCATATGCAGAGAGAAAACTACTCAGCCCGTGGTGCTGCAATTTTAGTATGTTGTTCGGCTTTCAATTCTACAGTCATTTTTGCCGACTGCTCAAGTCCAAATTTTATCACCTAGAAATGGTTCAATTGCGCATGTTCGACTTCAGGTCACTCCAGATTTGATGTATGTGAAATCAGGGCTCTACTAAGTTGCATATTGATTAAGCAATGGCATATAGCCGTCACCTGTTGGTGTTGGACAGTACAAGGCAGCGGTGACACGCGACAATATTTCTGCAATATTTATGTATTCATAACTTCTGAAATATTGGTTGGATCTTAACAATTTTCTGAAGGTTCATAGTGATGGGCTCTCGCTAAGTGTACCAAATTTCAGCCCAATATCTTAATTGGTTCTGGAGAAGAAGGCTGTTAAGTGTAAAGCTAATTATTCAAAATGGCGGCCATACCTGTCATCCAATCAAAACCCAGCTCATGTCGGTCATAAAAGGAATATATTAGGCTTTCAAACGGTGCAATTATTACACTTCTAACTTTAAAAGACATGGAGTTATTATCGCACAAAATCTGAAAATTCAGTATGGCCGCCAGGTCACATGACTAGGCGCATGCGCATGAAACTAGGTCATACACACACCAATTTTGATGTCTTTACGTGTGGCTGTTTCAAAGTTATAGGCATTAAAAGGTCAATTTTAGTCACCTGACATATTCGACCAATAGCGAGCTTCTAGAATTTTGACCGGAACTAAACGCCATTCACATACTTTGAAGGTCTAGCAATGCTCTACACGTGTATCAAATTTGAGCTCGATTCATTCACTGAGTCTGGAGGAGAAGATCTTTAAAAGTTTTTTGCTTTTTCCAGTATGGCCGCCAAGTCATGTGACCTAAATCAACCAACTGGGCAGGAAATAACGGCAAACTCACATGCTATAAGTTGGCGAAGTTTCATGAAAATTGGTCAATTAGTTTTCAATTTACGCAGTCTCAAAATGTAAAATTGCAGCAAAATAATAATAATAAAAATAATGAACAGAACGCAGGGCTCGAATTTCACGATGGCATGCCTGTTTGCTGTGCTGCCCACCAATAAAAGCCCCAGTTCACGGCAGTAGAATGCCGTGCCCTTTACCCGCATTGCTGTAAGTGCCCCGCGGCCAAAAACCAAAATAAATAAATCACACAACATTTCCCATTTTTAGCAGTGGCGGTTCGTCAGCCATGACAAAGGGAAGCCAAAACCTCGCCCTTCAAAGCTTAATGACTTAAACCTTTTGCAGTTTACTTTTCTTGATCAGCAGTTGCTCATATGAATTGGTAGAAGGACAGTCAAATTTATTTACGATAGCAAATGACGACGCAAATTATCAACACGTCTTTATAAATTAGTTTGCGAGGCTTCTTTCGCAAGAAGCCACAACTATCCGTTTCCTACGATCTTAATATAGAAGTAAAGAATGTGATGTTGCACAGCTTATTCCTTAATGAGCCTCACTAATCAATCTGCGAATCTATGCCATTTCATGAGCTGCATGAGCGCGGAATTTATAAAGATGTGGGCCAATGGTAATTTACATCGTAATTTATGTGTGAAAGAAAACGCCTCATAATTTCGTGGTGCAATGTATAACAATGCTATTGAAAATAAATTTGACTGTCTTTCTACCAATTCTTATGAGCAACTGCTGGTTTAAGTCATTAAGCTTTGAAAGGCGAGGTTTTGGCTTCCCTTTGTTACGGCCGAACCATTATTTTGCTGTCTCACTCAGCTAGAGTTGAACCGCGAGCATTTATTTTATACCAAATACAGCTGCTTCCTAGCCTTAATTCACTTGCTTAGCTTGCTAGTTCGCTAGCCTAGCTAGCCAACAATTTGGTGCACAGAATTCAATAGAAAATAAATGAATAAAAATTACCCATTATTTTGCTATCCCACTTAGCTAGAGTTGAATCGCGATCGTTTATGTTATACCAAATATAGCTAACTGCTCGCTAGTTAGCTCGCTAACGTTAGTTTGTTTGTTTAGCTAGCAGGTTTGCTAGCCTTGCTGGCCAACAGTTTGGTGCATGGAACTCAATAGAAAATAAATGAATAAAAATTACCCATTATTTCTCTATCTCACTTAGCTAGAGTTGAATCGCGATCGTTTATGTTATACCAAATATAGCTAACTGCTCGCTAGTTAGCTCGCTAACGTTAGTTTGTTTGTTTAGCTAGCAAGTTTGCTAGCCTTGCTGGCCAACAGTTTGGTGCACGGAAGTCAATAGAAAATAAATGAATAAATATTACCCATTATTTCGCTATCTCACTTAGCTAGAGTTGAACCACGATCATTTATGTTATACCAAATATAACTGCTCACTAGCTGGCTCGCTAACGTTAGTTCGCTTGCTTAGCTAGCTAGTTTGCTAGCCTAGCTAGCTGACAGTTATGTTTAGTATAACATAAATGCTTGTGGTTCAACTCTAGCTGAGATAGCAAAATAATTTTTTTTTAATCATTTATTTTCTATTGACATCCATGCACCAAACTGTTGGCTAGATAGGCTAGTGAACTTGGTAGCTAAGCAAGTGAACTAACATTAGCTAGGTAGCCACCGTATACTTCCGGTTCCTTCAAAATAAAATATTATGTCGTGTTTTACGGCCTGAGGCCGTTTTATGTGAGGCCGTTTTTTGACGCCGTTTTGTCTGATGATTTTCATTTTTAAGCCGTTTAATCTGAGGCCGTTTTGTCTGAAGCCGTTTAACCTGAGGCTGTTTTATCTGACGCCGTTTTGTCTGATGACTTTTATTTTGAGGCCTGAGACCGTTTGGTTTGACGGAGGTTCGTCTGAGACATGACGCCGTTTGGTTTGACAAATGAGGCTGTTTTCTCTGACGGAGGTTTGACTGAGACATGACGCCGTTTGGTTTGACAGATGAGGCCGTTTAGTTTGACAGAGGTTTTCCTGGCACCTGATACCTCACTCTGAGACCTGAGGATGTCCTAAAATGTACACCGAACAAGACAGCAAGCGGGGAAAAATTCGGGAAACGTTTTCTTTCAAGAATGGTTTTGATTTGCATAGCGCACGCTGATTGGTCACTTTATGTGAGGATCATCTGAGACTGCGGACTTTTACTTTTTATTAGCTCAAGTGATGACCTAAAGCTTAATGGTGGATTTGCTGCTGTGCCCCCAAGGTAGCGGTAGACTTTGCTGTGGTGTCCCTTATATGGAGGCACATTTGCCGTAGTGCCCTTATATTTTCAGCATGGACCACAGCAAATTTTGCCGTGCCCCTTATCACCTGTAGTTCAAGGCCTGAGAACGATTACAGTAGGGCTTCAGCCATTCGGCTTGAAGCCCTAATAAACAGAACAATTACAATAGGGCTTCAGCCATTCGACTTGAAGCCCTAATAAACAGCGCGATTACAATAGGGTCCTCGCACTTTAGTGCTCGTGCCCTAATTAACCAGACAGTCCAGTCACCTGCGACCGCATGGGTGTGGCCCCCAAATGCCTGCTTTTGGTACCTTCAAAACTCGGACCTCTAGATCATTCACAAGCCATACACTGAAATGGGCACATATTCGGCCAATTTTGTTGCCTTGGAAACCAAAATCCATATTTGTGTTTACCTTACCATAACCTGTGCCCACACCAAATATCAATGAAATCAATTGAAGTTAGTGGCCTGTAGAGCTTACACAAGAAAAGCACAACAAATGCCGCAGCGGAGATGACAACCTTGAATCCATAGTAGCTGCCCGACTTCATCCGGGGGCTAAAATAACAAAATGACAAATCAAAGAAACAAATAACAAAATGAAAAGGAAGAAATTGCAACTTTTAAGTAGCAGTGCAGAGTGTAATGGATTGCTACCATAAAAATGCGAAAAGACTACTGACACCACGGGCACTGACCATTTTTAAGATCAGTCACATAATAAACGATTAAATTGCACTTAAATAGCCACATATATACCAGGTAAATGTTCCGAGAATTGACGATTTATATGATGTAATCACGTTCTGCTAATAAATTAAACATGCTAAAAAATAAAAGTTTTATTTAGCTAGTTGGAAATGAAGCGCTCTCACGGATTAGGCAAGAGCATCAGTTATCCTTCTTTTTCTTTTCACTGAAATAGTGGAGGGCTGCAGCTTCAAGATTACGTTAAACATGAAGTTGCAACGGGACTGCTTGCAATGTAACGGGATGCACCTTTTGATACAGTTTCAAATTAAGAAGCCTTTAATTAAATCAGCACGCATTACTGATAGAAGTAACAACTCAATTTTAAATGTTTTCCTTTAAAGCAAATAAAGCATGTTCATGCCCAGAAAAAATATAATGTTGGCTGGTTTACCTGTTTCAAGCGGTAAACTACATTTGTTGTTGACTTGAGTGTAAGCGAAATGTTGTTTGCAAATGACAAACCAACGGTGCATGCGCGTTCCTGAACAGCCATTTATGGCACTTTTCCACTACATGGTACTGGCTCTACTCTACTCTACTCGGCACCAGGTACTTTTTTGGGGTTGCCTTTCCATTAGAGAATAGTTCCGCCTCCGTGGTACCTGCTTGTCGTTGCGACGCAGCATGTTACTGCCGGAACGGCATCCTCAGTTATATCAAGTTTACTTTTATTCCATCGATTTTGTTAAATATTTATGTGTTTAAATCAGGGCACGCGCACTACCGTCACCACGTTATGGCACTAAAGTCCGTGAGTGTTTAATTGTAATTTCTGTTTGACATTGTCCTGATGCATGGGATAGCAGCTGGTGTTGTGTCTGAGTACCACCTAAAAACGCAAAGCAATGATATCCGTAAAAGGCATAGATTATTGATAGAAATGGGCAATATATTCTCAAGGCATTTGTGTGCCATCAGTATTCCATAATGTAACTACAAACCCTGGCAAAAAATATGGAATCACCACACACCAAGGATGTTAATTTACCTTTTTTCCTTAATAACAATGAAGCAAATAACACATATGACAAAACGATTATTGTTTATTATCATGACATTCAGGCTTCACGAAACATTTCACTTTGAAATTGAAGGCAAAACATGTAGCAAATGCGCAAATCGCAGGAGATGGCAGAGTATTAGAATTTATCACTTTACGATGCGTCATCTCATCTGATATAACATTGAGACAAAAATTATTCGTCAACACCCGTATAGTTATTTTTCTGTGCGATTTTCTTTGAACAGGGGTAGCATCACATAACTTTCTCAAAGGGAATTATTTAGGGGAACATAACTAGACACAATACCGTCACTTAATTTCGCCACGAACGGGGCCACAGGCAAAGAGAAACGCATTTCATCAATGTAGCAGCTTTGGTGAACAAGCGAAACCGTGTTTGAAATGTAAGGCAACGCACAGTATATCGAACAAGTAGCCTAAAACAATATAAGTCGATGATCATAAAAACTACGCTAATCTTGCGAATCTTCAATCTGACTCGAATGAGATGTCCCGAGGTCGACTATGAGTCGTCTTTCACAGTAACGATTCTCTCTGACCAATCAGTGGGCAACAATGTTGCACGTCACATTTTAGTACCTACAAAACCCAAAACCAGTGGCTGGCCGTTTTGGAACCCCAGGAGAGCAAATAAAACAGAATACAATGATTTAGCAAATCCTTTTCAACCTGTATTCAATTGAATACACTGCAAAGACAAGTTACTTAATGTTCGAACAGGTAAACTTTGGAACATTTTGAAAATATTAACTCATTTCATGAACTTGATGCCTGCAACATGTTTCTTCAATTTTCAACAAAGTTGTAAACACACTGAGAGAGCTGAGGAACCTGCTCATCAAACAATATATTTTGAAAATCCCAGGGCACAGAACACATTAATTGAAACAGGTTTTCTTTTTTTATTTATGATTGGGATAAAAAACAGCTTCCACAAATACTCAGTCATTCATAAACAAATGGGGCAGTATATCAAAATTCAGTGAAAAAAAATTATGATTTCAAACAACAATAAAAAAAATACATATCCTCAATCATCTATTCATTAAATTATTAGTTTCAAATCTAGTCCGTTTATTTTTTAAAATCAAATCTGGAGAAATCACTATTATTTCAAGGCGAAAACCAACATTGAGTGCCCGTGACCTTCGATCCCTTCGGTACTGCATCAAAACCGACATCATAATAATAAAACCCCCACCATAAAATCTCATGTAACATTTATCAATAAATTTTCTGTCATAAGTTCAGTTCGTCAAGAATAAATCTTTGTTATTTGAAGTTAAAATTCAGACAATGCAAATGGGTAATTTAATTTATCAACAATTATATCCCCATTTTGTTCAAAGAATCTAAAATGGACTGATGCAAAGTCAAAAATTTTCTGTGGTCTGGAGAGTTCAAATTTCAAATTGTTTTTGAAAACTGTGGAAGTTCTCTAAGCCGACCAAAATGATGGAACTGAACCATCCCATAACTGTTATAGGCAAAGTTCAAAAGCCAGCATCTGTCCTAGGAATATGGGGGTTTATCAGTGCCCAACTCATGGGCAACTATACACATTTGTGACTGCACCATTAATGCTGAAAGGTACATACAGGTTTTGGAGCAACATATGTTTGCCATCCAAGCAACGTCTTTTTCATGGACGCCCTGCTTATTTCAGCAAGACAATGCCAAGCCACATTCTGCACGTGTTACAACAGCATGGCTCCGTAGTAAAAATTAAAGATAGAATGTCCTGCCTAAATTCAGACCTGTCTCATATTGAAAATGTGTGACTCAATGTACCGTAAAAATCCATATTGCATTTATTGACTATTGAACAGACAGCTGGATACATTTTATTCATTTTTAATTAGAATAATGAATTCCACCTGAAAACTTCAAAAAACTGAATAAATTCAGTTCCCAAAAATTGAATAACAATGTTATTCTTCAAACATGTCTTCACAGTGGTTAAAATGTCTATGCCCAATTTTTTTGCAATTGTTGCTGCCTTTAAATTCTAAGTTAATGATTATTTGCAAAAAAAAAAAAATAAAGTTTCTCAGTTTGAACATTAAACATCTTAACTTTGCAATGTATTCAATTGAATATAAGTTGAAAATGTCTTTGCAAAATCATTGTATTCTGTTTTTATCTTAAATTTTGTATTTACATAAAAAGTGCCAATTTCACATACAGATCCTCTAAAGTTGATTGGTTTTGGGTTTTGTACTAGTACCTGGCTGGCCGTTTTTGGAACCCCAGGAGAGCAGGTACCAGAAAGTAACACCTACTAGTACCTATAAGGCATACTTTTTCCTTATGGAAAAATATACAAAAAGGAGCCTTTAGAGTAGAGCGGTTTGTTTCCACACTCTGGAAAAATATACCACTGTTTAGGAACATTCATGAATAATTTATGAACTTATATCATGAACTGAGCGTGAACTGTTCAATAATAGTTCTTCATATTTTCAACAGGGTTGTAAACACACGTCCTCAGAGCTGAGGAACCTATAAACACAAACAATATATATTGAAAATGAAGAGCACAGACACATTTGACTGAAACTTTAGGTTTTCTTTTTTATTTATTAGGATTTTCAGGATAATCAACTCATTACACACATACACCAACATATAATATGCAAATTACTGCAGTATATCAAAATATCAGATCAAAACAAATTATAATTTCAAATAACAATAAAAAAATACATATCCTTCTATCATCACACATCATTATTACTATTAGTGCCAAATGAAGTCATTTTACTTTTTTAAAATTAAATTAGACATTTCTATTATTTCATTTATAATTACAACAGTTTGTGTGATTATTTTTTCCTGATTTCTATTCGACATAATAATAATAAAAAAAAACCCCCCCCATAAAATCTCCTATGTAACATTTATCAATAAATTTTCCTTTCATAAGTTCACTTCGAACAAGAATAAAAATGTTTGTTATTTGACAGTTTCCTCATTCAGACAATTGGTCAGATGGTACGGAATTTAGTCAAAATTATATCCCCATTTTGTTCAAAGAATTTAAAACTGGACTCCATGTTTCTTCAAATATTTTCACTCTCCTGGAGAGTTCAAACCTCAATATTTCCAAATGAAGTACTTCTCCAAGTTCTCTAAGCCACATATCAAATGATGGAACTGACCTCATCTTCCATAACTGCAGTATCATTTTCCTAGCCAGTATCATTCCTAGGAATACTGCCCATTTATCACTGCTCAGCTCTGGAGGTATACAGCCCATTTATCACTGCTCGACTTATCACTGCTCGACTCTGGAGGTATACAGCCCATTTATCACTGCTCGACTCTGGAGCTGCTTTATTTGCGCAGCATAAAATGGCTACCAGAGGGTCTGGCACCCATTTCTTCTTAAAGGCTTTTGAGAAAAAATTAAAGATAGATGTCCAGAATAAATTCAGTTTGAAACATAAAAAATATTGGTGACTCAATGTACTTTCTTCCATATTGCATTTATTGCATATTGATGAGACAGCTGGATACATTTTATTCATTTTTACATTAGAATAATGAATTCTGTAAACTGTCTCAAACTGAATAAATTTGTGTCTGGAATTAATTGAACAACAATGTATATTCTTCAAACATGTCTTCCAATCAAGTTCACTGATGTCTATGCCCAATTCATTTTCCCATTCTCTTCTAATCCTCTCTGTATTAACGTCCGCCTGTTCTAATATACTTCGATAAAAAATCGATACAGCACCGGCTGTACCAGGTTTGATAGATATTAACTTATCCAATGTAGAATGATACGGCTTATTTTCAAAATTTAAAATATGTCTCTTGGTAAAATCTCTAATTTGGAGGTAACGAAAAAAATGTGAGATTGGAATCTTAAATTTGTATCTAAGTTGTGAAAAAGATGAAAATTGTTTGTCCACATACAGATCCTCTAAAGTTGAGATGCCTAGCTGCTTCCATAGCCTGAAAGTAACATCCTCTTTAGCAGGGATGAAGGCATGATTTTCTACAGTAGGACAGTCAATATACATATTTGGAGCCTTTAAGTATTTCCTAATTTGTTTCCATACTCTACGTGAATTATATACTAGACTATTTCCTCCGTATATTGATTTATCAATTCTAACTGGGCTGTTTAAAAGAGCTAGGAGAGATGTCCCACTACATGAAGATTGTTCTAGCTCCAGCCAAGCAGGTTGCGGCTCTTCTGAGGCATTTCATAGGTACCAAAAACGTCACTTCCGACGTTCCCACAGCCATATTTGTGTCCGATTCCACTTTTCTCCCTCACTCATGACACGGTACATTTAAATGAGGAAGAGAGTCAGCGTTATTCAAAAAAAACATTAATAATTGGTTGTGATCCATGTTTAGTACCCCTTATTTTATTATCGGATAATAAAATATAGGCATCGCCTCGTCCGTCTGTCCATCCGTCTGTAATCATTTTGTTTCCGGAGCAGAACTTGGAAGCTATCAGCACCAAACTCGGTACATGTATTCTATGTATAGTCTAGATGTGCCTTTTGCTACTTTGGAAATTTCGGGATTCCTATTTTTGTCGTTTCCATGGAAACAAATCTGGTCTTAGTGCACATCAGGCCTTGTTCGTTTCCGGAGCAGGACTCAAAAACCGTTCACTATATCTTACTGAAACTTTGCATGTGTATTACTCACATACTGAAGTGGTGCCTTTTGATATTTTCAGATTTCTGAAAATCTTATTTTTTTCCTTTCCATGGAAATGAGTTGCATTTGGACTGTACAGAGATAGGTTTGTTTCTGGAGCACAACTCAAAAACCGTTCGTTATACCTTTCTGAAACTTTGCATGTGTATTATTCACATACTGAAATGGTGCCTTTTGATATTTTCAGATTTCTGAATTTTTTTTTTTTTTTCGTTTTCATGGAAACAAGTTGGATTTGGACTCTGTACAGAGATGGGTTCGTTTCCGGAGCAGAACTCAAAAACCGTTCATTATATCTTTCTGAAACTTTGTATATGCATTACCCAAGTACTGAAGTGGTGCCTTTTTATATTTTCAAATTTCTGAAATTATTTTTCTTTTCCTTTCAATGGAAGCGACATGGATTTGGACTCAGTCGCAAATATGGGTTTGTTTCGAGCAGAACTAAAACACTGTTCATTAATGACCCTTGTTTTTTTTGCCTTTGCAGCGTGTGCTATATAGTCTTTGCTAGATGTTGCCAGTACATACTTCCAGATCATTCCAGAGGAAAATCACCACAACATTCTTGTTTGAATTTCTTTGAAGGTGTAGGATTGACATGACTTTCGCAAAAAATGAGGGGCCAGGGAGATATGTCATCTTTTGATGACTCTTGTTATGTCTGTTACCATTTGCGAAGTGTCCTCCCCAACTAACATTTCCTGATATTTATATAGCCTATACCTTGAAAGCCTTAAGGCTTTCAAAAGTACGGATGCCAATCAATATGCAGTTGCAGGATTCGTGAGCAACGCTAGAATCTGGAGACAAAAAAAATCTACGTGATAATAGGACATTAAGTAATTCAGCAACAATTAGCACTGGTGTTATCATGGAAAACTGATTTAGTCTAAATTGCTGCTTTTTTTTGCTTGTTTGTTTTTAAGTAGGCTCCGGCTGAAGCTATGCAGGCTACAGGTGCGAATTCTCATGTGGTGTATTATGGTCATTTGCCTAGTCTGATCTTAAAAACAACAGACTACCACACGTTTTTCCCAGTTTATCTATCAGTATTAATGTGAACAATTTTGTTACCAGTTGCAGGTTTAGGCAGTTTAATGTTTTCTTCTGTAGCTATTCTGTTTCCCAATCTTAAAAAGGTAACCTAGCTAATACTCCAGGCTGTTTATTTTTTTATTGGCAGGTCTAATCTAATTGTTCACTATTTTAAAAAGTTGCTTTCTGTGTCAAACCATCAAACGCAAACAAAAACATTCACTAGAAATGAAACGTTAAAGATAGAATCATATGTTAATGAATGGAGATATACCACTGTTTGCAGTCTGTACTGCAGTCAGTATTCAGGAATAAAACTAGTGTTTGTCTAGCATAGCGAATAAAAACAAAAAACATGTCTTCTCGTTATAATACAAAAGTTTGCCAACGTTACCATTAAGATAAGCTGAAACCTCCGAGGAATATTCGCCCAGATAACGTAAAGCAATCACAGGAACAAATGCATGCGATTATATCTACCCATGAAAAAAGCATGCCTAAGTTACCGTTTGTAGTCCATGCAAGTTCTGTAACGTTACAACAAAGTATACAATGTTAATTACTGCTTTGTCTCCTAAAATATCAAGAACTGGTTTGACAAACTGAACAATTAATAAGTCACTCAATTGTTCCCTGTAATTAATTAACTGAATTTGAGCGTTTAAAGTGTTTCCCTAGAAATGAAAGGATAAAAAATAATTATTAGCTAAGTTGAAGACAAATGCAACTTGCCGAAAACAAATACAAAATCACCCGGAGTTAGATGCAGGCTGCCCGTGGTCCCTTCTGATGGAAGCCAACCATTTATTCTGCCAGTTTAGCTAAGTCTTTTTGGATGGAATTAAACTATAGTTTGGAGATTCTCTGACAACTGTTGTTACAGCAAACTGTAGACATATCTCCGATATTGGATTCACTTCATTTCAGTATTTCGTAATCTTCATGTCTCGTCTGCCAACTGTAAATGGCTGTGTTTCGACACAAATATGGCAAAGCCCTATGAATACCACTTGTCCTCCAATATGATTATATTTAAATGTGATGAAAAATAGAGTGGTCTGCATCTGCCCACAAACATATAAACTTTATTAATTAGAAAACGAATTAATTAATTTTCTAATTAATAAAGTTTATATTTTTGGAGCCTGTTCTCATATATAGTCTGGCACCTCGGTTACCTTTTTGGATGTGCCCACCCACTCTCCAAAACCAGTAAAAATATTTAAAATTAGGAAGACCGAGTCTTCTATCCCACATTTCAATCGTTTTTTTTTTGCTTATAATTGCATGAATGGAATAATAATGGATTCTAACTCATTAAAAAAGTTGTGGTATAAACAATATATATGGAATAGATACAGAAATCTAAAGAACCACCATCTTTACAGCATTTATTGATATTAATTCTTCCAAAACTCTATATTGATTGTTAAAATGTCATCTTTAATGTTTTTGGGAGTTAAGAATATTTTAATAAACTGGAATAATTTTCAATTGAGACTGTAGGATTCTATCTTCAGCATATAAACTGATTGGTTTATTATTAATATTCACTGGTGTTATATCTGGATGTTTTCGAATTTTAATAGAAAGTGGCTCAATGGCCAATGCGAACAGAAAGGGAGACAAACAACAGCCTTGGCGAGTCGATCTATGCAGCCGAAATGGAGGAGAAACATCTTTATTGGTCAAACTTTTGGTTTTCATCAATCAGGAATAAATCATCATTATCATGATAATTGGAGGGTGGGCAACACATTGGAAGCACCCATGAAAAACAGCTTTAACTATTTAGTCTCTGAACAACAAATGACAAAAGAATCTACGTGGGTCATTCAGAATTTGAAAAATGAGCTTTAATAAAATTGTTTAAAATCAGATATAAAATAGGATTGTTGTTGGCTACAGAGAGACAGATAAAGAAAATGTATTGACAAAAACTGTGTTGTGAGCTTTACAAAGCTTATTTGTCCCAGTTTTCTGAAAACCCGAAACCCTGCTTAACAATTTGGTGCTCCCTTTAATGGTGTACATTTCAATTCTTTAAAGGGATACTTCACTGGAGACACTAAGAAAATCATTTGTATATATATATGGATAAGTGTGATAATCTAATCCTACCCGTAGCGATTTTGAGTTGATAAAAATGATGGTTGGAACATTTTTATGATAATCCATATCTTCATGGTGCAAACATTAAGATCTTTTGAGAGCAGAAACATTCAAAAGAAAGGCCATGCTATTATCATGATAATTGCAATTTTACGGACAAGAATTTGAAATTATTGTTATTAAAATGACGTACTGTATTGCACAGTTTTGTAGGAGATGGACCTAGCCAAATGTGGCAGCAACACTTCAGACGCCAGTAGTGACTGTTGATGGTTGGAACAAGCTAAACCATGAAGACTCACCAGACGGGAGATGGTCAACACAGCCAGTGACTGTTGCCTTTGCCTGCATCCTAGCCTCTTCCGTCAATCAGGAATAGTCTAGGCCTAGCTAGCTTTGTGGGGTAGTGACCAGTGACAGATGGAATATTGGTAGGATTGTTGTGACAGATAAAAACCGCCGTGTTGTGGGTAAGTTATGTGAGGTAGAATCCTCACCATTAAACAAATGATAACTCCCTATAACTTTGCTTGATTGGCAATCAGAGGATTGATTAACTAATTTACTAAGACTAAATGGCATAATGACGTGGCAGTTTCAGTTTCCACGATATTATTGCTCAGTACATCGAACTTAAAATGCTAATGAGACAGCATATTTGCTTACAAGAAGCTAACGCAATGCCATTAACAAATATCAAAACCTTTCTTATGCTGCGTTCAATGCTTGGTCAATATGTTTATGATAATGTTTTCCCCCTTAAACACGTACTTTATAATGCCATTCAAAAAAAATTTGGAGTGTATTTTCAGTCTTCTTTCATAACCCGATAAAGAAAAGGTCAAAGCAATACACGGAATGTCCGAGAGAGTTGAGACTTTTTCTAATTATTAAGATTTCCAAGCTCCCGGATAGCTCACTAAGTTAAAGCACCGCATTGCGGAGCAGAAGTGACTATCACGGCGCGGGTTCGCGCCCGGTCGTACCAACCTTGCCTGGAATCCATACATATCAAGTGCTGGTCGCTCCCAATGGTCACTCACTGATATGTCTTGCCTCAGTCGGTAGGCTAGCGTTTGACTTTCAAGTATTTACACAAAATCCATGTGAGATCTGTGATTGGCTCACAGTCACAAGGGTGCCCTGCCCCTTTAGATAAACTTGCGGTGGATCCTGAATGAGTTGATTCCAATGGAGAGAAGTGAACATGAGCGCAGATTATCACCAATTATTTTGCCCCATTGTCACAGAATTAAATACTGGACTTATTTTTCACAGGCCACATATCTTCCAAACATTCTGGTGCTGCAATGGCATTTTTAAGACTAACTGATTAGGAGAAAATGAACTTTGTTCAAGACCTGACTCAATCTCAGCAGCGGTCACGTAACATCTGGCAATACATAAATACAGTATGGACTGCGGCAAACTACGAATTAAACTTCCAAACTGAAATAATGCTTGTGTTTATATGTTCAGTGATACTGTTATTGCCATCGATGTTTAATCGTTTTTAAAGGGAAAAGGATTATATTTGATCGCTATGATCTTGTACTGGATTGATATCAGATTTTAAACAAGCGGGGGAAAGCGGCAAAATAAGCATTAGCCATCCACGTTAAAAATGGCGAAACGTTGTGCAATAATAGGTCGCAATAATAGGAACAAGCTATCCATCTTCTCTTTTCTGAAGACAGTAGACAGGCAAGGAATAAATTAGCAACTGTTGTATTACATACCAGCTTCATAAGCGTAACCTAGCTGATGCAATCATGCCCTTCAAGTGATAGCTAATGACAATTACAGTGAAATATGTTACGTAATTTGAGTATTATTTAATTTAGCCTTTATTATACCAGGGAATCCCACTGAAATAAACAAAATGCAGATATGGCCAAACATTATCCTGTTCAAAACCTAACAACCACTCCAAGAGTAAACGCAAGCAAGCCACAATCTAATTTTTAAGCTCATGTCAAGTAACATTCACGATGCAGTAGCTGGCCAGCTAACTCATATTTGTAATGATGAGCACAGCCGTAAGTTGTATTGTAAAATGTCTGATGTAACAAAGTAAAAAGGAATATACACGCAACATGCCGATATAAAATAGATACTTGTATATCCCAACATTTAATTGCTCGCATACTTACTCAGACAGCAAGATGTCACGGATAACCCGGTAAGCATTCATTCTGCAAATGGCGCCGCACAATTGGTGGTTCTCGCCAAAAGGTCACCCAATCAGCCAAGAGCAGAAAACATGAATATTAATATGTAGAGGAGTAGACCAGATGCGCTCAAAGCCCGCTACGGAAAAGAACTATAGAGGTGCTCAACAGCATGGACAGTCAATGCAGAGAAAAGCGCACCTTACCGAAAAAAACCACTAAGGACTATTTCGGTCAAAAGCAAAAGCTGGAGCACACAGAGCTCAGGACACAATCTCTTTATTGAAAGGACTGACGTTTCGACGTCCACTGACGTCTTCCTCAGAGTCAGATGATGCATGAAAGATGACGCACTGGGGGGTTTTTAAGTACCCTCCCCTAAATTACATCATACCAAATACAAGGTGCGCATGCAATGGTAAAATAACATGGTAATGGAAACACATTTCATAGCATCAAGAAAGAAAACCCACAAACTGGTAATATTGCCTTCTGTACATAACACAAATACAAAGACAAAATAGAAAAATGAAGACGTGCGTAAATTATAGAAAACAAGTCAAATTGAGGCAATCATTTAACCCATTAGGCTCGACACAGTTCAAAGTGTGTATCCAGAAAGCTTCCCGGCGGAGCAATTTCTGGACTATGTCTCCGCCCCTTGAAGACACCTGCACTTTTTCAATCCCCCAGAATTTCAGAGACGGGACTGACCCATGATTGGCTATGGGTGCCGCCTTTGCACCCAATTATGTGAATTTGTACATGGGTCATTGGGAGGAAAAGTTTATTCACAATACCATTAACCCTTTTCTATCCAAAATTTTACTATGGCATAGGTACACAGATGACATATTGCTATTTTGGGATGGGACCATTGAGGAATTTGACAGTTTTCTAAAGTATATGAACTCTGTTGACAGCCATTTGAGTTTTACTGAGGAACACAGCATGACGTCTATTAACTTTTTGGACCTCACCATTTTTAAAGGTGCGAACGGGAAGCTAGAATCCACCATTTTCCGCAAACCACTGAGCAGAAATACTTTGTTAAGAGCAGATAGCAACCACCCCATCCAGCTGAAACGAAAGATACCCATTGGTCAGTTTTTGCGCTTGAGGCGCAATTGCAGTACTGACCAGGAGTTTGAAAACAATGTTTGTAAAATGCAGGATAGGTTCCTCCAGAGAGGCTGCAGCAATGCTATTGTTGACATCGCGATTAACCGAGCCTGCCAAACTGACAGGAAGTCCTTGCTTTCCAAAAAATATGGTAGGGCAGCTCCTCTCTCGTATCTTCTTGTGCAGGTGTCTTCAAGGGGCGGAGACATAGTCCAGAAATTGCTCCGCCGGGAAGCTTTCTGGATACACACTTTGAACTGTGTCGAGCCTAATGGGTTAAATGATTGCCTCAATTTGACTTGTTTTCTATAAGTTACGCATGTCTTCATTTTTCTATTTTGTCTTTGTATTTGTGTTATGTACAGAAGGCAATATTACCAGTTTGTTGGTTTTCTTTCTTGATGCTATGAAATGTGTTTCCATTACCATGTTATTTTACCATCGCATGCGCACCTTGTATTTGGTATGATGTAATTTAGGGGAGGGTATTTAAAACCCCCCGGTGCGTCATCTTTCATGCATCATCTGACTCTGAGGAAGACGTCAGTGGACGTCGAAACATCAGTCCTTTCAATAAAGAGATTGTGTCCTGAGCTCTGTGTGCTCCAGCTTTTGCTTTTGACCGAAAAAGTCCTTAGTGGTTTTTTTCGGTAAGGTGCGCTTTTCTATGAATATTTATATATCCAGTTCATTAGTGACGTAAGGGCTAAACGTTGGCCTACCGACTGAGGCCAGACTATATCAATGAGTGACCACTGGGAGCGACCAGCACTTGGTATAGATGGATTCCAGGCAAGTACCAACCGGCAGTGGTCAGCAGCTTTTTCAGAAGTAGCGCACAATTGGCCATTGCGCTACAGCGATGCAAATTGGGAAGGGGCTGCCGGGAAGGGTAATATAAAAATGGTTGCTTTGTTCATTGCTCAAGCGCCTCCTGTTGGCCGGCCGGGCGCTCGTCAAGAAGACGTTTTTGACTGATTATGCTGTCCACTGCCTATACCACGAAAATTTACCTTTCTCATAACTTGAGCTGCCAGACTTTCGCACTGCATCCTCCACGTTGAAATATTGCAGCCGCAGTTTCTTTGGTTTGTCACGGCACTGACCTACTGTTCTGTGGTAACTACGCGAATGCGAGTACTCACAAATTATTCCATAAATCTCTGAGTTTTTCTGTTTGCCTAAATTTTGAGCAAGCATTGAATTTATTCGTTTGAATGGAGAGATCTTTTCGCCGTCGCATTTATTAGAACAAGTTCATTCCATTTGATCGATACACATGTACAGCGTTTGATTGCGGAATTTCCCCACTGATTGCTTAGATAAGATGGCAGACGCGTCTCACGTTTCAATGTAAGTTCTGCCAATAACGTTGTCCTCTCTTGCGTTTTCTTTAGCTCCATGGTCGTAATACTTACCAAGCTGAGATGTCTCGGTCCATTCTTCGTTGCCTGGGCGAATGTTCCTCCTGCTCTCTCTCCGGGTCAGATTTGGGGTCCAAGACGTATGGCTGTATTTCTCTACTTGTCATTTCTAAGTATCTCGATTGAAAACGTTTAGGCATAGGCATTGCTATGGGTACGGCAGTTTTTCAATGCATTTCAATGTATAGAGGTACAGCAGTCCCCATTTCAAACACTGCCCTAACCTAACCCTGACCCTAACCCTAACCCTAACCTGACCCTAATCCCTAACCCTTCCCCTAACCATAATCCCTAATCTTTATCCTAATCCCTTCAAATCGACTGCCTTACCAATAAAAACTGCCGTATCTGTAGACACTGCATTAGGTATAATGCCGTCCGGTCTGTAACATAGGCACACACTACGGAGGCAGACCCGGAAAACTGCGTTCTGCGGCCTTGTCCCGCCCAGGTCCGCCCTCCACAGAGCTGGCCAATCAGAAGAGAGAGGGCACACGGGGAGGGGGGGCCGTAGCTGAAGAGCCGCCCAAACGAGGCGTTTCAGGCAGAGACTACAATGGACTACAATTGGGGTTTTTTGAGAATGGCAGTATGAGCTAAGCAAGGACCCTTTTTTGGACTTTGAATGATCAGGAGCACTCTAGGGGAGCCAAGACCAAAATATAAACTTGGAAATGTAGCATAATAGGGGACTTTTAAATAAAGTGTAATAAAACAAAAGCGCAATACGGAGGCATGATACTCACTTTGCTTTCCATTATTTAAGAATACTTAAGAAACATGTCTTTATGACCTTTTCTTAAACCAGATACCCAAATGGGAAAAAAAAATCCAATCATCAATAAATTTAGGTGCACAGGGGGCACGGTCGGCGACAGGGGCAAACGGGCTGCAAAACATCTCCAATAGGAGGAACGCCATACAAAAACAGAAACGTTTTTCGTAAGTGAACGTAAGTGCTCCAAGCCGTGCCAAATAGAACGGCTTTTACTTCTGGCAGATAACCGTGATAAGTCTTAACTTCGCCATTTAGTTAGCTTGATAGAATTTACATACTTCAAGTGTAACTAGCCAAGTCAGCAAGAAGGCTTTTTAGTGAGCTAAAAGTAGGTGTTTTCTTAGCTGGCTAGTTTGCTAGCCAGGCTAGCTAACAGTTAAATTGGGTGCATGTAATGCGAATGAAAATAAGTGAATAGCCATTATTTTGTTCGCTAACTTAGCTAGACTTGAAGCGCAAGCAGTATGCATCATTTGCCAGCTACGCGCATTTCAACGCCATCTTGCTAACTAAATGGCGACGTTATACCTATTCACTGTTATCAGGTCAGAACTTAAAGCTGTTCTAGTTGGCGTGGCTCGGAGCCCTTGCGTTGTATTGACGGGGATATGCGTTTCTGTTTCTGCACCAGGTTTGGTTGCAGTGCGTTCATTTCTGTTTTTGCAGCGCATCTCTCAAATCGGAGAAGTTTGAGGGGATTGCAATGCATGAACCATGGACTGTATCGGTCCTGGGCATAAACCTGCCAGCCGTAAAGAAATCAGTCCCCGGCCCGTGACATGCCTCGTATCGGGGAGTGATCCGCAGGGATCACAGATCATTCGTGAAACGTTACAGCCCTAATAACAGGAGGTGGCTTCAGAATGCATTACGGAAGTCTTTATTTGAAAGTTAGTTAATGAACATTGTTGCCTTTTCACGTTTGTATTTACAAGGCACTGTTAGGTAAACTGCCTGGATATATTGCCAGTTTGCTTAATTTTAAAAGGGGGTAGTACCATCTTTGTGCTCTTGACTATTTGGTTTAAGACATCCCGAGAGTTCATACTGAACTAGGTAAAACTGCTTCTCAGTATTTTGCCCCACAGAAATGGTATAGGCTTCAACTGCTTCTAAAATTGTGTGACCGTTTGATGGGTCCTGTCACTAGAAATGCCTCCTAATAAGCACGCGCCCTGGCTACCTTGCGAACGAGCCTGGCTCTTTGGCGATGTGGTCAGCGCGTTTTACTCTTACTCGGGAGTCTGGGGTTCAATTCCCCACCCGGGCCCTCTTTCGGCCTGCCACATTATGGCGTAATCGGCAGGATCTGGGGGATCCTAATGGATGGCAGCATGCGTAAAGCATGCAGCATAAGGACACGCTCCCGAAAGAGGGGGAGAGATGTGACAGTTGATGGGTCCTGTCACTAGAAATGCCTCCTAATAAGCACACGCCCTGGCTACCTTGCCAACGAGCCAGGCTCTTTGGCGATGCGTTCAGCACATTTGACTCTTACCTGGGAGTCTGGGGTTCAATTCCCCACCTGGGCCCTCCTTCGGCCTGCCACAATTGGAAAAACTTATCTCATTTTATTGTTTTAAATGTCTTTTATTGGCTGGCATGAAGCAGGAATGTAGATGTGCAGGGGCGTGTTTAGGGCCTGGCTAGTGGGCTATAGCCTAGGGTATTTTTTCTTTAGCCCAGGGTCTTTTCTTACGGTTAAAAAATAAGACGAGAATGAACTTTGGACTTTTGCGACCACTGAGGCTTTAGCCTATATTGTAATATGTTTGTGGTGTGCGTTAGAAAGTTACCGTAGTTACGGGGACGCTTATGTGTCTGTTTCGCTCTCATGAAAGCCTCCCTCTTCCACCCGTGTCTATGTCTATATTTGCACCCACAAAGTTCATGATGCCTGAAATGTGACCACTGGGAGCTAGCTAGTAGCGCAGCGAAAAAAAAAACCCAAAGGATCTGAGAAAAACATACATAAAGGTAAAGGTAACGCTTACTTATTAGATTTAAGCCTTCCATTGTTGGTGAAAATTAATACGTCATGTTATTTGCATCTGGCAAAGTGAACAGTGAACTTTTTCTCACAGCGGTAAATAGCCACGACATCAGCTAGCTTGATCAACCACATTGGTGTACTCGGACATTGGAGGGTTTTCATAGCTTAATGTTGACGAAATTGATTTTAAATACTTGGTGTATGGCTACAGATTTAACCAATTTTCCATATTTACGCGCACACAGCAGTCGATTCTGCTTATATACTTCTTTAGGAAGTATAAAAACGTCAAGTGTGTGGCTTTGACGAATTGTTACTGTGTGCGATTAAAACATTCAAAGTCGGTTTAACCCATTCGTGAAATCTGTCGTTATGTCTGTCATCCACCATGTTTTTAAATTCAGTTAAGTGCTAAGAACTCTGTGTAGCGGGCATGTGGCTTTGATCAGTGATAGGGACGGCGAACTTTACAGTAAATGTCATTTTGATGTTTGAAGTCACGAAATTAGAATACGGGATAGAGTTAATTTAATGTCTTATTGAAATAAAGATCCACTTTGGAATGAAATGAGCGAGTATGCTCTGAAGCTTTAAAGAGATTGTTTTTTTCTCTTTAAAAGAATCTATGAGACACAATTGGCAAAATTAAGTTTTAGAATAGTTTTTCTGCCAGCATTACATGCCCTCTAATGCCACTTGCCTTTCAAACACATCACAGACTTGACATTTTTTTTCCATTTCAATTTACAGTTTGGTATATAATTTGAGTAGTTACCAGGGAACAAATTAGGAAGAAATGAGGAATTTACTGCTTGTAAAACATTAGTTAAATGGAAATTCTTGAGGAACTCCTAGTCACCTTTAAAAAGTAGCTCATGATTATTATTTGGGTAACAGAAACGGAACTAACTGGCAGTACACCATTAGTTAACAGGCAGTTCTTGAGTAAGTCCCAATCAAATTTTACAGATCAGCTAACTATTTATTCCTTATTTGTTCTTCAACTAACTAATCATTTTATAAAAATCTGATTGGAGTTACTCAAGAACTGCTCATGGTGGTTCACGGACAGTTAGTTCATCATTAGGTCCTCATTTTTCCATGGTATATAGTCAAATTTTGAACATCTTTCATGAAATGTTACAGATGATTCAGTGTTGTGCTGAAGATGTCACTGAGAGTATTGTGGCTGAACTGAAAGAATCCAGCATGTATGCGAAAGTGGCTGATTAAGCCAGGGACAATAATTTAGAGCAACTGTTAGTTTGTGTGCACTATGTCTCTCAAAAAGATGGTGATGTAAATGAACCTTTTTTTTTGGTTTTACGGCAAGACATGGCCGGCAAAAACATCAATTTTTCATGCAGTGGTCAATTTTGAGATTTTGGGCTAGTTTACTCCTTGAATATGTATTTTTTCAAACTGCTATAAAGAAAACATTAAAATTATACATTTAGATGTTTATTTTATTCCATTTTGTCTACTTGCGGCAGTAAGTTTCTTCCGAATTTACCAAAAAGTTAGCATTCCAGCGCAACGAACAGTACTTCGCCTCTTCACTGAAGTCTGTCATGACCGGTATACCGTTGTAAAGCTCTGATTCTCCTGCACAACGCTGTGTAATCCAAATTAGGGCATTTCCTTTCTATCAGTAACCAATCGTGAAAGTTCATAGGGGGATTTAAAGCTAATGACGAAATATCATTGGCTACTGCTGGTTTCTGCTAACGTGATTCGCTCAGATGCATCACAGGGTGCGCTCTGGTACTTCCGTCTGTAGCTTGCTGCGGAACCTTGAATCGAAGTTGCCTCAATGCCTTCCAAACAAGGATGTTTTATATTTCACTGGATATACAATTGGAAAATGGCTGCCTATTCATCTCAATGGAAATTGCTCAGTGGCGCAGCACGCCGACACGGGGGCCTTATTTCCGGAGACACGCGGACATGCGCTGTGTGACTTTTGCTCACACATGCGTAGTGTGGGACTCATGAACGCGCTGGTATCCGAGGTGTCCGTGACAACAGCCCGTGCTCGTGGAACTCCTACCCAGGGTGCGCGTTCACGATCACTTTTCTCCAGAAATGGAATTCTTACCACTGCAGACTGCAGAACCTTGCGTAGGAAACCCCTGATGTAACTATGAGCGGATCGGAAAAACGGCCGGGATTTTTTTGTCTCGAATTGGGGGTAGTATAATCTGCATGTGTATACCTATACAAATATGCAAGTCACTACATTATTTGTGATTGGTAAATATTCTTCACCTTTTCCCCAAATGAATATATGTATTTATATTCAAAAGAAAATCTTGCTGTTTTTTTACTTGATTTTTTTTAATGCAGTAAGAGACCTCATTTGTATTTGTAGAGTTTGTGTAATGTTTTGAATGTAATGTGCCTATATATTTAATAAAGCACTTTTAAAAAAGAAAAACATAGCTGCCAGTAAAGGCTTAATCATAGTTTGAAATACAGTTGTAAAACCCAAATGCAATATCAAATTTTTCAAAACGATTTTTATTTAACAGGGAAGTAATACTATTGATTTCAACGCAAAAATGTCGGCAAAATAGTTGAGTTGCTGTTAGTTGTGTAACATGACATTGCTCAGGCTCGTGTCCTCTTTAGTTCAACGATGAGTAACTACATCTATAGTTAGACGATTCTTGCTTGTCTGTGTGTGAACTCCTTTTCTTCTCCAGCAGAGATGCCAAGTCTCACGCATTAGGTGTGAGTCTCTCCTCTTAGTGGCATTCTCGTTCCTGTGCCATAGTCAGCAATTATTCAATCAACGTGCACTGAAGAAATTCACTCGCGGAATTTAAGTCATTGTGCATCAAGTTAATCAGTTTCACGTGCATTATGGTGGATTTCCCCACTAGTGACACGGAAACCGATTATGACTCGGGAATTCTCAGGCTTGTCTTTACTGAGGGATTGAAAGCAATGGAATTGCATAAAGACGTTTCAAATGATCTTATTTCATTAAAACAATTTAAACGATCATGAAACATAGGTATTGTTTCCAACCCCTGAGTAAAGAGAAGCAGGAGAAGTCCGGAGTCATAATCACTTTCCATGTTACTTGTGATGAGGTCCGCCTTTACGCAAGTGAAACAGAAACTTAAATGCACAAGGATTTTAATACCGCGTGAGAATCTCATTAAGCGTTCACTAAAAAATGCGTGAGACCTACGCCGAATGCGTGAGACTTGGCATCTCTGTTCAAGACGATAAACCGAACACACAACGCACTGCGCGTGCCTTACAAACTGATGTGTTTTAAAGTCAAGAGCCAAACTTACGCCAATTCTGCAAGCTAATTTACTTTTAGGTAACGTAATTTAGCTTTGCGCTAGACTCATAACCATTCCGTGGAGTAAAGTAAAATGTGGGTCTACCCTGAAATGTTATGCACATTATACTGCGTTATTTTTACCTTTGTGTTAACGCTCCTTTTTTCTGTCCTTCCCCGGTTATCTCATAATCACCATCTCTGTTCTAAAATGTACATCTAATCGACCTTCGTCTCATGCACCACTGTTGCATTTTCTTTTAGGACTTGTATTATCTTCATTCAGATGAAAATCAGCCACACCGTCGAATCTACCTGTATCACTTCTGTTGATCTCAGATGCTGCTCACAAACAGATGTTCGGATTTCATATACTCTGACGTTTCCACCTACCCAAAACTTTGATCTAATAAAGGCTGTACCGCAAATAATGTGTATGTGTGTTCAGTGCTTTTCATGGAAGTTCGGATCATGCACAAAAAATAGTTATCATTTTGGATCTCAGCTGTCAAGTTGCTGAAAAGTTTCATCATCAAGTATGAAGGTCTGTAACTAATTTAAGAATGAAGAATGGTTAATGAATGGTTTGCTAATCAGTGTTTGAACTGTGTTTATGTAGTGCTATAAATGCACTCATATGGACATTACATTAGATGCTACTCAGCTGACACATTATGCATAACGCATCAAAATATAGTAATGTGAATCGGCGCTATTCAAAGTAATGGAAATATACAACTCAGTTTATGGATATATCCATATCATTTTAATATGAAAAAAGTAAGGTGAGTGTTGGCTGCGTACATGGTTCTAGGATGTCACAACAGCGGCCCTAGCTTACTGTACATTTTGCCACGCAACATAATGAAGTGTGGCAATCGAGTTGGTACATATGACGGCCATTCTTCAATTAAAATAAAATGGCTAAAATATACTGAGCAACAAAAGAAACGCAAATTAGCTAGTTAGTTAATGTACTCTTATGATTACTTAGTCAAAGTGACCGCAAAACAAAGAAAAGTTTGATGAAACAAGTGTAAAAGTGCACACGCTAGTAATAAATTTGATTTTCTATAATAATTATGCGCAAACTTATTTTCCGGTGTGTCTTTAATTAACTTGAGTTTCTTTTGTTGCTCAGTATATTTGCACCGTAACGCCAGCTCAGCTTTACCGACTTGGCTACGTTTATAATGTTGATCACAGATGGACGGCAAGGAATGCCCATTGCTCCACCCACTCACATCTGCTGCAGTACTAAATTCGGAGGAGACGAGTACGCGCTTACATATGAGGACCCGTTGGTGTTCACATAGCCTGAATATAAATAAAATTTTTTGTCGTTGCCGAGAAACGAGGGATCAATGATTTAAAAGAGAAAAATAAAGTTTCGGTATCGATAATTTGTGACTGTCAAAAAAATTAATTCACGGATTTATCAGCGTGTCTTTTTCAATTATTCCCCATGGAGAAATTTCTTTTTGGCCCCCTTGGCATCATGTGACTTGCAATATCAGCTTTACCGCTAAGCCCATATCGGCGTGCATTCCAGCCTTCGTTGTTTGTCCAGTTCTCCTTATAGGTCCATGCCTCCAAAGGGTCAAAGAAAAGACGGAAGCAATTGCCCCTTGCCAGGGGGAAAAGGGAAAATAACCCAATGGATTACACAAAAAACCCTTGCGAAGCATGTCTGAACGCAGGGCTCTCAACTTTCATGCATTCGGCTTTAGTTTCATGTTCCCGTGCTGTAGTCAGAAATTATTCAATAGCGCGTTTGTAAGAAATTCTCAGGTGGAATTGAAGTCCTTCTGCATTGAAGTTTATCAGTTTCACATGCGTTACGGTGGATTTCACCACTAGTAATGTGGAAATCAATTATGATTCCAGACTTTTCACGCTTTTCTTCACTCAGGAGTTGGAAGCAATGGAATTGCATAAAAATGTTTCATTTGGTCTTATTGCATTTGAACAGTTTGAACGATCGTGAAACACATGCATTGCGTTGATTGAATAATTACTGACTACAGCACGGGAACATGAATGAAACACTAAATCTCACGCCGAATGCTTGAGAGTTGAGAGCCCTGTGAACATAAGCAGTCGATGGGGAACCAGGGGGGTCATGATGATGATGACAGTGTCACCGGTGACTGTGCAACCTAGCAGTGGCTAGTAGTCCATGTCGCACGTCTCAATAAATTGATCAATGATCTTTTTTGTTCTAATTGTGCTGCGCCGGGTCAGACAATAAACATTGATCCAAGAAAACATGGGTTCTGCAGCAGTTTATTGCTCGAGTGCAGTAATTGTAAAGGGGACACTAGTGCTTACAGACGAAGCGTCTTTACATCTATGCAATTGCAGAGTGAGAGTAGAAGTGATGTCGCGTTTGACGTGAGTTTTGTCTGCAAGTTTGTGCAGTGTAAGCCAATATGTTTATTAGTTGGATAACTTCAGTTGTAGGCCTTAGATGCCTGTCATGTTATTAAATGATCAATTTTCATGAGCTTAAAATAAACCACATTACTATTGATAAGGGTCTGAACATTTGTTCCGTTTTTGAGCAATTGTTTCCAATAGAAATACAATAAATTCCCCAATGTCAATCTTTGAATGCCGTTTTCCCAAAATTGAGTTTTTTGTCATACCCCAAGTTGAACTTCTCTGCTTCTGTAGCACCTATGTGTACCAAACTTTTCCGTTATACACTTAGCTATATTCTGAAGATTTTTACTGAGAGAATTGTTAATATATCATCCCTAACCTGATTTATGAGGCATTTTATTCCCAAAAATATGGAGAAAATTGATTTTTTAAGGCTATGGACAGCATATTTTGATTTTCTCAGTAATAAAAGCAGATATCCTTAAATCCCTCTGTAATTGTTTTTTCATCTTATTTGTAAACAAAATGAAAAAGATTTTCGCACCTGGCTTTATCGGATGTTTAGATTTATGTTCCTAAAATATATGCAAATTAGCACATATTTAATGAGATAATGCCTCATTTGCATATTTAAACCTAAAAATTTCAAAAACTTGTAGTACATATTTTTTTCATACTATTGCAAGTAATTAACTGAGGAAGTTTCATGATGATATCAATTTTTTAAAAATTTTACCCTATTCACCTGTAGTGTCTGGCCTTAAATGATTTGGGAGGGCTTTAATACAGACACTATAGTAGTGTCATTAGAGCACACATTAAAAAGACATGGAATCATCATAGCATTTTTCTTTTAATGTTTATGTGCAGTACTGTATCCAATATCACATACAGTTTTTGCATTAATCACATCTTTCAATCGTGAAATTTTAGGCCAGTACACTGAATTTGATTGAATCCAGGTGTGAGACTTCATTATACCATTGACAAATTAATGAATTCAAATCTGCACCGAATCACGTCCTGTCTTTGGGGCTCAGCCCCAGTGTTTAAAATGTGTTTATTCACAATAGAACAGAGGTAATATAGCAAATGTTGAAACTGAAAAATTTTACAATTTTATCCACAAAATGAGCTCATTTCAAATTTGATGACTGCTACAGGTCTCAAAAAAGTTGGGACATGGGCCTGTTTACCATGGTGTAGCATCCCCTCTTCTTTTTAACGCAGAGTGGAGGCGTCTGGGCATTGAGGAGACAAGTTTCTTGAGTTTAGCCATTGGAATTTGATCCCACTCTTGTTTAATACAGGCTTCCAGCTGTTGGAGAGCTTTGGGTCTCCTTTGACGGACTTTTCATTTATTTGATTATGCGCCAAATGTTCTCAATTGGTGAAAGATCAGGACTGCAGGCAGGCCAGTTCAGCACACGGACTCTTCGACTACAAAGCCATGCTGTTGTAATAGCTGCAGTATGTGGTTTTGCATTGTCCTGCTGAAATACACAAGGCCTTCCCTGGAATAGATGTCGTCTGGAGGGGAGCATATGTTGTTCTAAAACCTTTATATACCTTTCAGCATTCATAGTGCTTTTTAAAACATCCAAGTGTCCCACACCATCTGCACTAATGCATCCCCATACCATAAGAGATGCTGGCTTTTGAACTGAACGCTGATAACAGGAGGGGTGGTCTTTCTCCTCTTTAGCCCGGAGGACACGACGCCCATGATTTCCAACGAGAATGTCAAATTTGGACTCTTCTGACCACAGGACACTTTGCCACTTTGCTACAGTTCATTTTAAATGTGCCTTGGCCCACAGAACACGGCGGTGCTTCTGGATCATGCTCAACAATGGCTTCCTTTTTGCATCATAGAGTTTTAGGTGGCATCTGTGGATGGCACAGCGGACTGTGTTTATAGACAGTGGTTTCTTGAAGTATTCCTGGGCCCATTTAGTAATGACAATGACAGAATCATGCCAGTGAGTGATGCAGTGCCGTCTGAGGGCCCGAAGATCACAGGCATCCAGTAAAGGTCTTCGGCCTTGTTCCTTACACACAGAGATTTTTCCAGTTTCTCTGAATCTTTTGATGATGTTATGCACTGTCGACGATGAGACCTACAAAGCCTTTGCAATTTTTTTACGCAAGCCTTCACAGGTTGGAGAGCCTCTGGCCATCTTTACTACTGAGAGACTCAGCCCCTCTAAGACAGGGGTGTCCAATCTTATCCAGAAAGGGCCGGTGTGGGTGCTGGTTTTTGCTAGAGACCAACACTAACACACCTGACTCTACCCACCAAGGTCCTAATTGAAACCCCTAATTAGATAATTAGTGGAATCAGGTGCTGTAGCACTGCTGGCTAGCACAAAAACCTGCACCCACACTGGCCCTTTCTGGATAAGATTGGACACCCCTGCTCTAAGACATCCCTTTTATAGCCAATCATGTTACACACCTGATGCCAGTTAACTTAATTGCTTGCTAAATGTTCTTCCAGCTGATTCACTTATATATTAATTGTTTTTTCAGCCCTTTTTTGCCTGTGTCCAAACTTTTTTGAGACATGTTGAAGCCAGAAAATTTGAAATAAAGTGGTAAAGCTTGTTTTAAAAATAAAAATTATCATTCATCGTAAAGACTCATTTGCAACAGAATGAAAAGGGGCTCCCCCAAAAAGAAGCATATCCAATATTGAAGATATTTTTTTTAATGCAAGTTGTCAACATATACAGGAACCCAAAAGGAGTTTCATTTTTTCCATAACTGCTGTACCATATCCAGAAAAAATTCTCCTACCTGATTGCAAGGATGTTGTCTATTTATTTATTTATTTATTTATTTTACATTTTATGGACATGCATTGTTGTGATAAAATATTAGATAGTAGACTTTAGTTACTACTATTTTATGGTAAAGGTACACTTCCCCAGTTTGTCAAAGGATTGATCCTGGCCCTCATTGTGTTTGAGATACTGGGCTTTTGATGATACTAGACAAAAAAATAGGCTCTTTTCTATGTTTTTGAAAAACTGCGCTAAAATTATTAAAGACCGAAACTTACTTTTTCTGGGAAAAAAAACCTTGGGCTTAACATCTGCAATTGCCTCCATACCGCCACCCTTGGGGACAACAACTGCAATCAAGCGTTTGCGATGACTGGCAATGAGTCTTTCACATCGCTGCGGAGGGATTTTGGCCCACTCTTCTTTGCAGAATTGTTTTAATTTAGCCACATTGGAGGGTTTTCGAGCATGAACAGCCCGTTTAAGGTCATGCCACAGCATCTCAATTGGATATAAGTCCGGACTTTGACTAGGCCACTCCAAAACCTTCATTTCGTTTTTTTAAGCCATTCAGAGGTGGACTTGCTGGTGTGTTTCGGATCATTGTCCTGCTGCATAACACAAGTGGGTTTGAGATTGAGGTCGGACATTCTCCTTTGGGATTTTCAGATAGAGAGCAGAATTCCTGGTTCCGTCAATTACGGCAAGTCGTCCAGGTCCTGAAGCAGCAAAGCAGTCCCAGACCATCACCGCCATCATGTTTGACTGTTGGTATAATGTTCTTTTTATCAAATGCGGTGTTAGTTTTACGCCAGATGTAACGGGACATTCACCTTCCCAAAAGTTCAACTTTTGTCTCGTCAGTCCACAGAATATTTTCCCAAAAGTCTTGGGGATCATCAAGATATTTTTTGGCAAATGTGAGATGAGCCTTTGTGTTCTTTTTGGTCAGCAATGTTTTTTGCCTTGGAACTCTCCCATGGATGCCATTTTTGCCTATTTTCTTTCTCATTGTTGAATCATGAACATTGACTTTAACTGACGCAAGTGAGGCCTGCAGTTGTTTAGATGTTGTTGTGGGTTCTTTTGTGACCTCCTGGACAAGTCGTCGATGCGCTCTTGAAGTAATTCTGATAGGACGGCCTCTCCTGGGAAGGTTTACCACCATTCCAAGTTTTCTGCATTTGGGGATAATGGCTCTCACCGTGGTTTGCTGGAGTCCCAAAGCCTTAGAAATGGCTTTGTAACCCTTTCCAGACAGATAGATGTCAATGACTTTGTTTCTCATCTGTTCTTGAACTTCTTAAGATTGCAGCATGTTGTGTTGCTTTTTGAGATCTTTTAGCCTACTTCACTTTGTCAGAGAGGTTCTATTTAAGTGATTTCTTGATTCAACAGGTCTGGCAGTAATTAGGCCTGGGTGTGGCTAGTGTATTTGAACTGAAAAAATGTGGTTAATCACAGTGAATTCATGACTTAGCAAGGGGGGCACATACTTTTTCACACAGGGCCAGGTAGTTTTGGATAGCTTTTTTTCCCTAAATAAATGAAATTATCATTTAAAAACTGCATTTTGTACTTATTTGGGTTATCTTCGTCTAATATTAAAATTTGTTTGATGATCTGAAACATTTAAGTGTGACAAATACGCAAAAAATAAGAAATCAGGAAGGGGGCAAATACTTTTTCACAGTACTGTAGGTGGAAAATGACAGCTTGGTCATGGAGGTTCTCCAGCACTGTGGCTATTTCTGAAAGAATGTGATTTAAGAGTTTAAAAAATGGCACAAAAATTGAAATTTTGTTTAAGTTCCTGGAGAGTGTTTGGTAACAAAAACCAGTATACTCAATTGTGCCAAATTACCACTGATAAGATCAATCAGCGTTTCCAGTTTCATTTTTGCAAAACACTTAATTTGCTTATTTTTGTGATGCTTCTGCAAGAATAAAGACAAATATGGCATTAGATTGAAAATAACAAATTAAAAAATTTAAATGAAAATTTTCTTGGTAATTCAGGCAGATTCAACTCACCTGGCAAACACTATGAGACCTAAGGCATATGTGAGTGTGTTAGGGCATCTTTGGCTGTGTCATAAGGTGGTGAAGATGCATGTGAGCTTATAGGTTGTGCATGCATGCGAAGGGAGCACAGCTCGACAAATGAATATTTGTTTGTATAATATCATTTAAAGAGGACTGTGTACCTTGAGCCTGCTCCAATCAGTATATTTGACACTGTCACTGGAGTGTAGATTTTCGAATCATATGCATATTGTCCATTTATGTCTTATTATTGTACCTCCAGTGAACAATATTTTGAAGGTACAGATAATTCAATATTTATTTTGAGCTCTATCAACATGTAGATGAGTTTTTTGAGTTAGTTTCACCTTTACAATGGACAGTCTGAGCAAGAAATATCCTTTCATATGAGCAAAGAGCTTTTGATCTCTAATTCCATAGATTAGTGGTGTTAAGACCCTGGGGATAATATTCAAAATGACAAAAGTTGAGAAGAGTATTGTCGTTCTCTGTCCAGGAAATAACGGCAGCAAAAAATGCGTTGCTCCACGGGGCTATGTAAGAGAGCATACACAGCATCACCTGTATAGCATGCAGCAGGATTGTGTTCCGAGCCTTTTTAGCTGACACTGGATCTGCTCCAGTGGCTTTCACTGCAAAAATGACCGCAGAATAAGTATAGACCAAAGTTAGCCACACAAAGGACAGGTAAATAACAAGCACTGCCGTAATTCTACCTTTATGGTAGGGTGTATTGAATACATTGCTGGGAAAACACATAAGGCTGGTTGAGTAGACACTTAAGGGTTGCATCGCAACTGTAATTATGAGGTCTATCAATTACGGGAGTGGCTGCCACACCCCAGGTAATGGCAAGAACGGTGTAGGTTCTTGGGGCTGTGCAGACCTGGGCATGGCGTAGAGGGAAACAGACAGCGATGTAGCGCTCGATGGCCATGGCAGCTAGGTTTAGGGGGGTGTTCTTAGAAGTTGTGAGGCTAATTGTCAGCACAAAACAACAGAGAGGCATTTTAACAAATGGCGCAATATAGCTAACGACGTGTAAGGCCACCGCTACTGACAGATAGATTATGTCATTTATTAATAAGTTAATGTAAAGTAAATATCGTGCTTCCATGTAGAATATCTGGTGACTTAATAGAATAAACAAAAATGTCCCATTGATATAATTGAAAATTATGGCCAGAAAAACCATAATGAAGTTCTTTGTGAAGGCATCTTGATACGCGTCCAAACGGTCCCACGTTGAGTTCATATTCTTTACTTGTCTGTGAAGAAGCACTTGTTGCTAAGCAAACAGAACACTGACACTATTTTAATATAAAGATATAGTACAACATTCAGTCTTTCTTTTGTCTGCCTAGAGACAGGCTTTACCCCCCCCCCAAAAAAAAGACGTGTCCTATTTCATTCGTTGCATTCTTGGAATATCCTTACAAAGAAAAGACATATTTCAATCCATAAACTTGAATTACAACCCCATTTCCAGGACAGTGTGTAAAATGTAAATAAGAACAGAATGCAACGATTTGCAAATTATTTAAACCCTATCTTTAATTGAAAATAGTGCAAAGACAACATATCAAATGTTGAAACTGGAAACTTGGAACTGTTTTGGGAAAAACATCTGCTCATTTTGAATTTGATGCCAGCAATACATTTCAAACAAGCTGTGACGGGGGCTACGAAAGACTCCAAAAGTTGAATGAGGCCAAATAAAATACACCTGGTGGAACATCTCATCACAAATGATCTGGCAACAGATCAGTAACACTGGACTGGATTGGAATTGGATTGGAAAATGTTTATTGTCCCCGTGGGGCGATTTGTTTTGCAACAGTAGTTCACATGAGCAATACGTACAACACAACACATATATAGAATAGAAGCACACAACTCCTATAGATGACATCATGACTGATGTGCAGTGAATACAAGACCACAAAGCCCAAAAGTTCTGGGTTTAGGTACTATCAGAAAAGGGGAAAAAAAATTAAATAAATAAATATTACTGCTTGTTTAAAAACCTAACTGCTGCAGGGTCAAATGACCCGAGATATCGGTTAGATTTTGCCCTCCTAGTATGGGTGAACCTCCTCCCAACTGGCAAAAGTCTAAAATGTCCATAAAGCGGGTGGTCAGGGTCTTCCAAGATGGCGTTTGCCTTCTGAGTGGCTCTTAGCTGATAAACATGGCTACGATCATTCAACTTCATGCCAACAATCTTTTGACAGAGTTTAACAATATTTCTCAGCCTGTTTTTATGAACTATACCGAGGTTGCCAAACCAACAGATCATTGCAAGTTAAAATGGACTCAATAAACGATGAATAAAATATTTTTTAAAACGATCTGTCAAAATTAAAACCCCTCAGCCTCCTCAAGAAGAGCAGTCTCTGATTCGCCTTTTTACAGACTGCATCAATGTTGGCCTCGAAGGCATCAAGGATGGTGCCCAAGTACCTATACTGACGCACTATTTCTATATCTATGCCATTGATAAAAGTTGGTATTGTGACAGGTGACTTTCTCCGAAAATCAATTAGAATCTCTTTTGTTTTGGAGACATTGAGTTGCGAGTACGAGTCATCGCACCATTTAATAAAATTATCCAGAACTGGACCGTGGTCCATCTCATGGTCCTGCAAAAGGCTGACTATCACTGAATCGTCTGCAAATTTGATGATCAACCTTGACTCAAATTTACTTTGACAATCATTTGCATAAAGCAAAAATAACAAGGTGACAAAATGCACCCCTGGGGTGAGCCTGTGGAGCACACCATCGCTTCAGACAAAGTGCCATTTACATGGGTTCTCTGTGACCTCATTGTTAGAAAATCGACCAGCCAACATATAGTGCCAAAGTCAAAACTTGACATTTCAGAAAGCCTATGAGCGAGAATATGGGGCTGCATGCAATTCAAAGCTGATGAAAAATCAATAAAGCAGAGACGTGCATGTATTTTCTGGCCCTCCAGATGCCCAACAACAAGATCCAACAATGTTGCTGTGGAATCTTCTACCCCTCTCCTGGCTTGGTATGCAAATTGGAATGGGTCGATTACGTTCCAAGACATAGACAGTGAACTCCTTTTCACAATACATTCAAAACCTTTCATAACTAAAGAAGTAAGGGGGATAATCATTCAACACTTTTGGGGATGGAACCTTAGCCACTGGAACCACAATGGATTCTTTCCATAAGGCTGGAACTTTGTGTTGCGATAAAGACACCTGGAAAATAAAGTAAAAATGCCACTCAAGAATAAGGAGCAGTTTTTAAGCAAACAGCCACTGATGCAGTCAGGTCCATGGCTTTTCATCACATTAGTCTGTTCAAGACTTCTCCAAACATCCATTTCATCAATGTTTATCTGACTGCCCTCTGAAGCAACTCTAAATTTAGTCAGTTCATCAGTAAAATCGTGTGAATCAAATCTTAAGTAAAACTGGTTTAATTTCTCTGGCAGAGTGGAGTCAGGCTTATCAAGGTTTAAAACCCCTTTTATACTCATGACTGGGTATAAAAAGTCTTTCAGACTAAAGATGGCAATGGCTTTACAACTTAGGGATAGACTGCATGGGCATATAGGTCAACAATTCAAAATAACATTTCTTAATGTAACATTGCAAAGAATTTGTGGAATTCATCCTCTGCAGTACATAATATTATCAAAAGATTCAGAGCATCCGGAGAAATCTCTTTACTCAAGGGACAAGACCAAAAAAACAATATTCAATGGCAATGATCTTAAGGCTCTCAGGCAGCACTTTAAAATAGAGGAGATTCTGAAGTGGAAATCACTGGATTGGCTCTGGAACAGTTTTGTAAACCACTTGCATGATGTTAGCAAACACCATTTGTTGCTATATCCACAAACGGAAGTTAAAACTCTGCAATACAAATATTAAACTAAGATCCAGAAATGCTACTGCCTTTTCTGGGCCTGAGCTCATTTTAGATGGACTGAGGTGAAGTGGGAAACTGTCCTGTGGTCTGACTGCTCAAAAATGTGATTTTGGGAAATTATTGACACCGCTTCCTCCTGGCCAAAGACGAGAGGAACCGTCCAGCTTGTTATCAGTGCAGAGTTCACAAGCCAGCATCCATTATAGTATGGGGGTGCATTACTGCACATGGCATGGGTTACTTGCACATCTGTGAAGACACCATTAATGCTAAACACTATATAGCCTACTGGGTTTGGAGTTCCATGTACTGCCATCCAGACATCTTTGACAGGGAAGGCCTTGCCTATTTCAGAAAAACAATGCTGAACACAACATTCTACACGTATTACAACAACATGGCTCTGTAGTAAAAGAGGCTGGGTGGTAAACTGGCCTGCCTGCAGCCCACTAAAAATATGTGGTGCATTGTGAAAAAAATATGACAAAGGAGTCTGCAAAGTGTTGATCAGCTGAAAGCTAATATCAAGCAAGAGTAGGAAAACATTTTGCTTCCAAAACGATTACAGTTGGTCACCTGAGTTCCCAAATGCTTTCACAGTATTGGTAAAAAGAAAAAAAAAAAGGTGATGCAACACAGTGTAAACATTTCCCCTGTCCCAACTTTCTTGGAGCATAGTGCTGTCATAAAATTCAAAATGAGCAAGTATTTTTTTCAAAAAACAATTACATTTCTCAGTTTCAACATTTGATATGTTGTCTTTGCACTACTTTCAATTAAATATAGGTTTAAAATGATCGCCAAATCATTGCATCTTGTTTTTATTTACATTTTGCACAGTGTTCCAACTTTTCTTGAAATGGGTTTGTATTTAACAGTAAATGTCAGGGATTATGGGGAATTACACAAAATGTGGGTAGTTAGGTGGTTTTAGCCATGATGAATTATTAAAACTGAGCTTAAGAGAACTTACCTCAGACTTCTGCGCAGAGAAGTGAATGGAGGAGATAAATTGTGTGGTTTAAATAGCATGGTCATGCTGTCATCTTTCTCTGAATGACTCTACTTGGGATTTAGAGTCACTTGAAATTCACCTCAAGACTTAATTTAGCTTGATAATTGGCTATGCCCCCTCACCGGGCCTGCTGTTTGTGTGTGAGTGTGTGTGTGTGTGTGTGTGTGTGTTTTTGCAACATGGAAAGGACCAGAACAGATATTTCTTTTCAACTATGTGGGGACATCTTTGAAGATGTAATCTTTCGTAATGAGAGCAGCATATACTGTAAACTTTGGTATTGATTTTTTTTCCCCCCTAGCTCTCTTTTGCTTATCAGGTCTCATGTTGTGATGCTGCACTGCATTTATGCTACATACAGCATACACACAGTACAATCGCCATCTTTCCACCACAATTTTTGTGAAATGAGCGAGCTAGCCAGCGTGCACGGAGTACCTTTCCATTACCATTATGTAACATTAGTTTGTTTGCTAGCTGGTTAGTCAGTGTTGACTGTGAATTTAGAAACCGTGGCAAGTTCCATGTCTGACTCATTACGGCATATCAAAGTGATGTAGCTCAGTACAAACATTAAGCTCGCAACAAACGCAAAATTTAGTCAACTCGTTTCATAACTTTCATATGACACGCTTATTTGTAAGATCCTCTATATCATGTACAGTGATGTGAAAAAGTATTTACCCCCTTCCTGATTTCTTAGTTTTTTGTATATTTGTCACACTTAAATAATTCAGATCATCAAACAAATTTTAATGTAATACAAAGTTAACCAGAGTAAATACAAAATGCAGCTTTTAAATGATGATTTCATTTTTGAGGGAAAAAAAACTATCCAAACCTACCTGGCCCTATGTGGAAAAGTAATTGACCCCCCCGTTAAATCATGAATTAACTCTGATTAACCACATTTTTATAGTTCAATTTCAATAGCCACACTCAGGCCTGATTACTGCCAGACCTATTGAATCAAGAATTCATGTAAGTAGAACCTTTCTGACAAAGTGAAGTAGGCTAAAAGATCTCAAAAAACAAGACATAATGCCGCAATCTAAAGAAATTCAAGAACAGATGGGAAACAAAGTCATTGACATCTATCAGTCTGGAAAGGGTTACAAAGCCATTTCTAAGGCTTTGGGACTCCAGCAAACCATGGTGAGAGCCATTATCCACAAATGGAGAAAACTTAAAATAGTGATGAACCTTCCCAGGAGTGGTCGGCCTACCAAAATTACTCCAAGAGCGCATTGACGACTCATCCAGGAGGTCACCAAAGAACCCAGAACAGCATCTAAAGAACCACAGGCCTCACTTGCCGCAGTTAAAGTCAGTCTTCGTGATTCAACAATGAGAAAGAGACTGGGCAAAAATGGCATCCATGGGAGAGTTCCAAGGCGAAAACCACTGCTGACCAAAAAGAACACAAAGCCTCGTCTCAAATTTGCCAAAAAACATCTTGATGATTCCCAAGACTTCTGGGAAAATATTCTGTGGACTGATGAGACAAAAGTTGAACTTTTGGGAAGGTGTGCCTCCCGTTACATCTGGCGTAAAACTAACACAGCATTTCATTAAAAAAAAAAAAAATCATACCAACAGTCAAACATAGTGGTGATGATGTGATGGTCTGGGGCTGCTTTACCTCTTCAGGACGAGGAAGACTAGCCATAATTGATAGAACCATGAATTCTGCTCTCTAACAGAAAATCCTGAAGGAGAATGTCCGACCATCAGTTTGTGACCTTAAGCTCAAGTGCACTTGGATTATGCAGCAGGACAATGAAGCAAAACACACCAGCAAGTCCACTTCTGAATGGCTTAAAAAAACAAAATGAAGATTTTGGAGTGGCCTAGTCAAAGTTCGGACTTAAATCTGATTGAGATGCGTGGCATGACCTTAAACAGGCAGTTCATGCTGGAAAACCCTCCAATGTGGCTGAATTACAACAGTTCTCCAAATACAGTGAGCCAAAATTCCTCCACAGCGATGTGAAAGACTCATTGCCAGTTATCGCTTGATTGCATTTGTTGTCGCCGAGGGTGGCATAACCAGTTAATAGGTTTAGGGGGCAATTACTTTTTCACATAGGGCCAGGTAGGTTTGGATAGCTTTTTCCCTCAATAAATGAAATCATCAATCTAAATATGAACTCTTCAGCGAATTAAGGTAATATTGGTGACTAGAACGTGGTTTCATCCGTTTACATTTTCCAATCAGACGGCTGTCTATTTTTTACAGCTAGTTGCGTGACCATACTGCAAAAACAGGTGTACGTACTTGTTGCCGAAATTACCTTCATTCGCTGAAGAGTTCTGAAATGCCGTCGCCGAGTGCCGGTGCATAGACCTAATTATAATTAAATTATTTTTCTGTACTGAATGTAGCCCATTATTTTGTCGCTTTTAGATCGCATGGGGGAGAGAAGCCATGTCTTCAATTACCACTTGATTATTCTTGAATTGGAAAACGTGTTAATAAAGGAAAACCATCTAGAATTAGCCAGGACTAATTGTTGTCAACAAAGGGAGGGATATTAGCCCCGGAATTTTCAGGTCTAACGCCGCCCCTGCACTAAAAAGCACTTTAAAACCTTGATAAAATTGATTGCAAAAAAATACAGATTTCTCAGCAACTGTACATCCAATTAACTTCATATTTGGCAGTTATCTTCATTTTGTGATGATCTATGTCTGTACTGAGCTCTTTTTGCAATATGTACCTCTGAATATGAGTAAATCAAAACATGCATATTTAATTTGCTGTTTCCTGCCTAAATTGATTTAGGGGGGTCAAAATCAATACTAGAACCTAAAAACCTGGAAAAAAAAGCTCTGTAGTGACATTAGGAATGTTTTTTCCTTCACATTACAGCTGAAATTATAACCAAACACTGCTTAGTTATCTCAATAACTGTGTTTCTCTGAGTATCTATATATTCATTAAAACAGCTGTTGCCATGGAAACCACTGATGTGATGCTACAGAAACTCAGTGTTTTAAGTTGCAATTTCTAGTAGAATTATTTTGATAATAATGCTTCTTAAAAAGTTAATATCTTGGAAAAATGTTTGCTTAACAGTCTCCTTAATGGATTTGTTTTATCTCTCACAATTCATGATTCTTTTTGACACATTGTCACATTTTGACACACATATTTGCTTACCCTTACAAAAATATCCTGTGGTAATTACCACACCAGTCCTGTCATACTTATACCACACAAAGTTGGTGTTCTTGTGGTATATATCCTTTGGTAGTCGTTTGGTACTCCAAGTATTCCTGTAGTATTTTTCCTGTGGTATTTTGGTGTTGTGTGGTATTTTGGGACATTTTACCAAAGGATTTCTGAGGTAGTTTTGTGGTATTCCTGTGGTAGGTGTGTGGTATTCTTGTGGTAATGGTGTGGTATTTGTGTGGTAGTCTTGTGCTGTTTCTGCTGTATTTCTATTTGAAATTTTCGATTATTCCTGTGGTAGTTCAGTCGTATTCCTGTGAAAATCCTGTAGTATTTTGTGCTTTTCCTGTAGTATTTCTGTGGCAGTTTTATGGTATTCCTATGGTAAACCTGTGGTATTTTGTGCTTTTCCTGTTGTATTACTGTGGTAGTTTTATGGTATTCCTATGGTAATCCTGTGGTAGCTGTTTGCATTTCCTGTAGTACTCTGTAGTAATGCTGTGGTGATTTTGTCATATACCTGTAGTAGAGCTGTGGTAATTCCTGTTGTAGTTTTGTGATATTCTTGTGGTATAAAATGTTCATTGACCATTGATTTTGTGTGGATTTTATGTGGTAATTTTATGATACCACATTCTGAGGTAATTACAACAGATAGGTTCTACTGCCGTTACTACAGCTAAATAAAGCATTGCAAGATAACATTCTATGCAGAACAACTGCCAAGTACAAACTAGCAGGAGCACTATATAAAACACTAAACTGGACAGGAAAAGTCTTTAAGTTCAAAATCCATAAAAACTACCTTCATTAACTACAGTGACAAACACATTGTAGTTAATAAAGATACAAAACATTAATGACAACAATTATATGGTCTATAAATCAGTTTTAAGACATATGTAAAGCAAAACTGTAAATCTTTAATTGTCTTAATATGAATTAAAATGAACTACTAATACAAAATGAGAAGAAACAAAGAGGTTTTGAACAAAGATTTAATTTATTAAATTCATCAAATGAATATTTATTTTACAGGTTCTTATTTCATTTTAGCTGGGGTGGACAGAGGCATTAGCTAAAATTAAGTAAAGCAGATAAGAACATGTTGAATAAAACCCATTTGTGATCTGACATTAAGATATCTTTTAATTTCTAATTTAGTTGCTAAGGCTGAGACATTCTATTTTCCTTGGAGCAGGAGCTTACGCTCATTGGAGAGCTTGTTCTTTGCAGCCTCTCGCAGTGTTTTCCGTTCCACTCCAGGACATTCTTGCCTCACTTTTTCTGAAAAATAAAGAGAGCAAGGATCATTTTACATTAGACTGTATGACACCCCATGTTGCAGAGACCATTTAATTTGGACTGTACGATGCTCTTTGCTTCAGAATCGGAGTAAATGATTTCATTTAACCGTAAAATTACACATTTTGAAAAGAAAATCAGCACAAAAAGGACTTTACATGTAAACAAACCACTACCTTCATTTTCAGTCTAATTATTTCACTGAGAATGATGGTTAAGACCTGGAGACAAGTCATTTATCTCTTGGGTCATTCTGTGTGAAATTCGGGTTGTAAAGTTCTGGGAAATTTTCCCTTTTTGAGGAATTTTGAGGTAGTTTTCGGAATTTATAGAGTTAACAATATTTTTCATAAAATGTAAATATGTCCCTGGTTTTTATGGATTGGACCTATTTGAGGGGGTCACTGCAAATACTTTGCACTCATTTTTGGGGAGAATACCATGGGTTTAAAAATGTCAATAAAAATGACGTTAGTTTACCACAATGTGAACACATTTATTTGTATGTTTTTTTTTTTCAAATGCAGTTTAACAAAAAGCATATTAAATAAGGAAACATAAATTTAAAAATATATTTTAGTCATTTCCTTCCATCTAAGACAGCAAATTAGATAGGCCTATATATTAGGAATAACTTTATCTTTTGATTAAGGTTAAACAAAAAAGTCTTTGTGGCATTGTTCTAAAAAAACAAATGCCAGTGACAAGAAAATGAAAATGCATAGATTTTAGTAAAGTGATTTATATGTTGTAAGTTCATGTTATCAACTTTAATAAACACATTTAATTATTAACCCTGAGTGATGACATTGATGTTAAAAGGTAACGTACCTACTTGATTTGCAAGCTCTGTCTGCAACTTAATCTGGGGTGTTCTAAAAGGCCTCAGCTTCTGCAGATATGTAACACCTGTGAACCACATCATCTAGTGCACTGATAACTTACCTGCCATCTTTAGGAACTAATTGATTAAGTGTACTAAATAACTTGCTATGTTTTTATTTTATTTGGTCCACAGTCCACATTAATATACAACCCCAATTCCGAAATAGTTGGGACAAAGTGTGAATTGTGAATAAAATCAAAATGGAATGACTTTCAGATCACATGAGCCAATATATTCTTTACAATAGAACATAGATAACATTTCAAATGTTGAAACTGAGACATTTTACATTTTTATCCACAAAATGAGCTTATTTCATATTTTCTGGCTGCAACAGGTCTCAAAAAAGTTGGGACACAGGCAAAAAAAAGGGCTGAAAAAGCAATTAAAATATAAGAGAATTAGCTGAAAGAACATTTAGCAAGTAATTAAGTTAACTGGCATCAGGTGTGTAACATGATTGCCAATAAAAGGGATGTCTTAGAGAGGCTGAGTCTCTCAGAAGTAAAGATGGCCAGAGGCTCTCCAACCTGTGAAGGCTTGCATAAAAAAATTGCAGAATACTTTAAAAACAATGTTCCTCAACGTCAAACTGCAAAGGCTTTGAAGGTCTCATCATCGACAGTGCATAACATCATCAAAAGATTCAGAGAAACTGGAAAAATCTCTGTGCATAAGGGACAAGGTTGAAGACCTTCACTGGATCCCTGTGATCTTCGGGTCCTCAGACGCCACTGCATCACTCACCGGTATGATTCTGTCATTGACATTACTAAATGGGCCCAGGAATACTTCAAACCACTGTCTGTAAATGCAGTCCGCCAACACAGTCCACCGTGCCATCCACAGATGCCACCTAAAACTCTATCATGCAAAAAGGAAGCCGTTGTTGAGCATAATCCAGAAGCGCCGCTGTGTTCTGTGGGCCAAGGCTCATTTAAAATGGACCGTAGCAAAGTGGCAAAGTGTCCTGTGGTCAGACGAGTCCAAATTTGACATCCTTGTTGGAAATCATGGGCGTTGTGTCCTCCGGGTGTTATGGTTCTGCTCTGTTCTGTCATGATTCTGCCATGTTTATTATGTTTCTGTCTTCCCTGTTATGTTTATGATCAGTTCTGTTAGGTTTCGCCATGTTCTGTTTAGTTTTTGTATTTTGCCATGTTTTCGTTTTTGCCATTCCCAATCCACTTTTCTGTTATAGTCTGGTCCATGTTTTGCCATGCCCTTCATTGCACTTTGTCTCCCCTGTCTGGTCTCTTGTTAAGTTACAGCTTCTCCCCAGTCCCGCGTGTCACATGCTTAGGTGATTTCATGGTTTCTGGGTTTCAAACATTCCTTCCAATCTCGTTTGCTTCCTTCGCCTCTCTTTTCTATATCACTAACCAATACTAACAGTTTGTTGTTTTATTAAGTTACTAACCCAGACTAACATTGTATATAATACTAACTTACTAAAGAGCACTAGGGATTGTATAGCTGCACTTACTAATTGATTAACAAGCTCTCAGCACTCGCCCTGTTCTAGTCCCCGCCTCTTGCCTTCACTTAGTCTTTGCTGCAATTCAGCGGATCCTCCACACCTGCTCCACTCTGTCCTGCCTCTCATTATCTGTGCACATTAGAACTCCCTAACCGGAGCTGTATGTCTTGTCATAGGCTGTCTCGTGTTCTCTGTCCGCGTTTTGGCTTTTGCCAATTTCATGTGGTTAGGTTCTCCCTTGTGTTTCCTCCCACGTAATTAGTCTGATCCTCATCACCTGATCCTAATCATAGCATGTGACTTCCCTTGAGTGTATTTAAGCTGTCTTCTCACTGCAGTTCCCCATCAGAACGTTTCCCTGTGCTGCTATTGTCTTCGCCTTGTACTCATAGTGTTTCTCTTCTGACTGGACCGTCCGACCTTCGATTTTTGGCTCTGCTTTTTGGTACTATTGTCTGCATCTGTTTACGAACCCTTTTTGCCCGACTACGAGTTTTGTGTTTGCTGCCCTGTTTACGGTTTGGATTACGCCCACTGGATTTTGGCTTTTGCTTCTGTCAAACCTGTGCCTGTGTACCGAACCTGTTTTTGCCCAACCACGAGTACTGTGATTGCTGTCCTGGTTTTCGACTCTGATTCTGCCCTACTGGATTGTGATTTTTGGATTGTGGACTTTGTACCTTTGCCTTCTGCCCTGCGGGGGTTTCCCCCCTCGCATAATAAACTCATCTACTGCATTGCTTGGTTCTCGCGTCTGGTTCCTGAGCGTATCCTCACACCGGGCTGAAGAGGAGAAAGACCACCCCTCCTGTTATCGGCGTTCAGTTCAAAAGCCAGCATCTCTGATGGAATGGGGATGCATTAGTGCATATGGTGTGGGACACTTGCATGTTTTGAAAAGCACCATGAATGGTGAAAGGTATATAAAGGTTTAAGAGCAACATATGCTCCCTTCCAGACGACATCTATTCCAGGGAAGGTCTTGTGTATTTCAGCAGGACAACGCAAAACCACATACTGCAGCTATTACAACAGCATGGCTTTGTAGTAGAAGAGTCCGTGTGCTGAACTGGCCTGCCTGCAGTCCTGATCTTTCACCGATTGAGAGCATTTGGCGCATAATTAAACGAAAAGTCCGTCAAAGGAGACCCAAAACTCTCCAGCAGCTGGAAGCCTGTATTAAACAAGAGTGGGATCAAATTCCAATGGCCAAACTCAAACTTGTCTCTTCATTGCCCAGACACCTCCACTCTGTGTTAAAAAGAAGAGGGGATGCTACACCATGGTAAACAGGCCCCTGTCCCAACTCTTTTGAGACCTGTAGCAGCCAACAATTTTTAAATGAGCTCATTTTGTGGATAAAATTGTAAAATCTCTCATTTTCAACATTTGCTATATTCTCTCTGTTCTATTGTGAATAAAATACTGGCTGGTGTGATTTCAAAGTCATTGCGTTTTGATTTTTTTCACAATTTACACTTTGTCCCAACTATTTCAGAATTGGGGTTGTATGTATGCATGTGTTTGTTGTTTCCTTCAACTTTCTGTGTTTTATTAGCTTTGTTTAATAAGCATGAGATTGAAAATTACTGGAAAATCCCCAAAATTTTGGAAAATTCCGTAAAGTTACCTGGAAATTTCCCTCACTTTGCAACCCTATGTGAAATCAACAAGCCTTGATACTTCCCACCATCTCAGACCAAATTATTTTTCGACAAAATAATGTTGCAGGAGTGCCTATCATATCAGTTTCTAACTACAGGAACAATTTCAGAACAATCTGAGATGGTGGTTGTCAAAATACAATTTTCTGTGCTAATTTGCCATGGAATGACCCTCTCTTTTAGTACACTTTCTGACATATGTAAGGCAAGTCATTATTTAATGCTGGTAGTCGACTAAAATGACTTAAACACTATAAGCTCACCAAAGAGATGTTCCATTTTCTGCTGAACCAGCTGAGGTCTTGTTGGAATGCCACCGTTAGCATTTGATTTGCCCCCTGTCAATGAGTGGGAGGCCATCTCAACCCTACTGAAGGTTTGCGCCATCAAGTCCTGCAGCAGGCGTTTTTGGTTTTTGGATAGTCGCACTTGATCTGTTTGGATAGGATATAAACAGTATCTTACATTATGACAAAATAAATAAGATTTTGTAGCACAACATATTTATTAATAGGTACAATTAAATGAAAGAAACTGAAACCAAGAATAAATGTATTGCCCTTACGAAAATATCAGTAGACTGCGTGTCAGACAGATACTTGTTGTGGAAAAATTGCATATCAAGATGTACCCTTTGCCAATATATCTAGCTACTAATATATCAAACCCCATCTGCCAGGCAATGACTCGATGGCGTCAGACTCTGTCTCGAAGATGTCTTTGTGTCCATCTACATAAACCTTGTTTTGCAATATCCAGACACATAGCCTGACACAAACATTTAGATTTAAAAAATATATGATACTCACAATTTTGAAGGCTACCCTTTCTGCAATAGGGTTCTAGCTCTGTTTTGCTTGAACAAGTGCATGAATTCTTTGATAAAAAAGTGGGTTATGGCATGCCAAGGGCATATGTTAGAAGCTGTAAGTGACATATTGAAACACTGCTATCTTTAAACTCAATAACGAATGTTGTCTGCTCGCAGTGGCATCTCTGGTCCTGTCCTATAAATTCTTATTTAGGTCTGTGTATTTATTTATTTGTTGTCTGATGTAGTATGATTCTGGCATACATTGTGGAAAAGCATATTTAAGCAATATCACACGAGAGGGAGCATGTTATGATGTATATCAGCACAGGTGTGGTGCGGTCAGAGGCATGACGCGAAGCAGTTGCTAGCTCTCAAATCTAGCCACCGTGTTAATGCAGCTGCGAGATAGTATCACTATTGGTTGTTGTATACAATGAACTGTACATTTCCATTGATTGTACAGTTGTTAAAGTAGGAGTCCAGCGCAGGGGTGATTGAAACTCCAGATAAGCTTGTTGGGTGTGACTGGCGTTTGACTAACTGTTGTATAGTAATTAATAAATACAACATGTGCACAATTCATGGATTTCCAAGATGGTGCTGTCTTAGTGGCTCCTTGCTACAGTCCATTAATACATGAGGGAAATTGCAAAGAACTAAAAAACAAAAAAGGTTGCCAGTACTATTTAAAGAGTGCCGGGACTCAAAAAGTGCTAAAATTAAGAGGTGCCAGTATGGCGTATTGCTGAGTACTGGCCCAATTTAAACATTGGTTGTAAGCCCCCTGCATTCATAAATACAATTTTAAAAAGGCATAACCAACTGTGAGCAGTACTAAACTGCACCTTTTTTTGGTGTGGTCCTACATTTTGTAACTTTGGCGCAAGTGTTCTACAAAAAAATATACATAGAGCCCTGAATTACAGTAAATACCTTGTTTTGAGGAGCAGGCTCCTTTCTCAGGTCTCTCACTTGCTGAAGTAAGCCTGGGATTTTTGGAAAACAAAGTTTTGTAGTTTATTTGTATTCAAGTTCTGTACAATTTATTCTTTTTGTAACAATTTTTGTATTTTAAACAAGGGGGAAGGAGAGGGCGGGGGGGACACAAAAAAGATCGCTCCTGCATAAAAATACAGCAGAGAATTAAGCACACTTAAAACAATTATTTGTCTCCCAGACAAAGACAGCCATCTCCCAGGCTATGTGGGTTGCACTATAGGCTCCCTGTTTTTCACTTTATTGTTAAATGAATACTCAATCAGAGCATACCTGTAAGTAATGCCACAAGAGACTTGAGTCCACTCTTCTCTTTTGAGCATTCATCCAATTCCTCCCGCAAATCTTTGTTCTCCCTTTCCAAAACTTTAATCTTCTGTTTCAACACCTCCAATTCATTTGTTGAGGCCTTAAGATAAAAAGTAATTGGGCATCAATATTTCAGTATATCAATATTTTTATAAAAATGTTTGCAAGTTTAACCACAAAAGGATATAAACTAATAAATTCTGCAAGAAATTTACCTTTTTATAGATTCAAATTAAACGTAAATAAATGAAGAATATGTCATGGTTATGGTTTTTGGTCATGTTTATGTTCATGTTCAGTGTTCATGATTTTGTCTTTTATTTATTCTTTTTGGTTATTGTAATACTTTGGGTTTTAGTTCATTCCATTTCTCAGTTCCATTGCACTTGTCTCCATTGTGATCTAGTTGGTTCAGTCCGTCTTCCCCTGTCTCACTTACTTCGGGTGATTTAAATGTATTCTGGTTAACAGTCCTTCGATTCTCGTTTACTTCCTTCGCCTTACTGTTCTGATTACTAACAAAACTAACGTTTGTATTTTGTATCATAGTTAAAACACAACTAATTCTAGATTACTTAACTTACTAATCACTCTAGTTAAATCTGTAAAGTTGCACCGCTACTAATTAATCCCTCTCAGCAATCGCCCTGTTCTAGTCTCCGCCTCTTGCTCAGCCTTACTTAACTTCTTTCTGATTACTAATTATGCAAAACTAACGTTTGTCTGTGTATTTGTTTGTTTGTCTGTCTGTTACCTCATAACTGCGACAGCGTGTGCATCAAGCTAAAGTAACAATGCCAATGACAAACACTGTTCTCTAGATTTTAAATGTGTAAAGAATTTTGATTTTTGTAGCACTTCATGTTTCTATACACGTTTTGTGTAATAATGTTAAGCCACACCCACTCATTTTGGCACAAGGACCGCACTCTTGTTTTATGTATTCAAGCTTGCTTTTATGTTACTGTACAACTATTGTACATCAGTAGTGGCTAAGCAATACACACCGAGGCATCAGCACCTCTGGTGCTTTCATTACTTTCCTGCACTCGTTATCTGTGCACTTAGAACTCCTTGACCGGAGCTGTTTAAATGTCATAGGCTGTCTGTGTGATTCCCGTCCGTGTCTTGGCTTTCGCCAGTTTTCGTGGTTAGGGTTTCCCTCATGTGATTCTCCCGTTGTAATTAGTTTGATCCATCTCACCTGCTTCCTGAATAGCATGTGACTTTCCTCCCGTCTATTTAAGCAGTCTTTTCACAGCCAGCTCCTTGTCAGAACGTTGATCAATATTTCTTTGTGCAGAGCGCCATGTATGCCATTAAGTATTGTTTTTCTTCTACTGGTTTTTCCGACTACGATTCTTGCCATTGCCCTTCTTGTATTGTTATGTCTTTTTGGATTTCGACCTATTTTTATATGACCACGATTTCTGTGTTTGGATGCCCTGTGTATCACCCTTGGCTTTGTTCATCGACTACGACTTTTTGCCTACCGTCTATGTACCTTTGCTCATCTGTTTTACTGATTCTGACCTCTGCCTGTCTAGTCGACACTGTTTTTGGATTTTGTATTGTGGCTTGGCAATTCTTGTGTTTTTTGGCTTTGACTCGGACCCCATTAAAGGCATACGTTTTTTGGATTTCTGTCTCTCGCGAGTGGTTCCTGAACTGTACCTCACAGAATATCTATATATAAATGAAAGGAAAAGTAACCAAATCAGGCTTTATCATTTGAAATTTTTAATTGCATGATACAAACATTAAAGACCACTCTTGAAATCTTTATGGGCCTGTAAGCAAATCTGACATACAGTGCCGTGAAAAAGTATTTGCCCCCTTCCTGATTTCTTACTTTTTTGCATATTTTTCACACTTTAATGTTTCAGATCATCAAACAAATTTTAATATCAGAAAAAGATAACCCGAGTAAAAAAAAAAAAAAAAGTTTTTAAATGATTTCATTTATTAAGGGGAATAAGCTATTCAAACCTACCTGGCCCTATGTGAAAAAGTAATTACCCCCCCCTTGTTAAATCATGAATTAACTGTGATTAACCACATTTTCTGAGTGCAGTTTCACTTGCCACACCCAGGCCTGATTACTGCCAGACCTGTTGAATCAAGAAATCACTTCAATAAAACCTGTCTGACAAAGTGAAGTAGGCTAAAAGATCTCAAAAAGCTACATGTCATGCCGCAAACTAAAGAAATTCAAGAACAGATGAGAAACAAAGAAATTGACATCTATCAGTCTGGAAAGGGTTGCAAAGCCATTTCTAAGGCTTTGGGACTCCGGCGAATCACAGTGAGAGCCATTATCCACAAATGGAGAAAACTTGGACCAGTGGTGAACCTTCCCAGGAGTGGGCTAAAATTCTTCCACAGTGATGTGAAAGACTCATTGCCAGATATTGCAAACATTTGATTGCAGTTGTTGTCGCCGAGGGTGGCACAACCAGTTAAGTTTAGGGGGAAATTACTTTTTCACATAGGGCCAGGTAGGTTTGGATAGATTTTTACCCTTAATAAATGAACTCATCATTTAAAAACTGCATTTTGTATTTACTCGGGTTGTCTTTGTCTAATATTAAAATTTGTCTGATGATCTAAAACATTTAAGCGTGACAAATATTCAAAAAAAGAAGCAATCAGGAAGTGGGCAAATACTTTTTCACGGCACTGTAACTGAAAACTTTGATACATCCCACATAGCGTATATTAATGCATTTACGAATGATATACAATCAAATCCATTTGGCTCACACTTGAAAAATGAGTGCCAATATTTGCACTATGTTCAATTAACACATGGTTGATAAATATATATTGCTTAACATGCTGTTATTGTATTTTTTTATTTATACTTGCCGGTCTCTTTTCCAACTCCTTTTTCTTCATTAGTTTCTCCAGCTAATGCTTCCCAGTTTGAGATGGTAGCTTTTTTGCCTTCTTTGGTGGCTTTTTGTTCCAACAAGCAAACAAAAAACATTTATGTTAGTAAACCAGACAGCTACCTAGCTAATGTCATTGCAGCTTGCACCAGTAAAACATAACCTGACTGTCTAAACATGACACTTGTCAAAGAAAATGAACAATTAATGGTCAAAACAGCAACATACGTGGCACATAATCATAAATGATATAACAGAAAACCAATAATCATGTCAACAAGAGAAAATGTATTCAGTTGAAAGCATTATTGAGTCCTTGCATGTCGTTTTTGATTGAACATTCAAAAACACGTTCAACGTTTTCAGAGACTGTGGGAACTGAGTTCAGGCCAGAAACAAATTTTAATGTTTGTCACACCTATCAGTTTCTAGAATTAATATTTTTCATTGTTTCTTCAATCGCTGTTAGGGGGCGCGTTGTTAGAACTGTGAGAAAAATAAAACTTTAGGATTTTTTTTTATATGGTGGGTGTTACGACCCAGTGTAGGACAGGCAGCAACAGGTAGAGGAAGTAAGGGAAGGACGGGCGGGAAGAAGGGTAAAAGGCACGAATAGCACGCTGCTCAGTTACTCTGGTCCATATCTGCCTAACCAGAGCTAAAGTATTCCTATGGCTACTCTTCGAAGGTTCGCCGGGCTCGGGGCGGCTTTTAAACACTGAGCTCCTGAACTCTCAGTCCGCAAATAAAGACTGAGGGAACGAATAGTGTACCCCCTATGGAAACAAGTTTCCACCCAGAATCACCTTCAAAAATAATAAAGGAAAAATAACAAAGCAAAATAACAAAGAAGTGCCCCGATGGAAGGACTGTGAGATCCAGCTGGGAGCACACTGACTAACCAGAGTAAACCTAACAGCGTACAAAAAGGGCAAGACGAGAGGGGTAGTCAGATACGGAACCGAGGTCAAACACCGGGAATTCACCAAGCAACCAAAACGAAAGGGCTCGAATTCTAGTTAAATGGGACAGGCCAAGGGTCAACCACCACAATTCAAACAAACCAAATAAAGGGCACGGTGAGAATCGTAAATCCAAAGGCAATCCGAGTCAACACAGAAGGCAGTACAATACTCACAGGTCGTGAACGCTAGTTACAGATCGGAAGAGCTAGTCTCCGCGGTTAAACACTAGGCTGCGCCTTTTCAAGGTGTGAACCGGAAACGGAAGTGTCAGACCTTAGGCCCAAAAAAAAAAAAAAAAGATAACAGATTTCAAAGCACAGATTCACAAATGTACGACAGGGGTCGTAACAGTGGGAGACACTCTAAGAGAGAAGAAAGCAGAGAGAATCTCAGCAGCTGCTGTTGTACTCTTGTTAAATACAACATACAATATATCTTAGCTATAGTTATACTTTTTGACTTCTTCACCTCGAGACACGTGGAAATTCTAAAGCAGGAGTCACTTGCGCTGCAACCCCTCCGCGGGTGGAGGTCGGTGCTCTCAGACCAGGACTGGTAACGTAAAGAGAAACTCAATGGATGTAGCAGGTAGGCCTACAACCAAAGAAAAGGACTGGAGCACACGAGTGACTTAATTAAGTTTCATGCAACAAGACTAACGTTTCGACGCACTGCGTCTTCATCAGAGTCAAACATGTAAACCTTTTCTTTGGTTGTAGGCCTACCTGCTACATCCATTGAGTTTCTCTTTATGTGGAAATTCTAGACAAATTGGCATCAATCAAAGTTTCCACAGGACCTTGTATTATATCTTGCTGCGCATTTGGATTTTCTTCACGTGGCGGCCGATGTCGTTTCTTCCATAACTGGGACTGGGTGAGTAGTCTTCATAAGTTTGCATTCTCCAAGAGCTCCAAAACATTTCATTTGCAGGCTCTAATTGCTAGATTGCTAATTGCAATTCTGTGTATTTGAATGTTGCTATCCTTTCTTTTCATGCCTTTAATACAGTTTAACAGTAGCTGAACTACCCAATTCTGTGTCATTGTTAAACCTGCTTGGAGTGTGCTGTTGATTGTTAATGTTTCTCTAAATCATCATAGCTAAAGTGTCCTATTTAAGGTGGGGGGTTGGGCTATACATATGTTTTACTGAATGTTATTTATTATTATTATTATCATTATTATTATTATTATTATTATTATTATTATTAATAATATTATTTTACCACACCTACTATTTTCATAGCACTCAGCCTACATGTAGCCTATTATGGCTCCTTCCAAAGAAAACCATGTCAGTTCAAAGACATCGATTAGTTTGAGGTTCACCTGTGTAATCTACATAACCATTCCTTTCATCATTTAGTGTAGCATAAGTATTAGCAAGCACAACATTTACATATATAAAACACATACTGGTGCTTTGGAAGAAGCAATGTCATCTTCAGCATCCCTTAAACGCTGAGGTTTCATGAATGGCCTTTTCCCTTTGGTAGCAGCTGTCTGCTTCCCTGTTAGGCGATCCCGCTCCCTCAGTAGCCGTTCATCTAATCGTGATTGTAAAATGGGAAAACAGTTCACATTAATAGAAAAAAGCGACAAGCGATAATAAGAGAAACTGATTATCTGTTGCAATGTAATTTTATTCCTCTTCTATGTTATTGTAATCTCAACCAAGCTAATGAAGCCTAAATCGAAATATCTGACTTATGCCTAGAGTGTCAACAGCCAGAGACAGTGCAGCATGTTCTTATTGCTTGTAATAAAAACAGTGGAGAAAGACAAGAACTTCTTACGAAGCGATGCGGTTCAAACACTTGTCGCCATTTTTTCTAATCCTGACATGCAACGGTACGCCAGGGAATTCCCATTAGAAGACATGGCGACAAGTGTTTGATCCGCGTCGCTTCGGAGGAATTTTTTGCTCATATTGCCGCAAGGAAGGCATCTACTGGCGTGTACTCACGGCTGAGTCTAGCTGTCTTTGCTTGGAAGGTATGTGCGTTTGATTTGTTACGATCCGAAGAGTTGGGGAAATGTTACAGACGTAGAGCGAAAAAGTATGCCTGAAGTGAATGGATTTATAAATATCCACCCACAGTGACACGCAGGGACTAGCTATGGAGAGTGGTCTGCGTCTTCAGGCTTACAGAAGCAAAAACGCTGTACTTTCGCAAAGTTAACATAACCTGACGGTCATATACTGTACTGACGCTGTTACGCTGAATTTTTGGCGCGAAACAATCGGAACCAGCTAACTAGCTATGGTTACAGAAGCTAGCACTACCGACTACATCTAACTTCTTTATAACCACTGTAGATAACAAAGACACTGCATTTTGTACAAAGTATTTTGTTCACTTGAGGCTGCTTCAAACTAGCTATTTTCATGTTTTCACTATATGAGCTAACTAACAAGCTACTTAGTCGACTCACCGGCGAAACAAAATATCCTGGCCACATATTGGGATGACAGGTGTTTCCCAGTCGGCCAGTTTACAATTACCTCCGTTTCAAAGTCCCAATCTGTATTGTTCAGATTTTGTTCGTTATTAGTGACTATATAACTAGTTGGTCTGATCTCAACCGTGTTTTCTTCAAAAAAATCAAATAAACAGAACCCCATCGTGTTTAAAATGAGAAAAGTAGCTGTTAACCTTACGTTGGTGGGATGTATTTAAAAAACGTTATGTTCAAACCCAGAATAAACTGTCTCGAGATCAATTCGGACGACTTCACTTCGCGCCACTTGCTGTTTAGAGAGTCGCTCGAGTTGAGCTCACGACGGCACAACATTTCGTCCGGCTGTCACTTGCTGTTCCAACTGCTGTCTTAATAATCTCGATTGTAGATCGATAAATATGTTAAAATGGACAAAAGACGTAAACGAGGAAGATACAAAGTTTATCTTTCAGATCCAAACGTTTCAATTCCAGGGCACACCATCCACAACTGGTCTAGGACCACTGAGGAACAGCCTGTGATGATGATGATGGTAGATAGCCTAAATTCAGTGCTTCGACTAGGCTACATTATAGCCTACAATAATGTAGCTAATTGCTATTTTTATTAATTAAATGTAAAATTTTATTAGTTTGACATACTATGGCCTAGTATAATTCACTATCATTTCTTCTGATTCATAAGACTTAATAATGAACAACTGTGTCTTCTCCCTATTTACAGATGACTGATGATGACATGCCCGCGGAGAGCGAGGATGAAACCATTAAGGTAACGTGGTTGGATGAGGTCATGTTCCTTTTAGTTCATATATAGGCCTATCAGTCCTCCCACAGCAACTTAGGCTATTTGTGGTGCTTGGGGGAAGGGAGGGTGTTTGTGCTTATTGCTTCTCCCCATAGCTTATCAGATAATGGCAATTTTAGTTAGAAATCATACTTGGGCTGTTTTGTGATTTTAATTGATTTAGATATAGAAATTTAGCATATCCCCTGGTTTTAATGCCGAATTCGGCATATACGTTGTAAAGCGATAATATACCTAAACGATGTTATGAGACCTTTCCCAACATTGAAAGTGGGTTAAATGTAGCCAAGTTGAAATAACATTGCCGCTAATCCTATCTAAACAAACGTAGCTAGCTAGCTACATAATGTTTACGCTTGTTTTCAGCAAACGTAAACACTCGTTTTACATAAAAACACAATGTTATTTTATCAGCTTTAAAGCTAAAGTATCAATTTTAGAATAAACCGCTCGAGTATTTGCCTTGATCGTTGGCGTCTGTGCATTTATGTGTAATAGCAAAGGGAGAGGTTAGGGCTGACTCCCAGGCAGCACAGTTATGGAGAGGAGAGCAGGGAAAGGTACGCGCTTCGGTAAAGCACAGCGCACAATAAAATCACCTTGAAGTGAGTATGACATACATAATTCACCTTAGTTGTTAAGTGGGGTTCTACACACTGTTGGGTATAAACACAGCACTTTGTTCTTAGCGTGGTTCTTAGTGGTAAACGTAATGTGCATGTAAATTACTGTCTTTAGTCGATTGATGTAACTATGACTGTTCAGGAATCGCAGTCCTTTAAATATTCTGAATGCGTCATGACGTGGAACATTTACCGGTATTCAGAGGGACCATGTGAAGTCACTGTGCTTTCGTGCCGCCATATTTGTGTCCGAAATGGTCACAGCTGCATCCCACAGCCATTGACTGCAGTTGGCAGACGACACATGAAGATGCACGAAATACTGAAATGAAGTGAATCCAATATGCCCCAGATATGTCGCACAGTTTGCTGTAACAACAATTGTCAGAGAAACTCCACACTACAGTTTCATTCCATCGCGAAAGACTTCGCTAAACTGGCAGAATAAATGGTTGGCTTCCTTCAGAAGGGACCAAGAGCAGCCTGCATCTAACTCCGGGTGATTGTGCTGTCAGCGCTTTGTTTTCGGCAAGTTGCGTTTGTCCTCAACTTAGCTAATTATAATTTGTTATCCTTTAGCACCTCTTGCCAGGAAAACTCTAGGGAAACACTTTAAACGCTCAAATACAGTTAATTAACTTACAGGGAAACCGTCATTGAGTCGCACTATGAATTGTTCAGTTTGTCAAACCAGTTCTTGATATTTTAGGAGACAAAGCAGTAATTAACATTGTTCACTTGCTAGCTAGGTAGCGTACCGTTACAGAACTTGAATGAGTTAGCCACAAACGGTAACTTAGGCGTGCTTACCTGCGAGATATAATCGCATGCATTTGTTCCTGTGATAGCTCTTCCGTTATCTGCACGAATATTCCTCAGAGGTTTCGCTTATCTTAATGGTAACGTTGGCAAACTTTAAACCAGAAGACAAGGTCCTTGTGTTGTTTCCCTTGCAGTCCAATCCATTGCAGGCTAGATTTCATGGTCCTTATGAAATTCTGACAAAACTCAATGATCTCAATTACATTGTGAAGACTCCAGATAGGAGAAAGCCAAAACAGTTGTGTCACATTAACATGCTGAAGCCTTATCACGATAGGAATGCTAGGGTTGCAGCTGTCACTTCAGATCCTCCTATGGCCGAGACTTGTTAAGATGGGGGGGAGTTTCAAGATGATGAACCTAGAATTAAAGCTGAAGTTCTTTCATGTAAATTGTCAAATTCTGAAGTGTTGCAAAATCTTGATGTAAAACTCCAGCACTTAGAATCCTCACAGAAAGATCAGTTTGAGAGGTTGATCAAGAAATATGAAGATCTATTTCCTGATGTTCCAAAGAGAGTTTCTATAGCCTCTCATGATGTCGATGTTGGTGATGCCAAACCAACAAAACAGCATCCGTACCAGATGAATCCTGAAAAGAGAAAGATTGCTGAGAAAGAGGTTGAGTACATGTTAGAACATAATATTATCAGACCCTCTAGCTCAGATTGGAGTTCACCCTGTGTTCTAGTTCCAAAACCTGATGGAAGTACTAGATTCTGTACAGATTATCGCAAAGTCAATGCTGTAACTAGAACTGATGTGTTTCCAATACCTAGGATTGATGATTGTATCGATAGAGTAGGGCAAGCAAAGTTTCTGACCAAGATTGATTTATTGAAGGGTTATTGTTGTGTGCCTTTAACTGAGAGGGCCAAGAGCATCTCTGCCTTTGCCACACCATCTGGGTTATACCAGTATGAAGTCCTACCCTTTGGCATGAAGAATGCCCCAGCCACGTTCCAAAGGATGATACAGTCTACAATCGCCGGATTGCCACACACGTGTGCGTACATCGACGACCTGATCACATGGAGTGACTCCTGGGAAGAACAGCTGAAAGATGTAGAGACGTTGTTCCAGCACTTGACCCAGGCTAACCTGACTGTTAACCTGAACAAGAGTGACTTTGGTTGTGCTACTGTCAGGTATCTTGGCTACTTCATCGGCCAGGGTAAGGTGGCACCCGTAAATGCTGAAGTCCAAGCCATCATGGACTTTCCAGTTCCTGACAACAAAAAAGCTTTGCGCCGCTTCCTTGGAATGATCGGGTACTGCCGCAAGTTCTGCAAGAACTTTGCTGAGATTGCTCTCAGTCTCACCAACCAACTGAAGAAAGGCGTAAAGTTCACTTGGGATGAAGCATGTAAAGGGTACTGACAATGTAATTGCTGATTGCTTATCCCGTGTTTGAGTATGTGTATATCTATCACGTGTTTATTTGCATATTGTATTATATGTATATATACACGAGTGTCTACTTAACCATTTTTGTATTGAAAAGAAAAATTTTGCCTTTATGAGTCAAAATTTTTCCCTTTTGGAATGGAGGTGTACTGGGGAAAGAAAAAAAAAAGCCACTAGATGGCAGTATTGACAATTTTTTTTGTTAAGCCCAGTCTGGAGCTAGATTGGGCATGTCCTGGGCATGACTCAGAGGGGGCTGGACAAGAGTATATAAGGAGAAAAATTGAGTGAGTGGAAGGGTAGTAGGAGAAATTGCAAGGAGAAATTGTGGAAGGATACATTTGACCAGACCTGTCACTCTTTTCAAGACCTGTGAAGCTTTTTGTGGATTTTTGCCTGTGTTGGAGCATTTTCCTGTCCCAGGACATCGCAACATAGCAGCCCATCTCAATTACCAAGGGACTGTAACTATCTTTTTTTTATTTCAATCTTGGTCAGTAGGGTAGAGTGTAGATTAGTTCTAAGTGTTTGTTTAATTAAATCTGTTGAAGTTTAAGAATTTTGTCCGTCATCCCTTGCTGTCCGTGACGCCATAACAAATTGGGGCCATAACAGCCAAGATAACACGGCTGCTAATTGTTGCTGTATTACTTAATGTCCTATTATCACGTAGACATTTTTTGTCTCCAGATTCTAGTGTTGTTCACAAATCCTGCAACTGCATATTGATTGGCATCCGTACCGTATATATAAATTTCAGGAAACGTTAGTTGGAGTGAACACTTCGCAAATGGTAACAGACAGAATAAAATAAGGGGTACTAAACATGGATCACAACCGATTATTGATTTTTTTTTTTTAATAACGTTGACCCTCTTCCTTATTTAAATGTACTGTGTTCACTGTCATGATTGAGAGAGAAAAGTGGAATCAGACACAAATATGGCGGTGGGAACATCGGAAGTGACGTTTTTGGTACCTATGAATTTAGTGGACTGCGCCATTTTTGTTTGTCAGTGGTTTGGTGTCTCCTATGTTTAATAAACGAGGCTCGCATTCATGTGCTCAACCTAAGAAATTGTCCCTTGCCTCGTGCAATTTCCGCAACCTACTGTTTTATCAATTGTTGAAGGCCTTAACATGTCAATTCGTGGCGCTTAATGTTGATATTGTGGTAGGCCATGAGGAAATAGTCTATGTATAGAAAACACTGCTGAATATATACCATGAATCATGCATGTTTGATGTTTGGCTGTATTGTAAGGTGGCATAGTTACAGTGACATTTGGTGATTTTCTGAGTGATGTTGCCACAAAATAGAGGGAAAATGGATTTTAAAATATACTGTATATAAGAAAATAGTTTGGTACCAGTCTCTGGATGATAGATTTCAATGTATCTGCGTGAAGCCTCAACATGTGACCAACAGTAGGGGAATTTCTGGATGACTGAAGCTGTTTACTGTTTACATTATCTACAGAGCAGTGATGATGAAGATGCTATGGCAGTGGAGAGTGCTGATAAATACTGGGCCAACGAGGTACATGAAGCCATGTTCATTTAGTCTATTCACAATGTATCAGATAACAGTTAATCTTACATAATCTAAATTTTGTAGTTATGAATAGATTGAAGTTTTAATGTTATTTTAAATCTTGAAATTTTATTCTACCATTCATTCCAGCGAATTCTGCATTTTGATTGGTTAACACCAGGTATCTATTCACCGGTAAACTACCTCGCACTGGGTCAAGAAAGACCTCGTCATGATTACACCGACAAAATAAGGCTACAGTTTGCGTACAGTCTTACTCGCTAGCGAGCTAGTTGGCTACCTAGCTAGCAATAGTATAGCAAGCATGCCAATGTATTTAGCTACATAGCCAACTGGCTAGCGAGCTAAAAAGGCTTCAGTTTGCTTTCACTGCGTACACTGTCATACTCGTAAGCGAGCTAGTTGGCTTCCTAGCTAGCAAGCCAAAGTGATATCGAACTGTATGTCATAGCTAGCACACCAATATTTTCGTTGGGGTGTTGACAAGAGTCATGGTAGAATGGAGATAAACCTACAGTTTTTTTTCGAGCACTCGGTATTTATCGTAGGCTAGATACCTGGAAATTTACATTTGAAACCTCACGCAAATGAAATTTCCGGGTATCTATCCTATGATAAAGACCTCGTGTTCGAAAAAAAACTGTAAGTTTATCTCCTAAGTGTACTATCATTAATTTTTTGGCTCATTTTTCTCAATAGAACACTGATGATGAAGAGGCCCCTGTAGTATCCTCTGAAACAAATGAAGGAGCAGATGAGGTACATGCCACACATGCATTCATTCAATGCAGGGACTATTCAATTTATAACTCACATTCAACTTGCTTTTTCTGGTTAATGCAGTGGTTCTCAAATTCGGTCCTGGCGCCCCACTGTGTATGCTGGTTTTTGTTCCAACCACAATTGCAATTCTAGAATTTTAAAAAGCTGTTACTTTGTCTTAATTAGCAGCATTCCATGTTTAGAGTAGTTATTTACCATCTTAAGTCACATTTTGATGGACATATCCATTCTACCATAAAGAATAAAAACCCTTGAACATACTGTGCTTAATTTTCAATATTATTAGGGTTTTCAGGTGAAAACATTTTTAAACAGATCAAATTAGACTGAGAAAATCAATAAGCTCTAAATTAGGTTTCTGAACACAGGTGTTTTGAGTTTTTCCCAAATAACCTCCCTGAACCAAATAAAATCAACAAAAAAAACAACAGGTGTGACTCCATTGTTTGCCAAGTAAATTGTTGGGTTTTGCCACCATGTGTCAAGAGTTTCGCCAATGAGGAACCTATTGATTGTTTATGTTGATGAAATGTTTGGTTAAACTGTTTCCCTCTGCTGATATTTACAATATATCTCAATGTGGACACCTAATTAAAACAAATCAACAGCTTGTTAAAATCCTAAGATTGCAATTGTGGTTGGAACAAAAACCAGCATACACAGTGGGGCGCCAGGATCGAGTTTGAGAACCACTGGGTTAATGTAAGAACATGGATTACCTTACATAATGTGTAATAGTGGCGAAGTGGTGATTTGAGTCATGAGCCAGATTGATGTCCGCAGAATACTGATAATGAAGAGGCTATGGAGGTATCTGGAGGAATAAGAAGATGCACCGATGAGGTAAATGAAGCCATGCAAAGTTACACCTGAAATTGTGATGTAGAGTTATAATAAAAGTAGTAGTTTGGTCAGTTAAAAAACAAAATTGCTTACCTCACATGATATACAGGAGTGATGAATTGAGTCAGGATGTAATTACTGATGATTGTTGTAATTACTAAATTAGGCACCACATAGAAACATTATCCTTTGTCCAGAAAATGTTAAGTTCTGGTCCCAGATGCTGACTGATTAAAGAACATCCCAGCTGTTATGATAATCCATATGCATTTGGTGCAGTGTTTCATTGAAATGAGATCATGCCTTATTAAACCAGATATGAGGCTATGTTATGAGTTTTTGTGAATTTAATTGATTACCTGTTTTTCAGGATGATCACTCAGAAACAGCCATTTTCCCAGGATCCAGCATAAGCGTAGAGCAGGCAAACTTGATGGTCGCAACATTTGTGCTCCGACACAGCCTTACAGGGACAGCTCTACAAGACTTACTGAGCCTGCTAAATGAGCTGCTACCTGGAGTAACACCAGCCACAAAGTTTCTTTTTGAGCAGAAGTTTGCCAATATCAGAGATAAGGCAAAGGTACATTATTACTGCCATGAATGCACTGCCTACATTGGGGAAACTGAACATGATCTAGTGATATGTCAAAATGATCAGTGCCAAGCAGAGTGTGACATCAACAAATGTCAGAAAAATGGCAATTTTTTTCTGTATTTACCTCTTGAATCACAGCTAAAAGACCTCTTAGAAAATCATGGTATTTCTGCTTCACTTGTAAATAAATGCAACAGAAACAATTCAGACATCTATGAAGACATCTTTGATGGTAATGAAATCAAAACGCTAATCAGGGAAAACAATCTGACTAATCATGACATAACTTTACTCTGGAATTGTGATGGGGTTCCAATTTTTTAATCATCAAGGTACTCAATTTGGTCTGTTCAGGTTATAGTGAATGAGCTTCCTCCCATGGACAGGAAAAAGCATGTGCTTTTTAATACATTGTAGTTTGGAAAGAGTACACCTGCCATTGACACAGTGTTCACAAGAATTGTTGAGGAGGCAAAGAAACTCGGAGAGGTAGGACTCACATGGAAAAATGTTGACACAAATGAAACAATAAATTCTAGAGCATTTTTCCTAACCAGTGCCTGTGATTCTGTAGCACGGCCTCGCATCAAAAATAGCGCTCAGTTTAATGGCAAGTTTGGCTGTGACTGGTGTTTACATCCAGGGGAAATGGTTGAGAAAGGAGCAGGGATGGTGCGTGTGTACCCATTCAAAGTTCCTGAGCCAGAGTCTCGAACTCAGACACAGTGGGAAGATGATGCAATAGCTGCAGTAGATCATGTACCTGTCAGTGGATTTAAAGATCCATGTCAACTGCTTTTCCTCCCACTTTTCAACATAGTGAAAGGATTTGTTCCTGATTACATGCACTGTGTTCTCCTAGGAGTTTTCAAACAATTTGTTACACTTTGGCTTGATCCTCGATACCACCAAAGTGAGTGGTACCTCGGCAGACACCTGACCTTACTAGACTCCAGGCTTCTTACCATGAAGCCTCCAAAAGAGATTAGTCGAGGCCCCTCGTTCTCTCAGTGACAGAAAGTTTTGGAAAGCTATGGAGTGGAAATCTTTCCTTTTGTATTACTCTCTCTTCGTTCTCTCAGGTACACTAGCTAATCCATACTTTCAGCACTGGTGTCTTCTTTCGTTTGCATTGCATTGCTTGTTGCAGCCTCAAATAACAAGAGATATGATAAGCAAGTCTGAACTGATGTTGAAGAAGTTTGTGATCAGTACAGAGACCTTGTATGGCAAAGAACATGTCTCTTTCAATGTTCACCAGTTGACACATCTAGCCAGCAGAGTAGATAATTGGGGACCCCTTTGGGCAGGATCTGCATTTTCTTTTGAGTCTAACAACAGGAAATTGATTAATTTCTTCCATGGAACCCAGCATGTGCCAGTCCAGATAACAAAGTCTTTTCAGTTGTGGAGAAGTATCCCAGAAATGGTCAAAAACCTTCAAGACACTCCTTCATCAGTCCAATAGTATGTACAGCGATTATGGCACTGTAGCAGTGTTCTCCCAAAGAAAGCTTTTAAAAGAGGGAAATTTACATTTTTCAACAGCGGTGAGCCCAAGCAAATACCAGTTTGTCATAAAATAGCATTACGTGACCTTATGGAAGATGATGTTGACCATTTGCGAAGCACATATCATAACAGAGTGCTAATTGGCCAGTCCATGTATTCCTCTCAGTCTTACTCTCAATCTACACGTAGATGTAATAGTGCAGTTGAATTCACAAATGGTACTTTTGGTATCATAGACAACATCCTTGCCTTGCGGAGTGACTGTCTTTGTCCTCTGGAAGCTAGATGCAACTGCCCATTGTCGTTAATAGTCTTGTATTCCAGTCTAAAGAAAAAGTCCAAACTATTTTTTAAAGACCAACAAATAGGCTTTAATTCAGTGGGGCTGGTACATAAAGTGAGTTTAGATCTTAGGACAAAAGCTACCTATGCTACTTGTATTAAAAGAAAATGCGTCTTAATTTCTGTTGAAGGGAGTACATTTGTTGTTCCACTAGTCAATACTGTAGAATCTGACTAGTGCAGTTAACCCATGTACATGTACCATTCACAATACTGCAAACTGTAGCTTTATTCATGGCCTAGGTAAAAACTGACAGTGCATAGTTTGTAAGAGGTAGTACGGTAACTTGGATATCTTTATGGGGAAGCTATTACTGAACACACTGTCAGCTATACAAAATCATAATGGGTAAGGAAGGGATGCTGGAGCACATGATCAGTTCAAGCAATTTATTAAGGTGCTGTTGCTAACGTTTCGACATATAGTCTTCATCAGAACAAATGGAGCAATTTTATTAATGACAGATTTAAATAGGGTGCCTGCGACTCTGATTGGAGGAGCAGGAGAGACACGTCATCAAAAACAGGTCCTGTAATAGGCTGCCATGTATCACAATAAATTAGTATAGTACAAAATGTTACAATTACAAATGTTACAAAAACAATACAATGTACAGTATCTCACAAAAGTGAGTACACCCCTCACATTTTGACAATTAATTTATTACATCTTTTCAAGGGACTATGTTACAGAAATGAAACTTGAATATATTCTTGAGTAGTCATTGTACAATATGTGTAGCAGTGTAGATTTACTGCACTGTCCAAATAACTGAACAAACAGTCACTATTTCCAAAATGGGTGGCAACAAAAATGAGTACACACCCCAATTGGTAATGGTCAAGCAATGAAACGTGTCTTATTCATCATGTTCATGCTTTTGTCTGTTCGACTGGGCCATATGAGGTTGTGTAACATGTGTTGAAGGTTTAAATTGTGGTGCTTTGGGTGCAATGCTCTCATTCTGGTCACTGGATGGTCAACATGGCACCTCATGGGAAAGAACTCTCTGAGGATCTGAAAAAGAGAATTGTTGCTCTCCACAAAGATGGTCTAAGCTACAAGAAGATCTGTGAAACCATGAAACTGAGCTACAGCACAGTGGCTAAGGTTATCCAGCGGTTTTTTCCAGACAGGTTCTACTTGGAACAGGCCTCGTCAGGGTCCGACTGAAGAGGTCGAGTCCTCGTGCTCTGTGTCAGGTGCACAAGTTAGCTTCAGAAAACAGATGCAGGAGTGCTGGCAGCATTGCTAACGAGGTTGCAGCAGTGGGAGAAAAGCCTGTCAGTGCTCAGACCATACGCCATGCACTGCACCAAGTCGGCATGGCCGTTGGCCAAGACGGAACCCTCTTCTGAAGCTAGCCCACAAGAAAGCCCGAAAACAGTTTGCTGAAGACAACCAGTCCAAGAACATGAACTACTGGAACCATGTTCTGTGGTCTGGCGAGACCAAGATAAACTTGTTTGGCTCAGATGGTGGCCAGCATGTGTGGCGGCGCCCTGGTGAGGAGTGCCAAGACAAGTGTGTACTGCCTACAGTCAAACATGGTGGTGGCAGCATCATGGTCTGGGGCTGCATGAGTGCTTCTGGTCCTGGGGAGCTGCCCTTCATCAATGGAATAATGGATTCCAACATGTACTGTGACATTCTGAAGCAGAACATGATGCCCTCCCTTCAGAAACTGGGCCGCAGGGCAGTTTTCCAACATGATAACGACCTCCAAGATGACAACTGCCTTCCTGAAGAAGCTGAAGGTGAAGGTGATGGCGTGGCCAAGTATGTCTCCAGACCTGAATCCCATTGAGCACTTGTGGGGCATCCTCAAGAGGAAGGTGGAGGAGCAGCAGGTGTCCAACATCCACCGGCTCCATGATGTCATCGAGGAGTGGAGGAGGATCCCAGCCACAACCTCTGCAGCTCTGGTGAATTCCATGCCTAGGAGAATCAAGGCAGTGCTGGACAACAATGGTGCTCACACAAAATATGGACACTATGGACACTATTTGGCATGTTGACGGAGAGGTGTATTCACTTTTGTTGCCACCAATTTTGGAAATAGTGACTGTTTGTTCAGTTATTTGGACTGTGCAGTAAATCTACACTGCTACACATATTGTACAATGACTACTCAAGAATATATTCAAGTTTCATTTCTGTAACGTTGTCCCTTGAAAAGATATAATAAATTAATCGTCGAAGTGTGAGGGGTGTACTCACTTTTGTGAGATACTGTATATGACATACAGTACAAAATAACACATAGAGGCAACAGAAGCCACGTAAAAAGCATGAGTTATAAAAAACAAGACAAATTCAACATTCATAAAATTGCTCCATTTGCTCTTGAAGAAGACTATATGTCGAAACGTTAGCAACAGCACCTTAATAAAATTGCTTGAACTGACCATGTGCTCCAGCATCCCTTCCTTATCCATTATTCAGCTGTCTCCTGCCCTGAGACGCACCGGTTTGCAATCCAGTCCGTCGGCTGAAGCGCGGAGGTTCTCCTTCTTTATACACAATCATATTTTTAGCTTACCGGCCTTATGGGCCGATAAGCTATTGTCGTGGTGTGGCGTCCGTCGTCCGTCGTCGGGAACATTTTTTATCTTTTTTTTGGCCTGATGAATTTTTGTGTAAATTTGCAATAATATACTACTAGACCATATCTCCAGATGTTTTTCTCAGATTTTTGATTGAGTCATTTTTGTCCTTTTTATGGACCCTTGAAATTTTGGCTCCAACGTTAAAGATAGGACTGAGAAATTTTAAAAAATTATTTCTCAAAAACTGCTGGATAAATTTTTTTCTAAATCAAGCAATCAACTCACCTTGGTACCGTCAATGTACAGTGCGAGCGCCATTTTGATTGAATCGACGGAAGTGGGTCTATTGGGGGCGCTGTACTTTATGAATATGCAAGATGGCCTGTGGAGGCCAAATGGTTGCAGATAGAGATTAAGTTTGTATTATCAATAAATAGGAAGTCATATATGACCTATATTTTGGCAATATTAAATTTGACCATGGATGATTTTGAAAGGTCAAACTCAAGGTCAGGGAATATATTAACAATGTTAAAAGATATGACTTGAAATTTCAAAAAATTATTTCTCAAAAACTGTCCAATAACTTTTTTCTAAATCTGGCAATCAACTCATCTTGATACAGTTTATGTACAGTGCGAGTGCCATTTTGATTGAATCGACGGAAGTGGGTCTAGTGGGGGCGCTGTACTTTAACATTGGGTCTTATGGAGAATGGGCCCAATCGCCTGTGGAAGCTAAATGGTTGCAGATAGAGATTAAGTTTGTATTACTGACATATAGGAAGTAATATATGACCTATATTTTGGCTGTGTTAAAGTTGACGTCAGATTACCTTGAAAGGTCAAACTTGAGGTCAAGGAAAATGTTACAATTTTCAAATGTTTCTAGGCTTGAAAATATTGAAGGTTGGCAGCATATGTGCATTGAACACTTATAGGAAGTCATGTATGAACTTTCATTTGGTGGCCTTGAACTTGACCTTCGGCGACCTTCGAAGGTCAAACTTGACATAGTGAAATTTCAATGACTTCTGTCAACAAAACTATTACAGGTGGAGCTTAGGTTTGTATTGCAGGCATATAGGAAGTCATGTATGAAGTTTCATTTGGTGACTTTGAACTTGACCTTCAGTGACCTTGAATGCCCAAACTTCACAGTGAAATTTCAATGACTTATATCAGCAAAATGGTTACAGATAGTTTTGGTTTGTATTGGAGATCTATAGGAAGTCATACATGAACTTTCATTTGGTGGCCTTGAACTTGACCTTCTCGGTGACCTTCGAAGGTCAAACTTGACATAGTGAAATTTCAATGACTTCTATCACCAAAACTATTACAGATAGAGCTTAGGTTTGTATTGTGGCCATATAGGAAGTCATGTATGAAGTTTCATTGGGTGACCTTGAACTTGACCTTCAGTGACCTTCAACGGCCAAACTATACAGTGAAATTTCAATGACTTATATCAGCAAAATCGTTACAGACTGAGTGTAGGTTTGTATTGGAGATGGATAGGAAGTCAAGTATGAACTTTCATTTGATGACCTTCATATTGACCTTCGAAGGTCTAACTTGACCTAGAGAAAATTGAATGACTTCTGTCACTGAAAAGGTCACAGATGGAGCCCAGGTTTGTGGTACTGACATAGGAAGTCAAATATGAACTTTCATTTGGTGACATTCAGCTTGACTGTTGATGACATTTGAAGGTCAAACTTGACATAATACAATTACAATGACTTGTATTGCCAAAATGGTCACAGATGGAGTCTAGGTTTGTATTAGAGACATATAGGAAGTCATATATGAACTTTTATTTGGTGACCTTCATATTGACCTTCAAAGGTCAAATGTGACCTCGTGAAAATTCAATGACTTGTATCACTAAAACGGTCACAGATGGAGCCTAGGTTTGTGTTACTGACATATAGGAAGTCACATATGAACTTTCATTTGGTGACATTCAACTTGACAGTCAGTGACCTTTCAGGGTCAAACTCGACAGTGAAATTACATTGACTTGTATCACCAAAATGGTCACAGATTGAGCCAAGGTTTGTATAGAGACATTTAGAAAGTCATATATAAAGTCCATTTGCTGACCACAACTTGAGATCACAGTTGACGTATTGAATATATATTGACATATTATAATGACTTGTATCACCAAAACCGCTTCAGAGCTTAGGATTGTATTTCAGAAGGTTTTATAAATGTATATGAACTTTTATTGAGTGACCTTGACATTGATTTTCATTGATTCAAATGTCAAACTTCACATGAAATTTTCATAACTTGTATCATCGCTGTAAGACTGCTTGCTGGTAAGCTACAGGACCCTTGGTCCTATTTTGTAATAATATTTTGTGGTATTTTGAAATGTAATGATGCTTTATGAATTGTATATTCTTTTGTATAAATGTTACTTCATGTGAATGGGCTGTGAATGTAAAATCTGTTTGCAGCACAGTTGTTAACAAAAAACTTGTTTTTATATATGATGTGTAAAAGCATGTTTATCAAAATGCCATTTTTGTTTTTATGTTTTTTTTTAATTTTATGTTTTCCTACATTTATTAGTATGAAAAAATAAAGCATGTAAAATGTGTTTAATTTTAACAAAAACATGATTTTCTGTAGAAAATGTGTCAGCAAGGCACCATTATTATAGAATTATTTATAGTGAAATGATATTTTATGAATTTATGAATGTTTTGAAAAATGTTTGTGATGGAGGCCTGAATGTTTTTGAAATAAATAGAATTTCCCCTCATGTATTTTTATTGATTATGAGTCATGATTTACAGTGATGTATAACTACACCAAAAGCCACTTGTTAAGTAACAGACAAATTGAGTGTCTGTTACTTGTATTTAATGATAGAGTAATATTTATATTAATATTTATATAAATAATATTTAGTCTTGCCTCATAACTGTGTAGGCCTAGAATGCCATTTTCAGTAGAGGTTGAACCTCCTATTACTTACTATTAGAACAGGTTACATATAGAATTTATTGTAAGTTGATGTGGTACCACAGGAAAACCACATGCTAAAAATACAGTCAATATAGATCATTTACAGCGCCCTCAATAATTATTGGCACCCCTGGTTAAGATGTGTTCTTTAGCTTCTAATGAATTCAGTTTTTTTCTAAATAATATAGGACCACAATGAAAAAAAAAAAGGAGAATCCAACCTTTAATTCAAGTGCATTTATTCAGTGGGAAAAAAAAATCCCACATTAAGAAATAATTCTTTTACATCAAATCATGTGTGTCACAATTATTAGCACCCCTGATGTTAATACTTTGTACAACCCCCTTTTGCCAACAAAACAGCACCTAATCTTCTCCTATAATGTTTCACAAGATGGGAGAATACAGAAAGAGGGATCTTCGACCATTCCTCTTTGCACAATCTCTCTAAATCATCCAGCGACCTGGGTCCTCTCCTCTGCACTCTCCTCTTCAGCTCACTCCACAGGTTTTCAATGGGGTTTTCAGATGGCCATGGGAGGAGCTTGATTCTGTGGTGAACCATTTCTGTGGGACATGTTTAGGGTCATTATCTTGCTGAAAAGACCCAGTGGGATCTTCAGGCCACCAGATTTTGATTTAAAATGTCCTTGATTTCTGATGTGCACCCTGGTTCCCAGGGCCAAGAGAAACAAGCCCACAGCATTTCTTCACAGTGGGCATGAGGTGCTTTTCTGCATTCATCTTTTTTGTTCCGCCAGACCCACTTAGTTTTGTTGGCTCTATCTTGGTCTCATCTGACCAAAGCACACGGTCCCAGTTGAAGTCCCAGTACCCCAGACGTTTATGTTTATGATTGTGAGAAAAGGTTTTTTCCCATCTTCCCAAACAGCTTGTTGGCATGTAGATAGCACCTGATGGTTGTTTTGGAGACTTTGTGACCCCAAGATGCTACCATTTGTTGCAATTTTTAACAGTGAGCTTTAAAATTCTCTTACCATCCTCCTCACTGTCCTGGTAAAATTTCGTCCTCGTCCAGGCTTGTTTACCACTGTTCCAGTTGTTTTAAACTTCTTAATGATTCCTCTGACCATGCAGGCCTATTTTCTTGTAATTGCCTGAAGGTTCCCTGCCTTAGGGTGTGTTCCTTTGTCTTTCCCATGTTGAAGAGATAACAAGCCCACAGCATATTTATACCCCAGGGAAACAGAAAGTGATGAATTACTAATTAAATGTTTCTAGATCCTGATCCCTTTGTAAACTACTTCAAAGTGGGCATGAGGTGCTTTTCTGCATTTACTTCCTTTTTGTTCATATTTAGGTGAAATTTCCACACGGTCCCAGTTGAAGTCCCAGTTCAAATATTCAGAACTCCAGACGTTTGCAATTATGATTGTGAAAAGGTTTTTTCGTGCATGCCTCCCCAAACAGCTTGTTGGCATGTAGATAGCACCTGATAATTTGGATACTTAGCGTAACTCCAGACGTTTGGGTTATGATTGTGAGAAAAGGTTTTTTCCCAATTGCTCTTTTGTTGCAACAGTGAGCTTTGGAAAACTTTTTATTCTCTTACCATCCTCCTCACTGTAAAATAACCAATAGGCTTGTTTACCACTGTTCCAGTTGTTTTAAAAATTCTTAATGATTCCTTGACAGTAGATATGGGCAGGTGCAGGCAAAGGGCTATTTTCTTGTAGCCATTGCCACTTCACACATCTGCCTTTACTTGAATGGTGTGTTCCTTTGTCTTTCCCATGTTGAAGAGTGGATAAGAGAAATGGCCTCTGTGTCAATATTTATACCCCAGTTGAATTACTAATTAAATGTTCCTAGATTCAACTTTGTAAACTACAAAATGACAGAAATACTTTACATTTATTTCTGTTGTTAGGGGTGCCAATAATTGTGGAACAGGTGATTTTAAAAAATAATTATTTCTTATTTTTTTCTTTCCTTAAAATTCACTTGAGTTGAAAGTTACATTTTTCTACAATATTCAGTGTGAGGGTATGCTTCTGCAATAAAAATTGAATTTATGTTAAGGCTTTTAACACATCTTAACCAGGGGTGCCAATAATTATGGAGGGCGCTGTAGCTCCAGAACTATCCATGCAGCTGTCACACAGCACGTCTTAAGAGTACTACAAAAAACACCACTAGAGTACCACAGATAATGCATAAAATCAAGTTCTTGTGGTAAGTTACCACAAGACTTACTGTTGTATTCCTGTGGTACAATTATTATTTTAACTGTCATGTGGTACTTTTTGTGGTATTTCTGGATACTACATGGTTACCACAGGACATTTTTGTAAGGGTATATGCGTACCTGTGACAGATTCAAAGAACACCAGACGAACAGAAGCATCACAAATGACCCACAACAGCTTTCAGTCACAGAGTTTGTGGAGACCCGTAAAGGGCAGTACAGTATGAATCATCCACGGCAGAAATCCATCACCAATTAAATACTGTCTCATTTGGTCATCAGTTGCAACATGCCCCTGTCTATCATAGAAAACAAGGCTTTTAGGAACTTTCTGTCCCTTGTTAACAGTAAATATAGCCCAGTGTTTTGCAGAACACTGACATTAAAAGCGGAGAACCTTGCTAACGAGCAAAGTGCAAAATTAAAAACTAACTTAAGCAACACTGACAACATCTCTGTCACGGTGGACATCTGTTCAGATAGAAAGATGAGGGGTTTCCGGTGTTACGGTGCACTGGATTGAGAAAGACAAAGAGAGGATACAGCTTAGGTCAAATCTCTTGACCTGTGACTGCTTCAGAGGCCCACACACAGCTGAAAGAATATGCAAGCAGTTTGAGGCCATCTGTGAAGAGTACAACATTAAAGATAAATTGGACTACGTACTTAGTGACAATGTTGCAAATATGAAAAAAGCATTATCAGTGTGCTCTCCAATCGAACAAGATGATGAAGCACATTTTTGAAAATTATATGTGAAAATTTCAACTTTGACCTTGATTTGACCTTTGGACTTATGCCACGCCCATATGTCAGGTGTCAGATGTAAACATCACCTTCTCTGAAACCACTGCATCTATGAAGCTGCAACTTGTCCTGCATGTTCCTACTCAGGAGGACACAAATCCTTATCCAGTACAAAAGCAGTGTAAAGTTTCAATTTTCAGAAACTGAGTTTTTATATTGTCCTGAAAATACACAAATACTGCTTTCCTAAAAGGTATAGTTTGTTTAAATTCAATTAATATTGGGCGAGATAAAGGTGTTTACAGTTAAAAGACCAAGGCAAGTGAAAATGTAAAAATCTGTGAAATTTCCATTTTAAGTTCATAAAGAATAATCTTTAGCAATTGATACTATTATAAAAGCAATTTCAATTAAATTATTTCTATTGTTTCAGCACTATTCATGCCTCTATTTCCTCCAAATTTAAAAAGAGTATTTTGAACAGAATTTTTTAAATCAAATTGTCCATGGATGGTAAGATTGTCCATTTTGGGCGAGAGGGGACACTAGCTATGATAGGGTCATCTGTATATTAACTCTCAGTTTTCCCGGCCTTTGAGACGTATCTCCTCCCAAACTACCCAACGGATCCCGGCCCGTCTGGCATATGCGTTCCAGATGAGCCTGCCTCTGTCTTCCAGCATGTGGGATCAAAGCAACTCACGACGTTACTGAAATTTGGGCCATTTTATCCGTTTTTGCCTTTTGTTACCTTGATGACGGGTGACGTCACTATTCGTTAGGATTATTTGTCACAATCAATCCCCTGTGGAGCACGGGTATGGCTAATTCACGTTCAAAATACTGGTCAGCCCAGTTGTTATGCTTTTAACTTTAGGATAGTACTGCACAGTAATTATTGGGCCTGTTGGTCTTAAGAGCAAAAATGTTTCTCTTAAATCCTGTCTCCATTTGGTATCTGAGGAGGATCAGAAGATAGCCACGCCCTGAAAGCATATCTGACTTTTATGCTTTATTCTAGTCCATTTGGGACAATAATTCACAAAAATGAACGTCATGATATCGAGGGATCAGAGCATAATAGTTATATGTCCATTTTAGAGGTTTTGAGAAAAATTGATTTTTAGGTTTGCAGATGTTCTATTAATCAGGTACATTATTCACATAATTTTTATATCAATCACTCTTTTACTGCATGGTTCAGAAGTATACTGAACATGTAAGTTTTTCATAAGTGTGGTACTGCGACTTCATGGCCAAAATTGCCAAAATGGACATGTCACCTCCGTGCTCCAACAATTCTAGCACTTGATGTGACATAACACAATGGTGATAGACTGAAGTTAAGTTTGTTTGCAATGGAAGACAGATGATTCTGTAATACTATTCATGTTTATTCATCAAAATATCAATGTTTAATTCATATAAGCAGATTTTGTTGGACATACCACTAAATGAAAATGTGAATTCTGTTTAAAACTGAGGCACATGGACATATAATTATAGTGCTCCAAGAACCCCAATTCCAATTAAGTTAGGACGTTGTGAATAAAAACAGGATACACTGATTTGCAATTCCTGTTTGTGTTATGGTTCTGCCTCATGTGTGCTTTGTGCTGATTATTTTCATTGTGCTTGTGCTTTTTCTCCCGTGCCTTACCCTCGATTTATTTTACAGCTTTCAGTCCGCCGTCAAACGATTGATTCTCTCTTGCCCAAACTCCTGTGATGCGGTGTGACAGCCTTCAGCATGCCTGCGTCTCGTCGTCCAATCACGTTTCCTTTTTCGGAATTGGCTGCGGTATTTCATTCATTGCTTCCACCTGTGCTTAATTCTGGATCTTGCTAAACTCTGAGTGCATGCGTTCTCTGATAGGATAATTACTAACCCGTACTAACCAGCACTTATTTGAGGGTGACTGTATATATTTTATCACGTAGTATTAAGAGCCCGACCGTTTAAAATTTAAGCTGCATAAACGGTGAACTCCATAATCTTTATGCAATGTCTTTTTGTGCTTTTAAAGCATTGAAATTCTTTTTTTCCCCATTACCATTACCCCCCCCCCCCCCATGGTAGGTCGTCTATATTTATTCATTTATTTTTATTATGTCATTATTTATTTATTTGTTTTTTTATTTTTAATTCAGGAATAAATAGGGAACATGATGACAAAATTAACTTAATCAAGGGGGGTAACACATAGAAACATAGATGAACAGATAAATAAACAAAGGACAAACAAATGGACAGACAGGGGAACATGCAAATACAGCACAAATAAGTAAAGGGAAAAAAAGAGAAAACATACAAGAATAAGAGGAAATATATAGGAAATCAAACAAGTAGAAATTGGAATGTTACAAGCGGTATGGTGAAAGGAGATGTCAATGGAATGAAATCAATGATAATAATGATAATAATGATTCCTTTATAAAACCCAACGTGAAAGCTTTGCCATCCCATCTTGAGGATTCTACAGATGTGCTTAACAAACTGTCTGCTTTGAGCAATATCCAAACTGACTTCCTGGTAACCATGGATGTTGAAAATCTGTATACTAATATTCCTCATCAAGAGGGCCTTCTCGCCCTGGCACATTTTCTCTCGAGCCGAGATAATACAATGCCCCCTACAGACTTCCTACTACAATTGACCGATTGGATTCTCCATAATAATGTTTTTGGTTTTATGGATAAACTATATAATCCTTTCTTTAATTCCATAACCTGGTATGGTCGTTACATTGATGATTTATGTTTCATTTTCAATGGTGATGAAACCAGTTTGTTGGCTTTTCATAGATATTTGAATTCCACCAATGAGAACGTCAAATTGTCAATTGAATATTCCATGGAAAGTATTGATTTTTTTGGATCTTGCCATTTTTAAGGATGGAGATGGTTTTCTGCATACGGATATTTTTAGGAAGAAAACCTCCCGGAACACTATTCTGAGAGCGGTTTCGTTTCACCCGACACACTGTAAGAATAACATTCCTTTTGGACAGTTTCAACGGTTACGTCGGATCTGTGACAGAGATGAGGTATTTACCAAGCAGTCGGCTGATCTGTCTAATTGTTTTAGGGAGAGAGCTTATAAACCCTTGGTTATTAAACAAGCTCAAGATAAAGCATATTCGCTCAATCGGGATCACCTCCTTCATAAACGTAAGCGTCAGAAGCGCCCCCATACTCGGCCCTATTTCGTAACCCAGTATAGTACTCGGGCTGTGCATATTCGTAATATAATCAAATCTAATTGGCCTATAATTGAAAGTGACCTTACCCTCCGTAATGTTTTCCCTGAACCTCCAATGTTTTCCTTTAAACGTGCACCCACCTTAAGGGACAAACTTGTGCGCAGTTATCTCCCTGCTGAAAGTACTTCCAATTGGCTGAGTAAACCTGTTGGAAATTTTAAATGTTATAACTGCAATCATTGTGACAATATCCTCCAAACTAAATCCTTCTCGGATTTCAAAACTGGGAAAACATATACGCATACAGATTTTATTAATTGCAACACTGTGTATGTGGTCTATCACTTGTCATGTCCCTGTCCGGAATTTTTTACATTGGCCGAACTAAGAGACGTCTTCGTGATTGCTTAGTTGAACATAAATACGCCATTTGCAAGAAGAATCACGAGTGTCCCATTGCCAGACATTTTACGGAGGCACATAATAACAATGATTCCCTTCTCAAAATCGAGGGCATTGAGCATATTAGAGCGCCTATCAGAGGCGGCAATAGATTTAAAAGGCTTTGTCAACGGGAAGCCTTTTGGATTCATACATTTGATGCCCTTAATTATCCAGGGTTAAATGAGGATATTGATTTTGTCTTTTTTATAATTCTCTTTCTATATTGTTATCTCTCTCTTTTATGTCCACACATCTTGTTTTTCCATATCTTTATATGTTCATATGCTTTTTTGTGCATTTATTGTCCAATTATTTTCTTAAACCATACATCCCTCTGTACCTATTTAGGTCATCAGGTGACATGTCTCACCTTCCCAATTGGTTGTTATGTCTATATACATTTGCCTTGGCCTACGGCACTTTTTACGCCCTGACGAAGACCGCATAGGTCGAAAGATGTCGGCTTTTTTAACTGTTTAGCCATGGTATAATAAAGGTTTTTTATCCCTTTTTTTGCTTCTTTTGGATCCAATTATTCTCTGAGTGCCTGGAATTCTTACATTTTAGGTTAGCTGGCATCAGGTCAGTAACATGACTGGGTATAAAAAGAACATTTTAGAGAGGCTGTGAGGTAGCAATCTGGAACCAGACGCGAGAACCAAGCAGTGCAGTAAAATAGGATTTTATTATGGAAGGGGGTGAACCCCCGCAGAGCAGGAGGCAACAGTACAGAGTCCACAATCCAAAAATCAAAATCCAAAGGGCGAAATCCGAGTCGTCACCAGGGCAGGAATCACAGTACTCGTAGTCGGGCAAAAAAGGGTTTGATACACAGATGCAGCAAGAAATCCAAAACAGAGCCAAAATCGTTAAACAGGGATGGTCCAGTCAGAAGTGAATCACAAAGAATACAAGGCGAAAACAAGCGTAGCACAAGGGAAACGTTCTGACAGGGATCACGAGACAGCCTATTGACAAACATTCAGCTCCGGTTAGGGAGTTCTAACGTGCACAGATAATTAGAGGCAGAACAGAGTTAAACAGGTGCGGAGGATCCGCTGAAATGCAGCAAAGTAGATTGAGTAAAGACAAGGGGCGGAGACTAGAATAGGGCGAGTGCTGAGAGCTTGTTAATCAATTAGTAAAGTGCAGCTATACAATCCCTAGTGCTCATTAGTAAGTTAGTACTATATACAATGTTAGTCAGAGTTAGTAGATTTAACTAAAACAACAAACTGTTAGTATTGTCAGTAATGACAGACAGCAAGGCGAAGGAAGCAAACGAGATTAGAAGGAATGATTGAAAACCCAGAAACCATGAAATCACCTGAAAGTGTGGCACACAATACTAGGGCAAATAAGCTGTCACATAACACAATACCAGACAGGGGAGACAAAGTGCAATGCATGGCAAAATACAAAACAATGATCGGAATATAACTGAGGGAATGGACTATGGCAGGAAATGCAGGAATAAACAGAAACAAAACATGGCATGGATCAGAACACTGGCAAAACATGAAAAGAACATGAACACAACAGAGCAGAATCATAACAGAGGCAGAGTCTCTCAGAAGTAAAGATGGGCAGAGACTCACCAATCTGCAAAAAACTGAGTCTAAAAATTGTGGAACAATTTCAGAAAAATGTTCCTCAATGTAAAATTGCAAAGATTTTGAATATCCCACCATCTACAGTACATAATATCTTCAAAAGATTCAGAGAATCTGGAGAAATCTCTGTGCACAAGGGACAAGGCCGAAGGTCAGTATTGGATGCTGGTGATCTTTGGGCCCTCAGGCGGCACTGCATTAAAAACAAGCATAATTCTGCCCTGGAATTCACTGCAAGGGCTCAGGAACACTTCCAGAAATCATTGTCAGTGAACGCAGTTCATCGTGCAATCTACAAATACAACCCCAATTCTGAAATAGTTGGGACAAAGTGTAAATTATGAATAAAATCAAAACGCAATGACTTTCAAATCACACCAGCCAGTATTTTATTCACAATAGAACAGATATAACATAGCAAGTGTTCAAACTGAGAAATTTTAAAATTTATTCACAAAATGAGCTCATCTCAAATTTGATGGCTGCTGCAGGTCTCAAGAAAGTTGGGACAGGGGCCTGTTTACCATGGTGTAGCATCCCCTCTTCTTTTTAACACAGAGTGGAGGCGTCTGGGCATTGAGGAGACAAGTTTCTTGAGTTTAGCCATTGGAATTTGATCCCAATCTTGTTTAATACAGGCTTCCAGCTGCTGGAGAGTTTTGGGTCTCCTTTGACAGATTTTTCATTTAATTATGCGCCAAATGTTCTCCATCAGTGGAAAATCAGGACTGCAGGCAGGCCAGTTCAGCACACGTACTCTTCTACTACGAAGCCATGCTGTTGTAATAGCTGCAGTATGTGGTTTTGCATTGTCCTGCTGAAATACACAAGGCCTTCCCTGGAATAGATTTCGTCTGGAGGGGAGCATATGTTGCTCTAAAACCTTTATATACCTTTCAGCATTCATGGTGCTTTTTAAAACATGCAAGTGTCCCACACCATATGCACTAATGCATCCCCATGCCATAAGAGATGATGAGTTTTCAACTGAACGCTGATAACAGGAGGGGTGGTCTTTCTCCACTTTAGCCCGGAGGACACAACGCCCATGATTTCCAACAAGAATGTCAAATTTGGACTCATCTGACCACAGGACACTTTGCCACTTTGCTACAGTCCATTTTAAATGAGCCTTGGCCCACAGAACATGGCGGCGCTTCTGGATCATGCTCAACAATGGCTTCCTTTTTGCATGATAGAGTTTTAGGTGGCATCTGTGGATGGCAAGGCAGACTGTGTTTACAGACAGTGGTTTCTTGAAGTATTCCTGGGCCCATTTAGTAATGTCAATGACAGAATCATGCCGGTCAGTGATGCAGTGGCGTCTGAGGGCCTGAAGATCACGGGCATCCAGTAAAGGTCTTCGGCCTTGTCCCTTACGCACATAGATTTTTCCAGTTTCTTTGAATCTTTTGATGATGTTCTGCACTGTCGATGATGAAACCTTCAAAGCCTTTGCAACTAAATGTTAAGGAACAATGTTTTTAAAGTATTCCATAATTTTTTTACGCAAGCCTTCACAGGTTGGAGGGCCTCGGGCCATCTTTACTTCTGAGAGACTCAGCCTCTCTAAGACATCCCTTTTATAGCCAATCATGTTACACACCTGATGCCAGTTAACTTAATTACTTCGTAAATGTTCTTTCAGCTGATTCCATTATACATTAATAGCTTTTTCAGCCCTTTTCCTGCCTTTGTCCCAACTTTTTTGAGACCTGTTGCAGCCAGAAAATTTGAAATAAGCTAATTTTGTGGATAAAAATGTAAAATGTCTCAGTTTCAACATTTGGAATGTTATCTATGTTCTATTGTAAATAACATATTGGCTAATGTGATCTGAAAGTCATTGCATTTTGATTTTATTCACAATTTACACTTTGTCCCAACTATTTTGGAATTGGGGTTGTACAAGTTAAAGCGGTATCATGCTAAGAAGAAACCATATGTGAACATGATCCAGAAATGCTGCCGTCCTCTCTGGGCTAAAACTCATTTAAAATGGACTGAGGCAAAATGGAAAACTGTTCTGTGGTCAAATGAATCAACATTTGAAATTCTTTTTGGAAAGCACGGACGCCATGTCGTGTGGACTAAAGAGGAGAGGGACCATCCAGCTTGTTATTAGCGCTCGGTTTAAAAGCTTGCACCTCTGATGGTATGGGGTTACATTAGTGCCTAAGGCATGGGCAGCTTACACATCTGGATAGGCATTATCAATGCTGAAAAGTATATAGAGGTTTCACAACAACGTCTCTTTCAGGGAAGGCCTTGCATATTTAAGCAAGACAATACTAACCCACATACTGCATTCATCACAACAACATGACTTTGCTGTAGAAGAATCCGGGTGCTGAAATGGTCTGTCTGCAGTCCAGACCTTTCACCAATAGAAAACATTTGGCGCAGCATAAAACGAAAAAATCTGGCTTAGAAGACCCAGGACTGCTGAGCAGCTAGAATCCTACATCAGACAAGAGTGGGACAACATCCCTCTTCCAAAACTCCATCTCTTGGTCTCCTCACTTCCCAGATGTTTAGAGACTGTTGTTAAAAGAGGGGATGCTACACAATGGTAAACATGGCCCTGTCCCAAATTTTTTGAGATGTGTTGCTGCCGCCAAATTCAATATTGAGCCAATATTTTCCATTAAATAGAAAAATGTCTCGCTTTCAACATCTGATATGTTGTCTATGTTCTGTTGTGAATAAAATGTGGGTTTATGAGATTTTGAAATCATTGTATTCTGTTTTTATCCCCCGCGCGTTTAGCGCGAAGCGGGGGATATAGCATTGGGCTCCGTCCGTCCGTCCGTCACGTCCGTCCGTCCGTCGTCATTTAACATATCGTACGGACGGCGGGGGATATTGCCATGTTAGTGGCAAACACTTGTTATTCACGTTTTACACAACGTCCCAACTTCATTGGAATAGGGGTTTGTATGATGTATGTTGGTAATGGTGCATGTATGCTTATATAGTTCTCATTTCAATTTAATCATTTTTGTTTATATTCATATTCTAATGTATGTCATTGTCCTTTTTCAATTCAGCATGTGTAAATATGGGTGTTGGGTGTTGTTAAAGGGTGGGTGTGGTGTCTATTGAGAAATTTATTGTAATTGAATTGATTGAATTCATTCAGTTGACCCCCAAAATGGGGGGGATGAAAAAAAAAAAAAGCGAGTCATCTTGTCCAAGATCGTTTTCGTAGGCAAAATAAAATGAAAACATTTTAGATGTCTAACAGTTACTAGCAGAGTGAATGCAAGAATATCATCTCTTTGCACGGCTCTGGTTAGTAGGGATGTGATGCTGTGCCACAAGTTTTATTTACCGTAGCCGATAGTATTTTTTTCCTTATCAAAAGTGGGGGGGGGGGTGGATCGCTGTCTCCTCGAAAGTGCGTGGGATGTATCCCCCGTACCTCCTCCGCCCCAGCGAATCACATCCACATTTTCCATTGATGTCTGATTGTGTCTCAATCTCACACTCAATATTTTAAAGCTAGAGGTAATTCAATTTTTATTTTGAGCTCTCACAACATGTAAATGAGTTTTTTGAGTTGGTTACAACTTTGCATTAGGCGGTCTGCGCATGATAACTCCTTTCATGTGAGCAAACAGCTTTTGGTCTCTGATTCCATAGATTAAAGGTGACAAGACCCTGGGGATTACATTTGAAATGACAAAGGTTGAGAAGAGTATCGTCGTTCTCTGCCCAGGAAATAACAGCAGGAAAAATGTGGCGCACCATGGGGCTATGTAAGAGAGCATACACAGGATCACCTGTACAGCATGCAGCAGGATTGTGTTCCGAGCCTTTTCAGCCGAAATAGCATCTGCCCCAGTGGCTTTTACTGCAAACATGTCCCCGGAATAAGTGAAGACCAAAGTTAGCCACACAAAGGAAAAGTAAATAACAAGCACTACCATAAGTCTAACCTTATGGTAGTGTGTAGTGAACACATTACTCGGAAAACACATAAGGGTAGTTGAGAAAATACTTAACGGTTGCGTTGCGAGCATGATTATGACATCTGTACACATGGGAGCAGCCGATAGACCCCAGGTGAGGGCAAGAAAGTTGAAGGCTCTCCGTGCTGTGCAGATCTGGGCATGGCGCAGAGGAACACAGACAGCGATGTAGCGCTCAATGGTCATGCCAGCCAGGTTAAGGGGGGTGTTATTTTGGGATGTCTTGCCCATTACAAGCGCAACACAACAGACTGGCATTTTGAAAAATGGGGAAATATAGCTCGTAACATGTAAGGCCACTGATGTTGACAAATAGAACATGTCATTTATCACCAAGTTAATGTAAAATATATACCTTGCTTCAGTGTAAAATATCTGGTTACTTAACAGAATGAACACAAGTGTGCCATTGATAGCATTGAAGATAATGGCCAGAAAAACCAGAATGAAGTTCTTTGTGAAGGCATCTTGATACGTGTCCAAACGTTCCCAAGTTGAATTCATATTCTGTACTTGTCTGTGAAGAAGCACTTGCTGCAAAACAAACAGAACACTGACACTATTTTAATGTAAAGAGATGCTAAAACATTCAGCCTTTCTTTTGTCTGCCCAGAGACAGGCTTTAGGGACAGGGCTGACATTAAGCAAAAATAACAGCGTAGCGAAAATGTTATACAGTCTCTATAAGTCTGTAGCATTTTTCAGAACTGTGTAGCAAAAATAAAACTGAACAAAAAACATCTGTATATGCACTTGAACCTTTTTATTTTCATCTCTGAGAACACTTAGCTAACAGTACTAACACTAATTAACATCGCCTAATGAAGACCAAGGCAGTTGAGTTACAGTAGCATTGCAGTGTTAAAACTACTTGGACTTACCAATTGGGACCCACTTACAGATGATATGTAGTAACTCGGTAACTGAATAGGAATTACTAAGTTTTAGTTGGTTCTACCTAAGCCACTCACCTGGCTCAGGCTGTGAATGAGTGACTATTCAGGACTGAGTTTTATCATACATAATATTTTTACTGTGAAAGAAATTAATACTGGTAATTATGAACCAAGATGAACATTTAAATATTAAAATAAAAATTGCCAAAATCTAGAATAAAGAGCACTGTAGAAATTCAAGGTACAAATATATGTCTCCAAAATATGAAAACAGCGTTCCTTTGACATAAATATTCCACTCTTTTTTGTAAATCAGGGATAGAAATTAATCTTTTTTTTTTTCATGAGACATCCGGACCAGTAATGACCCAGGTTTACTAGTCCTCCCCATCTTTTACTTGACAGCCCTTTTTTCCTTTTAATTTACGGCACCAATAAGATATCTGTATCTCAAATATTTTTTATTTGGCTTTTCGCAACTGCAACTCATACCTATGCCAATTTAACTCCTATTATGTTCTAATACTAATTAATAACCAGTCATGCCAATAAACGTAAGACACAGATGACACAAGCCCTTCAGTAAAACAGAAAGCAACTTTTTCTTCATAATTAATAGCAAACGATAAAAGCTTTTAATTTCAAAGCTCTTCAGTACCTTGCACAAAGAGAAATCCCTAACCAAGTACTTACATGATCTAAAATGCAGGTTTGTTGATTTGTTGGGTTAGAATCGATGTTGTCAGTGCTCACGCGCTTGACCACTGCCTAATATTTGCAAAATGGTACACTATACAGTGATACAAAAATACAATGTGCCAAAATCCTTTTGTAATGACAGGTTAAAGTCCATACACCACTTAAGAATTGAGACCATTCTCTAACTTAATCTGAATCACTCATTCTTTTTTAGATTCTGAAATTGCCAGCAGTGTTCTGGTCGTTCAGTCTGACGTCAGTCGATCCTCTAATTCCAACCGGGACGGTCCAGATTTCGACCTTCACACAATTCTCTTTTTTTTTAAAATGCAATTAGCACATCTGGAAACTGTCGTTTGTCGTCATTATTTTTATATTTAATACCTTTGTTAGATGACTCCTGATGTGTGTCACCAGTCCAGTGTTTTTAATTTCATTTTATCTAGTCGCATATGCACATATACAGCGTTTGTAAAGAATCAGCGGGGGAATTGCGCAATCAAAGGGTGGTGGATGCGTCTCACGTTTTGCGGTTGGTTCAGCCAATGATGTTTCCCACTCCAGTGCTTTCTGGCGCGGAGGTAGGAAAATGGGGTCATTCAACTCGCTACCATGGTTTCAGAGTCGCACCTTTAGGTTATCCAAAGTGTATTTGCGGAGGGCGATCGGATATTTAAGAGACTGTAGGAGCCCGTTTTTGTTCAAAACTGGACTAAAACTTTTACTCACATTATCCGAAGACTGTATCGCAAAATATGCGATGGGGATTTCATAAGCCCGTCGCAGATTGGCGCATTAAAAAAAAAAGACTGATCACATTTTGCGATGCGATACCGCTTATTGCCAGCCCTGCCCCCTGTCACAAAATAAATAAATAAATAAAAAAGAAGTCCTATTTCACTTGTAGCATTCTTGTAATGTCCTTACAAAGTAAAATCATAATTCAAACCATAAACTTGAATTATTTAACACTAATGGCCAATGATTACGGAAAATGATACAAAAAGTAGGAAGTTTTTGCCATGGTGAATTCTAAAAGTTGAGTTTCAGAGAACTTACCTCAGACTTCTGCACAGAGAAGTGAGTGAAGGGAACACTGTGTGTGGTTTATATAGTGTAGTCATGCAGTTTACTTTCTCTTAATGACTCTAGTTGGGATTTGGAGTCCTTTGAGATTCACTTCAAAACTTTTAATTTAGCTTGATTATTGTCAGGAGGATGATTCTGTCCATTTGCACCAAAATCACACAGTTGCAGCAAAAAGCATGCATAAAATCATTGATTTCAGTAAAATAAATTTGAATGCGCTGTCCATTTGACCCTTATGTAGAGTTAAGGGGCTCTAATTTCTTGGCGCAGCGCAGGGTGGCGCAGGGTGGCGCAGCGTGGCGCAGCCCACGCAGTAATAATTTTGTCCGGTGCAGCCCGCGCAGTGGTAATTTCGCGCGGTGCAACACCGTGCGCAGCCACTTTGGAAATTTGGTTGACGGACGTGCGCCGAGATGGGTGTGGCAGCGTAGTAGGGGGAGGTGTCACATATTCATCAAGACGCAGTGACAATTTCGTAGAAAAAGTCTTCGCTGAAGTTGCGCAGAAAGCTCGCCAGCTCCAGCCTGGTTTACTTTCTGTGCAGTGGTAATTTGGCTGACTGGCGCACAGTGCGCACACGTCATCGAAACCTCACAGGCAGGTTTCCAGAATGTCAGGCACATTTCAATGCAATAAATAATTACAGCAACCACGATTTAATGTAACTATCTGAATCAGGACATAAATTATAGTATCTATATCGATTGTCCTGATGTCAGATTAAAGGCGGTTGGCACGCGTAATGGAAACTCCACCTGGCTTAATCAACGCAGCTGAATCTATGATGCAAACTAACGACTTCACATCTTTCTCAGCCAACCACAAACTGTCTATATATTATGCTTGTGTTCTATGCTCAGTGAAGCCGCTTGCACACTGGACGCGAAACGAATTTTTCCCACGACTGATTACAGTCAAAGTCAATGCAAAGACGCGAAAGTCGGACAGGGTTTTAATATATCTCCGTGTCTGAAAGTCATAAAAGTTCTAATTTTTCGAGTATTCCAGGAATTATTAGACGTGCAAACTTGGCTATGTTTGTGTTCGACCTTCACAAAATGCAAATTGATAGCTATCGACTTTTCTTGGTCTTTTTATTCGTGTGTTTTCTTCCGTTGAAGATATATAACAGTCTTTATTCGGTCTCTCTTTTGAAAATTAGTCAGATGGATCGAACAGATTCACGCTTTATTTCCACTCCAGAGATAAAATAGTGCTTGTAGTCAGTGAGCAAATCAATTCCATGACCATTGACAGTGTGAATAAATTATCGCATACATGATCAAGACACTCCGAGGCGAAATGCAAAATACTCCATGTACGGCAGCCAGCAAAAAGTAAAAGTATTAGTATGAGAACAGATTTATAACGAAATAAAGAATAAAAATATATCACCAACAAACAGAGCATCCAAAAAAGATGGCTCGCAAATAAATAAATCGCAGTGTTCATTGGATGTTCTGTTTGTTGTTAAAATGTTTTTATTCTTTATTTCAAGTATCAATCTGTTCTAATCGTCCTTTTTTCTTTTTTTTTTTTTGGCTGTCAGACACGGAGTATTTTGCATTTAATGTCCGACAGGCATTGTACATTGTCCCGCGCCAATGTCGACTCACTTTATTGAGCAGAGCTTAAACAGAAACATTGATTGAAATTCTCGGTACTCATCTTGCAGAACTGAGCCCTCTTATCAAAACATTCACCTTTAATATCCAAAACATTCAGTAGATTTGAAGAAATTCAAAACAATAATCGACTGTCGGACACGGAGATATATTAAAACCCTGTCAGACTTTCGGACATGTAGACACTGCGTTCAACGCAATCTCTCGTGCGAAAAATTTGTTTCGCGTCCAGAGTGCAAGCGGCTTAATACTAGGCTACTATTTATTGTCACTTCGGTTTTATCGTTTTTAGTGGGGGAAAGGAATACAGCCTGATTGCTATGATCTCGTACTGAGTTAAGATCACATATTGAAAATAAATGTGTAACGTATCTGGCATTGTTGTCCATGCATGTTAATCCCAAAATTTTAAGATGCAACAGGGTGTAACAATAGGAACACGCTATCCATCGTTTCTCTTCCCAATGCAGGCAGAATAAATAAATGAGCAACCGTCGTATTTCATTCCAACTTCATAAGTTTGAATGATCTGAGGTAGTTTCGTTTTGAAATTCCATTCAAGTTCGCTAATGGTAATAATTCGAGAATGCCCTAGCTAGCCAGCTAACTCATATTCGTAATGCTTAATATAGATGTAAGCGGTGCAGAAAACATGCCTGAAGCAGCAAAGTAAAATGCCACATTAACGCATCATGCAGACATAGGACAGAGGCTTCTATATTCCAACACATTAAAGGTGAGGAGAGGAGCTCATTTGATTGGTGAAGATTTGACTCGGCTGTGTTATACCCAAACACGCCTTCTTTGCCACTTGCGCCGGCAGGAGGGACCGAGGCGGGACAGAGGAGTATTTGCGCCAGGCTACGCCGGGCACGAAATTGCAACATACGCCTGGACACATCCCGTTGGCGCGGCGCACCCCCCCATTCGCCGCGCCTGCGCCTGGTCTAAGAATTTAGAGCCCAGGGTCAGTAGAACCGGTTTTCTATGTGTACTAAAAGAAATGATGCAATGAATTATTTTTTCAACCAAGGACTCATTGGCTTTGACTCATTTTCTGTGAAGAACATTTGAAAGAAGAAATTTCAAAAAAGACAAGATACGATAAACTTTATTGAACCCCATGGGGTAATCTGTCTTCTGCATTTGACCCATCCTATTGTTAGGAGCAGTGGGCAACCACTGAGCAGTGCCCGGGGACCAACTCCAGTTCTAAGGCCAGTACCTTTGTCAGGGGTACTGGTAGGATTGTTCCGATAATGCATGTTTTTGTGGATGGGGGAAACCGGAGTACCTGGAGGAAACACACGAACACGGGAAGAACATGCAAACTCCACACAGAAAGGCCCCAGGCCGGATTCGAACCCACGACCTTCTTGCTGTGAGGAGGCAGTGCTTATTTTGTCTGGTTTGTTAAAGTTTTCCCTGTCCGAGTGTCATTCAATGTAATATTTTCATGTTTTTTTTTAAAGATTTCTTTATTACTTTTTCCGTTTATACAAGAAAAGCATTACCCAAAAACATAAAAGTATCTCATTTAACACAAGACATGGTGAACAAAGACTCCCACGCAGTGAACAACTTAAAATAAAAACAAATTCAAAAGAAAAAAAAAGAAAAAATTAATAAAGTACAGAAGAGTGTAACAACAAAGAGATGACAAAAAACAAAACATACAGGGTGGGGAAACAAAACTTGCACTGACATTTAAAGTACAAACAATCCCACAACCACTCCCCTGAATTGTGTGCACCTGTTATTTGAAAATACAAAGACTATAAACTGTAATCTGAGTCTAATCTCTTTTTTTCAATAAACATGCCAGTTGAGAATAATGTACAATCTATGGGTGGTGATTTATTTGCAGATTTTGCTTCCCCACCCTGTACAACAGCTTTAAAAACTTAAATCAACATTTGAAGGGGTACAAAAACAGATATCCAGGCAGTAAGGTGTTACAAAATGGTATTTGGTCGATACCAAAACTCAAGTATGGTTCTTTCTAGGAAAGTCTGACCAGTTAAGTCCAAATAGACTTTTCTGCAAAGTCTGTGCACTCTCCACTCCAATATAATTCAAAAAAGGGTTCCACATTTTGTAAAATAACAGCGGTTTGTCCTCAAGCCAGTAGGTCATTGCTTCCGGGGGAATAAGTTCCATTATACCCTGTAACCACTGTGAGAGCTTAGGAGGTTTTTCAGAGATCCACTGAAGTAGGATACACCGTCTGGCACTAAACAGAAGGACATCAAGCAATCTCAGCATACAAGGTTTAAGATTCAGTGTGGGGTGTAATCCAAGGATGCAAGACAGCGGAGTAAGATCCAGATCATTACCAAATATTTCGGAAATTTCTTTGCAAACCTTTCTCCAGAAATTTTTAATAGAGGGACAATCAAAAATGCAATGTAGGTATGATCCCTCTGAGATCTTGCATTTATTGCAGTATTTGGAAAGTGTAGGATTAAATTTATTCCGTAGCACTGGTGTAATCTGGAGCCTGTGTGTAATTTTGAATTGAAATTCCCTGTCTTTGTTGGTGGACAAACAACCAGATGAGCTCAGCCATACATCAGCCCAATCCTCATCTGAAATTTTTACATCCAGATCAGCCTCCCAAAGGCCCTCATTTATCAAACTTGCGTAGGATCTGGTGTAGATTCTGGTGTAAATATCAGCGTTCGCCAGGTGTCACGTCTGATTTACTAAAAGTGTGTCTGTCGCTGATTTCGGTGTAGAACTGGCGTGGCGTTGATAAATCTGGCGGCTGAAACCATCGTAATTTACATGACATGCCCCTATATATATGACATGCTGCACGAGAGTAATTGTTAAAATACAGTCTGCAGACATCACTCTTCATTGTACTTTTATTAGTATTACTCCATGACATTTTATTGGGTGCCACACAAGCGAGCAGCCACTCGTCACTTTCCCAGGAGGACATCTTCTCTGTGCCGAAAGTTCCTCTCACGTCGGGACAGAAGCGTATTCCTCTATCAATAGAAGATCTGCCATTGTCAACGGTCAAAGTGTCCGTAGGCCTATATATACTGAGCAACAAAAGAAACGCAAGTTAGCTAGTTAGTTAATGTACTCTTATGGTTACTCAGTCAAAGTGACCGCAAAATAAAAAAAAGTTTGATGAAACGAGTGTAAATGTGCACGCGCTAGTAATAAATTTGATTTTCTAAAATAATTACGCGCAAACTTATTTTCCAGTCTGCCTTTAATTAACTTGCATTTCTTCTGTTGTTCAGTATATATCTGACTGGATGAGCATCTGACATACCACACTGCATATCTTCCAAGCCATGCATTGCGCTTAATCAAATTGATTGTAGCCTAGCCTAATTGTCAGCTGTCTGGCCTGACAAGCAGGTTTTCTCAAAATATAAGTTTAATTAATTTCTCAACGCAGGTGTAACGCAGGTGTCTTATTTATTTATTCATTCATTTATTAATTTAGCCTATTTATCTATTGAGCCTATTTATTCATTTTACAAATAAGAGCAACAACAGCATGACATCCGCATTGCTGCATATGGTTTATTACTCATTTTGACAGCTGCTCTCGTGCCTGCATGTTGTTTGCTGGTTTCAAATCTGCGTACGCCTGGTCAGACCTGGCGTGAGATTTTTGCGGACCGTTCGCTCATGGTCAGATTGATAAATGCCGATCTTTGCAGGAGATTTGGCGTACACTCAATTTTTTTTGGAGTACGCATGTTTGATAAATGAGGGCCAAAGTGATTTAAGATGACCAGTGCCCTCTGCTGGGGAAGACAGAACATTGTAGAACCTGGTAATCAATTTACGGGGCTCAGAGTCTTGCAGGACCTCTTCTATAGAAGAGCAAGACAACCCACCAGAGTGCAACGTTACTTTTGAAGAAACAAAGCTACAGATCTGTAAATACCTAAATAAATGTCTGGAAGGGAGATCATGTTGCTCTATTAGTTGGTTAAACGATTTAACAATGCTGTCAACTACTAAGTATCCTACAGTACAAATACCCTTTTCAGACCATAGGAAAAATGCGCGGTCTTCAAGACCAGGGGGAAAATCTGGGTTTAAATGATTAGGAGTGAGGAGAGAGAAGAATCCTCCTCAGTCCCTATTTTATTAATAATTCTCCAAACCTTTAAAGTGTTTTGGAGGAGGTGATTACCCCTAACTTTGTCCGACACCCATTTTTTAGAAACATACATAATATTACAAAGATCTTGGATTATTTCTAAACCCTTCCCAAAGATAGCGGCAGAGGCAAGCCAGTTGATAGTATTTAATATTCGGCAGTGACAGCCCTCCCTCTCCTAGATGAAGTTGTAATATTTGTCATTTCAATCTGGCCCGTTTTTTCCTCCACAAAAAGTAAGATAACGAACTATTAAGGATGGAGAGTGAATTTCTAGTCAAAAGAACTGGGACCATTTGGAACACATAAAGCAGACGAGGGAGTATGTTCATCTGAAAAAGATTTAACCTACCTATAAGAGATAATGGAAGACTGGTCTAACGCGCCAAATCCTCTTTAATTTTACGGATTAAAGGTAAAAAATTGGCTATATAAAGACCAGAGAGGGAGGGAGTTATATATATACCCAGATAGATGAACCCAGAGGGTGACCAGCGGAAAGGGGCAGCACTAGAAGCAGTGGCGGAGCTACAGGGGGGGCGAAGACATGTCCCTTTTAGTCCTGGCTAGATCTCAATCATTTTCCTTTATTGACGTCTTTTCCAATTATTGTAATTGGCAACTGAAGACACGGTTTCTCTCCACATGCGATCTAACAGCGATTAAATCGCGGGTTAAATTCAGTACAGTGGCGGAACAGAGAATTGGGTCGCACAAAACAGCCGTTTAAAACAATTATAAATCCTGACCTGTTCTCAGTCATCTTCATGATTAACAAAAGGTTCACTCCGAGAGCACTCGCACTTAACAGGTGCTGCTTGTTCTCCCCGATTAGGTAAGACGACAATCATTCATCTGGACACGTATTTGCTGTATTTAAGTCTACGTTATTCAAAATTGCATAGCCTACCTGTCGACTCTCACGTAAATGGCTTGAGCCGCACGCTTTTATAACCTAGGGTATTTAACTGCCGAGTGCCACTGTTTTGTGCCAACCTCCTGTAGCTTATAAAACAGCGCATAATAGCTAGGCTTACAAAGTGAAGTCCTTCTGCGCCAATGTTTTATTGAGCGCAACAGGAAGATGTTTTTGTTCTAAATGAACAAAATGCTGAAACGGGAGATGGAATTCAGAGAAAGAGAAATAATTCCGTATCCAACCTCAAATTTTTTAAGCTTTTTATTTTCCAGAACAGTTTTAAAAGAGGGCTCGCCTTTATATTTTGGAGGGTTTTATTTGTGAGAAGGGGGGTACTTGTCATCCCTATAATTACGTGCGCGTTTTCAATGTAGCCTGTTGGTGGTTTCTTGGTCATTTCCTCATTAATAATTACTTAATCATTATACAATTTTGTATTGGTCTTGTTAATTCAAATAATAAATTATTTGATTGTGAATCAGGCGATATCAAACTGGGAGGGGTTGTGAGCAGTCATGTGTGAGGCAGGCAAATCCCGGCAGCATTACCAGGAGTTGGGGTTGAAGAGGTTGAAACAAATAAGGCAACAAAAGCATGATAGCTTTTTAAATGACACATGCGTACAAAACAAAGGAAATTATTGGGATAAAACGTAGAAAAAAATTCAGGCCCCAGGACAACAAAACGATTATAAATTTTCATTTTTTTGTAATCGGCTATGATTTATATGGCGAATATTCTTTTATTCCAGTGCTCGTTTGCACCCTTAGTTGTTATGACCCCTGTTGCAAAGACCAACATTGTCATAACGCCCTCATGCAGCGCTATTAAAAAAATATATAATTTTTTTTTTTTTTAAAAATGACGTCACTCTTCTACTTTCAGTTGGCAGCCCCCCCAATTCAAACATCTTCCTGCACGCCTGTCTTGCTGCTAAAATTTTTGCTATAAGTTTTCTGTCTACATCAAGCAGAGCAATTGGTCTGTATGAGGAGCAATCCTCTGATGGTCTGCCCCTCTTCAGAATCAACAAAATGTTGGTATCCATCATGGTACTTGGGAGGTGGCCAGAGATAAACGAGTGGGATAAAATTTTAAGCGGGGGGTCAACCAGCAGGCTCTGAAAAGATTTAAAAAAACTCAAGAGTCAGGCCATCAGGCCCCGGGCCTTGTTGTTTTGCAATTTATTAATAGCAGCAATGACTTCCTCTCGTGAAATGGGACGGTTTAACAGATTTTTCCGGGTGTGAGGAGCCTGAGGTAGACTGATGGCTGACAAAAAGCTTTGCATCAGGGCCTCAGAATGAAACTCCATTTCAGATTTATATAAAGATTGATAAAAAACCTGAAAGCATCTGTTGATATCCTTACTATGATGGACTGTTTTACCTGTCTCATCTTTTATTGCTGAAATAGCCTGTGAGTCAGCCCTTGTCTTAACTAAATTTGCCAAGTATTTACTGGGCTTGTTCACAAACTCATACGTTCTGTGTTTAGCAAAAAACAGGGATCTCTGAGCCTCTGATGACATAAGTGTATCCAGAGCTGCTGTTGTGGCGTCAGTTTGGGATCTCAAGTCACTGGAAGGGTTAATATCAAAATCTCTCTGGAGCCTTCTTAACTGTTGTTCCAAATTCTGCCGTTCTGCCTCCTTCTTGCGTTTAAGATGTGCAGAAAAAGATATCGTAATGCTCCTAGACACAGCTTTAGCAGTCTCCCAAAGCACATTAGGGAGATTTCTGGGGTATCATTCTCAGTCAAAAAGAGTTTAAACTGCTCTGTGAAACATTGTACAACCCCAATTCCAAAATAGTTGGGACAAAGTGTAAATTGTGAATAAAATCAAAATGCAATGACTTTCAGATCACATGAGCCAATATGTTATTTACAATAGAACATAGATAGCATTTCAAATGTTATAACTGAGACATTTTACATTTTTCTCCACAAAATGAGCTCATTTCAAATTTTCTGGCTGCAACAGGTCTCAAAAAAGTTGGGACACAGGCAAGAAAGGGCTGAAAAAGCAAATAATATATTAGAGAATCAGCTGAAAGAACATTTAGCAAGTAATTCAGTTAACTGGCATCAGGTGTGTAACATGATTGGCTATAAAAGGGATGTCTTGGAGAGGCTGAGTCTCTCAGAGGTAAAGATGGCCAGAGGCTCTCCAACCTGTGAAGGCTTGCGTAAAAAAACTGTAGAATACTTTAAAAACAATGTTCCTCAACGTCAAATTGTAAAGGCTTTGAAGGTCTCATCATCGACAGTGCATAACATCATCAAAAGATTCAGAGAAACTGGAAAAATCTCTGTGCGTAAGGGACAAGGCCGAAGACCTTTACTGGATGCCCGTGATCTTCGGGCCCTCAAACGCCACTGCATCACTGACCGGCATGATTCTGTCATTGACATTACTAAATGGGCCCAGGAATACTTCAAGAAACCACTTTCTGTAAACACAGTCTGCCTTGCCATCCACAGATGCCACCTAAAACTCTATCATGCAAAAAGGAAGCCATTGTTGAGCATGATCCAGAAGCGCCGCCGTGTTCTGTGGGCCAAGGCTCATTTAAAATGGACTGTAGCAAAGTGGCAAAGTGTCCTGTGGTCAGACGAGTCCAAATTTGACATTCTTGTCGGAAATCATGGGCGTCGTGTCCTCCGGGCTAAAGAGGAGAAAGACCACCCCTCCTATTATCAGCGTTCAGTTCAAAAGCCAGCATCTCTGATGGTATGGGGATGCATTAGTGCATATGGTGTGGGACACTTGCATGTTTTAAAAAGCTCCATGAATGCTGAAAGGTATATAAAAGTTTTAGAGCAACATATGCTCCCCTCCAGACGAAATCTATTCCAGGGAAGGCCTTGTGTATTTCAGCAGGACAATGCAAAACCACATACTGCAGCTATCACAACAACATGGCTTCATAGTAGTGCTGAACTGGCCTGCCTGCAGTCCTGATCTTTCACCGATTGAGAACATTTGGCGCATAATTAAACGAAAAATCCGTCAAAGGAGACCCAAAACTCTCCAGCAGCTGGAAGCCTGTACTAAACGAGAGTGGGATCAAATTCCAATGGCAAAACTCAAGAAACTTGTCTCCTCAATGCCCAGACGCCTCCACTCTGTGTTAAAAAGAAGAGGGGATGCTACACCATGGTAAGCAGGCCCCTGTCCCAACTTTTTTGAGACCTGTAGCAGCCATCAAATTTGAAGTGAGCTCATTCATCAAATTGTAACATTTCTCAGTTTAAACATTTGTTATGTCCTCTCTGTTCTATTGTGAATAAAATACTGGCTGGTGTGATTTGAAAGTCATTGCGTTTTGATTTTATTCACAATTTACATTTGTCCCAACTATTTCGGAATTGGGGTTGCATGAAATCAGGGTTTTTAAGCAGGTAGTTTTTAAATCGCCATTGTGCCGGAGGACGCCGCTCCCCACAAGAGATAACCAAAAACAATGGGGCATGATCTGAAATAATGATATTGCAAATTGAGCATGAGATCACTTTTTGAAGGGCGTAACTAGGTGTAAAAAAGTAATCAATCCTCGAGGAGGAATTCTGAACCCTAGAATAGGAAGAGTATTGATGTTTGTAGGGTGAAATGCCCTCCAGGTGTCAATGAGATCTAGATCTCTACAGCAGCCTAAAAGAGTCTGATTATTACCAACATTAGATCGCGACCCAGTATGTGATTTATCCAGACGGAGATTGAGATCGCAATTAAAAATGCCCGCAATAACTGAGGATTCAACAATCCAATCAGAGAACAGGGAAAATACTTTGTGTAGAAGTCAGGAGGACATGTTGGTGGAGCATAGACATTTAAATAAGAAACACTGTCACCATACAGTGTCCCTGAGATCATTACATAACATCCAAATTCATCACTCTTGACCTAAACCTCAGTAAGAGGCAAGGATTTATGGATCAGAATTACAACCCCTCTGCTTCTTGATGTAAAGGAGGAATAAAAAATCTGGCCAACCCAATCTCTCTTTAATTTTTGGTGTTCCTCGTTACTCAGGTGGGACTCCTGGATGAAAGCTATTTGTACCTTTTTCCTCTTTAAAAAATTAAGAATTTTCTTCTGTTTGACAGGGTTCTGAAGCCCGTGCACATTCCATGAGCAGAGTTTAACTGTTGAGCTATCAACCATAATCAAGCACGTTTTGGATAGACAAATGCGTGCCTGAGACAGTCAAAGAAGGATGTTTAACCCCCCATGTCAATTTGGAAAAAATGCTCGAGATTGGACAGTCGAGAAACAAAAAAAATGCATGTGAGAGACAAAAACCAGATAATAATAAAACCGCCCCCACCCCCCCAGCACTTCCCCAAACGAAGCACCAAAATTCTACACTACAACTGTGCATCTAAACTGTGCACAAGACCAGTGTTCCAGGTGTGAATGTGCATTAGCAAAACTACAATCGGAGGAATAATTTAACACATCAGTTAACAGTAAGAAAAAAAAATTACGTATATATATATATATATATATATATATATATATATATATATATATATATATAGTCCACGGACTTCTGCCTGGTTAACCGGGTATATAGACCCTGTGTGGAAAGGTATGAAGACCCGGAAAAAACTTATCCATTAGAGGCAGGTCCCGTATCCGGCAGCTGGATGGGGGCAATCCTTTCCTCGTGTAGTATTTTTCGGCGGCCTCCGGAGTATTGAATATGTGCTTCTTATTGCTGAATGTGAGCTGCAGCCGTGCGGGAAACAAGAGGCCATATCTGACATCAGCAGCTCTGAGTTTCCACCTGACGCCGGTGAATGCAGCCCTCGGTTTAGCAACGTCCACGGTGAAATCCGGGAAGATTCGCACCTGATGGCATTCTGCGCACCTGATGATAAAATTTTGTTAATTATGAAAATGACTGAGAACAGGTCAGGACTAATAATTGTTTTAAATGGATGTTTTATGCACCCAGTTCTGGCTTCGCCACTGTAGCCTACTGAATTTAGCCCATGATTTCATCGCTGTTAGACCGCATATGGAGAGAAATCGTGTCTTCGGATGCCAATTACGATAATTGGAAAACGCGTCAATAAAGGAAAATGATTGAGAACTTGCCAGGACTAAAAGGGACGTGTCTGTGCCACCCCAATTCCCAGTTCTAGACACGCCACTGTTGAGGAGCCAGCCTTTTCAAAAGCTACTTATGTTAATATCACTGCAAGGAAGAAGGCTGAGTCACCACAGTCAGCAGAAACACAGACGAAAGGACAAGCACCAGAAGCTCCTGAATCTGAAGATGAGACAAGCGATGCCGACACGGAGTCATGCCATGTGGATTTGTTTTCGTACCTTGAGGACGGATGCATTAAGACCTTTCAAAGATTCTCATCTCTGCAACGTCATATGGATTTTGGAAAAGACCAATACGTTTTAGAAAACGAAACGCTCTGTGACAAAGCCATGTTATCTTACGCTACAAAGCTGGAATATGGGAGTGATAAAATAAGATAAACTTTATTGAACCCCGTGGGGTAATTTGTCCTCTGCATTTAACCCATCCTATAGTTCGGAGCAGTAGGCACCCACAGACCAGCGCCCGGGGACCAGTTCTAAAACCAGTACCTTGGTCAGGGGCACCAGTAGGAATGTTCCTATAATGCATGTTTTTGTGGGTGGGGGAAACCGGAGCACGCGTAGGAAACCAACGCGAACACGGGGAGAATATGCAAACTCCACACAGAAAGGCCCCAGGCCAGGATCAAACCCATGACCTTCTTGCTGTGAGGCGACAGTGCTAACCACTGCACCACCGTGCTGCCCTGGCAGGACAAGGAGATCAATCCGGCAGAGATCCCAAGATCACCCACACCACCACCTGCGTATCTTTGTTACCACTGGGTTGGGCATTGAAATCCTCTGGCTCCAAAAGGAAAAGATTCACTGATGAGCAAAGAAATTATCTAACCAATTCCTTTTTAGTTGGAGAGCAAACAGGAATCAAAGCAGATCCAAACAATGTCTCCCAGGCAATGAGGAAAGCCAGAAACGTAGATGATTCTGCGCTTTTTAAACCATCCGAACACTTAACTCCCCGACAAATCAGCAGTTTTTTCTCACGCTTGGCCAAGAAGAAGGCTCCGACCAATAAACACCTGCATAATTTGGTTAGTGAGGAAGAGGAGGACGAAGATGATGACGATGATGGCACTGAGGTAGAAGAAATCGAAAAAGAAATCGGAGATTTTGCCAATGAGGTAATGCAAGAAGTAGCTATTCGTCATCCAATCATGTTTGATGCATACAACATTTGCAAGATGGCCACTCACTGCAACTTCAAAAGTTCTTGATACAGATGCTACAAGGCATTTGCAACTTTCATGAGCTGGACATTTCCACAATAAAGTTGAGAAGAAAGCAGCCATAGATTGATTTGTTAAACAGTCTCATCGAAGAATGCAGCTGCCAAAGAAAGACATGAAGCCAAAACTGAACAAAGAACCGAAAGAGTAAAAGAATATCGAGATAAATATGAAAAAGTAAGCAAACGAAGAAAAAAGGTGAAGACAAAGAACAAAAACAAACAAACCAAAAACAAACAATAAAAATTATACTGAGTGCATTAAGATCATCCTTGCCCTACTACACTGTGGGATTTATTGATAATATTTATCCAAAATGTCTACAAAACAGCTAACATTAGCTTTTTTAAGCCACATGCACTTTCTGTTTTTGTTTGTTTGATTGTTTCTTTCTTTCTGTTTTTTTGGCTTTCATTCTTTCCCTTCCTCCTTCTTTCTTTAAATTACCCCTCCCCTACCCACATAAGTAGAAGGATTTGTTGGTATGTCATGTTAATTCATTAGCATATTCGTGTTGTTTATTCGTGGTCTGCCAGGGGAAAGCCACTGATATCCGTCAGAGTTTGGGACCCGTTTAGAAAAAGAAGTAGCTTTCAATCTACCTCAGAATATTTACGCACATAAACACAAATTAGATGTGATTTTAGATTACAAGTTCAGAAAATTCACCTTCGAGGACTGAAAATTGAACATTTTTAGGGTTAGTCTGTTAGGCTCTTGTGGCCCGTCTAAAATGGCATTGCGAGTTTTACAAACCCTACACAGTTAAAGATCATATTCACAGCTGAATGGGGCATTTTACTGTATCTAGATGAGAGAAAAGGTCACATCTTTTGAATATGTAGTTCTATTCCATATTCCAAGGCTAAAACATGGATGTAAATATAGTAAAGTAGAAAAGATTGTGTTTCGCGACTGTAAATAACATTGACCTCGTAGGTCATGATTTTAGGCATTTTTAGCAATATCGAAAGGGCTCTAGAATCGTACTTTTATTTGCCCAAAGAAATATGCATATCATTAGAAAGCTTATCTTTCAAGGTATCGTTAAGCAAAATTTCGGGCAGTTTGAAGGATTCGGACATAGTGAAAATATATCTTTTTTCTGAGACATACTCCTTGCTAGTCGAAACTAGCATGTAATCTAAAAAATCGCTATTTATTTTTTTTAAAAATCCTTTCTTGCTCAAAATCACGCAAAGCGGTGTTTAAACATGTATCTACAATATTTCAGGCATTGCAAGTCAGTGGGATTACTGGTTTTGGTAAACAAGAGCGTTAAACCTGAGTTCAGATTTGGTATGTCAAACGGCCATTTTACGGGAATATTTTTAAATATTGTTTTTCTCAAAAATTATATAATATTTTCTCAAAAAAACTATATCATGCTTTTTGCAATATCATTGCCTACCTGACATAAAAATTTGAAAGGATTTGAAATTTTGAACCTTGCTGCGATATGTGTGATATTCTAGGACATCAACTCTTAAGCAGTAGTTTCATGTTATGAAATTTATTCTCATAAATAATAAGATGAACAGTAGGACAAAGTACATTTACACTGCTGCAATTTTCCATAGTCAGTCGGGCAGATATGAGTGCACAGTTTCACATGTTATCATATATTGTTTTATGTGTTTATGTTTTATGGGTTTTAGTTCGTTTTATTTCTGTGTTGAATTTTTCATTTCACTGTAAAGCACTGTGTAACTATTTTGAAAGGTGCTATCCAATAAAGTTTATAATCATACCTATTGATATTACAGTTATTATTAAAATCACCACATGTTTGTTGCGCAACACTGCTTGTCAACTACAATCAGGATATTTCCAAAACTTGTGGCTTTTCAGATACAATCAATCAATGGGTGGGTATAAAAAGGCAAGCAATCAGTGCGTAAAGATGCACAATGGCTTACTTGGCATTATTAGAGGATGTAGCACATGGGAGAATCCGGAGGGAGAGGTTCTTCAGGGACCAGCAAGATCTACTGGCAAATGACGACGAGTGGCTTATGAGCCGGTTTCGACTGCCACAAGCTGCGCTCCTGGATCTCTGTGCTGCGTTGGGCCCAGCATTACAGAGAAGCACCCGCAGGAACCAAGCCGTGCCAGTCCTTCTTCAAGTGCCGAAAACACTGGGGTTTCTGGCAACCGGCACCTTTCAGAGGGAATTGGCTGACAGGTCGGGAATATCATAGCCGACCTTTAGCCGCATTATGCCAGACATGTTAAGAGGCATCAATGGTTTGTCACATCGGTACATAAAGTTTCCTTACACGGTGGGTGAACAGGCAAACAAAAAAGCGCAATTTGCAGCCCAAGTCCAGTTTTCCCAATGTAATTTGTGCTATTGACTGCACTCATGTTGCTATAAGGGAGCCAAGTGAGAATGAATTTGCATTCATAAACAGAAAGCATTTTCATTCTCTAAATGTCCAAATCATGTGTGACGTGGACATGCTACTCACAAATGTAGTGGCTCGGTGGTCTGGGTCAACCCATGACACATTCATCCTGGGAAACAGCAGTGTTGGCCGCAGACTTGAGGCTGGAGTTGTTCGGGATTGCTGGCTTCTAGGTATGGATGATAAATGTAAAAATCCTAAACTGCAATTTTTCTCAACTGCAGTGTCAAACCCTTTCACTAACCTTGCAGGTGATATTGGATGTCCCCTTAAACGGTGGCTACTGAACCCTTTCCCCAACACACAGAGCGCAGAGGAACAACATTGCAATGAGCACCACAGCCAGGCACGCGCTGTAGTGGAAAGGATCATCGGGCTGCTAAAGGGCAGGTGGCGTTGCCTGGATGCTACAGGAGGAAGGAAGACTTTCTTACAAGCCCGAAAAGATGTTCCAGATTGTTAGAGCCTGTGCTGAGCTACCTACACAATCTTGCATAGCTGAGGAATGAGGCATTACTGACACCAATGTTTGCCCCCTACCCGGGCCCCTATCCCCAGGCATTTGAGCCAAATGCGGTGCGTTGTTTTTTTTTTTAAATAAGCAAGGTATGGAAAGACAACACTTTTATTTACCAATTATTTTCGTGTGCATTTTATGTCAGACAACACATTTTAAATACCTCGCAGGTCCTTAGTAACCTCATGGACTGTGTCGACTGTGTTCGTCTGTATCCCCAGGCCTGTGTCAGTGAGGACCCGGTCGCTGCTGGATGGCTGAGGCATGCGAGGTGCTGCGATGCTGGGTGCCTGATCAGCCTCAGCTGCAGCACCTCCGACCCCGCCAAAACACCCAGCGACTACAAGACACAAAATTGTCCATTTTGAATAAAATCACAATCGTCAATGTCAATGTCAAGCTTATTTATATAGCACATTTGAAGTAACCACAGTTAACCAAAATGCTTTACAAAAAAGAGATTAAAATAATAAAAAAAGACCTAAAAATCAGAACAATAAATAACACAATAAATTAATACAAGCAAATAACACAAATAGCAGAGCATAAAAAAAATCAATAGATTCTGAGTGAGTGGCAGTGATAGTGGAGTTGACACCTCAAAATTGCATGAACTTTGGCAGAATGGTGCCCATACATGTGTAACTGATAATCCCGGAGTTTGAGCTCACAATTTTTATCAATATGGCTACAATGCCACCAAGAAGTGGACAAGTCAGGTACCAAACTGCACATTTTTGAGGAAAAATACCCATTTTTGAAGGAATATTGTGGATAACTGCTTCAATGTGCCAGTAAAATTATGACTGTATTTGATACTGGCCTACCCAAATTTTTAAAATGTGAAAGTGCCACCTGGTGATCATGTTGGTTATATGTGCAATGACAAGAAATCTGTGTACAATGGGAAAAAATATTTTTACAAATTCAGGCTTATTTTAATTTTTGAACCAGACCAGTGCCAAATTCATCTTACATGTTTCCTTTTCAGACATTAAAGGTGAGAAAAAAAAAAAAAAAAAAAATTTTAGGTGAGAAAACCTCTACTGGTGTCTACAATTGACTGATTTTTTTACAGATACCACAACCTACAAACTGTACTCTCATGAATTTCTCTGTCGTAGTTATTGTTCCAATATACTAACCAAATGTACCGAAATAATATTGCTTATCTCTGAAACCTTAAAATTTATCTTGCACCAGTACCTCTATGGGCATCACCTATCTCTGTAACTAGTTAAACCAGCCAACTGCCAAAGCAAAATCAGTGTTTTCACTATGTAAACATTGCACATATTTCATTTCAAGAGATTCTCTGTAGCATGTCTAGTTTCGCGAGATCTGAATAAGGTGGTATGGTGGGGCGCCACCTATTGGCATTACTAGTTCAACCCACATAGTCCCAATACAAAATCAGTGTTTTCACAATGTACAAAAGACACATATTCCATTTCAACAACTTCTCCATGGCACATGTCTGGTTTTGTCAGATCTGAAAAATTGGCAACAGCGCCCCCATACTGATATATTTTTGAAAATTCATCCCCTCATATCCACACATTGGCAAAGAGTGCCATAAAACATCCTTTGGCATCTTAAAATATCCTGAAAGGGCTGGAGACTCACCTAATTTCAAGGCTCTATCTTCTTGGCCCCTGAACATCACTGCAAATAGGCAAATTGGAGATTCTGTCAAAATGTCTGTAACCGATGCTCCAAGATGGAGCATGTTTCTGGTGTCCTCTGTTTAGCCCAAAGGAAGGTTCAAATTAATGGTCTACCCATCCCCACAGGTGTCTGGTTATTAATGTTAATCCACTGTACAAACAGGAAAAAATTAACCCGCACCCAACTTTGGGAGCAAATATCTCGAAAAACCAAAAAAGTGCCAGACTAAATACCTCAAAATTTTTCTCACCTTTAATGTCTGAAAAGGAAACAGGTAAGTTGAATTTGGTACTGGTCTGGTTTAAAAATTAAAATTAGCCTGAATTTGTAGAGATATTTTTTTTTCGTTGAACACAGATTTCTTGTCATTGCACCAGAGGTCGCGTTAACCGAATATTTTCCGTCATTGACAGATTTTTTTTTTAGCAATGACGGAAAATTTTGAAGGCCGTCTGTCATTTTGACAGAATGTAATTCACACCCCTGTCCAATTGGTGGTGGGTGTCATATTGTCTCGAGCATTGTCTTTGATCTGTATGACAGAGATGCCAAGTCTCACACATTCGGCGTAGGTCTCACGCATTTTTTAGGCTTATTCACCGTAGTCCGCAATTATTCAATAAACGCTTATTAATGAGATTCTCACGCAGAATTAAAATCCTTGTGCATTGAAGTTTCAGTTTCACTTGCGTGAAGGTGGAACTCACCATGGAAAGTGATTATGACTCCGGACTTCTCGTGCTTCTCTTTACTCAGGGATTGGAAACAATGCATGTGTTTCATGATCGTTTAAATTTGCAGCTGACAACTGCAGACTAACTGGTAGCCTCGGTATACGCGTGTTCTCCGTTCTTCTCAGAAGCAATCATCCACTCCAAGCCCGTCGTAAGGTTTCAAAACACAAACAACTTTAATAGTGTCACAAAGGAAATCTACTGGATGATGCCAGAAACTAAAAGTTGAAATTTTAAAACCATGAACATATAACAAACACGGTAAGAAAACTGTATGGCTCCACAGCTAGTCAGTATCCACGTTATTTTCAATTTCCGCTTCCCTGTTGTGCATGTGCAATATGCGCTTTCTTAAAGCGACAGTAACTTAAAGCAACACCTTTATACATATATAAATGCTATAGCTTATAAAAATGAAAAGCACTAAATCCAGTAAAATGTTCTAATCCATTACAATTAAATCCGAAATTCACATAACTCTAAATGTGCATCTGCTTGAAATATCATAAAACTATATAAAAGTCATAATAAAAAACAACTAGCCAGACTTCCCTCATACAAAATTGTTTAAATGAAATGAGAACATTTGAAACGTCTTTGATGCAATTCCATTAATTTCAATCCCTCAGTAAAGACAAGCGTGAGAATTCCCGAGTCATAATCAATTTCCGTGTCACTAGTGGGGAAATCCACCGTAATGCACGTGAAACTGATTAACTTAATGCACAATGACTTGAATTCCGCGAGTGAATTTCTTCAGTTCACGTTGATTGAATAATTGCTGACTATGGCACAGGAACGTGAATGCCACTAAGAGGCGAGAGACTCACGCCGAAAATGCGTGAGACTTGGCATCCTGGACTATGATCCTGTATTCCTCATATTTTTGTAATATCATCATTTGCTCTTCATTTGTAAAATATGCTGCTCTGCTGCCAGTAGACGATTGGTCATATGCTACAAACGCCATCTCTGTTATGTGAACACACAGACATCTAGGTCGGGAAAGCCTTGGTTCACATAACGAGTTGATAAGCAGCTTCGTAGGACCGCTTAGCGAGACTGCGGTTGTTAGGCTTAGCGAAGCCCAGCAATAACAAAGCATTGTTCATTTGAGCACTGTTACTGTGTGGGGGGAGAAATCATTTATGATGTTTTATAAAGTTCATACAGCAATAAGTTCGAAAATCTACACAATGCTGTATTTAACACAGTGCGCAATGTGTGTCTAGATGAATCACTGTTGGCATCAGCTAATGCGTAATCTATAAATTATTCTGTTTATTTTATAAAAAATAAATAAACGATTATCATTTTAAAAAATAAAATTACAATGACGGATAATAATTGATTATGACGGAATTTTTATGCCCTGTCTGTCACAATCACGGACAATCAGAAAGTGTAATGCGACCTCTGCATTGCACATATAAGCAACATGATCTCTAGGTCAGTGGTTCCCAATCCAGTCCTCAAGGACCCCCTGCCCTGCAGGTTTTTGCTCTCTTACTACTCTTTCACACCTGATCCATTTAAGGGCTTCATGCTGATTGGTTGAAAAAGATCTAATAAACAGGGTGTGCATGAAGGTGCATTGGGCCTTAAATGGATAAGGTGTGCAAAAGTAAAGCTGCAACAAAAACCTGCCGGACAGGGGGTCCTTTAGGACTGGGTTGGGAACCACTGCTCTAGGTGACACTTGAACATTTAAAAAATTTGGGTATGCCAGTATCAAATGTAAACATAACTTATTTGGCACATTGAAGCAGTTATCCACAATATTCCTTCAAAAATGGGTATTTTTCCTCAAAAATGCTCAATTTGGTACCTGAACTGTCCACTTCTAGGTGGCATTGTAGCCATATAGATACAAATTGTGAGCTTAGGCAGGCTGCCGGATAGCTCAGTCGGTAAAGCATCGCGTTGCGAAGCAGAAGTGACTATCACATTACGGCTTTGATCCCTGCTTCGTACCAGCTGGCATTAGTCGGCAGCTTTTTCATAGTAGTGCACAATTGGCTATTGCGCTACAGGGTTGCAAATTGGGAAGGGACTGCCAGGAAGGGAAAATAATAGATGCCTTGTTTGTTGCTCAAGCGCCTCCTGTTGGCCAGACAGGCGCTCGTCAGGAAGATTCTAAGTCTGTTCATGTCTGGGTATCCTCCGCCCTCGTTCTGAACTTGCGAAGATTCAACCAATGAATATATAAGAAGCGGTGGCTGACAGGCGTGTGCTTCGGAGGAGAGCCGCGAACTGTCTACACTCTCCTGAATTGGCAGCAAGTGGTCGCATACGAGCAAGCCTTGTACATAGTTCACTAATTGGGCATTCCAGATTCGGGTGGGATTGGAGATGCCAATTTAAAAAAAAAAAAAAAAAAAAATTGTGAGCTTAAACTCTGGGATTTTCTGTTACACATATATGGGCACCATTCTGAGATGTCAACTCAAGTATCTCAAAAGTGCCATTCTCTCAGAATATGGCTCTCAAATAAATAGAGGTGTCTAAGCTCAGCTAAACGACATTGAGAAGAGGTGAGTCTTCACCAAAGAGTTAAAAGTTTGAAGCGTACTAGTATTTCTTATATATTTTTTTTAAAGATGATTTTTTTTGGGAATTTTTCCTTTATTTGACAGTTATACAGTGTAGAGAGACAGGAAGGGTGGGGAGAAGAATGGGGGAAGACATGCAGCAAATGACCTGAGCTGGAATCGAACCCAGGTCACTGCGGGAAGGACACATCCTTTATGGTACGCGCGCTTAGACCGATGAACCACCGGGGCGCCCCAGTATTTCTTATATTTAAAGGTAGTGAGTTCCATAGAGATGGAGCAGCAACTGCAAAGGCTCAATCACCTCTATTTTTTAGTTTGAACGTAGGAACATCTAGGATCATCTGATTTGCTGACTTCAGATTTTTGGAAGGCTGGTGAACATGAACCAGCTCACACAGATATGCTGCGGCCAACAAATTCAAGGCCTTAAAAACAAATAAAAGGACCTTAAAAACAATCCTGAATCGGACAGAAAGCCAGTGAAGAGTGGAGAGTACAGGGGTTATGTGTTCACTCTGTCATGGTTCTGGCTGTGTGTGTGGTTTTAGACTTTCTTTGTGGATTGTATTTGGACCACGTCTGTTTCTTTAACTATCGGATTCTTTTCCCAGCTGTTCATCAGGCGTGGGCGGCGCCTTCCTCTAAGGCTATATAAGCCGGATGTCCGCCACACCTCCTTTGCTGGAGTGTCTGATTTAGTTATCACTACAGCCAGAAGATACGTCTAGTTAGGGATTTGTTGGCGAATTTCTTTGCATTATATTTGTGGTTTATTTCTTCAGGGAAGTTTTCTTTTACTTTCCCTATTTGTTTGTTCCTCTCTCGCTCTGCTTCCTGGTTCGTATTGTTGGGCGTTCCTTTTGGAAGCATGAGAGCTGTTCTGTGTCTTCGTTTATATTTCTCTCTGTGGACATTTCAAGTCCTTGCTGGTCCTGTTTTCTCCTAGCCGCTGCCATTGGTCTCCCGATTCCTTTGGCCATTACAGCACACTCCAACCAAACATGGAGTCGCCAGCAACGGCTACACTACACTAAAATGTTTCACAAGCACAATCCACACACTTTCCCCGAGAGCCTAAACTTCAGTTACCCCCAAGATATGGAGGTGAGGCAGGGAAATGCAAGGACTTCATCACTCAGTGTGAAATATTTTTTAAAACGCAACCCTCACGGTTCTCTACGGAAGAATCATGGGATTTCTTTATTTTATCCCTGTTAGCTGGGACAGCTCTCACTTGGGTGGGGCCACTCATTCGCTCTAGATCGCCAGTTGTTAATTCGGTAGATACTCTTGTGAGGGAGATGATTTCAGTTTTTGATCAGGATGTGCGTGGTCAGGACGCGGCTACGCGTCTAATGCATTTGAGGCAGGGCTCTGAGAGCATTGCAGAGTTTTCTATTTCTTCCTGCTCCCTGGCCACAGAGACAGGGTGGCCAGAAGCACCTCTTATGACAGTTTTTATTCAGGCTTTGGCAAAAGAGGTAAAGGACGCTCTGGTGACATTTGAGCCGTGTGTTTCTTTAGATTCGTTAGTTCGTAATGCGGTGCAAATTGATAATCGTAACCGCGAATGAAACAAGGAGAAATGAACTGCACTGGCTCCGGCTAGCAGAGGGGTTGATTCTCCTTGCGACACACACACAGCCCCAACTCCGCCCACTGAAATTCGCACTCCTATTGAGCCCATGCAGGTTGATGGCTCATATGAGAGGGCTCATAAGCCTGTTTGCAGACGAATAATTTGTTATCATTGTAACAAACCGGGACATATCCGTCCATGTTGTCCTGACCTCAAGGTAAAACGGAAGGTTTGTCTAGCGGTAGGAGGAGCGCTAGAGGGACAGACTCAATCTCCCTTTTGAACATTTATTTCAGTGGAGTTAACTGTGGGGAAGCAGAAAATAATTGTTAAGGCCTTGTTGGACTCGGGGGCTGTTGATTGTTTCACGGATGCGGGGTGGGTTAGGAAACATTCCATTCCCATCCGCTCTCTCTTGCATTCCCGTACGGTCAGAGCTTTGGATGGTCGCCTGTTAGGAACTGGGCTTATAACCGAGGTCTCTGAATTATTGACTATGCTCATTCCATTTGCTGGTCATTTGGAGAAAGTTCAGTTTTTCCTGATCAATTCCCCGGTTTTCCCTGTGGTTTTAGGACATTCTTGGTTGCTTGAACATAGGCTACACCTCTTTCGGGGCAGTCAAAATAATCCTGTGATCCAGTGGGGCTCTGATTGTTGGACTCACTGCAGTGAGTTTTGGGCATGTCGTCCCGGAAGTCAACCTATGGGGGAGGCTGACACCTGGAGTGATGCCCCTCAGAATGTTAAGGAGGTTCAGCGATATTTGGGCTTTGCTAATTTTTATAGGAGGTTTATCCGCAATTTTAGTGCTGTGGCTGCCCTGATGATTACGCTTACTAGGAAGAATGCCTCCTCGTCGTTCGCTTGGACCTCAGCAGCTGAGGCTGCTGTTCAAGAGTCGAAGAAACAATTTAGTTCTGAGCCCATCCTTGTTATGCCTGACCCCTCCCTCCCATTTGTGGTGGAGGTTGACGCTTCGCAAGTCGGGGTGGGTGCCATTTTGTCCCAGCGTTCTCATCGAGACAATAAGCTGCATCCCTGCGCCTACTTCTCCCAGTCGTTGTCTGCGGCCTGTTGCATCTGTGCACAGAATAAGGGTTCCCATTACCCCCTCTTTTTCATGTCTCTCAGCTCAAACCGGTTAGCTCAAGCGTTCTGGCACCGGTCGACAAACCACCGCCGCGGAAGATTGAGGGGGGGCCGGTTTACATCAAGCGTCGCATATTGGCCGAGGCGTGTTGGTCGAAGAGTCCAGTTTTTAGTAGATTGGGGGGGATATGGCCCCGAGGAGCGGTGCTGGGTCCCTTCTCGGGATATCCTGGATCCCAACCTTATTTCTGAGTTCCGTGCACGAGGTTTTAAGGGAACGTCTGGGGCTGTCTCTTAGGGGGGGTCCTGTCATGGTTCTGGCTGTGTGTGTGGTTTTAAACTTTCTTTGTGGATCGTATTTGGACTACGTCTGTTTCTTTTAACTATCGGATTCTTTTCCCAGCTGTTCATCAGGCGTGGGCGGCGCCTTCCTCTAAGGCTATATAAGCCGGATGTCTGCCACACCTCCTTTGCTGGAGTGTCTGATTTTAGTTATCACTACAGCCAGAAGATATCTCTAGTTAGGGATTTGTTGGTGAATTTCTTCGCATTATATTTGTGGTTTATTTCTTCAGGGAAGTTTCCTTTTTCTTTCCCTATTTGTTTGTTCCTCTCTCCTCTGCTTCCTGGTTCGTATTGTTGGGCGTTCCTTTTGGAAGCGCGAGAGCTGTTCTGTGTCTTCGTTTATATTTCTCTCTGTGGACATTTCAAGTCCTTGCTGGTCCTGTTTTCTCCTAGCCGCTGCAATTGGCCTCCCGATTCCTTTGGCCATTACACACGCTTATTTGTACCAGTTAGAAGGCCAGTAGCAGCATTTTGGATAAACTGAAGACGGTTAAGAGCTGACTGTTTAATACCCAGATACAGAGTTACAATAGTCTAAGTGTGAATATAAAAACATGAATAACTCTCTCAAGGTCTTTCTGGCACAAGTAAGGCTTGACCTTAGCCAGGAGTCTCAACTGAAAAAAGCTGGATTTCACGACAGAACTGATCTGTTTATCCAGTTTAAAAGAGCTGTCTAAAAACACACCAAGACTTTTAGTAGGAGGTCCATTATAGGATGCAAGAGGGCCGAGGATGTCAGCAAAATCCTGAACCTGATCAGGACGTCCAAACAAAATCACCTCTGTCTTATTTTCATTTAAATTAAGAAAGTTGAGGTCCATCCAAATTTTTATTTCATTAAAGCAGATAAGCAAGGGCTGCAGGGGGTCTTTATTACCTATTTTTAAGGGTAAGTCCAGTTGCACATCATCAGCAAAGCAGGAAATATTATGCTTCCTGAAGAGTGATCCCAGGGGTGGCATGTACAAAGAGAACAGTAGGGGACCTAAAACTATTCCCTGAGGAACCCCACAGGAAATTGGAGCAAATGAAGAGGAGTATTGCCCTAGCTGAACAGAGAAGGTCCTCTGAAATGAAACCATTTTAAGGCGAGACACAGGTGAATAGGGTAAAATTTTTAAATAATAGATATCATCATGAAACTTCCTCAGTTGATTACTTGCAATAGTATGAAAAAAAAATGTATAACAAGTTTTTTAATTTTTATGTTTAAATAAGCAAATTAGGCATTATCTCATGAAATATGCGCTAATTTGCATATATTTTAGGAAGATAAATCTAAACATCTGATAAAGTCAGGTGCAAAATTCTTTTTTCATTTTGTTTACATATAAGATGAAAAAACAATTACAGAGGGATTTAAGAATATCTGCTTTTATTACTGAGAAAATCAAAATATGCAGTCCATAGCCTTAAAAAAATTGATTTTCGTCATATTTTTGGGAATAAAATGTCTCATGAATCAGGCTAGGGATGATATATTAACAAATCCCTAAGTAAATATCTTCAGAATATAGCTAAGTGTATAACTGGAAAGTTTGGTATACATTTGGTATACACTGAGTAAAATTCCTTTTCTTGCCTTTCTTCTCCACGTTTGCCATGCTCCTTCTCATGCAGTCAGTTCATTTTAATATTGATTAAGGGCATTCCACTGACCATTTTATAGGCACCTGTAAGTGGGGCAAGATGCTCGCTCACATGAGCCAAATTTCGAGTGGATTGTGATTTATAAAGGGAAACAGGTGTGGGATGTGCGTGCACACTCTGTTATAACTCAGGATATTTTTGGGTATCAGCACTTTCTGTGTTTTGTCCATATGCTACCTTTAGTGAGCTTTCCTGCCCACAGTTTTATAAATGAGGCCCCTCAGCTTCACAGAGAGGAAGGAAATGGCTGAAATCAAACAAGATATTGTAGCATTTAGAATCATATTTCAGTTTCTTCCCACAATTTTAGTTCAGAGTATGGGCCACAAACACAAAAAATCTTCATGAAAATTCAGCACTGAAATTAATTTTAAAAATACTGAGAATTGAAAAATGGCTGGGAGTAAAAACAATAAATTCATGGAATCATACACTCCTTGACCACAAGTTAGAGATGCCAACCCTCCCGATTTCTCAGCAGACCCCGGAGATGGATTCTTTAGGGTTTACTCCCCCAAAATCTGAATGGTATCAAAAGTTGGCTTTCAGTAATTTCCAAACGCTTTGAAAGTTTGAATTCAATCAGAGTTTTCTTTCATCTTTCAGAAAACGCGGTGAAAGAAAAAATGATCAAAAATGGTCCTAAAAATGTACATTTTGATACTGTGGCAGAATTGACATTTCTGTTTTATTCTATTCAGCTGATATTGGACCCTCCCTAATTTTACTAGCCAGTCATCTGTCAGGTGTAGCCTATATAAAGGCATGTATCGGTTGGTTCCGCTGTCTGACGCAAACGCCCATTTATTTCCCGGCTTCCGCTGTTGACGCAGGTATGAGCGCTTCTCTAGCAAAAGCTCAGGCTTTGTTATATTGCTATTTAATTATTTTTTTTGCATCGATGCAGGCTCTTCTCGTGGAGCTGTTTTCCCTCTATTGGATTCGGTAATTTTCCTTGCATGTGTTGTAGCCACGTGTCCTGTTTTGGGTAGACGCTGATGGTAGCAGCATGAGTATTTCCCATTCCGTGAGTTAGACGCCGCCTGAGTGGTATGTAGTATATCGGAGTGATTAGTTTTATAAATGCATGTTATTCATGTTTAACTTTGTTTTACTTTGTTACAGAGTGTATATTGCAGTTGGCGTTAACTGTTTGACTGGGGAACGGAGTCTGCTGTGTTGAGTGCGCTGCAGGATTGCTGCTGCTTTGCCTCTTTGTTTTACCCTGAATATAGCATTGGGAAAATCTGTTTCCGCGTTTTATTCCGACCGTGCATCGCGGATTTCTGGCTTTGTTGACGAAGTCCGGCCAGTGTTGGTCTGAATAAGTGTATTTTTTTTTGTTTTTGTGGTCTTGTCTGTTCATTCCCTTTTAGTTTGTGTTGTGTATTTGTGAAAGGGGGCGAGTGGGCTTGTGGGGTTCATATGGTATTTTGTTGTGTATTTATTGATTAATTGTATGTTTTCTTTTATTTCTATATTTTGTTGTACTGGCAGGAGGCCATCTGAATCAGTGTTCCACTTTTGATGTGCTGAAATTTTGTCTGCATTTCTGTTACAACATTGGTTGAAGGCCAGTTCTATGCAGCTGTTGAGCGTTTTAGCATCTTGCTCTGCTGCCATTCAAATTTTATTTTTTTCTTTTATGTCACTGGTAGGAGGCCCATTGTAACAGCTGTGGTTGACCAGTGCTGCAGGTTTTTTTTTTTTTTTTAGTTCACCTGCCCACCGGTAAGCTCCAGCTTATATCTCCCCTTTCTATTTGGTGGTGACTCGTCATCTTTTAAAATTGTTGTAATAAATTAACTTTGATGGAACCACATCTCTGACATGTTACTATGAACCTGGGTGCCTTTGAGCTATTGGTTTGTCAGAGGTAAATATTCCCTTGGGTAAAATCCAGGGATGGCGTAATCGGTTTGTGCCCCATCATATTGTATCGCATGCCACAATACCAACATTGAGTGTAGCAAATCAACACATTTCAAAATTTGGTATTTCAAAAATAATTAACATAGCTCGTTCTTAATGACATAAGTCTCCAGCACCACATAAAATTTTATAGTAATTCATATTGAGTGTGTGTGTGTGTGTGTGTCAAAGTGTCAAAGTGTAAAAAGCAATAAAAACAACAAATGTTGATGGAAAAACCCCAGACATCTTTCATAATTGATTAATATTATGACCCTCCACTTACCCATACGATCTTCACGAGTATACTGTTGGCATAATTTTTTTACGTCACAGTAGTTATACGAGGAACAATCAGCAAATATGTGTAAACCCAATTACTACAGCAATGATTAGCCTCTCCTCCATTTTTAAATGTGAAATCCTGCCCCCTTGCGTGATGGTAATTGGCCAGCACCTGGTGATCGCCACACCTTATAAAAATAGAAAGTGAAGAGGAATGTGACTCGGCCCTCTGAAATATTGCACCACGCGACTTCAGTGTATTCGTACTGCAACAATCTATACTGACTGGATGTACAATACTTCAAAAGGCATAAGCAACACATTGAAGTGCAGAATTAGGTACCCTCTACTTCCAGGAAGTACATGCATTTATTGACAGCAGTTCAGCAGCGCAGCAAGTACTTATGCAGTGCCTGTTATACTTGGTCAGCTAATGGCTTTTAGCTAACACTGCCTCAATGCAGTTAGTCTATTCAGCTCCGCTATTCCAGTTACATTTTTCCAAACAATACGCGCTCCTTTTTCTCTTAATTTCAGTAAGTTGTAAGGTCACATTAAAAAGGAAATTATACATTTATTTTCATTTCAATTTTGGCTTTACATTTCAAAAACATGCACTTTCAATCATGTTAGGAATTCATAAAACAGAATCCTGGACGTTAGCACCTACCAGTGGTCATACATCTTAAGTACATCAGCATTCAGGGACCTGTACTGTTCATTCACTCATGGAAGGCCTTCAGCATGTAGCTGCAATTTTTCACCTCATCCATCCTTCATCCATATTAAGGCCATGTAGTTATCTGAATTGCTGCCAAAATGACAAAGAGAAACCTCCTGCATTTCTGAGCTCTCCTCTATTGCTACCACCAACAGAACACCCATCCATCCATTATCTTACCATTCATTCCCGATAAAGGTTGAGGGGGGCTGGAGACTATCCCTGCATACAATGGGCGAGAGGCAAGAACACACCCTGGATTGACTATCAGTATTTTTTAAGAGAGACACAAATGCTATACCACAAGATGTCCCTGTCGGGACAAAGCCAAAATACCTTTTGTGTTCAGTAAAAATGTGTTACAATACATTTTTTTCTGAGGTTTGGGGAAAAGGTTTTGATGCCGATGAGTAACATCATTGTCAAAGGATTTAAATTTGGGGGAAAAAAAAAAAAAACAATCAAGAGGGCAAAAGACTAAAGATTTAACCCTTTCGCAGGCACAGCGACATTTTTGTCGTTTTAACCAACGTGTTTTATAAAGTCTTCTCTCATTGGCCGATTGCGGGAATTCCCTTGTTAGTTACACTCATTACCATTGGCTGTCTCTCAGGTCACCCAGCACTGTATTTTTAGCCGTGAACGAGGCATGGGATTTCCTAAAAACGCTAAATACGAGACTACTTCCCGGTCAAATTGTAGGACATGTGAACATGGCATCGACAGTACAAATAGCGGCATTCTAGCCGTGTTTCTAAACGTAAAAACAACGTGGATGAAGTTTTTGCTTTATTGAATGACTCTGACGATGAGTTTGAATATCCAGAGAGCGGGAGTGACTTGGATCCAAACGATTTTAGCGATTCTGGAGAGGATTAAAACATAAAAACATCAGTTATGGGAAACTTATTATGAGATTTGGTGTTATTTTATTGTTATTTTGAATAACAATCATATTTTGGTAAAAACCCAAAATTAATCCGTCCGTGGGGGTATGCATCTGGGCCAAAATTTGCCTGCGAAAGGGTTAATTATTATGTCTTGCATACTCAGAACTGATGAACAGCCAGTAAACCTATGCATACACATAGTATTTATGGTAAACGAAGAACAGACATTTTACGGATTCCTAGTCGCAATAGAACAAGTCATGTAAATAAAATACAAACAGTTCTGGAAAAGTTTATTTATCTCTTGTGCGTAGTTGACATGGATTAACATTGAGTGAGGACAATACATAAGAACCTGGGAATTCCCCTCCAAATTCTGCTCTTCTGAAGCAGCAGAGTGAAAATGCATTGACAACTACAGTCAGAACCAAAAGCACTGACCCCTCCTTACTTTTATGCATGGTAAAAAACATTACACTATTTATAAAGTTGAACATTAGGGAGCACATGCCCAAGAAGGTTTTCCTTCGAATATGACACTATTTATGATTGAATGTGGTTTAAGAGTTTAAGTAATGCCTCATTCTTCAACCTTATAAAAATTTACATTTTAAAATTGTGGGATTGCCTTTTCGGTTAAAACAAAAAGTAGTGAACTTCATTGTCCCAAAGAACCGAGTTTGAGAAACTCAGGACTAATCTGAATCAGTATTTCCAGTTGTCTTTATGATTTTTTTACGTTACAGTCAGATTGTGAAACCAGTAATTTCATGAAATGACTAAAAATAATGAAATGACAGGCGCGCGTGTGTGTGTGTGTGTGTGTGTGCGTATATATACAGTGCCGTGAAAAAGTATTTGCCCCCTTCCTGATTTCTTTTTTTTTTTTTTTGCATATTTGTCACACTTAAATGTTTCAGATCATCAATTAAAAAATGTAGTATTTGACGAAGATTACCCAAGTAAATGCAAAATGCAATTTTAAAATGATGATTTCATTTATTGAGGGAAAAAGCTTTGCAAACCTTCCCGGCCCGGTGTGAAAAAGTCATTGCCCCCTAAACGTAATAACTGGTTGTGCCACCCTCGGCAACAACAACTGCAATCAAACATTTTTGATAATTGGCAATGAGTCTTTCACATCCCTGTGGAAGAATTTTGGCTCACTCTTCTTTGCAGAATTGTTTTATTTCAGCCACATTGGATGGTTTTCGAACATGAATGGCCTGTTTGAGGTCATGCCACAGTATCTCAATCAGATTTAAGTCTGGACTTTGACTAGGCCACTCCAAAATCTTCATTTTGTTTTTGTTAAGCCATTCAGAGGTGGACTTGCTGGTGTGTTTCTGATCATTGTCCTGCTGCATAACCCAAGTGCACTGCTTGAGTGTTTGAGGTCACAAACTGATGGTTGGACATTCTCCTTTCAAGATTTTCCGGTAGAGAGCAGAATTCATAGTTCCACCAATTACGGCAAGTCGTCCAGGTCCTAAAGCAGCAAAGCAGCCCTTAACCATCACACTACCACCACCATGTTTGACTTTTGTTTTGATATTCTTTTTATGAAATGTTGTGTTTGTTAGTAATGGGACGCCCACCTTCCAAAAAGTTCAACTTTTGTCTCGTCACTCCACAGAATATTTTCCCAAAAGTCTTGGGGATCATCAAGATGTTTTTTGGCAAATGTGAGAGGAGCCTTTGTGTTCTTTTTGGTCAGCAGTGGTTTTTTGCCGTGGAACTCTCCCATGGATGCCATTTTTGCCCAGTCTCTTTCTTATTGTTGAATCATGAACACTGACTTTAACTGAGGCAAGTGACGCCTGCAGTTCTTTAAATGTTGTCCTGGGTTCTTTAGTGACCTCCTGGATGAGATGTCGATGCGCTCTTGGAGTAATTTTGGTAGGCCAGCCAGTCCTGGGAAGGTCCAGCTCTGTTCCAAGTTTTCTCCATTTGTGGATAACGGCTCTCACCATGATTTGCTGGGGTCCCAAAGCCTTAGAAATGGCTTTGTAACCCTTTCCAAACTGATAGATGTCAATTACTTTGTTTCTCATCTGTTCTTGAGTTTCTTTAGTTCGCGGCATGATGTGTTGCTTTTTGAGATCTTTTAGCCTACTTCACTTTGTCAGACAGGTTCTTTTTAAGTGATTTCCTGATTTAACAGGTCTGGTGATAATTAGGCCTGGGTGTGGCTAGTGAAATTGAACTCAAAAAATGTGGTTAATCACAGTTAATTCATGATTTAACAAGCGGGGGCAATAACTTTTTTACACAGGGCCAGGTAGGTTTGGATAGCTTTTCCCCCTTAATCAATGAAATCATCATTTAAAAATGCATTTTTAATTTTAATATTTACTATTTTAATTGCATTTAGTATTTACTCTGGTTATCTTTGTCTAATATTAAAAGTCTAATAGTAAAATTTTTATGTGTGACAGATATGCAAAAAAATAAGAAATCAGGAAGGGGGCAAATACTTTTCCATGGCACTGTGTATATATATATATATATATATATATATATATATGCAAGAATAAAGACTGAGGTAAGCCGATTGATCATTTAAAATCTAAATAAAAATTTTAGGCAGATCATACTAGGCAGCTTGCTGCTGGTGAGGCAGTGGTACCGGGTCAACAAGTGAGAGACCAGATGACATCATGTATTAAATCTTTACCCATTTTAGATACATCATTTGCAAGAAGAGTCTGCATCTTCGCCAAGACATCTTGAAACCCTTTTGGCCCAATTGAGCAAAGCAGGAGTTGTGTTGCTAGCTGTGGACAAATCAACGGACGACTCTGACACTGCTCAGTTTTGTTCATATGTGCGTTTCTTGGATGATGATTGCTTTAGAGAGGACATTCTGGGCTTAATCCCACTGAAAGGCCATCCAATAGGCAAAATCATTTTCCATCGTTATGCATCTTCTTACAGAGAAAACTGACTAAATATTGAGTGTGTCAACATACTAGTTTCCAATGGTGCCCCGTCTATGGCGCGGAGAGTGAAAAGGTCTGTTTCTGCAACTGTCAGCTATTGCACTGCAGATGAAATCACTTCACTGCCTCATTCATCAGAGCGTGCTCAGACAATGACTTTGCAATGAGTTAAAAAAGACCATGGACTCAGTTTTTGCCATCAATGGGCTCTAATTTCTTGGCGCAACGCAGGGTGGCGCAGCATGGCGTAGCCCACACAGTGGTAATTTCATCCGTGCAGCCCACGCAGTTGTAATTTCGTGCGGTGCAACACCGAGCGCAGCCACTTTGGCAATTTGGTAGACGGAAGTGCGCCAAGATGGGTGTGGCGGCGCAGTAGGGGGAGGTGTCACTTTTTTTTTTTTTTTTTTCAAAAATTTGGCATCTCCAATCCCACCCGAATCTGGAATACCCAATTGGTGAACTATGTACAAGGCTTGCTCGTATGCGACCCCTTGCTGCCAATTCAGGAGAGTGTAGACAGTTCGCGGCTCTCCTCCGAAGCAGGCGCCTGTCAACCACCGCTTCTTATACACTCATTGGTTGAATCTTCGCAAGTTCAGAACGAGGGCGGAGGATACCCGGACATGACCAGGCTTAGAATCTTTCTGACGAGCGCCCGTCTGGCCAACAGGAGGCGCTTGAGCAACGAACAAGGCAACTATTATAATCCCTTCCCGGCAGTCCCTTCCCAATTTGCAACCCTGTAGCGCAATAGCCAATTGTGCGTTACTCTGAAAAAGCTGCCGACCACTGCCGGCTGGTACGAAGCGGGGCTCGAATCCGCGACGTGATAGTCACGTCTGCTTCGCAACGCGATGCTTTACCGAGTGAGCTATCCGGCAGCCCCAGGTGTCACATATTTATCATGACGCAGTGACAATTTCGTGGATCAAGGCTCCGCCAAAATTGCGCAGAGAGCTCGCCAGCCTCAACCTGGTTTACTTTCTGTGCAGTGGTAATTTGGCTGACCAGCGCATAGTGCGCACACGTCACCGAAACCTCACAGGCAGGTTTCCAGAATGTCCGGCACATTTCAATGCAATAAATAATTACAGCAAGCACTATTTAATGTAACCGTCTGAATCAGGACATAAATTATAGTATCTATATCGATTGTCCTGATGTCAGATTAAAGGCGGTTGGCACGCGTAATGGAAACTCGACCTGGCTTAATCAACGCTGCTGAATCTGTGATGCAAACTAAGGACTTCACATCTTTCTCAGCCAACCACAAACTGCCTCGGCATCAGGCAGTGCATATATATAATGTTTGCGTTCTATGCTCAGTAAAGCCGCTTGCACACTGGACGCGAATTTTTTTGCACGACTGATAACAGTCAAAGACAATGCAAAGACGCGAATACACGCGTGTGTTCGCGTCTTTGCATTGACTTGTGATGTACGCAGTGTCTCTGTGTCTGAAAGTCGGACATGGTTTTAACATATCTCCGTGTTCGACAGTCGATTATTGTTTTTAATTTCTTCAAATCTACTGAATCTTTTAGATATTAAACGCGAATGTTTTGATAAGAGGGCTCAGTACTTCAAGATGAGTACCGAGAATTTCAATCAAAGTTTCTGTTTAAGCTCTGCTCAAGAAAGTGAGTCGACACTGGCGCGGGACTTTTTGCATTTATGACGAATTTAGCGACTGTCGGATGGAGATCCTAAAATACTCCGTGTCCGAAGTCATAAAAGTTCTAATTTTTCGAGTATTCCAGGAATTATTAGACGTACAAACTTGTCCATGTTTGTGTTCGACCTTCACAAAATGCAAATTGATTGCTATCAACTTTTCTTGGTCTTTTTATTAGTCTGTTTTCTTCCGTTGAAGATAGACAACAGCCTTTATTCGGTCTCTCTTTTGAAAATTAGTCAGATGGATCGAACAGATTCACGCTTTATTTCCACACCAGAGATAAAATAGTGCTTGTAGTCAGTGAGCAAATCAATTCCATGACCATTGACATTGTGAATTAAATATTGCATGCACGATCAAGACCGTCCGACGCAAAATGCAAAATACTCCATGTCCGGCATCCAGCAAAAAGTAAAAGTATTGATATGAGAACAGATTTATAACGAAATAAAGAATAAAAATATATCACCAACTAACAGAACATCCAAAAAAGATGGCCCGCAGATAAATAAATCGCAGTGTTAATTGGATGTTCTGTTTGTTGTTAAAATGTTTCTTTTTATTCTTTATTTCGTTATCAATCTTTTCTAATCATCCTCTTTTTTTTTTTGGCTGTCAGACAGAGTATTTTGCATTTAATTTTTTTAATGTCCAACAGGCATTGTACATTGTCCCGCGCCAATGTCGACTCACTTTATTGAGCAGAGCTTAAATAGAAACATTGATTGAAATTCTCGGTACTCATCTTGAAGAACTGAGCCCTCTTATCAAAACATTCACGTTTAATATCTAAAAGATTCAGTAGATTTGAAGAAATTAAAAACAATAATCGACTGTCAGACACGGAGTTACATTGAAACCATCCGACTGTCGGACACGGAGATATATTAAAACCCTGTCCGATTTTCGGACATGTAGACACTGCGTTCAATGCAATCTGTCGTGCGAAAAATTCGTTTCGCCTCCAGTGTGCAAGCGGCTTAATGCTACTATTATTGTCACTTAGGTTTTATCGTTTTTAGAAAGGGGGAAAGGAATACAGGTTGATTGCTGTGATCTCGTACTGAGTTAAGATCACATATTGAAAATTAATGTCTAACGTATCTTGCATTTGTTGTCCATGCATGTTAATATCAAAATGTTAAGCAGCAACAGGGTGTAATAATAGGAACACGCTATCCATCGTTTCTCTTCCCAATGATGCAGGCAGAAGAAATAAATGAGCAACAGTCGTATTTCATTCCAACTTCATAAGTTTGAATGATCTGACGTAGTTTCCTTTTTGAAATTCCATTCAAGTTCGCTAATGGTAATAATTCGAGAAAACCCTAGCTGGCCAGCTAACTCATATTCGTAATGCTTAATATAGACGTAAGCGGTGCAGATAACATGCCTGAAGCAGCAAAGTAAAATGCAACATTAACGCAACATCCAGATATAGGACAGAGGCTTCTTTATTTCAACACTTTAAAGGTGAGGAGAGGAGCTCATTTTATTGGTGAAGATTTGACTCGGCTGTGTTAAACCCACTGACGCCTTCTCTCCTCCCTCTTTGCCACTTGCGCCGGCAGGAGGGACAGAGGCGGGACAGAGGAGTACTTGCGCAGGGCACGAAATTGCAAAATACGCCTGGATACGCCCCGTTGGCGCGGCGCTCCCTCCATTCGCCGCACCTGCGCCTGGTCAACGAATTTAGAGCCCATTAACTTCATCAGATAAACAACCAATCTTTAACACCAATTGTTTCGAAAACTAGTGGCAAATGTCAGCCGAGCACTCTGGTCAACTGTTGGATAAAGATGTTAGGTGGCTAACCAAGAGGAATGCTCTCAGAGTTTGCGAGGGACGTATTTATGACTTTTATCCACGATTTCAAGCACAACAAAGGCAGTATGTTTCTGTTGCAAACGATTGATGGATTCATGTCAGAGATGTGGTTTTAATTGAAATCTTTCATCACTTGAATTTGCTCAAATTAGAACTAACTGGGAAGGATAAAACAGTGGTTGTCTAGATGCATTTCAAGGGAAACTAGTTATTTTCTCATCCGACTTAACTGGACGAATGCCCCACTTTCCCGCACTGATTTCAAGTCAACCACAGGTGCTGTAGTCACTCAAGGTCCAATGTTTTAAATAAATTGAGAGATAACTACGAGATTCGATGACATTGATATGCCCACAGAAGTGCAGCATTTTGTGAAGCACCTATTCTCGAATGAGTATTCCCATGATAACGCAAAAGTTCATCACTTCGTCACTTCTGCAACTGAAGATCATTGATATCCAAGCATCATCTGAGCTCAGGCATGCCTTACAGAATGATAGCTTGATAAAGTTTTGGGTTGACCTTATTGATGTGGAGAAATTCCCAAATACAAAATGACTGGCAATTTTTGTCCTAACCATGTTCATATCAACGTATGTCTGCAAATCCAGCTTCTCTCTTATGAATGCCATAAAAATGAATGCTCATGCCTCCCTGACAATTGACCATTTGCATCACTGATTGGGGATTGCCCTCACTTATTAACAGTCGTTTTCTGCCCTTGCTCAATCACAGAAGTCCAATTTCTCACATTAGCAGCCAGACGAGGTGTAGCTTTACACCAGTCTGTGTACTTTTCATATGCGCGGGTTAAAATTGAACTGTAGAATATTAAAAGAATGTGGTGCTCGTCAACTGGTACGCCATGCCTGTTTGTAAAATATGTCAAACTGTTACTGGAAGACTGAGAGGTAACTTGAGAGAGAACCAGAAAAATGTTTTGAAATGTTATCCGAAATATCGGAATTGTATAAACATGCCAAATAGTTAGCATGTCTTGTGAGAGACCGCACTATAAACCTACTGACAATTTTTCAGATATATAGTTTGTTTCCTTTTTTTAAGGAATGTTTCAGCATATTTTGCAAAGGGCATGAAATTAAGCTCTGCATTTTTTCTTTGAGGCTTTTTTTCTTTAGTATCTGATTTGACTAATTGTGCAGTGTTGAGAAATACAAGCCCTTTAAAATTCAAAAGAGAAGTAGCACCGTTTTTTAAAGGGTACATACACAAATGAGAAATATAGCTCCGGGAAATGTTTGGACCTGAGGCACTTAACTTTTTGAAAATTAGGCCCCCAGAATCATGTAGTCGAATAGCCCTGTCTTGCACTTTTATTTCATCTGGCAAAGGCTATTAGATCGAAGGCATATGTGAGTGTGTCAGTGGATCTATAGCTGTGTCCAGAGGTGGTGCAGGTTTTTGTGTGTGCTGATAGGTTGTGCATGCATGTGAATGGAGCACAGCACAACAATGAATATTTGTGAATATTTTCATCAGGTTTTGGGAGGACTGTGCGCCTTGAGCGTACTCCATTCAGTAAATTCGACATTGTCTCTGAAGTTTAGATTTACAAATCACATGCATATTTTCTATTGATGTCTCATGATAGAGTAGCAAAGTGATGACATCACAGCTACATAGCTTCTGATGTAGTAAGTAAAATCCCAATGGAAATTTATAATGGGGTGAGGACACTTTCTGGCATTGCTCGAACTCGTTTTCATTTTATGAGCTGGCTCACTCCGAGATTAGCCCATGGGGTATACGGATGCAAATTATGACATCACAGGGTTTCCGCTACATGTAATTGATTGTGGTGCACCGCCACGGCAAAATAAAAGCCGCCACGCCTATGAAAAATTACTTTACACAAACTCCAAAAATCCTAAGGACAATCAGGTGTCGCCAGTTCTCCTTGTTAAGTTAAAATGAGCGCTAATAATTCTGGACCTGTTGTCGATCATTTTGCTTGATGAACACGTTTTCCAATGAATTAAAATTAGCCATCGGCATTAAAACGCGCTGCTTTCTTCGTAATACAATGTGTGCAACGAGTAGAGAAAAAATATTTTGTTCACTTTGCAAAACGATAAACTACGATGTTAACTTCTTGCTGTGAGCACATCCTGCTCTACCTAGTTGTGTCTTCATAATTATTTAATTCCAATTCCGGAGTCCGGAGTCATAATCGGTTTTCATATTAAATGTGCAATCCACCATCACGCACGTGAAACTGATAAACCTCCGTACACACAGACTTCAATTATTACATTGCCTACGTGCTGATTAATGAAAACTGGCCACACCTGATAATGCTGAGTTTTGACCCGACGCTGAAGCCCTCCGCCACAGTTTCAAAAAATCCTGCAACAAATTTGTTGTTTTTTGCCAAAAATGATATGCTTTTGCACATGTAGTCCAGTTTTTGGTCCACTTTTGCGAACTACATATCCACTACACAAATGGGCGAGTACCCCATGATTTGTTCCTGGCCAATGGGGTGCCACAGTTTCAGCAAACGTTCAGAACATAACTCTACGGAAGCCAAATAGTGTCTTAAAATGCCGTTGCCTATCTCTGTGCTACCGGTACAACACAGCGAGTCGCTATCAGCTAGCTAGGTACATGCCTAAAAATGAATGGATAACAGTGAAGAGCCATTATTTTGCCATTTAGCAAGCTAGCTAGCATTTATGTGCAACGCATCTGACTAGCTACGCCAGCGATCTACCTAGCTAGCCAGCTTGGGTAATTAAATCTTGTGCAAATAGCTGAATCGATAGAAAACAGTAAATGGTTAGTTTACTGTCACTTACAGCTATTTAGCAAGCTAGCGAGCATGATTATGTACCAAACATAACTAGCTCTCGGCTAGGTAGCTAGCATTCAGCCACACGCCTGTGCTGTTCAGTGCGTTTATCTTTGGCTCCTATCTAGCCTTTGCGTGTATTGTTGTAAACTAAAGCCATTGCATATAATGCTCCGTATTCCCAGCTCTTTATTTAGGAACCTCGCTTCCTATTTTTGTTTACTATTTGTTATACAGTTTTCCGATAAGTTCGCATATTGTTTTGAATTGCTAATAATCTGCATTCTTTATGGAACCTCGTTTCCTATTTTGTTTGTATCTTTTGTCTGTATGCCTTCCGCTTGCGTGGTCGGCAAAATAAAACCTACAACCGCATCCATCCTTGCACCTGAGTCCAGTCCTCACTTTCCTGTCCTCCGTGCAGGTCATATGGGCACGCCACCATACCCTTACACACACCAAGGCATTGTGCAAGCTCTACTGGGACTATGCCCTCAAGAAGGTCACGTACAACATCAGGGGGGTACCCTGATGTGACATTAAAGTGAACAAGTCTCTTTGCACCAAAACAGCTACTTCCTGTTGCCTGTGCGGTATCCATATGAGCTTGGTGAAGCTCTTTATTTCATGAGTAAAATACACCCAATTTTACTTCTTTAACCTGAGTTTCTCCTCGCTGTGCTGTGGGAAACCTACAAAGATACTGGCCTGAGAAACTTTCTAAAAAGCCATCAATTCCATGTACAGCAAGGTCGTCCAACACCACACACTGAAGTGTCCCTTTCACAAATTTACCCGGCTCTGACACAAAAACCCCCTGCTGCTCTAGGTTCACAAGATCTTGAAGCAGTGGTTCAAATATTTTGTAATAACCATAGGTCTTCAGATCATCAGTTAAATCTTCTGCACATAGCTAAATCGATAGAAAAAAACAGTCAATGGTTAGTTTACTGTCACTTAGAGTTATTTAGCAAGCTAGCTAGCATGATTATGTACCAAATATAACTAGCTATCAAAATTGCTCGCTAGCTAGTTTGCTAGCCTAGCTAGCGAGCTAGTTAGGTCAATAAAAACGGTGAATAACCATTATTTGGCTAGTTAGCTAGCATTCAGCCACGAGCATTTCACAAGCTGGCATTTAGCTACATGCACCAAAAATATCATGTAAGCCAACTACCGAAGTCTGTGAACTAGCTCGCAGGCTAATTTGCCAGCCAACAGTTTGCTTGCTTAGCTAGCCTTACTTGGTGAATATAAATCACTACAAACAGTGAATAGTGATTATTTCGGTACTTAACTAGCATTAGATGAGTGGGGCGCCCCGGTGGCTCATCGGTCTAAGTGCGCGTACCATAAAGGCTGTGTCTTTCCTGCAGCGACCTGGGTTCGAATCTGGCTCAGGTCCTTTGCTGCATGTCTTCCCCGATTCTTCTCCCCAACTTTCCTGTCTCTCTACACTGTATAACTATCAAATAAAGGAAAAATTCCCAAAAAACATAATCTTAAAAAAAAAAAAAAAAAAAAATAGCATTAGATGAGCAAATAGACATTTACTAGCTAAGCAGCTAGGTCAGTTATGCGTTGACATGGCTGATTAGCTCGCTCGCTAACTAATTGGCTTAGTCTCACCAGGCTAAGCACAAAAATGCCCACGGTAAGGTGCTGGAAATTTCTAACGCTTTGTAAACTCAGTCTGCCCGGGAATCAGGAGGATTAAGGGACATGTTTGTAGTTTTTAGACTACAAACCCCAATTCCAATGAAGTTTGGACTTTGTGTAAAACGTGAATAAAATCAGATTACAATGATTCGTGGATCCTTTTCCAACTATATTCCATTGAGTACATTACAAAGACAAGATATTGATAAACTGATAAACTGTATTGTTTTTGTGGAAATATTTACTGATTTTGGATTTGATGCCTGCAACATGTTCCAGAAAAGCTGGGACAGGGGCATGTTTAGCACTGCGTTACATCACCTTTCCTTTTAACAACACCCAGTAAGCGTTTGGGAACTGAGGACACTAATTGTAGAAGCTTTGTAGGTGGAATTCTTTCCCATTCTTGCTTGATGTGCGACTTCAGTTGCTCAACAGTCCAGGTCTCTGTTGTCGGATTTTGCGCCTCATAATGTGCCACACATTTTCAATGGGAGACAGGTCTGGACTGCAGGCAGGCCAGTCTATTACCGGTACTCTTTACTATGAAGCCACGCTGGTGTAATACGTGCAGAATGTGGCTTGGTACTGTCTTGCTGAAATAAGCAGGGACGTGCCTGAAAAAGACGTCGCTGGGATGGCAGCATATGTTGCTCCAAAACCTGTATGTACCTTTCCGCATTAATGGTGCCTTCACAGATGTGCAAGTTACCCATGCCATGGGCACTAACACATTCCCATACCAACACAGACACTGGCTTTTGAACTTTGTGCTGACAACACTCTGGATGGTCCTTTTCCTCTTTAGCCCAGAGGACACAACGTCCATGATTTCCAAAAACAATGTGAAATGTGGACTCGTCTGAGCACTGTGGGTTTTTTCACCTTTTGTCGAGTCTGATTTAACGTGTTCAAGGGAGAGAGACTAGAAATAAAACAATTGTAGACCAAATGTCGAAAATAGTTGTTTATAGCAGACAAAGAGTAAAAAATTACAAACTGTAACAGAGGGATGTTCTTGGCCACAGTTTGGAGAGCGCTCTGCCCGGGCATTGCCTGGGCATCAGTTCTTATAATCCACAGTCCTTTAGCTGTACATCAATTGACTGTAGATCTGTCTGTAACCGCAGTCTAATCAGCTCCCGCCTTTCTACATAGTATTGTCCAGTCTACTTTAGACAGGTTACAGAAAGGCGGTTACGGGATACCTGATGTCACTTTGGACTGCTCCTTGGGTGTTTTCTTTTGGCAGGGCTCCAGCATTTCTGTGCCACTCTGTACCTTGCCCCTCCTGTACAGCTTCTCTCATCCACTCTCACACATTCTGGGTAAATAGGTTTATAAGCTTTGGGGTATTGACATAAAAGATGTTTTAAGCAGTATAAGATAATAATGATAATACAAAAGATGTTTTGATAATAATTCAGATGATAATAAGATGATAAGAATACAAAAGATGTTTTGTATTATTCCACAGCACAGCACACTTTTCTACTTTGTGTCAGTCCATCTCAAATGAGCTCAGGCCCAGAGAAGCCGGCAGCATTTCTGGGTGTTGTTGATATATGGCTTTTGCTTTTCATGGTAGAGTTTTAACTTGCACTTGTGGATGTAGTGACAAACTGTGTTAATTGACAATGGTTTTCCGAAGTGTTCCTGAGCCCACATGGTAATATCCTTTACAGAATGATGTCAGTTTTTAATGCAGTGCCGCCTGAGGGACCGACGGTCACGGGCATTCAATGTTGGTTTTCGGCCTTGTAGCTTACATGTAGAGATTTCTCCGGATTCTCTGAATCTTTTGATTATAATATGGACTGTAGATGATGAAATCCCTAAATTCCTTGCAATTGCACGTTGAGAAACGTTGTTCTTGAACTGTTGGACTATTTGCTGACGCAGTTGTTCACAAAGTGCTGAAACTCGCCCTATCCTTGCTTGTGAACGACTGAGCCTTTCGGGGATGCTCCTTTTATACCCAATCATGACCCTTACCTGTTTGCAATTAACTTGTTTACACGTGGAATGTTGCAAACAGGTGTTTTTTAAGCATTCCTCAACTTTCCCAGTATTTTGTTGCCCCCGTCCCAGCTTTTTTGGAACATGTCGTAGGCATTAATTTCAAAATGAGTGAAAATTTCCCAAAAAACAATAGTTTATCAGTTTGAACATTAAATATCGTCTTTGTAGTGCACTCAGTGGAATAGTGGTCGAAAAGGATTTGGAAATCATTGTATTCTGTTTTTATTCTCGTTTTACACGATGTCCCAACTTCATTGCAGTTGGGGTTTGTACAAAAAGGATTACCATGGTGGTGAAAAATTCAAATGATTTAAATTATTACTGACTCCGGTCAAGATAAACAACATTTGTTGTTACTCGGAAATATGACGCAAAATCTCAAAATCGATGGAGGCTTGAATACAACGGGAAGTGCTTCAAAAGTGAATACTTTTTAAAAAGTTTTTGTGTAAAACGAATGGGAACTTTTACTTCCGACACCAGCGTGATGCCATCATTTCACTGCTCTATTGTGTCTCCAGTACGCAATATTTGAAAGCCACAGGTTACTCAATATTTATTTTGAAGTCTCACAACATGTAGATGAGTTTTTTGAGCTGGTTTCACCTTTACAATGGGCATTCTGTGCATGAAAATTCCTTTGATATGAGCAATCAGCTTTTGGTCTCTAATTCCATAAATTAGAGCTGATATGACCCTAGGGAAAACATTGGAAATTACAAAATTTGAGAAGAGTATTGCGTTTCTCTGCCCAGGAAATAACGGCACGAAAAATGCAACGCACCATGGGGAGATGTAAGAGAGCATACACAACATAACCTGCACAGCATGCAGCAAGATTGTGTTCCGAGCCTTTTTAGCCGAAATAGCATCTGCCCCAGTGGCTTTTACTGCAAACATGACCCCAGAATAAGTAAAGACCAAAGTTAGCCAAACAAAGGAAAGGTAAATAATAAGCACTACTGTAATTCTGATCATGTGATTAGGCGTATTGAATACATTTTCCAGAAAACACATGAGAGTAGTTGAGAGGAAACTTAAAGGGAAACTATTGTCATCATGCTAAATAATGAAATAATGTCAATCGATAGTTCATAATGTATAGAAGGTGCGTACAAAATTTCAGTGCTATCCGATAGCGTTTTGTATGGTTTTAAGCCGATTACTTAGTAAATTTTTGATACTCTCATGGGCGCAGCCATTTCGTCCAGTCACATGACCGATCTCAACGGAAGTGACGTCAGTTGTACATATTAACAGTAGTAATCTCCGCTTTGTACCCACTGATCTATATAGAATAACAATATATAGTTATTCTATATAGAGCAGTGTTTGTACCTCGTGTTCATTTGGTTTCCTTTGTCCATCATTTCATCGTGAAATGCCGTATTGTATCGCTATACACTGCACTGTTTCGGATAGAAACAATCCGCAAAATGCTAGATTTCACAATTTGCCAGCTGGCAAGAAAAGGAAGTGTTTACGGATGCAGTGGCTTGCGAAATGTGCACGTCCTGAACCAAAAGATCAACAGGTCCGTGTGTGTAGTGAACACGAGGACTACTCGAATAATCTGATAAAGCATTCCGTGGGTTTCGCAAGTAAACTGGTACTGAATGACGTTGCGGCAACAAGCCTGCTTTACTAGGGCCTACTGCATATGAATTTCAAGGCTTGTACCTTGCTCCGTGATTGTGAATGTGTTAACAGGCTAGTGATGGGCAAAAATGAATGAACCATTCTTTTTTTAAAGACTCTTTTTAGTGTCTGATATGTACCGGATCAGCCTGTCAAACGTCTGAGTGCTGAAGTGAATCCCCGACTTCTCCCACCAGTTAGACTCGCCCACCCATACTGCTCACCGGCTGCAACGGTACGGTACTGCAGTCGCTTGAAAATGCGGAAAAACAAACGAACGAGCGGGGATCAAACGAGGGCTGCATCACAATTCGCTTAAATTAAGGGTGAATCCCATTTCACCCCTAGGCCCTACCACTTAGCCCTAACCTTCGTTTTACGCGTTCTTGCGTGTTGTCATGGGTAAGACAAGTCTCCACAGTATCACGCGAATCATTGGCAAAGATGGTTACCAACGCCACAGAGGCACCGAAAGAAACGCATACATGTAAATAATTCCTTGGTAAATAAAATATGAAAACCACTGAATCACCTTAGTTCGGTTGCGTTTTAATATTTTATGGAATGTTTGCTCATAACAAAAATCGCTAGTGGTGTGCATGTGTCTGCTCATGTCTCTAGCTAAATAGCTAAAGTTGGCATTATTATGAGGCTGATTTTTGCTTGACAGTGCTGCATTTTAAGACGCACAAAATGTAACTTCTGTTCAGCAGCGAAGTTGCTGCACGTTACCGCTCCCCCAGTATCAGTGCGCACTGGCAGGGTAAGAGCACAGATCTCTGGAACATAGCAACATTTGTCAGTCGCCAAGCCTTGATTATTTTTATTTTATGATTAACGATCGATTAATAGCATAAAACGCGTGAGCTGCGAACGAAGCGTTCATGCTATTTCCATCTGTCAGGGAAATAATGTGAGCATTGCCATAGTTGGGAGGCAGAGCAGAAAAATCGCGCCTGAATAAAATCTTGGCTGTTTTCAGCATGATTCACGTATCCTTTCATGCCCTACAAAATTAACATGCCTGTTATTAGAATTATCTGGGTTTGCAGCCTTTATAAAGCAAGCTATATCATTTGTTTCTCTGAACAAGTTTCTTTGACATTCCCGTGTTCTGCCATTGCAGGGACTCCAGAGAATTCCTGACAGCTCATTAGGTTCCGAGCATGCATACAATGAATGTGTAGCTACGGTCTTCTGTTTCATTATCCCCGCTCACATATTGTCACTCAATCAACAGACAAATGAAAAAAATAAACTATCGTGTATTTGCAGTTATTGAGTGAATCCAGTCGACTCCACACTCAAGACAGCAACATCAAATGAACGAGAAGGATAAGCGACTGAATGTGCTATATGCACAAGTGACATCAGGGCCATGATTTATGATCATGTGACTCGCAGAAAATGGTTAAAATGGCGGCCTCCGTGGAGAGCTTTGAAAGTTCAGCGAAAAAGTGTCATAATATCAAAATACCTGGGGGGATGTTACTGATTTTTTTCATAGTAGGCTTAGAGAGCGATAATTCATTGAAATATTGTGTTTTATTAGATATGTTCAATGACTGGAGTGTCCCTTTAACGGTTGTGTCAGGAGTGTAATTATGACGTCTGTACACATGGGAGTAGCTGCCAGACCCCAGGTAATGGCAAGAACATTTAAAGTTCTCTGTGCTGTGCAGATCTGGGCATGGCGCAGAGGGACACAGACGGCAATGTAGCGCTCGATGGTCATGCCAGCCAGGTTAAGGGGGGTGTTTTTTTGGGATGTGTCGGCTATTATAAGCACAACAAAACAGACTGGCATTTTGAAAAATGGCAAAATATAGGTAGTAACATGTAAGGCCACTGTTATTGACAAAAAGAATGTGTCATTTAATAACAAGTTAATAATAAAGTATATACCTTGCTTCAGTGTAGAATATCTGGTTACTGACCAAAATGAACACAAATGTCCCATTGATATAATTTAATATTATGGCCAGAAAAACTAGAATGAAGTTCTTCGTGAAGGCATCTTGATACGTGTCCACACGGTCCCACGTTGAGTTCATATTCGGTATTTGTCTCTGAAAAAGCGCTGGTTGCAATAAAACAGAACACTGGTACTATTAACTGAGATCAGATCAGTAAAACATTCAGGCTTTACTTTGTCCAGAGACAGGCTTTACCCCCATCCCAGAAGACTTACCTCAGACTTCTGCACAGAGAAGTGAGTGGAGGGGAGACTGAGTGTGATTTATATAGTATGGTCATGCTGTTTACTTACTTCGCATTACTCTATTGTAGGGTTTCTCAACGAGGATGTTACTGCCCCCTGGGGGGCCTTCAAACAACTTCGGGGGGCGCTGGGAACGTGAGGGCTGAAAGTGGTGCGTCAACAATCACAACTTAGCTTGTACAGTGATCATTATTTGAATTTAACTTTTTTTTTAAATCATGTTTTTAAACATTTCAAGTGCAAATAACTTAAGAGCCTATCTACATGGTTTCCCAACTCCTCTACGGAGCTACTGTCATGATCTCCATAGTAACGCCCATAAACAAATCCACCTCAGCGCAGCAGTGCAGCCCTTTCCAAAACTACTTCACCTTCCCACTACCACCTTTCACTGGTTTGCAGGTCTGTATGCAAAGCAAGGGGAGGTTAGTAGGGATAGGGCGAAGTAACTGGAGCGGGGAAGCCCCAGAGCGGCTTTTGACGGCTCTCATCTCAAACCTCAGTTCGTGGGTTAACAGTTTAATAACCAATGAAAAAATACAACCTACAACATACTATTACCTACGTACATGTTATTACGTATTCTGCATATTCAACTTTAATAACGCAACACAATCAAACATGGCGGAAAGGAAGAAAAAGTGCCAACAGTATAATGAAAATTATATCAATTATGGATTCATTCCTTCGCCGACGAACAGGCAATTACCTGTGTGCCTGCTATGCAAGCAGGTTTTCTTTAATGAGGCCATGAAACCCTCGCGGTTACAGGAACATTAAACCAAAAAACATCCTGACAAGGCATCAAAAGATCTGGCCTACTTCAAGTCACTGAGGGATCAGCATTCAAGGCGCATTACGATCAACAACCTGTTCGCCCGGAGCGTCAATCAAACTGAGAGCGGGTTGGTGGCCTCCTACAACATTGTTTCACTAATAGCCAAGTCAGGCTTACCGTTCACTGTAGGGGAGTCTCTGGTTATTTCAGCAATAAAGGAGGCTATCTCCACAGTCATGGAGCGGGACCCTGCGGCAGTCATCAAGGCCATCCCATTCAGTAATGATAGTGTGGCCCAGCGCATACGGGAGATGTCGCTCAACACTGAGCAACAGCTGTGCGCTACGTTACATGGGTGCCCCTTCAGCATCCAGCTTGACGAGACAACGACAGCCGACAACAATGTCCTTCGGATGGCCTATGCCCGGTATTTGTCTGAAAGGGATCTGACAGAGGACTTCTTGTTTGGGCAGTATCTTTAAGCTGACACGCGAGGGGAGATGATCTTCACCGCCTTGACTGAGTTCCTGCAGGAGAAGGCCATCCTGATGACTAACATTGTCACCTGTGCCACAGACGGAGCGCCGGCTATGGTCGGCAGGTACTGCGGATTCGCCACACTTCTGAAGAAGCAGGTCCCCCATGTGCAGACAGTGCACTGTGTATTACACCGTCACAACTTGGTGGCAAAAAACATTTCCCAGACCCTCCATCAGTCCCTTGATGTGGCGGTCAAAGCCATCAACAAAATAAAAGCCCAAGCTCTGAATGACCGGCCCTTCAGGCAGCTGTGTGGGGAAAATGAAGAGTCCTTTCAGCACCTGCTGCTCCACACAGAGGTGTGCTGGCTCTCCAAGGGCAACTGCTTGGCCAGGCTGTGTGAGCTGTTCCCTTCAGTCCTTGAATTTCTTGAAAAGACTGACCAAAATTTGAGAGCACAGCTATGGTCCTGCCGCCACAACGTCTTCTATCTTTCTGATTCCTTTGGGAAGATGAATGAGGTAACGCTGAAGCTCCAGGGGGATGGTGTGACTCTCATCCATTCAAGGGCCACCATACGCAGTTTCCTTGCGAAGCTGGAGCTGTTTCAAAAAAATTTGAGCAAATGTCAGTTCAACAACTTCCCACAGTTTGCCAAGGTAGGGTAACCATAATTAGGCTACCATCATCATTGTTTTTTGACAAAATAGCAAACAATAAAATAACTTGTACTTACACTCAGGTGTTGGATGAACTGACTGATGGCCATCTGCTGGTTTACATGGACCACTTGAAAGCTGTCAAGGTGGATATGGAAATCCGTTTCAGGGACCTGGACCTCCTAGACGTGCCTGACTGGGTGATGGAGCCGCTCCAGCCAGATGCTTCCTTCTGTCAGCCGGCTATTCAAGAGAGCCTTATCGACCTCCAGAACGACGAAGAGGTGACAGCAGCGTTCCGGACCTCTGGCTGGCGAGCTATAAGACGTTATATGATGGCATTCGTCAGTCAGCTGTTTAGTTAGCAATCTAAACATGTTTTACAAGGGGATTGTTACAGTGAGTAATGGTGTTATATAGGCACAAAGAAAGGATTTATGATTAATAATTACCACGAATATACCATGAAAGACTCCTCGCTTGTCATCTCTCTTGTTGTCTGTCCACCTCCGGTATTTGGCGTACCTGGCAACCAACTGTAAGGCAATAATTCTTGTTTGAATTTGGATAAAATCTACTGAATTCCCTTTTATCAGACCACTATTTAATTGCCTCTGAATTCCTATCACTACACTACAAGCCATTAGGCAAAAATGTCTTTAATAGATGTACAGCCCCTATTCCGAAATAGTTGAGACGAAGTGTAAATTGTGAATAAAATCAAAATGCAATGACTTTCAGATCACATCAGCCAATATGTTATTTAAATAGAACATAAATAACATTTCAAATGTTGAAACTGAGACATTTTACATTTTTATCCACAAAATTAGCTTATTTCAAATTTTCTGGCTGCAACAGGTCTCAAAAAAGTTGGGACACAGGCAAAAAAGGGCTGAAAAAGCAATTAATATATAAGAGAATCAGCTGAAAGAACATTTAGCAAGAAATTAAGTTAACTGGCATCTGGTGTGCAACATGATTGGCTATAAAAGGGATGTCTTAGAGAGGCTGAGTCTCTCAGAAGTAAAGATGGCCAGAGGCTCACCAACCTGTGACGGCTTGCGTAAAAAAATTGTGGAATACTTAAAAAACTATGTTCCTTGATGTCAAATTGCGAAGGCTTTGAAGGTCTCATCATCGACAGTGCAGAACATCATCAAAAGATTCAAAGAAACTGGAAAAATCTATGTGCGTAAGGGACAAGGCCGAAGACCTTTACTGGATGCCCGTGATCTTCAGGCCCTCAGACGCCACTGCATCACTGACTGGCATGATTCTGACATTGACATTACTAAATGGGCCCAGGAATACTTCAAGAAACCACTGTCTGTAAACACAGTCTGCCGTGCCATCCACAGATGCCACCTAAAACTCTATCATGCAAAAAGGAAGCCATTGTTGAGCATGATCCAGAAGCGCCGCCATGTTCTGTGGGCCAAGGCTCATTTAAAATGGACTGTAGCAAAGTGGCAAAGTGTCCTGTGGTCAGATGAGTCCAAATTTGACATTCTTGTTGGAAATCATGGGCGTTGTGTCCTCCGGGCTAAAGTGGAGAAAGACCACCCCTCCTGTTATCAGCATTCAGTTGAAAACTCATCATCTCTGATGGCATGGGGATGCATTAGTGCATATGGTGTGGGACACTTGCATGTTTTAAAAAGCACCATGAATGCTGAAAGGTATATAAAGGTTTTAGAGCAACATATGCTCCCCTCCAGACGAAATCTATTCCAGGGAAGGCCTTGTGTATTTCAGCAGGACAATGCAAAACCACATACTGCAGCTATTACAACAGCATGGCTTCGTAGTAGAAGAGTACGTGTGCTGAACTGGCCTGCCTGCAGTCCTGATTTTCCACTGATGGAGAACATTTGGCGCATAATTAAATGAAAAATCTGTCAAAGGAGACCCAAAACTCTCCAGCAGCTGGAAGCATGTATTAAACAAGATTGGGATCAAATTCCAATGGCTAAACTCAAGAAACTTGTCTCCTCAATGCCCAGACGCCTCCACTCTGTGTTAAAAAGAAGAGGGGATGCTACACCATGGTAAACAGGCCCCTGTCCCAACTTTCTTGAGACCTGCAGCAGCCATCAAATTTGAGATGAGCTCATTTTGTGAATAAATTTTAAAATTTCTCAGTTTGAACACTTGCTATGTTATATCTGTTCTATTGTGAATAAAATACTGGCTGGTGTGATTTGAAAGTCATTGCATTTTGATTTTATTCACAATTTACACTTTGTCCCAACTATTTCAGAATTGGGGTTCTATATGTAATAGTGCTGTTTAATTTAAGGAAGTGATTCCATCTGCTCTTAATTCAATGCCATGTCTCAATATAAAAGAGGACCCCAAAATTGATCATCATGTATATAGTGCTACAGGCTCAGTGCAAATAACACTTGAATCTATTGCTCTATTAACTAACACATAAACAACCTTCATGGACTGCTTTTTTAAAATATGTAATATTGTGAAAATCAGGCACATCCTGTTTCAAAAAGATGCATAAAGACTCATCCATGCATTTGTTATATCTAGATAGGATTTCTGAAATTCCTTATTATCAGGCTGCCATAAAGACATTCCAACTGATCCAAAATGTTGCAACACGATTACTGACAGGAACTAGAATAAGAGATCATATTTCTCCTGCGTTATCTTCTTTACATTGACTCCCTGGAAAATCCTGGCCCTTCAGGACATCTATCAGCAATATTGTCCAAAATGCACATAAAATCATCAAGGATGGCAACCCTCCAGGGCACAGCCTGTTCATTAGAGTTCATCCAGACCCAGTAGGTTGAAGAGTAGTAAGCCTCTATCTGTAGGCCATCAGAATGCTAAACACTTCCAGTAACTTAAAATGGTTAATGAGCTCCTCATGTCACTCACTGCTGCCAAAGACTAATTTGGATTACAGCATTGCACTAGCTGTTAATGACTTCAAACAAACCTATGCAGTCACACCTTTTACACTTCATAACTTGAACAGGATTTGAGCACTCTATGTAGTATTTTTTTAACTATGATTTTTTTTTTTTTTTTTTTAGAAATCTACTTTGTTTATATTCCTATTTTTCATATATATTTCCTCTTTTGATTGCTTATGATGTATGCGCAGTGCCAAGGAAAAGTCGGTGAACCCTTTGATTGATGTGGTTTTTTGTATTCATCGGTCATAAAATGTGACATTATCTTCATCTTTGTCGCGAGCACAAACGCAATGTGATAACTTACAAACAATTATAATCTTTATGTCTTTTTTGAACACATCCATTAAGCAATCACAGTGCTGGTGGAAAAAGTAAGTGAATACTTTGGATTTAATAAGTAGTCAAACCTCCTTTGGCAGCAATAACCTTTTTTTCCATACCATTATGAGCACGAAATAAAGAAAGAACCTCAGTCCAGCTCTTCCAGTAGCCACAGATCACACCTGCACGATGTTCAGGAATTTTGAACCATTCCCTCAGAACTGCTTTAACTCAGACAAATTCTTTGGATGTCGGTCTTGAACGGCTCTCTGAGCTCATTCCACAGCATCCCTGTTGGGTTAAGATCTATTCTCGGACTCCAGAAGGTGGATTTTCTTTGCTTCAAGTCATTCTGTGGCAGATATACTTTGATGTCTAGGGTCATTACTCCTACTGAGCTTCAGCTGGAGGGCAGCCACACTTACATTATCATGCAAGATGCCTTGACAAACTTGGGAATGCATGTTCCATTCAATGATGTCGTGCTGACCAAGCCCAGAGACAGCAAAGTCCCAAATCATGATGCTTCCCCCACTGTACTTCATGTTTTGGATGAAGTTTTCATGTTGGTATGCAGTGTTGTTTTTTATATCAAGTGCTACATGGGCTTCCTGAGCAATAAAACCAGAGTTTTATCAGTCCATAAAAAACATACCCAGTGGTGTTGTGGAGAGTCAGGCTGCTCTCTGACAAACTTCATGTACGCAGTGATGTTTTTTGGAGGGCCGCAACTTCCTCCGTGGTGTCCTGCCATGGACATCATGCTCTATTCAACCATGCTCCATAATTTTCTTATTGTTAGGTTATGAACAGAGATTTTAATTAGCTACAATGATTCCCACAAGCCTTTTGATGTTCAGCTGTGAGTAGCTCTGACCCTCACCTCCAGTCTGATTTCATTGATTGGACTCCAGGTTGGTAACTCCAGATTCCACTTAGCATTAATTTCTGTCATTAGACAAGGGGTTCACTTTCTTTTTTCAACCCACAATGTGGATGTGTTAATTATGTTCTCAGTGTTGACCAGATCAATACATTTTTTGTGTTATTTGTCAAAATACATTGTTTTTTCATTATTGTAACTTAGATTAAGATCTGACCGTATTTTAAGACTAATTTACACATAAACTCAGGTATTTCTAAAGCGTTTGTCTACTTTTTTCCCCTCACTGTATCTGGGGTGCGTTTCCCAAACGTATTGTTGCTGACCTACATAGTTGGACCCATTGACTGTATATAGTCAAACTATGAAAGTTGTTAGTGAAGTTAGCAACTATGCTTTTGCGTAACAGTACCCTGGTTAGTTATGTATTGCTGTTGAATACGGGAGTGTTGCCACAAGAATTTCAGTTGTACTGTTGTCCTTCACATAATGCAGATGGTGAATAAATTTGAAACTTAAAATTGAAAATCTGAATGAAGTTCATGGATGAACAAAAACTATTCATGCCAGAACTTTAAGAAAGCATTATCACTTACTTTTTAGAGCTAAAACTCATGCACGGTCATGTATATCAATGCTTGTCAACTGACTCTGTGTCAGTGTGAAACTGATGTTTCTGTACGTTTAGCATTGAGCCATGACTGTTTGGGCTTTAATGCTACAGCTGCAATATTGGGGAGTGTATTTGATGGAGGTGCAGACTATTAATTACAACCCTTTCCAAAAAGTTTGGACACTGAAAAATGTAAGTGGAAACAAAATGTCATGATTTGCAAAACACAAAACCCTATATTAAAAACGGCACAAAAACAACATAGCAAATGTTGAAACTGAGAAATTTCTTTTTCTTTTTTGTTCTTTTGAGAATGATATGCCGATTTTGAATTTGATACCAGCAACACATCTCAAAAAATTTGGAACATGGGCGACAAAAGACTCAAGAAGTTGTAAAATACCAAAGGAAAATGCCTGGTGGAACATCTCACAATTAATTGAGTTTACTGGCAACACGTTAGTAACAAGATTGGGTATAAAATGAGCATCCCAGAGAGGCTGGGTTTTTATAAAGTAAAGATGGGAAGAGGTTCAGCAGTCTGAGAGACTGTGCTGACAAATAGTGCAACAATTTAAGAATGATGTTTCCCCATGTAAAATTGTAAGAATCTGGGGATTTAATTGTCTCCATTACATATCATTAAAAGATTCAGAGAATCTGGAGAAACCTTTGTACAGAAGTGACAAGAATGAAAACCAATATTAGATGGCAGTAATCTTTAGGCCCTCAGATGACTACATTAGAAACAGACGCAATTCTGCTGTGGACATCGCTGCATGGGCTTAGGAACACTTCGAAAAATCTTTGTGAGCACTGTTAGTTGCTGCATCTACAACTGCGGGTTGAATCTCCACCGTGCAAAGAGGGAACCATTTACAAACCAGATCCAGAAATGCTGCTGCTGCCTTCTCTGGGCCCAAGCTCATTTAAGATGGACTGAGGTGAAGTAGAAAACTGTCCTTTGGACTGATGGGTCAAAATTTGAAATTATTTTTGGAATTCATGGACCCTGCATCTTCTGGGCTAAGGAGGAGAGGGACTATTTAGGTTGTTGTTAAGTAATCAGGTCAAAAATCAGCATCTGTAATAGTATGGGAATACATTGGTTCACAAGGCATGGGTAACCTGTGCATGTGTTAAGGCACCTTAAATGCTGAACAGTATTTATAGGTTTTGGAGCAATATATATTTTGCCAAGTAGACAACATCTTTTTTGGGGAAGGTCTGCCTATTTCGGGAAGAAAATGCGAAACCACATCATGCATGTATTACAACACCATAGCTTTGTAGTAAAAGAGACTGAGAGCTTAACAGACCTGCCGTACCAACCTGTCACCTATTGAAAATGTTCATTATGAAACGTGAAATACAATATAGGAGACTTCGAACTGTTGAGCAGCTGAAATCCTACATCAGTGCTTCTAAAACCTCCTCTGGAATACCATGTGTCATGCATGTTTTAGATCTATCCTTGCTCCAGCACAGGTTCAAAAAGATTCAAATGATCCGCTCATTATCAATCAGCTATCAGTGGTTGATAAAGACCTGATCATTTGAATCTAATCATAACAGACAGGTCAGATGCGGACAAACCCACAGTTGGGGTGGGGGAGGGGTGCAGCATTTAATCCTGCTTTACAGACTTGTTGTTCCTGGCTGAGTAAACTTTACTATAAGATTTAATAATTCTGAAACCCCTAGTTTTCTAAATTATATCAAGATCAAACAAAAAATTTTACCTCATTCTGAGTAAGTAGAGCCATCATGTTATCTGTATGAGTGAATGTTCATCTGATTTTTAATACCGTTTTGTTACTTCACTATATGAAAGCGCTTAGATTTTATTTGATTTAGTAAACTCTCCCTAAAACTGTATTTTGGTTAATGACTTCACGTGAAAGCGATTAACTACATGAGTAGTGTTTCCGCCTCAAAACATTTCATAAAAATTTCCCTCCAACTTCAAGATCTACTCAAGGGAATGCACGTTCCCTGTGGCTTTGCATCCATCGTCACAAACATGCTTGGCTAGGAGACTGGTTAGGCTGCGAGAGCGTGATCAGCAGTGTGCGCGATGGTACAAGGCGGGGGAAATGGCGAAGAACCGAAAAGAACACGAAAAAACTCTACAACTGATCCAGGTAAGATAATTCTTATGATTTTGCTACCGTAGGCTTTTTTTTTTTGTTTTAAAAAACCGCGATTTGACTCGCTCCTTCGAAGCTGTCACGCTACCATGAGCATTAGCTTAATTCGTTGGATAAAGTTAAGGTTGAGGCCAACATTAAACTCCGACCAAAGCGAGCTAGTTTGCAGTGAAGCACAGCGTAAGGATTTACCATTTTTGGAAAGTGTGGACAGTTTAATAGACTGTTTCTGAAATGTAAAACCAATCATCCCAAGACTAAACCTCAAACATGCTTCTCATTGCTTATGGAAATTTATGTTTTGCTCCCATGCATTACCACCTGCAGAATAAATAAACTCAAAATCTCAAATTAATGATTAATATTAATCTGCTTCTCTTTTTCTGACTTAACAAGTTGGTCGCAAAGGCATAGAAAATACTCTACAGGTGAATGGGATGCATTCCAGTAATGTCATGTTCTGTCATTAATGGCCCTTGCATCAGTGCATTTTATATGTTGACACCTCAGATAATTCATAAACAAGGAGGAAAACAAATGGTCATATTTTAGTGTTAACATTACGGAAAAATGCATGAACCGCAGGGTGTTAATTCAGATCTTTTTGTTAGCTGTGAGTCCAGAGGTAATGATGGTTTTATACAATACAACTTTATAATGATCGGTGTCCCTCATTGGCCTCATGTATTTAAGAAATGTGCAAAAAAAGGGAAACATCTTTTCTGAATGTTGTCCAGAATAACAATACCAGTAAATATGTGTTTTGTAATAATCTATTGTTGAATTTAAGTTTATCTATGCTTTATTTGTGTTTGTTGGCCTGAAACATTTTTTATTCACACATCAAATGTTTACTCAACTGTCCTCCACAGATGATGAACAGTAAAAAGATGGACGAACAAGAGGCGGAATTTGTATGTATTCCTTATGACTGATCTCTTATTTTGATGTGGGCCGGAGTGAAACAGTGTGCTGTCAAAACAGTTTTGGATAAAACTGTGCTCACTATATTTATTCCTTGCATCCTATCGGCATATATTTGGACTGAACAGGGCTGCTTGGTATTTTCAAGTCTTTGCATATCTTTTTATATCCTTTCCCATCTTTAACCCACATAGCAGACGAGTCTGGCCTGGACCCGGCGTCAAGCCAGCACTGCTGGGCGACTGCTGGCATGGCAAGTGGTATGTTGACCGGATGTGGGCCAGGTCTGGCAGTGATGGCACCGTTTCTGTGATGGCATGCCACATGTGGGCTGATTGTATGCGAGCTGGCCCTGTGCTGGCCCATACGTGGGGCAGCTCTGGCAAACCACAGGGCTGTCATTCTTTATGTATGTGGGCTAGAATTGGGCCGTAAAAGTGCATTATTTGGGTCAGAACTGGGCCAGACCAATTTTGATATGTGGGAAAAAGTTTAACTACCTTGTTACGAAGGTCCTAAGACAGTTCTTTTCTGCTCCTCGCGGCTCAGTGTCTAGCCAGATCAGTGCATCCACTCGGGAGCAAAAAAACTACATGACTATATACATACACTAGTTACAATTTAAAAAGTCACAGGTGTGGAAAATGGCTATTAATTGCCTTAATAGGCATTTAAACCTGAATGTGTCACCTTGTGTCTACATAACAAGGTCAAACATTTATATGTAAACTTGTGATCAGGGCCATTTGAGTGATTTCAGTTATCATTATGATTAAAAAAGGAGCCAAACACCTCTGTGATGATAAATGACTTCATTTGATCACTGTCCTTTAATAAAAGGCAAGTTTTTTGCATGATGAGTCATATTTTCAAAATAAATGGTAACATTTCACTAATTCAGCTAGGGTATGCAAACATTTGAGCTCAACTGTAGAAGTGTCACAGCTTTTATGCATGATGGATCCTAACCCATCCTTGCTTGTGATTGCCTGATTAACAATCAAAACAGTTTACTTATTGAGTTACCAAGTCTAATACATAAGCTGCATAAAGATTAAGAAATTATTAATTAAAATGACCAAGAGACCACCGTTAGGCCACACTGAAAAAGTGCATTTAATACAGGCTATGTTGTCAGGATTACAATAATAATTAATTAATTCAACACTGTGATGGGCGGTGATAGGACGCCAGGTGCCGCGACCAGTGAGAGAAAACAAAGAGCAGCTCAGCTAAGAGACAAACACAAAAGAGGTACACACCTCCGGTAAAAGCTTGCGCTTCCAAGGACGAATAAATGTCCGCCACACGGAAGCAGTGCGAGAGAAAAAACAACAGGAGAGCAGAGAGAAAATTTCTAAAAGAAGCAATTCCTAACAATAAATAGAATATAACAAATCACTAGGAAATCAGACTAGAAATTTTCTCCGACCGAAGTGCTAGAAACAATCAGACACTCTAGCGATAGGCGTGGCCAACCCCTGGCCATATATATAGAGTCCGGAAAACTATGCCCCAGCTCAATCAGCCAGCTGGGCCAGGAATTCGATGGAAAAGAAACTCGATATCGTCCCGGACGATAGAACAAAGAAAGGTCCAAAAAACGCACGCCTAAACCATGACAGGACCCCCCCCAAAGGGACGGCACCAGAAGTTCCCCGAGAACCCCGTGCACGGAACTCAGAGATGAGGCTGGAATTGAGGATATCCCGAGAAGGGACCCAGCACCGCTCCTCAGGCCCATATCCCTCCCAGTCCACTAAAAATTGAGCTCCGCGACCCACACGCCGCTCGGCCAACATGCGACGCACGGTATAAACCGGGCCCCCCTCAATTATCCGTGGCGGCGGCGGAGGCTTGTCAACCGGAGCCAGGATGCCAGTGCTAACCGGTTTTAGCCTTGAGACATCAAATGAGGGGTGGATACACAAGGACTTAGGGAGTTTTAACCTGACAGTAACAGGGTTGATCCTCCGCACAATTTTAAAAGGGCCAATGAAGCGAGGGGCCAACTTTCATGACTCCACCTTTAAGGGAAGGTCCCAAGTAGAAAGCCAAACTCTTTGGCCAACCCGATAAGATGGGGCCAACCGGCGCCTTCTATCGGCAGCGGTCTTCTGTCTCTGCCTTGATCGCAACAAAGAGGACCGGACCCTGGCCCAGACAGAGCGACAGCGTCAAATAAAATAATTGTCAGAGGGGACTTCAGAATCCCTTTCAGTCTCAGGAAAAAGGGGGGGTTGATAGCCCAACTGAGCCTGGAATGGTGAGAGGCCTGTGGAGGAGTTGTCCAGAGAATTATGGGAATATTCAGCCCAAGCTAGAAAACGACTTCATGACGATGGATTATCAGCCACCAAACATCGAAGGGTATTCTCCAGAGACTGGTTGGTCCGCTCTGTCTGACCATTCGTCTCTGGATGAAAGCCAGAAGAAAGGCTCGCAGTGGCCCCCAACAAACTGCAACACTAGAACTTAGCCGTGAACTGTGGGCCCCTGTTCGAAACCTCATCTTGCGGGAGACCGTGCAGGCTGAAAACATGGTCCACAACAAGAATGGCCGTCTCCCGCGCCGAAGGCAACTTCGGCAGTGCGATAAAATGGGCGGCCTTCGAAAAACGGTCAACCACCACCAAAGTGACAGTGTTGCCTTCAGAATTAGGCAAACCCGTAATAAAATCAAGAGCGATATGGCTCCATGGGCGTTTAGGGACGGGTAACGGTTGCAGCAAACCAGAGGGAGGGAGGTGGGAAGTCTTATTTCTAGCGCAGACGCCGCACACTGCTACAAACTCCCGGATATCTTCCATCATGCTGGGCCACCAAAAAAGTCAGGCCAAAAACTGTTTGGTCCGATGAACCCCCGGGTGACCCGTCAGACGGGAAGAGTGCCCCCACTGGAGAACCTGTGCGTGTACTGAAGGTGGAACAAACAAACAACCTGGTGGTTCCCCATCAGGACTGGGATCAGACCTTAAGGCCCCCCACACATCAGCCTCAACGTCCCACTGAACGGGAGCCACAATCTGATCAGTTGGGATAACCGGTTCTGGAATAGGGTCGTGACCAGAGCAGTCGTAAATCCGCGACACGGCATCAGGCTTGGTGTTTTTAGACCCCGGGCGGTAGGTTAACGTAAAGTTAAAGCGATTAAAAAATAACGACCACAGCGCCTGCCGGGAATTACGTCGCTTAGTCTGTTGAATGTATTGGAGATTTTTATGATCCGTCCAAACCACAAACGGATGCTCAGCCCCCTCCAACCAATGGCGCTATTCCTCTAACGCCAGCTTAATGGCTAGCAACTCTCGGTCACCAATTCTATAATTCCGTTTGGCTGCCGACAATGACCGGGAGAAGTAGGCGCATGGGTGTAGCTTATTGTCCCGAAGGGGGCGCTGCGACAAAATGGCACCCACCCCGACTTCAGAGGCATCTACCTCCACAACAAACGGGAGGGAGGGATCGGGCAAAACAAGAATGGGCTCTGAGCTAAAACGTTTAACTCCTGAAAAGCAGCCTCAGCTGCTGGGGACAAATCAAATGGCGAGGAGGCATTCTTCTTGGTAAGCGCAATAATGGGGGCAGCTACTGCGCTAAAATTACGGATAAACCTCCTATAAAAATTGGCAAACCCCAAAAACCGTTGCACATCCTTAACGTTTTGAGGGGCAGGCCAATTCCTGACCGCTGCCACCTTAACAGGGTCCATATGGTCCTAAACCATGACAAACACAAAACAATACAATAATACAATAAATCTTTATTGTCCACCATGGTGGAAAATTGTCTTTGGCTCACCGTGAGAGATATACAAATTCCATTAAAAACACAGTTAAATACTCCCTTAAGAAAAAAAAGGGAAGCAGTTACAACACAGTTAAACATAAAATACAACATAAAAAAACAGTTAAGAGCAGTTCAATACTAGTGCATCATTTAAGTTGAGTTGAGGAGGCGCGAGGCGTTCGGGATTTTTTAAAGGCTCCCTTGGCCAGCGGGACTCTGAGGGGGTGGGAACTGTCCGCTATAATTTTCCTAGCCTTCCTCTTTGTCCTCTCTGTGTATATTTCTGTTAATGGTTAAAAAACAAGTGTAATCAGAGGGGTCTGCGGTCTGTGGAAGGCCAACTAGGGCCATGTCGTCAGCATATTTAATCAGTTTCATATTACATTCATCAATCCAGAATTCATTTGTGAAGAGAGAAAAGAGCACAGGAGAGAGAACGCTGCCTTGTGGGCATCCTGTGCTTAGGGTGTTAGACAGGGTGCCAATTACCTGCACCCTCTGAGGGCGGCATGAGAGGAAGTCCATTATCCACAGGATTTGGGTCCCTGAGATATCGAGTTCTGCCAGCCTTTCCAGTAGAATAGATAGCTTCACAGATTTAAAAGCTGCACTGAAGTCTATAAATAAGACCCTTGCATACGCTTTAGGCCGTGAGAGCTGCTTAGATATAGAATCTGTCAATGTCAGCACAGCATCATCCGCGCCTCTGTTACTTCTATACGCAAACTGCAACGGGTCTAACCTATTAGCTAAAGTGGTGGTCAGGGTGTCAGCTAGGACTCTCTCCATGGTTTTACAGAGATTAGATGTTATTGCAATTGGCCGAAAATCTTCAAATTTACATGCCCCTGGCTTTTTTGTTATAGGCGTTATTATTGAGGATTTCCAGGATGCTGGTACTCCTGTCATTATGAGGGTTTCAAACAGCCGACTGAGTACTCCTTTAAGTTGGGGGGCACAATCTTTGAGTAGGCGGGCTTTTAAGCCATCTGGGCCTGTGGCATTTGCTGGCTTCAATTTAGAGAGACTCCTTCTTACAGCTTCTTCTGTTATGTCAATTGATGACCATGAAGGAAGGTTTTTGCAGATCTCATCACATTCCATGCTGTCATCAATATCAAATCTGGAGAAGTACTGGTTCAGATTATTTGCAAAAAGTTGGCTGTCATTAGCAGGGATTTTATCCCTCCTTTTGCTATCTTTCCCCATTAAAGTGCTTAATCCCTCCTAGGCTTGTTTTACGTTCCTAGTGTAGAAGTTGCTTTCTATCTTATTTTTGGATTCAATTTTTGCTTTGAGTATTTTCCCTCTCAGATGTCTACTTTTTTCCCGCATCAGCTCTGTGTTACCAGAAACAAAGGCAGCTTTCTTATCATTTAGACACGTTTTAAGTTGTTTAGAGACCCAGGGCTTATTATTTGGGTAAATTTTTACTGTTTTTGTTTCACACTCAACATCCTCACAAAATTTAATATAAGATGTGATAACATCTGTGAGTTCGTGCCCATCTTTACAACTTTCAAAAAAAACGTCCCAGATAGTGTCCTCAAGCCCATCACTGACTTGTTTCCTACTTTCCTCCGTCCACACCTGAATTTGTTTAGTAACAGGTTTCATTCTTTTGACCACGGCTGTATATTTGGGCAGGAGGTGGATCACATTGTGGTCAGATTTCCCCAGGGGTGGACCGCATACTGCTTTATAAGCTTCAGAGATGTTACCATAGCAGCGGTCGAAGATTCGGGTTGAGCGTGTCGGGCAATCGACGTACTGATGAAGGTTAGGCAGGTGGTCGGACAGGTTACAGGAATTAAAATCACCGAGGATGAGAACGGGCTGGTCAGCAGAGCGAGTGAGTGCCGTGTTTTAGCTTTCAGCTAACCTCTCTCCTGCTGCTGCGTTGTCTGGTCCGGGCACATATGTGAGGATCACAGTGATCTACCCAAACTCCCGGGGAAGATAGAAGGGTCGGAATGAGACAGTAAATATTTCATAGTCCGGTGTACACACTTGCTCCCGTATGTTATACTGTGTAGCCCAACTTTCATCAATTAAACATGCGCAGCCCCCCGCCGATGGATTTGCGTGCGCTGTGCTCGTTCCTGTCTATTCTTAACGTGATGTAGCCTGGCAGAGTTGGAGTTTCATGGTGGTCTTTAAGCCACGTCTCTGTCAGGCATACGAGGTTTCTCTGTCTGAATTCACAGTCATGCTTAGCTCGTAGCATCAGTTCATCAAGTTTATTGCTTACCGAGCGTACATTAGACAGAGTTAAGACAGGAAGGGGGTGTCTTCTCTGGCGTCTCCAGAGCCGATGCCTCACGCCTCCTCTTGATCCACGCTTTTTCCTCTCTTTCCTGCTTCCCCTCTCCATCCATCTGACTGGCCGCCGAATTTCTTCACAGCTTGCCGGTAGAATGACTGGTGGGGCCCCACCGGTTTGGCATAATGACAGCAGGTGCTCCCAAGTGTATGTGAGGGGAGCATGCCGGCTTGTTAGGCTGCTTCCCGGCGCAAATGCCACCAGGCAGGATAGTTTTTCATAGCAAAGCGAATTTCATTGCGGCTTTAAAGTGCAAGGTGCAACAAAGTATCAAATAAATAAACAAAGCACTTAACAAAGAAACTGCTCAAAATAAACATTAAACAAGCTTAAAAACTTGAGCAACAAACAAGCGGTGAGCACATGGTCAGCAGCAGGCCGTGCCCCGGAAGCCACTTTCTCTGAATTCCACCTCCCGTTTCAGCATTTTTTACATTTAAAATGGAAACATCCTTGTTGAACACTAATGAAACATTTACCCCCGAATTCAGAGAGGGTGTTTTTCCCTTGATCATGGTTAACTTGGCTAAACAGTGTATAAACAGATGATGATCGAGCGGACAAATTTAGGCCCGAATTCATAAAGAGAGATCAGATCAGCTGCTGTTTATCCAACGTACATGGTTAGTCATACCTGTCTAAGAAACAAAAGAAATTCTAATCGTCCCAAGGGGCTTGTTTATCTCGTGTACAAGCTACCAATTCTCTGTTGGCTTGCTTGTGTGGCTGGACGTATGACCATGGATCTCTTGCGCATAATTGAAATGGTGCAGGAAGAGGTGACTGACCAAATGCAAGGTGCCGAATTGAGGGTTTTCAAAGACAGGACTAATCCTTTAGAAGAGTATAGCGACACGAAATTTGTCAAGCGATACAGAATTTCCATAGAATCATACCGTTATATTCTAGACCTAATCGAAGCAGACATTGACCATCCCACAAGACGAAACCATGCCCTTCTTCCAGTACACCAACAGGGCTCCCAACTCTCACGCATTCGCCGTGAGTTTCATGCCTCTTAGAGGCATTCACGTTCCCATGCCGCAGTCAGCAATTATTCAATTGAAGCGTATTTAAGAGATTCTCACGCGGAATCGAGTCCTTGAGCATGGAAGTTAACCAGTTTCACGTGCATTATGGTGGATTTCACCACTAAAGACCTGGAAATCAATTATGACTGGAATTCTCACGTTTGTCTTTACACAGGGGTTGGAAGCAATGGAATTGCATAAAGACGTTTTAAATGGTCTTATTTCGTTTAAACAATTTAAACGATCATGAAAACACACAATGCTTCCAACCCCTGAGCAAGGAAAAGCGCACTACGTTTGGAGTCACAATCGCTCCCATGTTACTAGCGATGAAATCCTCCGTAACGCAAGTGAAACTGAAACTTCTACTCACAAGGACTTTAATTACACGTAAGAATCTCATTAATATTCGTTGGTTGAATAATTGCTGACTACGGAGAATACGCCTTCAAAATGCGTGAAACTTACACCATATGCGTGAGATTGCGTAGAAAGTTGGCAGCCCTGCACCAACTGTGTATTGCCCTGCGCTTTTATGCATGTGGTGCATTCCAAATGGTAGTTGGTGACACGTGTGGTGTATCACAGGCTACCTGCTGTCGAGTAGTTTGTCGTGTTACCGAGGCAATATGTGCTAAGAAAAATCACTTCATACCATGCAGAGTGTCACATGACACCACCACACACCGGCTAAGCGGGGACTTGTACACGGATGGGTAAACACCCGATTATGTTCTACCTGAATTGCGCTAGTCACAGGAGTTTATCCACACGCGTACTTCTCTGTTTTAGCCACCGTACAGTAGTTGTACGTGACTAAAATAATCGGGTGATCATCACCCTTTATGAATTCGGGCATTAATCTTCAGCCTGAAATTAGTCAATTTTATTTTAAGAGATCTGTTATAAGTTAGTGACCGAAATTACTTTTTAATTACTTTCGTAATAATACAAGGTAATTGGGTGATTATGAAATATTTTAGAACCAAAGAAATATCAAAAAATTAAGAATTCATTTTTTAAAATGTCAAGCAATGTTTAATGGAATGGGATGAATACTTCACTAGCTTGCATGCTAACGATTTTCGCCATTAAATGGATAAATTCAAGCATCTACCATAAGTTGCATGGGTAACCCATTACTTTAATGGCCAAAAGCATAAGCATGCTAGGTATCTCATTTTTATCCCATTGACTTGGATAAATGCTCAGCAGTAAACCACGATGATCGCGTGTAAATAACGTTCTACTACAGTTCTATATGAGCAACATCACATTTTTGAGGGGGTCTAGACAGAATGCAAGAACATAGCCGCATCCATGTGGAGCAGATGACGCAAGCAGTTTGATATTTTTGGTACCTTTCGACAAGCTCTAGCCGTGCACTCACAGCACCAAATTTGATGATCATTACATCAAATTAGACAGTTCTCTGTCCTTGAGAATATGATGTATAGAAATTTCTGGAGGTTTGGTTCCCTTTATAGAAACCTCAGATACCGTAAATTGGTTATTGCTAATTGAAAATGCTATTTTAAGAGCCCTTTCATTGAATTTCATTCAGGTGTGATCTGAGAGTAAACTTTTAATTTTGAGCATGTGGCTGTAAGATTGGTTACATATTCAGGTTGAAAACAGGTGCATTTTGATCTGTTTATTTCTTTCAGGAGATCTGTGCCACTGATGACTCTTCGTCAGAATCCAGCCATAATCTGGAAAGTGATTATATCCCATCATCTTGTGATTCCTCTGATGAAGAAGATGTTAACATAAGGTCGACATTAAAAAAAACCAGTAATAAAAACTCCAGGGACTCAACGCAACTTCTCTTACCAAAAACTTAATTGAAGCACGCAAAGAACTTGCGGACGGAGACAACAGTGATGGAGACTGTGATGCTGGTTACAATGCTGACACTGAGGATAAGAATGAGGACAGTGATGATTCTAGAAAATTTCAAAAGTGGACCAACTCCCCCCCGACTTAAAAAAAGTGGGCCAATGGGGAAAAAGTGGGACAACTGGGTATACCTGGTAAAATGCCATTTATATCAAGTTTGTAAACAGTACCTTGACTGGCTCACTTATTTATATGTACACACATTCAGTTTTACACCTTATGGACAAAACTAAGACATGAATGACAGTTTGAGTTTAAAGTTTTGATAGAAAACCTTCACAGTCTCTGCCAATCATAACAATTATAAAGTCAATGACAAAATAGCACATAAAATAGTAGTTCCTAACGCCTGATTTGGTGCATAGCTTAAAGCCTGCCTCCAAACCAAAGTCCTACTGCTAAAGTTTTAAGTACGGATACTTCACCAGACAGTGAAGCCTTTCTCTTCATAGGTGTACGTTGAGCAGCGCGCAGAGACTCACAATTTTTTTTTTTAAATTATATATATATATATATATATATTTTTTTTTTTTTAAAGAAAAATTTGGCATCTCCAATCCCACCCGAATCTGGAATGTCCAATTGGGGAACTATGTATAAGGCTTTCGCATATGCGACCCCCTGTTGCCAACTCAGGAGAGTGAAGACAGCTCGCGGCTCTCCTCCGAAGCACGCGCCTGTCAGCCACTGCTTCTTATACACTCATTGGTTGAATCGTCGCAAGTTCAGAACGAGGGCGGAGGATACCCGAACATGAACGAGCTTAGAATCTTCCTGACGAGTGCCCGTCTGGCCGACAGGAGGCGCCTAAGGAACGAACAAAGCAACTTATATTACCCTTCCTGGCAGACCCTTCCCAATTTGCATCCCTGTAGCGCATTGGCCAATTGCGCGCTATTTATGAAAAAGCTGCCGACCACCGCCGAACGGTACGACCGGGGCTCAAACCCGCACCGTGATAGTCACTTCTGCTCCGCAATACGATGTTTTAACTGAGTGAGCTATCCGGCAGCTGAGATTCACAATTTTACCTACATTTCATTTTATTCATTCAAACGAGTTCTGAGCCATATATCATTTTTTAAAACCTATTAGCAAGCCTTGTGCTGCTTCAACCTCAAGCGATGCCGTAGCTTGCACACCAGAAGCTATGACTATGGCTATGGCTCCGGCTCCAGTGCCCTCCACAAGCACTGCCCCAAACCAGTTCCCTTTCTCTGCTGCCTCAGCCCCACCTCACGCGGTTAGTGACTTGAATGGCGATGCTCCATCCCAGCCAATATTAGCTAGCTATCCAAAGCATGCATTCAGTGCTTCATGGCAATCATTCAATCCAGCCTAGTATCATACACGACCGTGGCTAGAGTACTCAGTTCAGCGGAATGCATGCTTTTGCTTTCCCTGCAGGAAATATGTTACTGCCGGTGAGAGGGATGCTGTTTTTACCTCCCGTGGTTTTACCAGCTGGATAGCCGCCCTCGAGCATGACAGGGGGTTACAGAAAAATGCATCCAGCCACAGTCATATACAGGCATATACAGAAGTCTTTTGCTGCTGACATTTTGACCACAATCTTTGCAGTAGGTTTATAAATTTGTTAAATAAATGCACGGGAGTTTGTTATAGACGATGTTTTCATATCAATCTACGCACTCGAACAAAGGATTTGCGCAAAATCATATGTAATGCTTAGTTGCTGGCGCACTGAAATCTTCGTTTAGCGTCAAGTCTGTCAAACTTGCGGGATCCCGCAAATTAAGCGTACTAGAATCATCACTGTGAGGATGAAGTTGAGGGTAGTTCACATGGGGTTACAGTGAAAACCTGCGTCAAGGGAGAAAAGCGAAAGTAGGACAAGAAACATTATTGTGTATATTGCAAAACACCTCAAAGTAAAATGGCACAGCATCTAACGCGGAAGCACAACACTGAAAGAGAAGTGGCTCTAGCAGTATGTCCTCCACTGAAATCACAGAAACGTCGTAAATATTAGAGCAACTTCGCCGGAAGGGCGATTACTTTCATAACATTAGCGTGCTAGAGAAGGGACAGGGCGAGATAGTAATCTACAGACAGCCATCGTAAAATGCAGATGCAGAGGATTTTTTGCCATGCAGCATGTGTTATGGCTTCTTCTTAAAAGCGGAGCTATGGATACATGAGAAAGTGTGTTTTAAAACAGTGGGTGAGACAGAAGATAAGAAAAAGAAGGGTTTAAACTGCTGCTCTGTCTCTTCTTCCATACAGAGGAGAGGCATCACAAAAGTGATCAAGAATTGTTTGCAGAATGGTAGTTGATAAGGTGTCCCTGGAAGTTAATAATGACCCGCTTATATTTATTTATTTATTTATTTATTTATTCAGAAACCTCCTTTACAGGAGAGAGAGGAAGAATACAACAATTCATAAAAATAGCATTACAGTCACATATAATACAAGTCATTCTAAAATGCCTTAACTAGGAGACTGGCGAGGTGCCGAGTCCTGGACCCCCTGTGGGTGAACTTATCTGAATGGAGAAGCTCCCTCAGCGAATCCACCACCCCATCCTGGCCCCTCTGGGACTGACAGGACACACAGAGAGGGCCTATAGTCCTTGCAAACGCGCCCACAATTGGGGGAGAGGCCATCTGAGCAGATGGACTCAATAAGAGAGCCCCTCACCAGTCGGCCTTCACAGATATACGATGACAAGAGCGACAAATTAAAATCCCTTGCAGGGGAATTCACTTTAAAAATACGATTATACAAAGAAATTTTAAAATTATTTAAAAGGGTGGAAATTTTAGGGATGTCAAGAGCATTCAATAGCTTACTATGATGACTTTGACTTGGAATTCCAAAGACCCGTTTAACATGCTGACTCTGAAATTGCTCAAGAGAGTCCATAGCACTCTTGGACAAATCTAAGCAGTGGCAACCATAAAGAAGCACCGGAGTCACAACAGTCTTCCAAATGGAGGTTTTAGCCTCAGTACAAAGACCAGGGTAAGAAAAGCCAGACTTCAATAGACTAAAGGCTCTCGCCGCCGCAGCTGATATCCTATTATCAATATGCACAGAAGCATTAAGATTTGCCTTAAACTTAATACCCAGTACATCTAGGATATCTGTGGTATCGATATCGTTAGGACCCAGCCTCCAATTCGGAGCACTACCAAATTTTGTACTACCAAACACAGCACATTTGGTTTTAGCAAAGCCAAATACGAACCTCCACTTCTGTGAATAGTTATAACACACATCTATCAAGTGTTGGAGACCAGTGGGAGTGGCTGCCAACAGGTTAACATCATCTGCATAAGCAAAATTATTAAATAAAAAGTGATCTAACCTTAAACCACTATTAGTACTGCTCAGCTCCGTCAATAAGTCATCAATAAAATAATTAAAAAAGATGGGAGAGAGAAGACTCCCCTGCCTAATACCTCGAGTAACTCTGAATGGGTCACTATCCGTGCCATTCCAACGGACAATGGCATTCATCTTGTTATACCACTCATAGAGGGTTAACCAATAAATAAAATCTATCCTATCCATAAGTTTATAAAACAGTCCACCGTGCCAAACTCGATCAAAACACTTTTCGGCGTCTAAACTGCACACAAAAACTGGACTACTTTTAGTGTTAAAATACTGAATCAAATCATGCATAAAAGAACAGGCCATATCAATACCCAGACCCTTTCTAAACCCAAATTGTGTCTTACCACAATCAGCAAAAGGAAGTAGACATAACTCCATTAGTTTCGAATAATTGGTGCTAACAGTGATTGGTCTATAATTCTTAGGTAGATTAGGATCAAGAGTGGGTTTCTTTAACACGGGAATAATACATCCAACATGCATATCAGCAGCTACCACATGCCAAGACAGCAAGATACTAAACAATTTACTCAAAACTATACACAGTTCATCTGACATCCCATGCTGCAGATGCTCAGCAGTGATGTTATCCGTGCCAGGAGACTTTTTCCTTTTCAACTGGAAGATACATTCCCGTACTTCATCGGACTCAATCAAGCACTCTGTGTAAATATTACAATTATCATAAAATTTACTTTTGACAGTATCACTTATCTCACATTGTTCCTCATTCAATACATTATCATCACTCATAATATCGCTAAAGCTCTATTCCTGGAAAGACAACCTGATTCAGTTGCAGATGAATGGATATGTTCATTTAGTATACAGAAATTGTCATCTACATAACGCTGAGCCGTAGCCCAATCTTCCAGTGCACTTGCATTAACAATATTCATACCCCGAAGCTTATCTGTGAGAATATCATTATACCTTTTACAAAGATCAGGTCTGCTCCAGCCAGGGGTGGGGCGAATACAGACCATAGAGCGAGAAAATGTGGACTTTTTCTCTGAGAGAACAGTAACCTTAAATTCCATTCTTATAGGAAGGTGGTCACTAACATAACTCTCTTCCAAACCTATAATTTTACAATCAATAACATTATTACCATCATATTCAGAAACAGCCACATGGTCTATCCACGTACAGACATTACGCTTCAGACAAAAAAAAGTGTACGTGACAGTTTGAGGATATAGAAAATCACCGACTAACAGGTCATTAGCACTGAGAAAATCATATAAAATTTTTGAGTGTGCTGTGTAACGTTTAGAAGTATACCAGCGACTGCTCAGCCTAGAGCCCCTAGGCAGCTGAGCATTAAAATCGCCACATATTTTGATGGGGACTGATTTACCATATTGGTCTATACATACTTGCAACACATCCAGAGTTTCTAATAGAGCTCTCAGACTATCAGACTTACCACAGAAGGGCAAATAGACATTAAAAATTAATTGGCATACAGTGCCTTCAACGTCACTAGCCGAAACTGCAATGATACGGTCACTGTCGACTCCAATCTCTTGCCAGGCCAGCTCATTGTTCAATTTACAGATGATGGAAACCCCTCCATATGGACGACCTTTATACTCAACATCAGTGTTGGCCATACCAGATTTGGAATATAGAGAGTAAGAGTCCATATCGAGGTCAGCACTGCACCCAGCTAAAGCGTCAGCCATAGAATTAAGTTCCTGCGGTTTAAGCCACGTTTCAGTAAGGCACATAATGTCACATGACCTCAGCCTCTCAGCTATGTATGACGCGCTGGCTTTAAAGCCATGACAGTTAAAGGACTCACAAGATAGATTTAACTGTTTATCCTTTCCTTTAATACCATCCATTCCACCCGTCCCTAGACGAGTACCACCGTTCCCCTGCATAGTCCCACTCACCCGGGTATCCTGATACTTGATATTCCGGTTCTGCCTTAAGGCTGACGTGGCGACATTCATTCCATCCGTCTGGGTTATATCTCCCTCCACTGCCACCGCTGTACCATCTGTCCGATCTGATTCTGTTGTCGCTCCAGGCATTAGGGCGCTGTTTAGAGTAGAACGGCATTCCGTGGCGAGATGCATTGCGTCGGGAGGGTCCCGCTTTAAGCTTACTACCGCCGGACGTTTCCGCGGCCTGCAGTTTGGAGCCAATCCGAAAGGGCCGGATCACGATACCCGGGGGCCATGATTCACTCTTACTGATCGTGTCAGCTAAGGTCTCTGGTACTTCCAGCCTGAATGAACGATACTTCGGTTTATCTGCTAGCAAGGTTATCGTGACGTCACTACTCTGTATGCCCAGCGTGACCAAATGGGCATACATATCACTAACCGAATGTTTAGGATTTACCTTGCCGACATACAGGAAACTACTCTTAGCGCATGTAAGTCCTGAGGCAGACCTAATGCCGGTCTGATCGGAAACGTCCCTTGTAGTAAGGGCGTTTTTCACTAAGATAGTCTTGATCTTTGCTTTATTGCGTCTTTTCAGTTTACGTAGCTGACTGGGCGGTAACTCAAATCCCGATACATCTACGCAGCTTTCTGAGTCGCTGGATTGCGATGACCCAGCCGTATATCCATGATCAAAGGGAGATACATCCTCATCTTGCGAGTGACCTCCAGCATTCGCATTTTTATGCGTATTTTCAGACAGTGCTACAGGACGTGGACAAGAGTTCTGAGTTAACACCTGACCATCCACGGAAGATTTAACCGTTAGTCTTAAGGCATCATTATCTTGCTCCAATTGCCTAACTTTGTTCTCCAGCTCAAGCTGTGAATTTGGCGACAGGCTGCTGGAAAAACATGAGTGTGATCAATCAAAAGATGGTTATGTCAGTCAAAAGAAGAGGGAGTTGGGTAGATTTGTACTTGCTGCCAAGTCCCTTGACTGCAAAGTGCAGGCACTAAAAGATGTTTTGGTGTCGCCCAAGTTTTCATTAGCAGTGGCAGCAGCAAAAAAAGCATCTGGTTTTGGTAAGTCTAGCACTGGTTCAGTACACGATCTCTTGCCTTAAAATTAGGGCATTCACTGAAGGCAGCATGTGACATTGTGATTGTGCAACATGTAAAGGCTGAGGATGAAATGGCTGCAGGCAGAGTGAGGAGCTTCTTGGGCTTAGTAGCTGCGGAGTGGGACCTCTATGTGTCACACCGTGCACGTACAAACTTAGAAGAGGACCGATGGAACAAGAAAGAATTGATCCCACTGACAGAGGATGTGATGAAGCTTCATAATGTGTTGAAGTCCACAGAGGAGGCGGCAAAAAAGAAAGTCTTGGAAGGACCTGACCCAACAGGATACAAGACTCTCAGTGAATGCATTCTGTCACAAATCATTCTTTTTAACCAAAGACGGCATGGTGAAGCAGCAAAATGGCCTCTGCAGACCTACCGGGACAGATCCAAAGAAGAGCCAAATGAGGACGTTATGCAGTGCCTCTCTAAACTGGAACAAGATTTGAGTCATGAGTTTACCAGTTTGGTGATCAGAGGGAAGAGGGGTCGAAAAGTGCCGGTGCTTCTTACGACTGAGATGACAAAATCGCTCGATCTTCTCATTGAAAAAAGGGGTGAGGACAATGACATCTTGGACAGCAATGAGTATGTTTTTGCAAGACAGAATTCAGAATCCCATCTTCGAGGATCAGACTGTTTGAGGAAGTATGCAGCTGCGAGTGGGGCAAGGAGGCCTGAAACACTCACATCAACCCAACTGAGGAAGCATGTGGCTGCACTGAGTCAGATAATGAACCTAACAGAAAATGAACTGGATCAGCTTGCTAAATTCATGGGACACGACATTCGTGTTCATCGGGAATATTACAGACTAACAGAAAACACACTCCAGCTTGCAAAAATGAGCAAGCTTCTTATGGCCATAGAACATGGGACTGAAGTCTACAAAGGCAAATCTCTTGATGAGATTGACTTAGGCTTGGAAAGTGAGTTCAAAATATATTTCTCATTTGTAATTACATTACAAGTGAAACTTTTGCTCCTTGTTCTGCTTGCAATATGCAAATGTGAAATGTATGAGTTGAATTTAACAAAAATGTTGTGTTTTCTATCAAAACAGCTGCCTTGTCTGCAAACGTAGGGGCTGTACAAGTCTGTCAAAGCGATGCGGAAGCCTTCAGTGAGAAGTCTTGTGAACAAGCCAAAGACTTGGATGGTAAGAATTTCTGTTTTTATTTCACTTATGTAATCAACTGATCAACTAGATGTCAGAAAAAATTGGAAATGTCCAAGAGAGTCCAAAACCCAAAGATGTTCAGTTAACAGTGGCATTGAACTGAAGAAATGCACCATATTGTAGAAGCTTAACCAGTGAAGTGTTCAGCATATTTGGTTAGAATTACTGAGAGATGATTGATTCATAGTTAAAGTATTACAGCTAGGTAGTATGAAACCATGCATCATTTGAAGGTCATTAAAAACATCACAAAACACACAAAACAAGTTTAGCTCATTGCATACAATGAGAACATTCATTGTTTAATTGTTTAATGCATTTCTATGTCAAAACGAACTCTGCCATGGTCAAGTTCTCTGCTTTGAGATGTCTTTTTTCATTAGCCTAGAAAATATAAACATGGCCAAAAATTTGAGCTTTCTGTCTTTTAATATATCATTGAAATGCAATGTCGATAAGTGGGAGCATTCAATATTGTATTATGGCTCATGGCATGGTGAAACATGACTGAATCTCAATCATGATGTAGACTATACCTGTTAGCTGGTTATGCCTAGATCCCACTGGGGAAAAATAATCGGCGATGTGGAAATAGACAAATTTGCTCCCGATGTTTTTGCCAAAAAAACGGAGTTGTTGCATTACAAATTGCACTTATTAGGCATCGGGGATGGTCCGGTGAATGTTCGCTGATGCTTCGGCTGTGGTCACAAAGCTTCTGGGAATGTCGAACTATCCCAGGTGCCTAGGGGAAGGGTTATTGGGGAGGTATATATTGTAGCGAGCTACAAGGTGCAACCAGCCTCTATAATTATCGAACAGTTTGGATGGGAATCCAGTGCGAGACGCCAAGCAGGGTTTGGGAAAGAACTTTTTTTTCACTGAAAAATCTAGCCTGGAATCCATTCATCTCAAGCTTTGGTCGCTCCCAACAGTCACTTGCTAATATGTCTTGCCTCAGTCGGTAGGCCAGCGTTTGACTTTCATATATTCGCACAAAATCCATGCGAGATCTGTGATTGACTCACAGTCCCAAGGGTGCCTCGCCCCTTTAGACAGACTTAAAAATAAATAAAATACCACAGTTCTGCATTCAATGGAAGTCCCACCTCCCGGCTTGTGTCTATACGAGTATTCATCTGAGTGGCAGCAGAGTCTCTGGGGAATGAACGAGCTGGGAGGCGGGACTTCCGTTGAATGCGCAAGCTTACTTGAAGCATAACTGTGGTATTTTATTATTTTTAGCAAAAAATAACCGCGTTTCTAGAGTTCTGAGGATATGGGTGGACAAAGCAGACCTGGATTATACTGGACGATGCGTTGGACGATGGTTTGAAAGTTTGTCAACGGACGTTTTGTGGAGTTTGCCCATTGCTACTGGGTGACCCCATTTGCTTCCAGCCAAAAAGGAATTTGGATAATTTTTCAAAACTCTCCAGAGGCCATAAAGTTGCTCCAGGTGAAGAAGAACTTTGTCCGTTCAAGACATCTAATGGTGAGTAATTGATATACAAATTATAGTTTTTGGGTGGAGTATCACTTTAATCTAGCTGATGCAATCATGCCCTTCGAGCTATAGCTAATGCCAATTACAGTGAAATATGTTATGTAATTTGAGTATTATTTAATCGAGCCTTTATTATACAGGGGAATCCCACTAAAGTAAACAGAATGCAGATATGGCCAAACATTATCCTGTTCAAAACTTAACAACCACTCCAAGAGTAAACGCAAGCAAGCCACAATCTAATTTTTAAGCTCATGTCAAATAACATTCACGAATGCCGTTGCTGGCCAGCTAATTCTTATTCTTTATGCTGAGTACAGCCGTTAGTTGTGTTGTAAAATGCCTGATGTAGCAAAGTAAAAGGAAATATACACGCAACATGCAGATATAAGATAGATGCTTGTATATCCCAACGTTTAAATGCTCGCCTGCTTAGCTACCACTTCTGACAAGATGCAACGGATAACCCGGTCAGCATTCATTCTGCAAATGGCGCCGCGCAATTGGTGGTACTCGCCAAAAGGTCACCCAATCAGCCAAGAGCAGAAAACATGAATATTCAAATATTCACTTCATGACGTAAGGGCTAAACGCTGGCTATACGACTGAGGCCAGACTGATATCAGTCAGTGACCGTTGGGAGCAACCGGCACTTGATATGTATGGATTCCAGGCTATGAAAAATCCTCTAACCTCCCACACTCATCCCACCACAAAAACTGATATCGCTGAATGAAAACTTTCTTTTTTTTAATCACTTGCATTCACTCCACTTACTCCTGCCCCGAGTTACTTTGAACATTGTTTCCCCCTCTCATATTCCCCCTCTAGTCTTTATTTTCACGATTTTGTTTCCTTAATTTTTTCTCTTAATTTTGATATATAATTGAAGTTTATTTAATGACGAGAGGGCTGTCGGGCATTGCTTTATTTAGCTGACCGCGACTTGCATCTGGCAAGCGCATCTGGTTGTTATAATCTGTACTGCAGCGGCCCGATCTTTTCCTATAGAAATTAATCAACTATTTTTTTATTATTATTTTTTTAATTGAGTGGCTGGATATACATATTTAGTTTTCTTGCAGGTGCCTAGGTTGGGGCCTGCAATTTGGGTTATTTATTTTCCGCGGATAAATGTGTTTTTTTTCCCCTTAACCTGTTCATTTTTTCTCTTGATGTAAATAATGTTATTATTTGAGCAAACGGAAGTGCCTCTTTCTTTGTTGGTACAATACAAGTTATTTACTTTCTCATGGTTTTGTTGACAAGTTTTTCCGTAAAATGCTGTAGTGGAGCTGAACACAACTGATTTATTTTGCTCTAACAGACCACCTGGCGCCTGGACAAAACATTGATAAAATAACTGTGTTTGGCTACGCTATAATATATGCACATTTTCGGCTCAGCATCATTCTCTCTCTGGCATGTACTTACATGAAATGTACTTACAGTGCACGTGAATGCAAAATCCAGCCAATTAGCGCCATGGGAAGAATGCACTTTTCAACCCTCGCCGAAATTTCGGCGAATATTCTGGGATGCAACCCCGACATCGGGAAGGTGTCACCGAAAGGTCGCCGAACTTTCGCCGAAGATTCAAATATCCCCGAAGGTCCCCTTATACTTCGGCGAGACATCACCGATGCTTCGGGGATGCCTCGGGGAAAACAATATTTCAACGAAGCTCCGAGGAAGCATCCCTGGAGCTTCCGCGTGGCTCTGGAAAGCTCAGGCGAGGCCTCCCCGGCCTGTTTTCCCGACAAAACGTCGGGAACACATCGGGATAAATTTCAATGCAAGCATTGAAAAAAATACCGATGGTTCCAGATGGCTCACGATGCTCCCGAAGCTTGCCCGGGACATCGGGGAACCTGTTCCTGACGCCTCCCGAGGTTCATCGATTTCCATCGGGAGTACTTCGCCGAGCCAAAAAATGCCCAGCGGGACTGAGCCTTTAGGTACAATCTAAGTTACGGCTTAGCTTTAATCTTCAGGGCTCGTATTCACAAAGCATCTTATCTTACCGCTAGGAGTACTCCTAAGTCACGCTAAAACATTTTATGTAGGAGTAAAATCTTAAAAGTTATTCACAAAGCCGCTCAGAGCAACTTTTAGGTAAGAAAACTAGTAGCTTCTAGACTAGGAGCTCCTTGACTACTTTTAAGCTCTCCCAGACTTAAGAGCTACTTTTAGGCCTAAAATGCTTTGTGAATAACACTTAGTTAAAATAATTAGGAGTCCTAAATTTTTGACTGACACACCCATTTTTTATTTAGGAGTTTCTCCTAAATCTGGCAGTTAGGACCTACTTTCAGCACTAAGATGCTTTGTGAATACCGGCCCAGATTAATTTCCACTGTATTATAAATTGACTAATCATGTAATATGTGTTGGTGCTGGAGCATTGCGATACGGAGCATTAGTATTGTAGGTTCTTGTCAGTGAGATTTTAAAAACTGTAGAGGGAGGGTATGGTAGTTTGTAATCTGATTTCTGATGTGAAACACACATTGGACGGTGACATTCATGTTCTATTGTTGAAGAAGAACTAGATGTTTTGAATCCAGGGCCCACATCAGCACAAAGGACAAAGAAAACAGGTACACTCTCTTTACTTTCTCATTCTCATATTCCTCAGCTCTTGTGGAGTAACTGTCTTGGACAGTCAAATCATGGTCTTTATCTTAATCAACTCGTTTCATAACTTTCATATGACACGCTTATTTGTAAGATCCTCTATATCATGTACAGTGATGTGGAAAAGTATTTGCCCCCTTCCTGATTTCTTAGTTTTTTGTATATTTGTCTCACTTAAATGTTTCAGATCATCAAACAAATTTTAATATAATACAATACAAGTTAACCCGAGTAAATACAAAACCTGTCTGACAAAGTGAAGAAGGCTAAAGGATCTCAAAAAGCAACACATAATGCGGTAATCTAACGAAATTCAAGAACAGATAGGAAACCAAAATCATTGACATCTATCAGTCTAGAAAAGGTTACAAAGCCATTTCTAAGGCTTTGGGACTCCAGCGAACCATGGTGAGAGCCATTATCCACAAATGGTGAAAACTTAGAACAGTGATGAACCTTCCCATGAGTGGTCGGCCGACCAAAATTACTCCAAGAGCGCATTGACGACTCATCCAGGAGGTCACAAAATAACCCAGAACAACATCTAAAGAACTGCAGGCCTCACTTGCCTCAGTTAAAGTCAGTGTTCATGATTCAACAATGAGAAAGAGACTGGGCGAAAATGGCATCCATGGGAGAGTTCCACGACAAAAAAGCACTGCTGACCAAAAAGAACACAAAGGCTCGTCCCAAATTTGCCAAAAAACATATTGATGATCCCCAAGACTTCTGGGAAAATATTCTGTGGACTAATGAGACAAAAGTTGAACTTTTTGGAAGGTGTGCCTTTCATAGGTTTGTATGAGAGACATATGTATGAATTCATTTGGTGACCTTCATATTGACCTACAAAGGTCAAACTCAACCAAATAAAAAATTCATTGACTTGTATCACTAAAACGGTCACACATTTGGCAGACACATTTGATTTTCATCAATCTGAAATAATTTCAAGTCACATTAAAGGAGCAGTGTGTAAAATTTAGATTGATATTTTGGCAGAAATGGAATATAACATTCATAACTACTTTTTTAGTAGTGTATAATCACGTGAAAACAATAATCTTTAAGTTTCATTTCGCTTAGAATAAGCCCTTTAAACCGACATTGGAACGGGTCCACCTCCGTGGAGAACGCCATGTTGCGTCGCCAGTGGCTTAACGTGATCCGGGTGGGCCTGAGTGCAGACCTGACGACATGGGCCCCCCCACTTATGCACAACTGCACATTTGTGCTTTTTCTATATGGATGAAGATAGTTAATGTCACAGCATTGCACTGTTGTATGCTCCTCTAAGTTTTATAGGGCCTATGTACTGTACAACACACACTAAGGGTTACTACACTATTTCATTCTATAATATAAAGTTTCCTATTTACTTCTTAACATTATTATCTTAAAATTATTATCTTAATAATGGTCATCATCAACAACAATAAGGCATAATGAGCAAATGAATGACACATTAACAACTTTATTGGGATGATCTGAAATTTTGTGAACAGCAAGGAATTGTGGGAACAATAATCAGCGAGCGAGTGGACATCATAAAAACAGTTGATCTGTGCTCACGCTCATGCAGAAAAGGGGAGAGCAGCTTTTAAGACTCTTAACCATGAAACCAAATGTGCTTAATTTCGGCACCTTGGCCAACCTTTCCTCCTGCTCCTTACGCTCTTGCCGCTTCCTGCATAAATACTTCGTTTGTAGCCTATCTTGCATGCAAGATTAAACCATAGACTGTCCTTGGATTAAACGATCGGACCGTGACATCTTCACGTGGGTGGTCTATGGAATGTTGTACATTACCCAGAAACACTTGCTGTCTCAATGACGATATCAACAGCAGAATAAACTTACCATTGTTTATTAAGCATTTTCCAAAAAGAAATCTAAATTATTTCATGTTATCACGACTTTTATTCAGTTAAGAGCCAGAGTCTGTAACTATGAACCAGGGGGTGATATATCATGTTCCAGTAGGCCACTGAAGATTTTTGTGGGGGTAGATATCTCGTCCAAACTGACAAAAAATTACGTTTTTTATCAGAAGATCCTTCAGGCTGGAAATTACAGCCCTTTTTTAGGAGTAGGGGGGTCAAAGGGCCAAAATAGTGACATGGTCAAAATCTGGACTTTGTCCTTCTAATATCTTTGTGTGCCCTCTGTAAACCTCCTTGATCTTATGGTATATGAATGTATGGGTAGAGTTCTTCCATTTAGCGTAATAATTTTCAAGGTTTACTGAGGGCGCCGCCTATAGGTGGCCCTTCAAATCATGACTTTCTGCATTTTGGACTACATCTGAGACCCTCCCAGGGCCTGCGCCCTCATTAAACCTTGCTAATTTATGTGTATTTGGATACATTGGGCCTATTTCTTTCCAAATTTGCATAAATGGTGGTGGCTTAGTTAGGGCGCTTTTGCATAGGTGGCGCTTCTTTTGGCAAGAACACGATTTTAGGCGATTTTCATTTGGCCATATCTCAGTGCGCCCCCGATGGATTTCAGTGAAACTTGTTTTATTATGTTTGTCTATATCTCTGCTATTAATTATAAAAATTTCAAGAAGGCTTTTTAACTCATTAACCCTTTACATGCCAAAGTTTGATGTATGTCACAATCAAGCTCCACCACCGAAAAATGCCCATTTTTGTTTTAGTCCCCACCAACCAGTGGCGAGAATTATTTGAGCGTTTTCAGAGCATTGAGGCAAGAGAACTTATTCAAAAAAGCAACAATTTTTAAAATGTTAAAACTGAAATAAAATAAAAGAAGAGACATGAAGTATTAGTAAACTCTGTATGCACCGAAGCAGAGGCAAACCTAGCTTTTTGGTCCTTGGGGGTCCTTATAGTATTCATATTCATCAAATGAGTCATGCAGCAAAGTATTCTGCATTACTTCAAACCAAAGCAGTAACCATAGTACTTTTCAGAGGGGGTTGCGGACCCTGTCTTTACATTCTGCATTGCTGCATGCATTGTGCATATACACAGGCCACACCCATTCAACAATGTAATCAGAAATATATGATCTAATATCTTGGGAGCAAAACTAATCGTTAGCACAATATCCCACAAGGTAAAGATGGAACGATGTACTGCTCGCAGGTCTTAAAATCAGAAGATGTTCCTGATAAAGCAGGATTTCCACGGCTCTATTCACTCTCTGAACATGCCATCAAAACATGTGGTCGCAGCAGTGCTGCCACCTGCCATATGAGCTGCCTATTGGAGCATTGGAGAACTAACCTTTTGTCTTTCTTGATTAAAGTGGAGTGTGATCTGGTGTGAACGTTTTAGCACAAAGAGGCAAAAAGTCTTCTTCATATTTTCATCATGAATAGCAGAGATATAGAGAAACACAATAAAACAAGTTTCACTGAAACCCATACGGGGCGCACTGAGATATGGCCAAATGAAAATCGCCTAAAATCGCGTTCTTGCCATAAAAAGCGCCACCTATGCAAAAGCGCCCCAACTAAGCCACAGCTATTTATGCAAATTTGGAAAGAAACAGGCCCAATGTATCCAAATACACATAAATAAGCAAGGTTTAATGAGGGCGCAGACCCTGGGAGGGTCTCAAATGTAGCCCAAAATGCAAAATGTCATGAGTTGAAGCGCCACCTATAGGCGGCGCCCTCAGTAAACCTTGAAAATTATTATGCTAAATGAAAGAACTCTACCCATACATTCATATACCATAAGATCAAGGAGGGTCACTGAGGGCACACCAAAATATTCGAAGGTCAAATTCCAGATTTTGACTATGTCACTATTTTGGCCCTTTTCACCCCTACCCTAAAAAGGGCTGTAATATCCACCCCGAAGGGATCTTCTGATAAAAAAAGTAATTTTTGTCAGTTTGGAAAAAATATCTACCCCCACAAAAAACTTCAGTGGCCTACTGGAACGAGATATATCACCCCCTTCTATGAGCTGGTCCAAAGTTACAGACTCTGGCTCTTAAAATGATTAATAATGTACCATGATGACATTGACTTGCCAGCACCATGACTGAGAAATGAATGCAGTTGCAGTGGTATAAATATCCAGTAGCAAAATATTTTCATTATTACCTGTAGGTTTTGGTTAGTATGAGCCTTTGAGCAGTGTAAGACCCTTATGCCGATGTCTTTAAGAGCCCGGGGTTGCCCATCAACAGGGCCCCAGTGCCGTTGTACTCCCTGCACCCCCTATTGTTACGCCACTGTGCGTCGCCATTTTTTCTACAGTAGCCCAGAACGGGAAAAAAGTAAATGAATAAAGCACTGACACAAGAGAGCGCCTTTCACGTTTTCGCAAGTTTTGCGGCCACCGTAGGTTTTCTGAGAAAATTAATGGTCAGTTGGTTGTAATCTGTAATCTGACCACTGGATGGCTCTAAATCTTACACACTGGTCCTTTAAAACAAGTCATGTAAATGAAATATATACAGCTCTGACAAAGATTATTAGCTCCCGCCGCTCGCAGTGCGGGAGCTATGGTATCGGGCTCCGTCTGTGCGTGCGCGTGTGTCCGTCAACACATTTTGCTGTATCTCATCAACCATTTCAGTTACAGGCTCCTAATTTTTTCTGGACATGCATCTCATAAAGGCCTACAAATGATGAGCCTTAAGGTGACCTTGGCCTATTTTTTCAAGGTCACTGGCCTCAAAATATCACCAAAAACTTCGACATTTTGCTTTATTTCATCAACAATTTCAGTTACAGGCTCCTAATTTTTACTGGACATGCATCTCATAAAGGCCTACAAATAATGTGCCTAAAGGTGACCTTGGCCTATTTTTTCAAGGTCACTGGTCTAAAAATATCACCAAAAACTTCGACATTTTGCTTTATCTCAGCAACTATTTCAGTTACAGGCTCCTAATTTTTACTGGGCATGCATCTCACAAAGGCCTACAAATGACGTGCCTAAGGGTGACCTTGGCCTATTTTTTCAAGGTCACTGGCCTCAAAATATCACCAAAAACTTCAACATTTTGCTTTATCTCATCAACTATTTCAGTTACAGGCTCCTAATTTTTACTGGGCATGCATCTCACAAAGGCCTACAAATGACATGCCTAAAGGTGACCTTGGCCTATTTTTTCAAGGTCACTGGCCTCAAAATATCACCAAAAACTTTGGCATTTTGCTTTTATCATCAACTATTTCAGTTACAGGCTCCTAATTTTTACTGGGCATGCATCTCACAAAGGCCTACAAATGACGTGCCTAAGGGTGACCTTGGCCTATTTTTTCAAGGTCACTGGCCTCAAAATATCACCAAAAACTTCAACATTTTGCTTTATCTCATCAACTATTTCAGTTACAGGCTCCTAATTTTTACTGGACTTGCATCTCATGAAGTCCTACAAATGATGTGCCTAAAGGTGACCTTCGCCTATTTTTTCAAGGTCACTTGCCTAAAAATATCACCAAAAACTTCGACAATTTGCTTTATCTTATCAACATTTTCAGTGAAAGGCTCCTAATTAGCTCCCAACGCCGAGTGGCACGGGAGCTATGGTATTGGGCTCCATACGTGCGTGCATCCGTCCATGCGTGCGTCCATCAACAAAAACTTCGACATTTTGTTTATCATAACGGCGGGAGCTTCTGGGGCCACCAGTGCCCTATATCTTTTCTCGTGCGTTGTTGACTTTGTTGATTTATATGGAGGATGGACAACATTGGAGGCACCCTTTGGAAAGTAGCTTTAACTTTGTAGTCTGAATAACTAATTACAAGAGCATCTTCGTAGGTCATTCCTATTAATTTTAATAGAAATTATACAATAATATAAAGCTACAGGGAATTCAGTATTTATTTTCAGCTCTCACAACATGTTTTTGAGTTGGTTTCATCTTCACAATGCCCAGTCTGTGCAAGAAATATCCTTTAATATGAGCAAATAGCTTTTGGTCTCTAATTCCATAGAGTAGTGGTGTTAAAATCCTGGGGATAACATTCGCAATGAAAAATGTTGAGAAGAGTATTGTCGTTCTCTGCCCAGGAAATAATGGCAGGAAAAATGCATTGCACCAAGGGATGATGTAAGAGAGCATACACAGCATCACCTGTACTGCATGCAGCAGGATTGTGTTCTGAGCCTTTTTGGCAGAAATGGGATCTGCCTTAGTGGCTTTTACTGCAAACACGACCCTAGCATAAGTATAGGCAAAACTTAGCCACACAAAGGAAAGGTAAATAACTAGCACTACTGTAATTCTAAGTGCATGGTAAGGCGTATTGAATACAGTGATTTTTAAACACATTACAGACCTGTAGTAGAAACTGGAGGGTTGTGTTGAGAGCATAATTATGACGTCTGTCAAAACTGGAATGGCTGACATGCCCCAGGTAATGGAAAGAACGTTGAAGGTTCTCCGTGCTGTGCAGACCTGGGCGTGGCGCAGAGGGGCACAGATGGCGATGTAACGCTCGATGGCCATGCCAGCCAGGTTCAGCGGGGTGTTCTTGTGGGCTGTGTCAACTATTATAAGCGCAACACAACAGACTGGAATCTTGGAAAATGGTGTAATGTAGCTCACAACATGTAAAGCCACTGCTGTTGACATCAGGATCATGTCACCTATCACCAAGTTGACGTAAAGTATGTACCTTGCTTCAGTGTAAAATGCCTGGTTATTGATGCAAATGAACACAATTATGGCATTGAAATAATTGAAGATTATGGCCAGAAAAACCAGAATAAAGTTCTTCAGGAAGGCATCTTGAAAGTTGTCCATACGATCCCACGTTGAGTTCATATTGGGTTTGCTTGTCTGTGGAGATACACTTGTTCCTACACTAACAGAATGCTCAAACTATTTCATACATTTGGTGAAATACATTCTACCTTACATTTTTCTGCCCGAAGATGCAGACATGGACAGATTATGGGACCTATTTTAATGGTACTGATCTTAAAATATTCTCACGGTCAAGGTAAAAAAATATATCAAAAAACAATGTAGCTCTAATGGCTAAGGGACCAGACAAAATGTATTAACCCCTTGAACCCAGGATTTTTAAAGATTTGCCATCCAATGTATAAAAGCCCTACAGGTACCTCACCTTATAATGCATGATAATTCCAAACCAGTTCCCTTTTACTTTACCGAATTAGCAACCAAACAATGACTTGCTCAATTTTGAAGGCTGATCAGTGGAATGACCAGTCTGTTTGTTAGCTGGCATTATTGTGCATTGTATCACAAAGTTATCAGGTATTTTCGTATCCACATTAATGATGACATTAAACATTGCAACATGCCTTTCGAAAATTGTGAATTCCTGTAGCTCGTAAAACAGTATGCATTTTTTAACTAGGCTAGTAAATAATGGTGTTTTGCAAAAATATTTGATAGGGTTTGATTACCCAAGTGGATGTTTCCCACAGTAAATGTATTCTATTAATCACTGAAAAAATTTTGAAAAATTTAAGTGGCATCTTAAAATACACATGCCTACATTGCTGGAAAAAAAAAAGCCAAAACGGGATACGAAATTCAGATAATGTTTTACATTAATTATTTTTATTACTGTTATCTTTACAATATCACATGTATTACGTGTGTTGTCACTGTAGTCAGTGATCTTTCAGTCATTTCATAAATGATAATGTATTTATCATTATAGGCTTGTTCTTGATTATTCAATAAATAAATTGTTTGATTGTTAATCAGGCCATCTTAAATGAGAACAGGTTGAGAGCAATCAGGTGTTAAAAGGAGAGAGGCTTCTACATCTCTGACGGCACACACAGAAAATCCCGTAAAGCCAGCATTACCCATAGGACAAGTCAGGGTTAAAGAGGTTTTTTTTTTTTTTTTTTTTTTTTTAAATCAGGCAGACATAGGCATGGTGAATTGTACAAATTGAGTTTCAGAGAACTTACCTCAGACTTCTGCTCAAAGAAGTGAATTGATGGGACGCTGTGTGGTTTATATAGAGCAGTCAAGGAATTTACTATCTCTAAATGACTCTTGGGAAATATTCTAGAGAACACTAATGAGGTAGGGTCATTTGGGTTTCACTTCAGAACTTCACCTCAGAGCAAAGAACTAGCAACAAAGCATTCATAAGTGCGGTAAAATAATATGCACTAGGGCATTAACGGAAAAGTCGATTAGTCGACGTGGCGACTTCATTAACATGGGTCGACACCCACCAGGAGGAGTCGACAGGTCGTGTTCTCTCTTTATGTGGGTGCGTGCGCGCGCATGCATATTTTTAAGCATTTTGGGCCTACTGCTGCTAGAGGGTGCCAGTAATTAGAGCGTTGCATTGGGGGAACAGAGAGTTGAACGTTGGGTAAAAGGACTTTGCTACAACAAAGGAAGAGAGATGGCGGAGGTTGCAGCAAGCGACACACCTGAGAGAGACAGACACACATCACTTGTGTGGAAATACTTCACTTTAGATGAAGAAAACAGCGTGGTGACCTGCACAATCTGCAAATCGATCCTAAAGTACAACAAAAGTACAAGTGTCATGCACGGTCATCTGAAGCGGCATCCATTAATGTTAGCTAACTTGAGTAGCGTTAGCACTGACGGCGGTCGTCCAGTGCAGAGTAAGATGAGCAGCTATACAAATACAAAAAAGCCTCTAACAGAGAAGAAAAGACAGCAGATCACGAATTTGCTTGTTAATTTCATTGTCAAAGACGTGAGACCTTTGGCTGCGGTGCGGGGGGAAGGCTTCAAAGAATTGCTTAAATTTTTTTAACCAGACTACACAGTCCCGGGCGACACGACACTCTGGACTAATATCAACCGGCAGTGTGATGCCCTTCAAGACAGCATCAAGGAGGAGATGAAAGGCAGGAGTGTGTCGCTAACAACCGACCTGTAGACATCCTCAACCATGGACCCTTACATCACAATAACTGCTCATTACATTACAGAGGATTGGAACCTGAAAGCCAGAGTGCTGAGTACCTCTATCATGACAGCGACACACAGCCATCAACATTGCTGATCGTCTATCTGCAACAATCAAAGCATGGGACCTAAAGGCGTTTGTACAGTGCACGATAACGCCGCAGCCATGAACCTGGCCTTGGAGCTGTGCGAGCAGTCCCCAAAAGACCTACGATGCACCGGGCACAGTCTACAGTTGGCAATAAAGGCTGGTTTAATAATACCTGAAATCACCAAGGCCATCGATGTAGCAAGACGTGTTGTCGGTCATTTTTGCCACTCATCTGTGGCCACTAGTGCTCTAAAGAAAAAGCAGTCCCAGCTGCGCTTGAAACCCAAGAAACTCCAAAATGACTGTGCAGTTTGGTGGAATTCCACTTTTGTGATGCTGGAGCGGCTGCATGAGCAGAGGATCCCGGTGCAGTCTGTTCTGGCGGATGAAACGGTCACAAAGCCAAGCGTAAAAAAGTCACTTGAGATGTGGGCGTCACATTGGGAGCTGATAGAACAACGGATTGCTGTGTTATCTCCCCTGGCTAAAGCTACCAAAGTGATGTGTGGCGAGTTGCACGTTGGCTTGTCTTTTGTGTATCCCGTGATTTGCAACGCGATCAACACCACCCTCTGTGTCCAAGAATCAGACCTCGGTGCTATCCGCTCCTTCAAGACGACTGTGCGAGATCAGCTGGTAACTCGCTTCAAACTGGAGTCTGATGGCCTGGCAAAGTCGATCCTTGTAGTTGCTTGTCTGCTAGATCCTCGCTTCAAACATCTCCAGTTTCTTCCAGATGGCACGAGAGACGACGCCCGGGACCACCTGCATCGGCTGCTGCGGGATGAAAGAGATGCACCCCAGCTGCTTGCTATAGTTGCTGCTGCAGGTACAGCTAGGTCAAGGCCAAACCAGACTATTACTTCATTTTGTCCCGTGAAAATAATATTTTGTCATAATAGCCTGTTTCCTTAAACTACAGCTTGGGTGGCTATGAAATTATATTTTAAACAATTTGGCTGTCTGAAACTGGGGTGTGTTTCCCAAAATCACAGATGCTAACTTACATAGGCCCCATTGATTGTGAATGGACGAACTATGTAAGTTGCTAACTTGGTTAACAACTACGCTTTTGGGAAACACACCCCTGAGCGTTAATTTTCGCTGCAGGTGAAAATGATGATGATGCCCAAGCCACTGACGATGAAGCTGAGCCGGTAATAAAGAAATCCAGATTGGAAAGTGATTTGGAACAGCTTTTGGGACCCCTCTTTGAGAGCGGGAAGAAAGAGGGTCACTCCACTCCAGCCGAAGAGCTCCGTGATTATTGCGCAACACCTCACATTCCCACGATGGAGAATCCACTTCAGTGGTGGGCGCGCAACCACAACCAGTTTCCTCGATTAGCCAAGCTGGCTTATCACTACTTGGCTGTTCCAGCCACCAGCACTCCCAGCGAAAGGGTGTTCTCTCTGGCCGGGAATACCATCACCCGACAGCGGGCAAGCCTTCATCCAGCACACGTTGATTTGCTCATCTTTCTACATGAAAACCAGGAGCGCAAGGCCAAGACTGCAAAAGAGGAATGTGACAGCGACTGAGAATAGGATTACTAGATTGACTGTGAAAGAGGAATACCGGTATTACAGTAGGATTAATTTTGATTGACCTTTTATTTTAAGAGGCTACCTTGGTGAGTTTTGAATTTTATTTTACTTTTAATGCAAGCTGAAGTTATTTTCTGTGTGGTTTTGGTTTACAGTTGAGAAGGCTTGAATTTTCGGTTACATTTTATCGTGAAAATGGTGCTCTAACTGCCTTAAACTTGAGTGAATAACCCAGGCAAGTTACTTTTTTATTGCAAGCTCAAGATGACGGTGTTTTTTATATTATGATAATTTCGATAGCCAATGTGCTTTCATTCTTCTGTTAACGTGTAACATTTTTTTAAAATGAAATGTGCTCTTTTCTGAAGCATTCCCGCTGCGCACTTAAATTTACCAAACAACTCAAGATATAATCCTATTTGTTTTGGTTAAAATGTCTTAGAGTAACTCTGTTGATTCCTCTTGTTTCTTGCAAGTTTTCTGCGCGGTAGCTAATCGCTGTCTCTTGCACATTTTGAATACTGGAAAGAACAATTCTCTGTATAATGTGATGTTTATTTTTGCATTGTCCTGCACTGTGCTGTATGATAAGGTGCAAAGTGTCTTCTTTACTGATAGGCAAGTCTGGTAAACTATGATGACTGTCCATTGCATGGTCAAAGTGACCAGGGCATATGTATGGTAAGAGTTATTTTAGCTAGTTGCCAAGCTACATCATTGGCATGTAGCATAATAAAAGTTATTTGGATGATGATGATCTTCTCTATTGTTGTTGGTAATGGTTCAGGTATATATTTTTTATTATCGAAATACCGGTTTTACATGGCTATTGATGCACGATTATCGTTATTGACATGTTATTATTCACAGCATATGATTGTAATACAACTATTATTCATCTAAGTCCAACTTGTTGTGCTGGACGATGCATGATAGAAATTTATGATCATTCTATTGCTTTTATCAATATAGTAGAACAGACATTGCTAAAAGATGTATAATTATTATTTTTTTATTTTTTTACTGGTAATAGTAATTTCCTGACTAGCAGCATCATCACCTTGTAAAGCAGCTGTAGTAATTGAGAGGCACAGGGTTCAAAGGGTGGTGCAGTCAGCCCGGCGAGTTATTGGTGCTGTATTGCCTAACCTGATGGACTTATACAGTATGAGGTGAGGACCCCAGTCACCCAAACCATGGCCTCTCCTTGAAGAAGCTGTCAAAACGGAAGCCAGGCTATGTGAACATTGCAGTCAAGACCAATTACCAAAGCCACAGCTTCTACCCCTATATGATCTGTATGCTGACATAAGACCAATAAGACGTGCTCTTCTCTCTCAGTGCGAATTACCGAACTGCCTTCTTCATCTTTTTGCTCATTGCTATTGCTTTTACGTTATCTTGTAAATACAAAATGTTAGTTTATTAGAGTCTACTTTGTCTTATATTGTTATTACTGAATGATGATGACATTTCTATTATCTTTTTTCCTAATTATTGTTATTGGGTTTGAATTTTGTAAATTGATAGAGATGCATATTAATCGCATTCATAATAAAACTTGAATAATTTGAATTGATCATATTTATGATGCGCTTTCATTAAGATGTATAATTATGCACGCTAGTGCATAATATACTTGTAGGTTGTATTGCAAAGATCATTTTGTATATTCACAGTGTTTGTTTTTTTATAGCCTACTTTGTCTTACATTATTATTACCCCGCCCCACCCGAAGGGTGAGGGGCAAGGGGTATTGTTTTTGGTTCAGTTTGTTTCTGTGTTTGTTTGTTTGTTTACACTCTAGCGGCAAAACTAATGGGCACATTCACCTCAAATTCGGTTTAGGGATTGCCACTGACCCAGAATAGATCCCTATTGAATTTTGTACAAGTAGGTGACAGTATGTGCAAGGGGCGGGGTTTGTTGTGCCTGGCATCACTAGTTATTAGTCAAAATTATGATAAAAAAACCTAAGTATTTTAATTGGGTATGAATTTTGTATACTGAGAGAAATTCATTTTCTACTGCATATTCCTATCCCAGCATATCTTTTGGGTGAGAGGCACAGGAATATACCCTGGACAGGTGGCCAGTCCATAGCAGGGCACGCGCCATACGCTCACTCATACCTTTGAGCAATTTAGAGTCTCCAATTAGCCTGATATGCATGTCTTTGGACTGTGAGAGGAAACCGGAGTACCTAGAGAAAACCCACGTGGACACATGGTGAACATGCAAACTCCACCCAAAACGGTTGCAGGCAGATTCGAACCCACAACACTCTTGCTGGTAAGCCGATCACCGCGCTGCCCTACTGACTAAGATGGATAAGGGAAAACCAAATCTCATTGCTTTGAACGGCATGTGGATATGATGAATCACAAAACTTGAACAATTTGATTATTATGTATGTATTATTATAGATGAATGATTTTTGTTTTTATAATTATTGGTGTTATTATTGTTATTATCATTATTTTTGATGATGATAATGATATATTAATAATAATATTAATTAATAATGTTATGATATAAATATAATACAGAATCCTCCCCAGGAATGCAAAGTGTCTTCTATAGTTTCTATGATCATAGTGATAATATGAATATTACTGATATTGTCATCACCAAATTAAAAATATAGGGCACTGGCAGCCCCAGAAGCTCCCGCCGTCAAGATAAACAAAATGTCGAAGTTTTTGTTGACAGACGCACACATGGACAGATGCACGCATGGATGGAGCCCGATACCATAGCTCCCGTGCCACTCGGGCGACGGAAGCTAATTAGGAGCCTGTAACTGAAAATTTTGATAAGATAAAGCAAATTGTCGAAGTTTTTGGTGATATTTCTAGGCCAGTGACCTTGAAAAAATAGGCCAAGGTCACCTTTAGGCACGTCATTTGTAGGCCTTCATGAGATGAATGTCCAGTAAAAATTAGGAGCCTGAAACTGAAATAGTTGATGAGATAAAACAAAATGTCAGAATTTTTCGGTGATATTTTTAGGCCAGTGACCTTGAAAAATAGGCCAAGGTCAGCTTCAGGCACGTCTTTTTTAGGCCTTAATGAGATGCATGTCCCGTAAAAATTAGGAGCCTGTAACTGAAATATTTGATGAGATACAGCAAAATGTCTACATTTTTGGTGATATATATAGGCCAGTGGCCTTCAAAAATGGGGCAAGATCACCTTTAGGCACGTCATTTGTTGGCCTTCACGCATATGTATCACACCCAGACGCACAAAAAAGCCTCTTGGACCCATTGTCCAAACCCAACAGGAAGTCAGCCATTTTAAATTTTGCAGCCATTTTTGGCGTTTTCCACGTGTTGTATTTTAACGAACTCCTCCTACAGATTTCATCAGATTGACTTCAAAATTGAGTTTTGTGAGCTTCACTACCTTGCGATCAAAAGTTATTAAAAGATTGCGCTATCGTTGGAGGGCGCGCCCGCTGCGGAAGGTCGAATTGTCATGTCTCGCCATAAAACACGAATTTGCTATAACTTCGGGATAAATGGTCCGATCTGCACCAAACTTCATATGATGGATAATAGTCCCATTCTTAACATTTCTAAATGCATAAATTTAGTAATTGTCATAGCACCCCCTGCTGGCGGCAGGAAATGCCATGTTTCAGACTTTGATGTGCTGCCCTGAGCACGTTCACCATATCCAACTCGAATTTGGTCAGAAAGGCCTTAAGACCTTGGTTATGCTATCTTCTGAAGACAATGATATCTCTTCAAACGCTGTCGCGCTGACGGCGCGGCAAAGGTTGATGTTTCGCCAAAACACAGGAAGTGGCTGTAACTTCAGTTCACTTTGTCGAATCTTCCTGAAACTTTACAAGTTTGTCACTGGTCCTGCCCTGAGAATATGGCATTAATTTTGTGAGTGGGCGTGGCCAAACGGTTTGACCACGCCGTTTAAACAGCAGCCCCAGCTGCTCGTTTCACCGACATCCCAGCTAGCAATTTTTGGTTCTCGAAACATTCTGAGAATGTTACTTTGAACGTTCTCATAATGTTTTTAGCGGGAAGTTTTTTTAAGTTCCCAGAATGTTCTAGGATAACATTCTCTAACATTCTCTAAAACATTCGAGAAATGGTGTGTGATAACATCCATAGAATGTTAAGTGACAACATTGCTATAACATTACGCCCTAAGATGTTCAAAACGTTTTCAGCGGGAAATTTTTTTTAAGTTCCCAGAATGTTCTGAGATAACATTCTATAAAAAAATTGAGAAATGTTGTGTGATAACCTCCTCAAAATGTTTACAGATCACCCTGCTGGAACATTATCCCCTAACATTCTTGAAACGCTTTCAGCTGAAAGTTTTTAATGTTCGCAGAATGATGCTATTTTATTTTGGATAACATGCTGTAAAAAAAAAAAAAAAAAAAAAAATCTATAAATGTTTTGTAGTAACATCTCATCAAAATATTTAAACATTATGGCAATGTTCCCATTCCATCTTAAGCCTAAAATTGCCTGACTGACCACTGGTTGCTAGGATCACTGATAATTTATTTAACTATTGGAATTGGACTATTAACACATGTTGAAGTGATATCAATATTCAACAGTCTTTCAGCAGAATTACTTCTTCATTTATTTAATGCTTTAACACTTTTTTTTTTAACCAACTTAACAAACTAACATTCTGTTTCAACAACAAAAACATCCAAACAACATAAACTGGCAAAGTGAACAAGTGTTTCAGTTTTGTAAGTAAATAATAATATTTTTTTTAAAAAAGAAAAAAGTAAAGTAAAAAGTAAAAAAAAAAAAAAAAGATTTAGTCCCAGTCCTCAGACAACAATGTGGGGCTTCTGTTTCCATCCCTCTAGACCAGTGGTTCCCAAAGTCGGTCCTGGGGACCCACTAGAACCACAATTACGATCCCAGAGTTTTAACAAGCTGTTCATTTTTTAATTAGCAGTTGCTTGTCAGATACGAGGGACATTTTACCCCCTTAAACCACATTATGACAGAAATGGCTACGCATTCCATGAAATTTCAAAGCCCAACATTCATATTTTTTATTTTGATGTATTCCACGTAAGCACGACAATCAAAGGTGGCAGTATGTTTCATGTGATCAAATGCAAGACTGCAATCAGTCAGTAATCTGGTGATTAGGGTTCTGAATGCAGGTGCTCAGGTTCTTTCCTGAAACCAATCAAGTGACATTTAACAGGTTTGACTCATCGTTTGCTTTGTCTTTGAATTCTTAATTGCCTAATAATTGTTAGCTTTAATGACCTTGGGTCCACAATTTTATCTACTAGAAGCCCATTTATAGATTCATGTCATCAGTTGCAAATTTCCATTTTTTTATGTTAGAGAAGTAATTTCCAATTTAGCACACTATGAAATGATTTTCATCATGGCCATTTTTGACATGTGGTTTAAAAGGATAAATAATCAGCGTGAACAAGAATAGTGCAATCAAGAGCAATGAGCAACTCATTAGCATTCTAAGATTGGAGCTGTGGTTGACACAAAAACCTGCGTACACAGTGGGTCCCCAGGACCGAGTTTGGGAACCACTGCTCTAGACAGTTGACAGACTTGTGTCCTCAGTCAGAAAGGGTCCACCTGCATTATAACAAATACAGTACTTAAAACCAGAATAGTCTCAGATTTATCAGGAGCCGTTTTGGTAACCCTTTAAATTACAGGCCATTAATTAGGTAGTAATCAATATCCAAGTAAAAGAGATGTAATATCTAGTAATAGCACTAAATCAGTATATAATATTCAAGTAAACAAGAAAGTCAAATGTGACCTCCCCCTGCAGGCTCACTTCGTTCACATACTACAAACCTAGTAATTTGCTACAGTGCCCTCCATAATTATTGGCACCCCTGGTTAAGATGTGTTAAAAGCCTTTAAATAAATTCAATTTTTATTGCAGAAGCATACTCTCACACTGAAAATTGTAGAAAAATGTAACCTTCAACTCAAGTGAATTTTAAGGGAAAAAAAAAATCCTGACTAAGAAATAATTATTTTTCATAAAATCACCTGTTCCACAATTATTGGCACCCCTAACAATTCCTAGGAAATAAATGTAATTGAAGTATTTCTGTCATTTCTACAGTAGTTTGCAAAGTTGATCAGAGTATCTAGGAATATTTAATTAGTAATTCATCACTTCCTGTTTCCCTGGGGTATAAATATGACGTGACACAGAGGCCATTTCTCTTATCCACTCTTCAACATGGGAAAGACAAAGGAACACACCATTCAAGTAAGGCAGATGTGTGTCGACCTTCACAAGTCAGGCAATGGCTACAAGAAAATAGCCACCCGCCTGCACCTGCCCATATCTACTGTCAGAGGAATCATTAAGAAGTTTAAAACAACAGGAACAGTGGTAAACAAGCCTGGACGAGGACGCAAGGTTATTTTGCCACCATGCACAGTGAGGAGGATGGTAAGAGAATAAAAAGTTCTCCAAAGCTCACTGTTAAAAAATTGCAACAAATGGTAGCATCTTGGGGTCACAAAGTCTCCAAAACAACCATCAGGCGCTATCTACATGCCAACAAGCTGTTTGGGAGGCATGCACGAAAAAAACCTTTTCTCACTCACAATCATAAACGCAAACGTCTGGAGTTCGCTAAGCGGTACTGGGACTTCAACTGGGACCGTGTGCTTTGGTCAGATGAGACCAAGATAGAGCTTTTTGGCAACAAACACTCTAAGTGGGTCTGGCGGAACACAAAAGATGAGTATGCAGAAAAGCACCTCATGCCCACTGTGAAGTATGGGGGAGGATCGGTGATGCTGTGGGCCTGTTTCTCTTCCAGAGGCCCTGGGAACCTTGTTAGGGTGCATGGCATCATGAACACTTTGAAATACCAGGACATTTTAAATCAGAATCTGGTGGCCTCTGCCCGAAAGCTGGAGATGGGTCGTCACTGGGTCTTTCAGCAAGATAATGACCCTAAACATGTGGCCAAATCTACACAGAAATGGTTCACCAGACACAGAATCATACGTCTTCCATGGCCATCTCAGTCCCCAGACCTCAACCCCATTGAAAACCTGTGGAGTGAGCTGAAGAGGAGAGTGCAGAGGAGAGGACCCAGGTCGCTGGATGATTTAGAGAGATTGTGCAAAGAGGAATGGTCGAAGATCCCTCTTTCTGTATTCTCCCATCTTGTGAAACATTATAGGAGAAGATTAGGTGCTGTTTTGTTGGCAAAAGGGGGTTGTACAAAGTATTAACATCAGGGGTGCTAATAATTGTGGCACACATGATTTGATGTAAAAGAATTATTTCTTAATGTGGGATTTTTTTCCCACTGAATAAATGCACTTGAATTAAAGGTTGGATTTTCCTCTTTTTTCATTGTGGTCCTATCTTATTTAGAAAAAAACTAAATTTATTAGAAGCTAAAGAACACATCTTAACCAGGGATGCCAATAATTATGGAGGGCGCTGTATATCCATAGCTAAAGCCTGGAGGCCACGTCATTATTTGATTCTATCTTGATTACTTCAGTTAAAACTAGTAACTCCATTCTAGTCCCAGGCAAGGTGGCTTTGATGTAAATTTTAATGAAAATGGAGTAGTTTCGTTGGAAATTACGTGCAAGTGAAGCAGCAATGATACCGCAAACACACAACTTCCCTCCAAACAAATAACTCGACTGCACCATTGCATGCATTCTTATTTGTTGCACATCAATATGCTCAAATATCTAATTTTAACTAGAATTGATACAATACTAGCCCAAACATAAGCCTAATAACAGAAAGACATCTCAATGTTCATCATAACACACACACACCACCTCTAGTAGGGCAGGGTATCGATTCAGATTTCCCAAATTGATTGATTCGATTAGGGATATTTCAGTTACAATACTACATACACTACCGCTCAAAAGTTTGGGATCACTTTCAAATTTCTTTGTTTTCCAAAGAAAAATACATTTTCATGCATTTCACAAACATTTTTTTCTATTTCACAAACATTTTTATCCATTTCACAAACGATTAAAATTAATCAGCTGATTTTCAAAGAATGATCTACATTTTTGCATAGAGGCCTATTATCAGCAACTGTAAGTCCTCTGCATCAATCTCCTGGTATGGCTGCTCATCCAAGTTAAGCATTTTATAAGGCTAATTGATTATTAGAAAACCCTTCTGCAAATGTGTTGCACAGCTGAAAACCGTTGAACTAATAAGGGATCGCAAAAGGGGGCATGGCATTATTGAGGTTGGCTTACTACCTGAAGCATCAGCAGTTGTTTGTTTGTTTACAGGCTCAAAATGGCCAGAAAGAAAGAACTTCCTTTAGAGACCCGTCAGTCTATTGTTGTGCTTAGAAAAGAAGGCTATTCATTGCAAGAAACTGAAAACTTAAAATCTCTTACCATGCTGTCAACTACTCCCTTCAGAGAGAAGCACAAACTGGCACTAACAAGGACAGAAAAAAGGAGTGGGAGGCCCCGATGCACAACTGTGCGAGAAGGCAAATATCTGAGAGTGTGTAGTTTAAGACAGACACCTCACAGGTTGTCAACTAGCAGCTGCGCTAAATAGTTCCCGTCAAACACCAGTTTCAGTATCAACAGTGAAGGTGTTTTTTTTTTTTTTTGATGAAGGCAAAGTTTGAAGTACATATTCATCATTTTCCATTAAAATCATTATTTTCTAACTCAGACAATGTCAGCATGTTCTGTTCATTTGCTATATTTCCTATTCAGACTAATTTCATGTGTGTTTCCATGGAAAACAAGAAAATTTCCAAGTGATCCCAAACTTTTGAGCGGTAGTGTATGTATAGTATTGTAAGTATTGTATGAAATACTCTCATAGAAATAGTGCCATAAATTGTACAAGGAACCCTCAATGCTTATGTGAATTATTTACCCCAAACCAGTTGCATTAATCATAGGCCATGGGCCGAACCCCGATATCGTTTCATAGTGCTCCTGTCAAAAAGGTGAGGAGTATGCCTGTTCATTTTTATCAAAAATATGATGAAATAACACGAAAATGAAAAAGTTCTACTTTGCACATGTTTGTCAACCAGAAAAATGTACTTAAAGTCAGCAAATTTGTTTTGTTCGTTGCCATGGGTGCAGTGTAAAATTGACCTATCAGATAACAGCAAGGCCGTTTTCTTCCATACAGTCAATATGCCGAGCGCTCTCCAAAAGCACAGATGCTAAGTTACTACCCCAATTCCGAAATAGTTGGGAAAGTGTAAATTGTGAATAAAATCAAAACGCAATGACTTTCAAATCACACCAGCCAGTATTTTATTCACAATAGAACAGAGATAACATAGCAAATGTTGAAACTGAGAAATTTTACAATTTTATCCACAAAATGAGCCCATTTCAAATTTGATGGCTGCTACAGGTCTCAAAAAAGTTGGGACAGGGGCCTGTTTACCATGGTGTAGCATTCCCTCTTCTTTTTAACATGGAGTGGAGGCGTCTGGGCATTGAGGAGACAAGTTTCTTGAGTTTAGCGATTGGAATTTGATCCCACTCTTGTTTAATACAGGTTTCCAGCTGCTGGAGAGTTTTGGGTCTCCTTTGACGGACTTTTCATTTAACTATGCACCAAATGTTCTCAATCGGTGAAAGATCAGGACTGCAGGCAGGCCAGTTCAGCACACGGACTCTTCTACTACGAAGCCATGCTGTTGTAATAACTGCAGTATGTGGTTATGCATTGTCCTGCTGAAATACATAAGGGCATCTCTGGAATAGATGTCATCTGGAGGGGAGCATATGTTGCTCTAAAACCTTTAAATACCTTTCAGCATTCATGGTGCTTTTTAAAACATGCAAGTGTCCCACACTATATGCACCAATGCATCCCCATACCATCAGAGATGCTGGCTTTTGAACTGAATGCTGATAACAGGAGGGGTGGTCTTTCTCCTCTTTAGCCCAGAGGACACGACGCCCATGATTTCCAACAAGAATGTCAAATTTGGACTCGTCTGAGCACAGGACACTTTGCTACAGTCCATTTTAAATGAGCCTTGGCCCACAGAACACAGCGGCACTTCTGGATCATGCTCAACAATGGCTTCCTTTTTGCATGATAGAGTGTTAGGTGGCATCTGTGGATGGCACGGCAGACTGTGTTTACAGACTGTGGTTTCTTAATGTATTCCTGGGCCTATTTAGTAATGTCAATGACAGAATCATGCCGTTGAGTGATGCAGTGGCGTCTGAGGGCCCGAAGATTACGGGCATCCAGTAAAGGTCATCGGCCTTGTCCCTTACGCACAGAGATTTTTCCAGTTTCTCTGAATCTTTTGATGATGTTATGCACAGTCGATGATGAGACCTTCAACGCCTTTGCAATTTGACGTTGAGGAACATTGTTTTTAAAGTATTCCACAATTTTTTTTACGCAAGGCTTCACAGGTTGGAGAGCCTCTGGCCATCTTTACTTCTGAGAGACTCAGCCTCTCTAAGACATCCCTTTTATAGCCAATCATGTAACACACTTGATGCCACTGAACTTAATTACTTGCTAAATCTTCTTTCAGCTGATTCTCTTAAATATTAATTGCTTTTTCAGCCCTTTTTTTCCTGTGTGCCAACTTTTTTGAGACCTGTTGCAGCCAGAAAATTTGAAATGAGCTTATTTTGTGGATAAAAATGTAAAATGTCTCAGTTTCAACATTTGAAATGTTATTTACCTTCTATTGTAAATAACGTATTGGCTCATGTGATCTGAAAGTCATTGCATTTTGATTTTATTCACAATTTACACTTCGTCCCAACTATTTCGGAATTGAGGTTGTTCATAGTTTGACCCATTCACTGTGAAACTTTTGGGAAACGCACCCTATTATGGTTGAATGTGTTGCCATGTACTGGAGACAGAAAACGGCCTCATTGTACCATTCACTGAGGCATCCTGGGCCAAATTATGCCATTGTATGCAAGCATGGAAACCTCTGGATGGAATAGAGAGTGAGCTTTGAAATGTGATAATACATTGCATGATGGCAGAGGCTATCACATGAAATGCTACCAGAAGATCATCGATAAAAGCCGGATAGAGCAGGGTGTCAAACGAAAGGAAAAGGGCCGTTTACGACCTTCAGGGCAGAATTCCTCATCATCAGTGGGCAGTGAACCTCTTCCAAAGCGCTCAAAGCCGATTTTAAGTTCAGACATTGAGTCTTCATCAGCTAAATCAGGCGAAAAACATTCAAAAGCGCGCGTACCATAAAGGCTGTGTCCTTCCCGCAGTGACCTGGGTTCGATTCCGCCTCAGGTCATTTGCTGCATGCCTTCCCCCATTCTTCTCCCCAACCTTCCTGTCTCTCTACACTATAACTGTCAAATAAAGGAAAAATTCCCAAAAAATAATCTTTAAAGAAAAAAAAAACACATTCTTCTGAACGAGTGCATCATATGCCGGAAAGACAAGCAAATACTAGATACGATGACAATGAAAGGGAAATTAGACAGACTGGTAACGTGCGAAACTGATGTGCATAAACTGAAGAAAGCCACTTCATTTCATAATGCCCGCAGGATTCTTTTGCAACTTGGAGAAACCATTCAGTATCTATCTACTAAGTAACGTATCATGCGTCATGAAAGAGAATGAATATTAATCTGCTCAAAAAAATAGTGTCAATATTTATCTCTTCAAACTCAAACACTAAATTTAACTTGGGTGAGATTTAACTTCACTTTAAATTACTGAGCCAATATTAAGTCACAGTTTAGCTCCAAGACTCTTACTAGGAAACCATATTGTTGTTATATGACCAGAATGTGGTGTTTGCCAATGTTTTACTGAAATAAGCTAGGCCTTCCCAGAAAAAAATGTCTGGTGGCAGTAAATGTTGCTCCAAAACCTGCATATATTGTTCAGCATTAGTGGTGTGTTCACAGATGTAGAAGTTAAACATGCTACGTGCACTAATGCACACCCAATGCAGACTAATGCACATCATCCCGGATGCTGGCTTTTGAAATGTGCATTCATCAAGTTTGATGGTCCCTTTCCCCCTTAGCCTGGAGCATGCAGCATCCATGATTTCTAAAAAAGAAATTCACAATTTGATTGGTCGGACCACAGGACAGTTTACCACTTTGCCTCTGTCCATCTTAAATGAGCTTTGGCCGAGAGAGGGTGACAGCATTTCTGTATCTTGTTTGTATATGGTTTAAACTTTACATGGCAGTTTTAATTTGCATTTGTGGATGCAGCAACAAACTGCTCAATAACAGTGGGTAACAGAAGTGGTCCAAAGTCCATGAAATGATTTCAACTGAATAATTTTGTTTTACGCTGAGAAACATTATCCTTAAATTGTTGACCTCGTTGCCCTTGCAGTTTTTCAGAGTATTTTGGCCCTTGCCATTTTTTACACATAAATGAAAGAATTTTTATTCCCAGTCATGTTACTAACCTGTTGCCAATTAATCTATTTAGCAGCAAGGTATTCCGCCAGGTCTACTTTTTTTTTTCCGGACGTTTCATCTTTTCCAGTGTTTTATTGCCCCTGTCCCAAATCTTTTGAAAAGTGGAATCAAATTCAAAATCAGCAGATATTTCTCAGAGAACAATAAAATTTTGTAGTTTAAGCATTTGATATGTTGTGCTTGTACTATTTTCCATGAAATTTAGTGTTCAAGGGATTTACAAATCATTGCATTCCTTGTATTTCTAGTTTACGCAGCGTCCCAACCTTTTTGGAAACAGGGTTGTAGACAGTTCTGCAGATGTGAATATTGTTTATTGGAATGAATTTGATGCTCTGAGTACTTTTTAGAAATAATATTTCTCTATAAACTCTTGTATTGTAAAGGCAAACTGTTGAGAGCCCCGCTGAAATTTGAACTGCATGTGAATCTATATGATATATTCATCCAGGTACAGTCACTTAATGTCCATGCATTTTTGGTAAAACCTTGTTTATTTTTAATATATGAAATATAAAGATAATTTTGCTGTATTGTTCTTTTACTCACCAAGTAGGTCGGAGCACTCTCACACTTAGAAGCCTTTTTCAGCCACTCGGCCCACGGCCTATCATGTACTTTTTCAGTGTTTCCCCTCCCATTGGTTTTAGGGGGGATGCTCAAGTCAGTGGATCAGACACAGCGGTGCAGTCAGGCTCATGTAGCTCAATAACTCAACTCTCTGTATTTCATGATGTTGCTCCGTCTTGTTGATGTTAAGTGTTGATGTTACTGCTGTAATGTCTGTCAGTGGATTTTTCTAAACCCAACCCTAACCTCTAGCAAACATGTAAGGTCTGCTCACAGGTCATCACAAATTGTGTGCTTGGGGTGACATCAAACCTCAGCTGTCATGAAGACAATTCATTCATTAATTGACTTCTGACTTGGCTCTACTGCACTTCAACTCCTGAACACACAAAATAACAATTTTCATATGGGAAAACTGAGCCGCTGCAGCATTACGTTAGTCACGTTACACAAGGGCAGCCTTGCTGGCGCCAAAACTTCAAATAAAAATATCCACAAAACTTATTTTAGTGGTTAAAAACGGCACAAAAACGGCCAGGAGCCTATTGCACAAAAGTCGGATCCTGAGATCCTGGATCAACGCCAAAGCGAGGATTGCCATATCCCAAACAGCGCATCGCTGGCTTAATTGATTGCACAAAGCCAACAGCGGGTGGAGGAGGATTGACTAAGTGAAGCCCGGTGCCGCTGATCCTGCTGAGTGTGCGCACTCGGCTACCTCAAATAGACCCCGAGATCGATCACAGAATCGCTAATCATCACCATGGACACTAAGTAGCTGCAGCAAACGCATGTGCCAGCAACACTCAAAGACTACGTTCAGACAGAGGGACGATGAGATCGCTGAAATGCCTCTGCTTGTTATTCCTTTAGTTTCTGTCTGAATGGTGCGAGACGTTTGAGAGGAGTATTAAAGTGAGCTAAACTCAAGTGAAAGTAAACTCGGGCGGTGTTTCAGCGCCGTCAAAAAGTAGTAGCTGATGCACTTTGGCATTACCGTGAACGAGATAAGCCGTCGCTGTCAGACAGACTAAAGCCTGATTCGTGCTTCTTGCTTTCAGCGCGGTCAGCACGGCCCACACGGTGAAATGACGCAATTGCGGCCAGGGCGACAAAGTGCGAAGGGTCCGCGGAGACTCTGAACGCCGAGCCGCACACCTGGAGGATTTTGTAACAACGCGGCCAGTGTCACGCAGACCGTGTTGCAATGATTGGCTAGCTTCAGGACCCAGACGTACGTATACCGATTAAAATTAAAAATGGAAGGCTTTAAAGAAAAGCCAGCTGAACGTACAAACAGCTGAAAATACAAACATCTCTACGACAGTTCCTGTCGGATGTACAAGGATGCTCATATGACTTCCAACACGTGGAAGGAGATCGGAAATTTTCAACAAACTGATCCTGATGTGTCTAAGATAAAATGGAAAACCCTTTGCAACCGGTTTGTGTAAACTCGAAAAAAAATGAAGGGGAGGAGTGGAGAAGCTGGCGGAACCAGTGTATCGGCAATCTTTACATTATTGTCCTGGCTCATGGTGTTTATAAAACTTAGGGAGACAAAATCAAACGTCTATGCAGCGCTCTGTTTAACCCAAGGTTTTCCGGACGTAGGGTAGCTATGTCCGCAGATGATTGAAGGGAATCTCGTTGGCGTAGTTTACGTCATTCAGGAATACCCATACAGTCATTTCGAAATACCTCAACGTCCCCCGACGCCTTTATATTTCATTTGTGGTGTAGGACCCAATTATCGCAGTATTAATGACATTAATTCACAGTTGGCTTAACTAACTGGCAGACAAATTAAACTTAGTTTGCTATGTATAACAAGTAATCTCTATGCATCTGAAATCACACAAAAAACAAACAAACAAGCAAACAAAAAAAACCCAAAATGATCATTGCCAGACATCGGTGCAGAAACTGCCGAAATGCAAACCATGTCAACTTAGTTTTTTGGAAGTTTCAAGTGACCCAATTATCGTAATAGTGGCGAAAGAGCGGCCAGTAATATTTGTTTAGACAGCGACGCACTGTCTAATCTCATTCAAAATAATCGAGCTGTGTGTTTGGTAGTAATAATAATAATAACTAGAGAATGTAATTCCAGGGAATTACGAGTGCATGAAAATGCAAACTGTAGTTGCATAAGGTGGAATGTGGGCAGAGGAAACAAGTTGGCAGGAGTCATAGTTGAAGACAGTTGGAATGGCTGAACAGTTAAGTAGTTTTTTAGTTTAAAAAGTTTGATTATTTACCAGTGAATTAATTCAATGAGGACTTTTATTTTGAAACAGTTGTGGACAGAGGAAACAGTTGGCTGGAGTCATAGTTGATGACAACGGGCAGTTGGAATGGCTGAACGGTTGAAAAGTTGAGTAGTTTAAATAGTTATATTGTTTAATTATGATTAATTGTAGTGAGGACTTTTATTTTGAAACAGTTACGGACAGAGGAAACAGTTGGCGGGAGTCAAAGTTGATGACAACGGGCAGTTGGAATGGCTGAACGCTTGAAAAGTTGAGTAGTTTAAATAGTTAAATTATTTGATTGTGATCTATTGTAATGAGGACTTTTATTTTGAAACAGGTCTGGACAGAGGAAACACTTGGCGGGCGTCATAGTTGATGACAACTGACAGTTGGAATGGCTGACCAGTTAAATAGTTGAGTAGTTTAAGTAGTTAAATTATTTAACAGTGAATTATTTCAGTGAGGACTTTTATTTTGAAACAGTTTTGGACAGAGGAAACAGTTGGCAGGAGTCAACGTTGACTACAACGGGCAGTTGGAAATGCTGAACGGTCGAAAAGTTGAGTAGTTTAAATAGTTAAATTATTTGATTGTGATCTAATGTAATGAGGACTTTTATTTTGAAACAGTTGTGGACAGGTGACGCAGTTGGCAGGAGTCATAGTTGATGACAACTCACTGTTGGAATGCCCGAAAAGTTAAATAGTTGAGTAGTTTAAATAGTTAAATTGTTTCATAGTGAAATATTGCAGTGAGGACTTTTATTTTGTAACAGTTTTGGACAGAGGAAACAGTTGGCAGGACTCATAGTTGATGACAACTGGCAGTTGAAATGGCTGTACTGTTGAATAGTTGAGTAGTTTAAATAGTTAAAATATTTAATTGTGATTTCTTGTAGTGAGAACTTTTGTTTTGAAACAGTTGTGGACGGAGGAAACAGTTGGCGAGAGTCAAAGTTGATGACAACTGACAGTTGGAATGGCTGAACAGTTGAAAAGTTGAGTAGTTTAAATATTTATATTTTTTAATTATGATTTATTGTAGTGAGGACTTTTATTTTGAAACAGTTAAGGACGGAGGAAACAGTTGGCAGGAGTCAAAGTTGATGATGACGGGCAGTTGGAATGGCTGAACGGTTGAAAAGTTGTGTAGTTTAAATAGTTAAATTTAATTGTGATTTATTGTAATGAGGACTTTTATTTTGAAACAGTTCTGGACAGAGGAAACACTTGACGGGTGTCATGGTTGATGACAACTGACAGTTGGAATGGCTGAACAGTTAAATAGTTGAGTAGTTTAAGTAGTTAAATTATTTAACAGTGAATTATTTCAGTGAGGACTTTTATTTTGAAACAGTTTTGGACAGAGGAAACAGTTGGCGGGAGTCATCGTTGACTACAACGGGCAGTTGGAATGGCTGAACGGTTGAAAAGTTGAGTAGTTTAAATAGTTAAATTATTTGATTGTGATCTATTGTAATGAGGACTTTTATTTTGAAACAGTTGTGGACAGGTGACACAGTTGGCAGGAGTCATAGTTGATGACAACTCACTGTTGGAATGCCCGAACAGTTAAATAGTTGAGTAGTTTACATAGTTAAATTAGTTAACAGTGAATTATTTCAGTGATGACTTTTATTTTGAAACAGTTTTGAACAGAGGAAACAGTTGGCAGCAGTCATAGTTGATGACAACGGGCAGTTGGATTGGCTGAAAGGTTGAAAAGTTGAGTAGTTTAAATAATTAAATTATTTATTTGTGATCTGTTGTAATGAGGACTTTTATTTTGAAACAGTTGTACACAGGTGAAACAGTTGGCAGCACTCATAGTTGATGACAACTGACAGTTGGAATGCCCGAACAGTTAAATAGTTGAGTAGTTAAAATAGTTAAATTATTTACTAGTGAATTATTGCAGTGAGGACTTTTATTTTGAAACAGTTTTGGACAGAGGAAACACTTGGCGGGAGTCATCGTTGATGACAACTCACAGTTGGAGTGGCTGAACAGTTAAATAGTTGAGTAGTTTAAATAGTTAAATTATTTAACAGTGAATTATTTCAGTGAGGACTTTTATTTTGAAATAGTTGTGGACAGTGGAAACAGTTGGCAGGAGTCATTGTTGATTACAACGGGCAGTTGGAATGGCTGAACGGTTGAAAAGTTGAGTAGTTTAAATAGTTAAATTATTTGTGATTTATTGTAATGATGACTTTTATTTTGAAACAGTTTTCCACAGAGGAAACTGTTGCCGGGAGTCATAGTTGATGACAACGGGCAGTTGGAATCTCTGAACGGTTGAAAAGTTGAGTAGTTTAAATAGTTAAATTATTTAATTGTGATTTATTGTAATGAGGTCTTTTATTTTGAAACAGTTGTGGACAGTGTAAACAGTTGGCAGGAGTCATAGTTGATGACAACTGACAGTTGGAATGGCTGAACAGTTTAATAGTTGAGTTGTTTTAATAGTCAAATTAGTTAACAGTGAATTATTTCAGTGAGGACTTCTATTTTGAAACAGTTTTGAACAGAGGAAACAGTTGGCGGCAGTCATAGTTGATGACAATGGGCAGTTGGAATGGCTGAACGGTTAAATAGTTGAGTAGTTTAAATAGTTAAATTATTTAACAGTGAATTAATTCAGTGAGGACTTTTATTTTGAAGCAGTTTTGAACAGAGGAAACAGTTGGCAGGAGTCATTGTTGATTACAACGGGCAGTTGGAATTGCTGAACGGTTGAAAAGTTGAGTAGTTTAAATAGTTAAATTATTTAATTGTGATCTATTGTAATGAGAACTTTTATTTTGAAACAGTTGTGGACAGGTGAAACAGTTGGCGGGAGTCATAGTTGATGACAACTGGCAGTTGGAATGGCTGAACAGTAAAATATTTCAGTAGTTTAAATAGTTAAATTATTTAATAGTGAATTATTGCAGTGAGGACTTTTATTTTGAAACTGTTGTGGACACAGGAAACACTTGGCGGGAGTCATAGTTGATGACAACTCACAGTTGGAATGGCTGAACAGTTAAATAGTTGAGTAGTTTAAATATTTAAATTATTTAACAGTGAATTATTTCAGTGAGGACTTTTATTTTGAAACAGTTTTGCACAGAGGAAACAGTTGCCGGGAGTCATAGTTGATGACAATGGGCAGTTCGAATGGCTGAACAGTTGGATGGTTGAGTAGTTTAAATAGTTTAATTATTTAATTGTTATTTATTGTAATGAGGACTTTTATTTTGAAACAGTTGTAGGCAGAGGAAACAGTTGAACAGGATCTGTATTCTGAAGAGAGCCAGACTGTAGTCTTAAAGCCTGTGAAACTGACAGTTGCTGCAGGTGGACAGAACATCTGGCACAAGATTCCATTTGCTTAATGGCCCTATTGTGATGTCATCAGCCCTATGTTAAGTCTATGGGGAAAAAAATAAAAAGTTTTTTATTTATAGTTTAAAAAAGTAAAAAAGTTACAAAGATGAAAAATACATTGCACATGTGTCCTAAGTAAGACCTACGCAACGCAGTTTGAACGAAGTTTCTACGTTAAACGGTTGAGGCCGCATTAAGTGCGTTAGAAGAAGAATAATAATAATAATAATAACTAGAGAATGTAATTCCAGGGAATTACGAGTGCATGAAAATGCAAACTGTAGTGCTAACCATGTTATTTAACTGAATAATGTTGTTAGCAGTTATGCTAACTATGCTAACTGTGCGAACAATGCTAACCATGCTAAGTACATTACTCAGCTAAATTAGCTAATGTTATTAATATGTATACTAACTATGCGAACCATGCTAACTACGTTACTCAGCTAAATTAGCTAATGTTATAACCATGTATACTAACTATGCTAACAATGCTAACCATGCTAAGTACATTACTCAGCTAACTTAGCTAATGATATTTGCATGTATGCTAACAATGTTAACAATGCTAACTATGCTAACCACGCTAACCACGTTACTCAGCTAACTTAGCTAATGATATTAGCATGTATGCTAACTATGCTAACAATGCTAACCACGTTACTCAGCTAACTTAGCTAATGTTATTAGCATGTATGCTAACAATGCTAACTACGCTAACAATGCTAACCACGTTACTCAGCTAACTTAGCTAATGATTTTAGCACGTATGCTAACTATGCTAACCACGTTACTCAGCTAAATTAGCTAATGTCATAACCATGTATACTAACTATGCTAACAATGCTAACCGTGCTAAGTACGTTACTCAGCTAACTTAGCCAATGTTATAACCATGTATACTAACTATGCTAACAATGCTAACCATGCTAAGTACATTACTCAGCTAACTTAGCCAATGTTACTAGCAGGTATGCTCACAATTCTAACTAATCTCACAGTGCCAACCATGCTAACCACGTTACTCAGTTAACTTAGCTAATGTTATTAGCATGTATGCTAACAATGCTAACTATGCTAAAAATGCTAACCATGCTAACCACGTTACTCAGCTAACTTAGCTAATGTTATTAGCATGTATGCTAACTATGCTACCTATGCTAACAATGCTAACCATGCTAGCCACGCTACTCAGCTAACTTAGCTAATGATATTAGCATGTATGCTAACAATGCTAACAATGCTAACCACTTTACTCAGCTAACTTAGCATACATGCTAATATCATTAGCTAACTATGCTAACTATGCTAACAATGCTAAGCACGTTACTCAGCTAATTTAGCTAATGATTTTAGCAAGTATGCTGACTCTGCTAACAATGCTAACCACTTTACTCAGCTAACTTAGCTAATGTTATTAGCATGTATGCTAACTATGCTAACAATGTTAACCATGCTAACCACGTTACTCAGCTAACTTAGCTAATGTTATTAGCATGTGTGCTAACTATGCTAAAAGTGCTAACCATGCTAACCACATTATCCAGCTAACTTAGCTAACGTTGTTAGCAATTATGCTAACTATGCTAACAATGCTAACCATGCTAACCACGTTACTCAGCTAACTTAGCAAATTTTGGTAGCTAAGCTCAAAGTGTGCATAGCTCGCTATCAAGGAAAATGAAAGAGGGAAAGAATGGGAAGGAAGGACAAAAAGAAGGAAGGAAAGAGAATAGGGGAAGGAAAGAAGGAAGGAGATGGAAGGGAGGAAGGAAGGCATGAAGGACGAAATAAGGAAGGAAAGATGGATGGAAGGAAGTAAAGAAGAAAAAGAAGGAAAAAAGGAAAGAAGGAAAAAAGAAGGAAGGATAGAAGAAAAGAAGGAAGGAAGGAAGAAGTAAAGAAAAAAGGAAGGAAAGAAGGAAAGATGGAAGGAAGGATGGAAAGCAGTAAGGAAGGTAGGAAAGAAGCAAAGAGGGAAGGAAAGAAGGAAGGAAAGATGGAAGGAAGAAAGGAAAGAAGTAAGGATGGAAGGTAATAAGGAAAGAAAGGAAGGAAAGGATGGAAGGAAGGAGGGAAGGAAGAAGGAAGAAAGAGAAAAAAGGAAGGAAAGAAAGAAGGACAGAAAGAAAGAAATAAAGGAATGAAGGAAAGAAGGAAGGAAATAAATAAGGAAGGAAGGAAGCAAAGAAATTAAGAAAGAAAAAGGGAATGGAAGAAAGAAAGAAAGAAAGAAAGTAAAAAGAAAGAGGTCTTCCATTTTGTAACAGTTGTAGACAGAGAATTCAGTTGGCGGGAGTCAAAGTTGATGAGAACTGACAGTTGGAATGGCTGAACAGTTAAATAGTTGTGATGTCATCAGCCCAATGTTAAGTCTATGGGGGGGGAAAAATTAATAGTTTTTTATTAATAACTCAAAAAGTATAAAAGTTAGAAAGATGAAAAATACATTGCACAGGTGTCCTAAGTAAGACCTACGCAACGCAGTTTGAACGAAGTTTCTACGTTAAACGGTTGAAGCCGCATTAAGTGTGTTAGAAGAATAATAATAATAAGAAGAAGAAGAAGAACTGGAATAACAATAGTGTGCATTTTCATGCACACTAATAAGAAGAACTGGAATAACAATAGTGTGCATTTTCATGCACACTAATAATAGTCACAATATGATTGTAAAAATGAAAGCATTTATCACAGAAATAAGATTCAGTAGCGCAAGATTAGAATAGGCCCGTTCTTGGAGCCGCTTTGACTGCATCGAGCATGAAACGACTCGACGTTCGTGGGGACCATGCGCGCCGACCGCAAGAAGCATGAATCAGGCTTAATCGAGGGAACCTAAGTGTGCTTGAGCTTGTGTGTGACATGCGCACGACAGCTGTGTATGCAAAACTGAACTGGACAAAGCTATGGAGGCATACGTATGTTTCATATGTGCATCACAATTTTGCTACAAGCCCTTTTTTGTCCTAGACAAACTGAATTGATAGTCCGATCTAGAAGACGTTTTAAGATTAGTTGAGTTTACTTTTTGCTTTTACTCACCTCCGATGGAGGCATACTCAAATTAAAAAGTAGAATGTTAGCGTCAGAAAATTACGGCAAGGAGCCTCCTGAAAATGTTTGATTCCAGTATTGCGAAGCGAGCGACATTGCACTCGTGTCCAGCATTAAGGCAACGACTTTACCTTACCCGTCGCAGTCTGAATAAAGACGGAGAAAAGTAGCAGCAGTGCTGTAGGTAGGGGGTTACCGCAGCAATTTAAGACCGCGCTGAAACACGGTAACCTACTTCATGCAGCACTGCTCATTTTCTACTCTGATGGAAGTCTCAACTTGGGGAATAAGGACAAATCTGATCATGACGGATTCTAAATGTGGTAAAAATGTGACATGGAAGGGGGACTGATTGAACTGTGATGGTCACTGTCACATGGATACTTGAATATAATGATCGAATATTGGCTAATTTACTGACATCAATGGTCACAAGTTTCTAAGATAATTACTCTGGGCCTACTATATTTGAGATAGCAATGTGTAGTGGACAATTCAGAATAACTGTTGAGGACATTGATTTTCAATTTGGGTGACTGCCAAATGAGGTGAGGTGAAATTGGCTGGAGACAGGAGCTTAGCTAGTTCGTAAGCTTGCTCCGGAGCTGGCTAGCTCCACAGACTTTGTTTCCATAGTAACTAGTGCCATGGCTTAGCTCACACGCTCTGTGCAACAGAAATGGGGCTTGAGATCAGGTTAATCCCATGCCGATCCTGGGCTAATCCCTTATCCCGCCTTCGTGCAATAGGCCCCCGGTAATGTATTGGAAATGATAATAAACAACGTGCATCAAACGTTTTATGATTTAAATTTCACAGAAAACAGTAAAATTACGGAGCAGCGTTTTGAACACAACTTACCCTCTACAGTGCTTAACAGCGCAGTCAGAGTCTATCTACGAGGAGCCTTACCACTCTCCATTTAGCCCCATTGTATCGAACTTGGTTGCAGTTCCACCAGAATTCCACTAGGAGTGATCGCGGGCGAGTGCAGAATGAATGGAGTTCTATGGAGCTAGAAGGCTAAATTTGTCCCTTTCACCTGGTAATCGTTGAAAAATCGCAAATACTGTTGCATTTTCTGCAAGTTCAATATGGATTATAGGTTAAAAGTGAAATTGCTGAGAAGTTATGTCCTTTCGATTTCCTACAGGTTGGGCTGCTTTTGGCCATAACACGCTAGCATTCTGCTAATGAATGCTGATTGGTCAGTTACGGACCTGCGACTATTTATGACCAGAGATCCCACTTGATGACATCTGAAGACCAAGACAACAGAGCCGGCCGGTCAAGAGAATTAGAAACACTCTTAAGGAGGATTTTTCTGTCAAACTTAATATTTGTGTACAGTAACGGTTTTTCCCCCCGCTGTGGGCCCTTTTTTCATAAGGTCGTATATGTATGGTGAAAGTACATGGATATAAATGGAATTTGACTCTCTTTATTCTTGTGTTCATTGTTTCAATATACATGGTATAATATGTCCCTTAAATAATACAGTAAATTTCCCGCTTGTTGTGAATATCCCGCTCAATAACATTAAACATCAATCTCAGCCATTTTCAATAGAGGAGAAAATGCCGCGAAGGTGTGCTGTTATTAATTGCTCAAACAGTGGGAAAGAATGGTCATTCTTTTCATTTCCCAAAGACAACTTAAGGTAACGTTCTTGCTTCTGTATAAATGAGCCAGGCTTAAAGGGCTGCGCACACGGGAGGGAAAGATCGCAAAAGCTGGAGCGCATGATCTCATCACATAGCGCAATAGCCTGTGTCGTCGGGACCCCAGCATTTAACTTACCTTAATATATTGCTCCATACAGATAGTTTTGTTAATGATTAAAAAACTTCAACATATGCTGTAGACTGCATAGGCTTGCCTATATCATGGGCTAATCATCTTGCACATATGGAAAAGTCTACACTACTTATTGGTCTCTATTCATTCAATGATCTAATTAGAGGTTGAATATGTAGAATCTTTATTAAAAGCTATATTTTTTCAAAAATAATACACCCACGGGGCGTTTAGAGGGGTGCAGAACGAAAGTATTGCTTTTCCATACAAAATTATATTTAGTCTGAATTAATTAATTTAAAAATTTTTTGATGGGTTTGACAATGACTTTCTGTCACGTTCTATCTCCATGGCTCTGGTTCTGTTTACATCGTACCTGCCCGTAGCCGACACTGTGGCTCAATTCTCCGCTGTTTTTCTGCCTCCTCCCGGTCGTATAATCAATCGGTGGATCGATGGATTATCATAAACATGTTAGGATGGGTGTATTTGTGCTGTCACTTATGTCATAAACAAGATATTAAGGTTTATACAGGGCGTTTACTGTCGTGGACTCCCGGTGCCACCAAGCTTTTTTTTTTTTCACCGAGACAAGAGCAGTGACACCGGAGGCTCTGAGCGCAGGTTTGGTTTTCAGCAGCGGTGTGGAAGGCAGAGAGCCTCCACTCTCCCTGCAACAAGCAACAAGTAATTTATTATGCTGTTTAATAACGGTAAAAATGAAACATAAAGTAAATATCCGGCATAGTTCTCCTCCTCTGTGTCCTCTGATCAGAGCGGCGTCCCTAGCAACAGTCTGGCAACCGACTGTTATTCTTTTTCTGCTGTTGTTCTGGTAATTCTACATATTCAACCTTTAATTTTGAATAGAAATTTTTACTTAATTTTATTAAACAAAATACATTTTTATTTATATATTATTAACCACCTGTCCTACAACACAAATTACACGTTAGATCATGATGACCATATTCCTCATTTATCAAACACAGATTCACATGGTCATACTGAAACAGTGATACGAACCTTGCAACGAGGCAAGTTTATTCACAGTTCAGAGGGAAAAAAGCATCAAAACATTAACAGAAACTCTCCTTTATTCTGAACTTAACAAAAACAAACATTACATGAACACAACTATGTTTGGGGTGGTGGAAACAAGTGTATGACAGAACAATAAGCAACAACATAATCAAAATAGGCTGTTTGGTGGTGTTGGACAGGCTGGGGGATTCAACAGCAGAACTCCACGGGACCTCTGGGCTCTGAAAATAGGTTTATATGGGAAAGAAACAATTTTTTCTGGTCTCAGTCATTATATATCCTTGATTACACATATAATGTTTGCAGATTAAATGATATTTAATAAAAATGTTAGAGTTTTACAGTTTATTGTAAGATTGTTCAATTAAAGGCTGTGGAAAAAACTTAATAGGACTACAATGAATGTTGCCTATGTCACATTAAGATGCCAACGCTTTCCCTCCACTTCACAATTCTTAGTTCTGCTGCAGCCAAGATTGAGATCAAGATCGAAACACACTCATCTTGATATCAACCTTGGATGCAGCAGCACTAGGAATTGAGAAGTGGAGGGAAAGCATGTAGTCCATAACACAAAGGTGGTTCAACAATCAAAAAGAACAAACTGCTGGAGAACACCCCAAGCATGCCAGCCTGTTGGGCGAAATAACTATTAAAAAATTTGTTATGTGCAGGCTCGGGGCAGAAATCCGGGAGAGGAACAGGAGGTTGAGGAAAACACAAGGCTCCACAACAGCTCAGAGAAAGTTGTCGTCTTTCACGGCCTGAGGGATCCGGCAGACCTGTTAACACAAATGAAACAAATGAAATCAAACAAATTATCCATCAGAGCAGCTCAAATCGAATCAAAAGAATGCTCTTAAAACCCAAATAAGCTCGACATGGCCCACATGTTTCCATCATAAAATGCAAAGGTAGTTTTCCTGTTCTTTATCTGAAAAATATTGTAGTCCTGCATTGTATGTGCATTTGTCCTTTCCACCATCCAAATCAAACAAAACACACACCAAGCGAGTGATTTCCCCTGCAAGCAAAACAAGCATTCACCTTCTCTTTTAATCCCTTCCTTTCTTTTGTTGTTGTTTAGTATTTGCTGTTTTAAAAAAATTTTTTTCAAGTTTGGAGGGAACAAAATATTCACTTTACAGGACAATGGGAGAGAGGCTTGTATTAATGCTGCATTACCTGCTAGTTCTCTAACTTTGGGTCAAGTAACCAATGAGGTAGAACTTCCTATAGATACAAATTGATACGGAAACACACACACACACAAAACAAACAGGTGCACTATTGAACTGTTGCAATTTTTTGTTCCCGGTCTGTATTATTGGGATGAAATTTGTTGAAATATCGGCTTTAACTTGCAGTACAAAGAACATATTGCAGCATTTATTTAATTTTGCAGGCACTGGCAAATAATCACCCAGCCTGTCAACAGGTCAGTGAGAAATACGGGTTGGCAAGATGCACAATTCAGAAATATCTCTAATCTTAAAAACTTGCATCAGATCTGTTACAATGTCCATTTTCTGTTCATGTTGGTTTTTTGTGAAATGACATCTGAACCATTTTCAACAAAAGTACTGATGAATGTCAAAATGTAATGGAATGAAATCAAACAAATTATCACATATTAATATAATTTGTTTGATTTCATTCCATTACATTTTTAATCAACACCACACACAATCACACCACCACCACATAAATAAATGAATTTGTCAACTCACAAGAAATTATCATTGATTTATTTAAAATTATTTTTCCTCCTTCATCCATACCCATCAACTCTGAGCTTTGAAAAAAGGGAGATGTCCCCGGGATATTAACCCAACTTACAAGGTAACTGCTCCATTACCTTCCAGCAACAGTAAGATAATGGATAAAACAACGACGTGGAGCAGCAAAGCTAGCTAACCACGGCGTTGTGCTAATGCTTATGTTTATTCAACCAGAGAGCTCCAACAGCTGATTGTACCCGTTGCCGATGCATTTGCTAAAATGGAACAGCAAAGCTAGCTAACCACCACGTGGAAAAATAATCCAATTCAAATGACAGTATGAGACAGGATAGACGGTAAAAAGCACTACATGTTCGTGGATTAACGATGTTAACATAATAATACTAGGTCTTTTTACTCTTCACCGCCACCGTAACCAGCCAACCAGTAGATAACCACCCGGTAATCGGCTGATAGCTAGAAATCAATGTCGCTGTCGTTTTCAATGTTCATGGTTAAGACAAAATTGTACCTTACCTTGATCAACAGCCGATGTTATCGTTGCCAATGCATGTGGCTGGGTGCCAAAGTGACCGATTGTCTCCGTAGACGGGCTGGAGGCTCATCGGGCTCTGGGCTCTGAGGTGACTCAGAAATTGCCGTAAAGCAGCACCTCTTGCAGTGACGTCATCGGGTTTTTTTGAACGGCTTTTTAGAACAGATAAGTGAACTTAAAAAATCAAATATTCAGCCAAGTGCATTTTATTGCTCCCCCCTTTTGAAAATAATATTCAAATTACTTGAAAAAAAAATTATTTCCACAGAAAAGTGGATTTTTAGGGGTGTATCCCCATCAACTCCCATTCATTCTGCACTCGCCTGCGAGCGCCCCCACATGGACAGAGACGTGTTCCGAGAACCGGAAGTTGAACGAGAGTGGCACTTCTCCTCAATATTAGAATTTCTCTGGCGCAGTGAGGGAAAGAAGGCAGGGGCTACGGAAGCCCAACAGAACTACGGGAGCTCAGGAGGTGCAAAAGAGGTTTTACAAAATAAAAGTAAATAAAGTTAGTACCTTGGCCCTGGTGATGTGCTGACAATTTTCAGCATTGACCCCTGTTATGGTAAGAAATCCAGACAAGAAATCCATCATACAAGCAGATTAAGATATGTTTTGGTCTTAATGGTTAAATACAAAATTAAATTAATGTAAATACTACCCTCAAAAAGATTTAAATGCAATCAATGCAAATACTACTACAACAACAACTAATAATAATAAAAATAATAATAAACTACTAGGCTACTGTTACTACTACTATCTATTATTATTGACTATAATGCAAAATACTACTACTACCACTATTAGTAGCCTACTGGTCTAGTAGTACTACTACAACTAATATTAACAAAAAACTGATGGAAAGACACGCATCAGCTGGCAGACTATAGCCAAAAACTGGTGCCTCTCAGAAAGAAGGGGATAAAAATGCAAATATCAAAGAAAGATTCCTGGAGCACACAGTTGTATTAGGCGATTTATTAAGGTGCAGGTGACTAACGTTTCGACACAAGGTCTTCTTCAGTGTCAAAACACATTTGTTTTCATCAATCTGAAATAATTTCAAGTCACATTAAAACAAGTCATGTAAATGAAATAAATACAGCTCTGACAAAGATTATTTTTCTCTTGTATGTAGTTGACTTTGTTGCTATATATGTAGAATGGACAACATTGGAGGCACCCTTGAAAAGCAGCTTTAACTTTGTAGTCTCTGAATAACTAACTACAAGGGCATCTTCGTAGGTCATTCCAATTAATTTTAATAGAAATCATACAAAAATATATTTTAAAGCTACAGGGAATTCAGTATTTATTTTCAGCTCTCGCAACATGTTTTTGAGTTGGTTTCATCTTCACAATGCCCAGTCTGTGCAAGAAATATCCTTTAATATGAGCAAATAGCTTTTGGTCTCTAATTCCATAGAGTAGTGGTGTTAAAATCCTGGGGATAACATTACAATGAAAAATGTTGAGAAGAGTATTGTCGTTCTCTGCCCAGGAAATAATGGCAGGAAAAATGCATTGCACCAAGGGATGATGTAAGAGAGCATACACAGCATCACCTGTACTGCATGCAGCAGGATTGTGTTCTGAGCCTTTTTGGCAGAAATGGGATCTGCCTTAGTGGCTTTCACTGCAAACACAACCCTAGCATAAGTATAGGCAAAACTTAGCCACACAAAGGAAAGGTAAATTACTAGCACTACTGTAATTCTAAGTGCATGGTAAGGCGTATTGAACACGGTAATATTAAAACACATGACAGACCTGTAGTAGAAACTGGAGGGTTGTGTTGAGAGCATAATTATGACGTCTGTAAAAACGGGAATGGCTGACATGCCCCAGGTAATGGCAAGAACGTTGAAGGTTCTCCGTGCTGTGCAGACCTGGGCGTGGCGCAGAGGGGCACAGATGGCGATGTAGCGCTCGATGGCCATGCCAGCCAGGTTCAGCGGGGTGTTCTTGTGGGCTGTGTCAGCTATAATAAGTGCAACACAACAGACTGGAATCTTGAAAAATGGTGTAATGTAGCTCACAACGTGTAAAGCCACTGTTGTTGACATCAGGATCATGTCACCGATCACCAAGTTGATGTAAAGTATGTACCTTGCTTCAGTGTAAAATACCTGGTTATTGACACAAATGAACACAATTATGGCATTGAAATAATTGAAGATTATGGCCAGAAAAACCAGAATAAAGTTCTTGAGGAAGGCATCTTGAAACATGTCCATACGATCCCACGTTGAGTTCATATTGGGTCTGCTTGTCTGTGGAGATGCACTTGTTCCTACACTAACAGAATACTCACACTATTTCATACATTTGGTGAAATACATTCTACCTTACATTTTTCTGCCCGAAGATGCAGACATGGACAGATTATGGGACCTATTTCACTGGTACTGATCTTAAAATATTCTTACAGTCAAGGTAAAAAAAAAAAATCAAAAATAAATGTAGCACTAATGGCTAAGGGATCAGACAAAATGTATTAACCCCTTTAACCCAGGATTTTTAAAGATTTGCCATCCAAGGTATAAAAGCCCTACAGGTACCTCACCTTATAATGCATGAAAATTCCAAACCAGTTCCCTTTTACTTTACCGAATTAGCAACCAAACAATGACTTGCTCAATTTTGAAAGCTGATCAGTGGAATGACCAGTCTGTTTGTTAGCTGGCAATATTGTTCCTTGTATCACAAAGTTATCAGGTATTTTCGTATCCACATTAATGATGACACTAAACATTGCAACATGCCTTTCGAAAATTGTGAATTCCTGTAGCTCGTAAAACAGTATGCATTTTTTAACTAGGCTAGTAAATATTGCTGTTTCGCGAAAATGTTTGAGAGGGTTTGATTACCCAAGAGGATGTTTCCCACAGTAAATGTATTCTATTAATCACTGAAAAAATTTTGAAAAATTTAAGTGGCATCTTAAAATACACATGCCTACATTGCTGGAAAAAAAAAGCCAAAACGGGATACGAAATTCAGATAATGTTTTACATTAATTATTTTTATTATTGTTATCTTTACAATATCACATGTATTACGTGTGTTGTCACTGTAGTCAGTGATCTTTCAGTCATTTCATAAATGATAATGTATTTATCATTATAGGCTTGCTCTTGATTATTCAATAAATAAATTGTTTGATTGTTAATCAGGCCATCTTAAATGAGAACAGGTTGAGAGCAATCAGGTGTTAAAAGGAGAGAGGCTTCTACATCTCTGACGGCACACACAGAAAATCCCGTAAAGCCAGCATTACCCATAGGACAAGTCAGGGTTAAAGAGGTTTTTTTTTTTTTTTTTAAATCAGGCAGACATAGGCATGGTGAATTATACAAATTGAGTTTCAGAGAACTTACCTCAGACTTCTGCTCAAAGAAGTGAATTGATGGGATGCTGTGCGGTTTATATAGAGCAGTCAAGGAATTTACTATCTCTAAATGACTCTTGGGAAATATTCTAGAGAACACTAATGATGTAGGGTTATCTGGGTTTCAATTCAGAACTTCACCTCAGAGCAAAGAACTGTAGCAACAAAGTATTCATAAGTGCAGTAAAATGATATGCACTATATGTTTAAATGACAGCTATAGCTTTCTTTCTATAGCGCCCCTTTCGTCCAGAATGCAGCAGAAATGCTTTTCATCAAGAATAATAATAATAACTAGAATGAGAGTTTAAGAAACTCTAAGTTTGCATGTGATAGCAGTTCTCTGTATAATGTGATGTTTATTTTTGCATTGTCCTGCACTGTGCTGTATGATAAGGCGCAAAGTGTCTTCTTTTCTGATAGGCAAGTATGGTCAACTATGATGACTTTCCATTGCATGGTCAAAGTGACCAGGGCATATGTATGGTAAGGGTTATTTTAGCTATATGTTTGTAATACAACTATTATTCATCTAAGTCCAACTTGTTGTGCTGGACGATACATGTCAGACATTTATGATCATTCTACTGCTTTTATCAATATAGTAGAACAGACATTGCTAAAAGATGTATTATTATTATTACTATTATTTATTCATTTATTTATTACTGGTAATAGTAATTTCCTGACTGGCAGCATCATCACCTTGTAAAGCAGCTGTAGTAATTGAGAGGCACAGGGTTCAAAGGGTGGTGCAGTCGGCCCAGCGAGTTATTGGTGCTGTATTGCCTAATCTGATGGACTTATACAATATGAGGTGAGGACCCCAGTCACCCAAACCATGGCCTCTTCTTGAAGAAGCAGTCCAAACGGAAGCCAGGCTCTGTGAACATTGCAGTCAAGACCAATTACCAAAGCCACAGCTTCTACCCCTATACGATCTGTAAGCTGACATAAGACGTGCTCTGCTCTCTCAGTACGAATTACCAAACTGCCTCCTTCATCTTTTTGCTCATTGCTATTGCCTTTATATTATCTTGTAAATACAAAATGTTAGTTTATTAGAGCCTACTTTGTCTTATATTGTTATTACTGAATTATGATGACATTTTTATTGTCTTTTTTTCTAATTATTGTTATTGGGTTTGAATTTTGTAAACTGATAGATATGCATATTAATCGTATTAATAATAAAACTTAAATAATTTGAATTGATCATATTTATGATGTGCTTTCATTATGATGTATAATTATGCACACCAGTGCATAATATACTTGTAGGTTGTGCTGCTAAGATCATTTTGTATATTCACAGTGTTTGTTTATTTATAGCCTACTTTGTCTTATATTATTATTATTAGGTTTTTTTTATCATAATTATATCCCCGAAATACGAGTTTCGGGGATATCATAGTTTCACCACACCCACGGCCGCGTCCACCGCGTCTGCAGATTTTAGCCGTTAGCGTGATAACTCACAAAATACTTTACATTGGCTGCTCATTTTTAGCATATGGGTAGATATGGTAGAGAGGATGAACTGATGAGATTTTGGGCAAGTATGCACTCCTAGGTTTGCCACCAGGTGGCGCTATATATTGAAAAAAATCAGTTTTTTAACCATATCTCTGGAACAATTACTTACACAGACCTCAAATTTGCCTCATATTGTAGGTCTAGTAAAGGGGAATCTACCCAGACAGCAAGTGACTCTGGATCGGATCCGCCTCCAAACCGGCAAATCCGTGTTACAGTCAGACCGGTATTACGCCTCCGTTCCAGAACTGGGCCGCTTACAGGCTGTGACACTGGAACTCACAGTCAGTCAACGGAATCAAAGTGAGTCCGGCCCACAACCGTGGGACTGGCGCGCGATTGTATAGTTTTTTTTTTTCTCTTCAGACCGGTATCAACCGGTGTCAGTCAGTGGACCAGTGGCAGGCGACAGGAGCAGATGCTTTCACTGCGACGAAGAGCTGAAATAAATAATGTTAAGGCAAACAGTGTTGTGGTTAAACAGTATTCAAGTGTTTTCTTTACAAATAATTCCATGAAGATTAAATTTTTGAATTTATCCTTTAAAAAGCTAATGCTTGTATATTTTTTAGCGGGGAAAAGTTAATGTTAGCGAACTTCATAGATGGCTATCACAGTTTACACTAACGTTAGCCAACTTTAGGACGTTAACTTCCACCCAAACGGAAAGGGCTTCATATCCAACCGTTTGATTTATATTAGACCTATGAAAGTAACGCATATGTTAACGGTGCGTTACACATCTACACTTCGTGTTTTAAGTTGGGTGTGTAGCTCGCTGGACTGGCCGTACCAGAGTGGTGTATGAATTAAGCAGCTAGCTAGCCAACTGTAAAATCACTTCGTCTGCTTGTGAGCTAGCTACCGTTAGTTCGCTTCTCACTTCCTCTTTTTTTGGCTTTTTATTTTCCGATTTTAAAAGGGGGCGCAAATATGTTTTTGGGGGTTTCATTAGTGAGAATGGGGTTATTAAATATTAAAATAGCGAATATATATGCTGTGTATGTCGTAGCGGCCCGATATGGCTACCGCCGTTATTTGCTATTACCAAAACCCCCAAAATATACTGGCGCCCCCTTTTAAAATTGTTCTTAATCGCAATTTCTTTTGCAGCTTTTGAATCTCCTATGACCCTGTAAGAAGCCTATTGATTTTCGTAAAAATAACTTCAAAATCAAGGTCAGTGTGACGCAAAATGTCAAAAACACATTTTGGTTGATAACTTTGTTTGTATTTGAGATAATAACTTGAATCTAACACCATTTTGTTCCCCATACATAGCCCATTTTAGCGGTTACGGGTCCTGAAGACAATCCTCGGACAAAGTATGTCAAAATGACGTCACAAAATGACGAAAATTTTAAATTTTTGATTTTACTACATTTTTTTATTTCATTGTATAGCCCATTGTTCAAGTACCTCACACACCAAATTTGAGCCCAAATGATCAAACAATTGGGATGTAATTCACATTTTTCTGATGTCAAAGTCGTATTTTACAAAAATGACCATTATTTTCCTTTTTGCTGTTAAACCATTTCCTTTGTGCATAGACTAAACGTTGATCTATTATTGAAATCAGGAATATTATGTATGTCGCTGTAAGAAATTTGAAGTTGATATCTTCAAAGACAAGGTCATGACCATGATCAAGGTCAAAATCACGTTTTGACTAATAACTTTGTTTCTATTTGTGATATCATTCTCAATTTAATGCCATTTTGTTCCTTGTGGAAAAAGCTTTAAGAAGTATCCATCAAACTTGAAGTAGCGTCATCGCAAGTACGTCAAAATGACGTCACATATGACGTAATTTTTCAACCTTTGATTTTACTAATTTTTTTTATTTGTTTGTTTGTCTGTCTATTTCTTAGTAACACGCTTTTTTACCCTTTCCATGTCGTTTATGCTCATGAAACCACCATATTGATTGAACCTTTATTTAACCAGGCAAGACAGATTAAGAACAAGTTCTTATTTACAACTGCGGCCTGGCAAAAGGCAGAGCCTCTTGAGGGAAAGGGGAGAAGGATTATTTAAAAAAAAAAAAAATAAATAAAAACAAGCAAACAGTATAAACACTACACCAGGTAAAAATATTAACAAAGACATATACAAAAGCACAGCTAAACAACACACACAAAGACATCGAGCAGCAACAAAAAGACGGGCTATCATTCTGTGTTACAAGAGCATGCATCTTTAAAAAGGTCTATGATCAAGGCTTTGAAGGTCACCTTAGAGATAAAAGAATCCAGCTTGATAGCTTTTTGTAACTCATTCCAATCTCTGGCTGCTGCAGACTGAAAGGACCAGGAGCCTAATGCAGAGTTAGTTTTTGGGACTGACAACAGAATCAAATTTGCAGAGCGAGTGTTGTATGCGGAAGATGCAAGACGCAATAGTTTACACAAGTAAGGGGGGGACAGACCAAGGAGAGTTTTGTATATTAGCATGAACCAGTGAATTTTGCGGCGAGTGTGTAATGATGGCCAATTAAGAGAAGAGTATAGAGTGCAACGGTGTGTTCTGAAGGGAGCATTTGTAATAAATCGGATGGCAGAGTGGTAGAGGACATCGAGCTTTTGAAGCATGCCCTTGCATGCAGATCTGTAAATGGTATCGCCGTAATCGAACATGGGAAGGATGGTCATTTGAACTAGAGTTAGTTTAGCAGAGTAAGTGAAAGAGGAGCGTAATCTATAAAGAAAGCCCATTTTTGATTTAACTTTAGACTGTAATTTGTCAATGTGGTTAGAAAAGGACAGAGTGTTGTCTAGCCAGATTCCCAAATATTTATTTTCCTTAACCTGGTCTAGAGGTGTCCCATCAAGGGTGGAGATATTTGGGATATTTGAGGGCACACAGCCCTTCTTACTAAACCACATGACTTTGGTCTTTGAAGTGTTTAATTGTAAATGTAATCTGAAAAGGGCCTGCTGGAGTCTACTGAAGCTAAACTGAAGTTGTTGACAAACTATATCTGGAGAGGGGCCTACAGAGTAGAGAACTGTGTCATCAGCGTAAAGATGGATAGATGACTCGACTACAAAATTAGTTATGTTATTAATGTAAATAGAAAAAAGGGTGGGGCCAAGAATCGATCCCTGCGGAACACCGCTAGTGACAGGGAGGGGCCGAGAGAGAAATTAGTCTGATTTCACACACTGCACTCTATCTGTAAGATAGTTGGAGAACCAAGCCAGAGATTTGCCAGAAACACCAATACTGCCAAGCCTGTCAATAAGACAAGTGTGATTTACCGTATCGAAAGCCTTGGCTAAATCAATAAAAATTGCAGCACAATGCATCTTTGAGTCCAAGGCAGGAGTGATGTCATTTCGGACTTTGAGGGTTGCAGTTGTACATCCATAGCCAGATCTAAAACCTGATTGGGCACAAGATAAAATGTTGTGGGCTTCCAAGTAATCAGTAAGCTGACCATTTACAAGCCTTTCCAACACCTTAGACAGACATGGCAGAATAGAAATAGGCCTATAACAGTTTGGATCAGCTTGATCACCACCCTTAAAAAGAGGACGCACTACAGCAGATTTCCAGGCGCGAGGGATTTCAGCTGTTTGTAGGGACAAGTTAAAAATATCTGTGATGGGAGCTGCAATGATGGGAGCAGCAAATTTGAAAGGGAAAGGATCAAGCTCATCAGACCCTGCTGGTTTTTTAGGGTCCAACCTAAGCAATTCATCCAAGACCTCATACTCTGAAACTGCCCGCAGGATGAAGCTATGGGCGGGGGGAAATTGGTGTGTGCTGGGAGGAAGTGGGGGTGGCGCAAGTGAGCAGGCTGTGGAATCTGCAGGCCGTGACACAGCATTTGCTAATTCAAAAGTAAAACCTGAGTTTATAAAATGTTTATTAAAAAGGTCAACCATACGCCCCCTCTCTGAAACTAAGATGTTGTCAACATTAAGTGACTGAGGCAGATTGCAAGATGGTTTATTTTCCAGGTCTTTCACTATTTTCCAGAATCTTTTTGGATTAGAGCTGCAATGAGAAAACTGCTCTTTAAAATAATCAGATTTAGCTTTGCGAACAGCTTGCAAGGACTTATTTCTGATTTGCCTAAAAGCTAGGATATCCGCCTAGAGACCTAGAGAACCGTGCTTTGCGCCAGGCGGTATTTTTTTGCTGGAGGAGCAAAGTAAGCTCATGTTTAAACCAGGGGCTATGGCGACCCTTTATTCTAAGCCTTTTAACAGGGGCATGCTTATTCACAACAGCATTGAAGAGCTCACAAAACAGATTCCAGGCCTCATCTACAGTGGGGATCAGGCTGATTCTAGACCAGTTCAGAACTGCCAGGTCATGTAAAAAGGCCTGAGGGCTGAAATTTTTGAAAATGCGTTTTAAGATAATCTGAGCCGGCTGCTTGACAGAGCAGCCTTTTCGGATACATGCAATAAAACAGTGATCACTGATATCTGCACAGAACACTCCAGAATGGTATCTATAAGGGGAGTTTGTGAGGATGACATCGATCAGAGTTGCCTTGTCTGGGGTTTTGGCGTCATACCTGGTAGGAGAAGAAATAATCTGATGTAGATTTAGAGCATCAAATTGTTGGATAACTTTTTCAAGTGGTTTAATCATGTCCCAATTAAGATCTCCAAGGAGTACAAATTCAGCCCTAGTAAAAGGGGCCAGAGCACTGCTAAGGGCCATTAAAGTGCACGCCGGAGCTGATGGGGGGCGATAGCAGCCAGCCACTGTCAAGTTGAAATTGTTAGAAAACTCAATATTAAGAATGAGCAGATCAAATTGCTTTGGGATTGATTTGGCTAATGCAATTGAGCACTTGAGGTGTTCTCTGATGTAAATTGCCACACCTCCACCTTTGGAAGACCTATCCTGTCTAAACAGATTATAACCAGGTAGATATAACTCAGGATAGGAGGTGGACTTTTTCAACCAGGTCTCTGTGACTACCAAAACCTCAGGATTTGAGCTTTCAACCCAGACTTTCACATTTTTCATTTTCAATAAGAGGCTTCTTGCATTTATGTGTAGGAAACCCAGGCTCTTTCGAGCACAAAAATCATCAAAACATAAATCATTTAAGGCTGAATAAGAGGGAGAAAGACTGACATCTGCAACAGGGCCAGGATTAACATGCACATTACCCGATATCATAAGCAGTAAAATAACTAAAGCACGGCATAAAGATTTTAAAACACTACACGGTCGTTTCCTGACCACTGATTTTTGCACATCAGAAGGCAACTCAAAAGAGTCTGACAGTATTCTCATGGAATGACATGAGTACATCCACTGTGGGAAAGAGTACAAGAAGGAAAAAAGACATTGAGTAAATATAAGCGAGTCAGTGTCTCTATTTAGTGAAAGACTGTGATGCGCAGGAGCGGTAGGTGAGTTAAATGTTAAAAGATCACTCATCATGTTACGCGTATCATTGTGAGAGGTTGAAGTTGGTATAACACCAGAAGAGCACATAAGTAATAATCAAAATAGTGAAAAACACATTGAGCTTGCCGTAGCCATGATGACTTCAGACTGTAGATGGATGCTAATGTAGGCCTGGGCTGTAGCCAGTAGTAGCTATCCAGATGCTGGTGGAGGAGATCCAGGCTAGAGGTGGCTGCTGGTGTAGGCCCTGGCTGTAGCTAGTACAGAAGGCTCGGGTTGTAGCCAGTTGGCAGCTATCCGGATGCTGGGAGCCTGGGCCTGGCCTGCTGGTGGCTGGCTGCTGCTGGAGCCTGAGCCTGGCCTGCTGGTGGCTGGCTGCTGCTGGAGCCTGGATCTGGCCCGATGGTGGTTGGCTGCTGCTGGAGCCTGAGCCTGGCTCGATGGTGGCTGGCCACTGCTGGAGCCTGAGCCTGGTTTGCTGGTGGCTGGCTGCTGTTGGAGCCTAGGCCTGGCCTGCTGGTAGATTGCTGTTGCTGGAGCCTGGGACTGGTCTGGCAGTAGTTTAGATGTTGCAGGAGCCTGGTGGTATATAGCTGGTACTGCTGGGCCTAAGGCCAGCTAGGTCACTTTGGCCTTTTAGATCAGGGTTCCCAAACTCGGTCCTGGGGACCCACTTTTTTGTGTCAACCACAGCTCCAATCTTAGAATGCTAATGATTGCTCATTGCTCTTGATTGCACTATTCTTGTTCACGCTGATTATTTATCCTTTTAAACCACATGTCAAAAATGGCCATGATGAAAATCATTTCATAGTGTGCTAAATTGGAAAATTCTCTGGAAATTTGCAACTGATGACATGAATCTATAAATGGGCTTCTAGTAGATAAAATTGGGACCCAAGGTCATTAAATTAAGGCAATTAAAAAGACAAAGCAAAACGATTTTAATGTTGGTTTCAGGAAAAGAACCTGAGCACCTGAATAATCACCAGATTACTGACTGATTGCAGTCTTGAATCACATAAAACATACACCTTTGATTGTCGTGTTTAACAAAAATATGAATTTTCATGAATGCGTAGCCATTTCTGTCATGTTGCTAATTAGAACATGATCACTGGGATCAGAGAAAACCGAAACAAAATTTGGGAACCACTGTTTTAGATGATCACTCTCAGAAGGTGCATAAAATAAACATATTAAAGTGTAATAAAAATTTAGTGAAAAAAAAACAAAAAACAAGGAATTAGAAGATTTTGATTGAATTACAGAGAGATGTTCACAAAGTAGCAAACACAGCGGCCATCTTCGAAGTGGGCGGAGAGAAAAAGCCATATGATAGAAGAGGTTCGTCACCAGAAACCTATACTTTTTTTAGTCCATAGGTCAAAGGTCAAGGTCAAAGTGAGGCTCACCCAAAACGTAAAAAAACACATTTTGGTTCATAACTTTCCTATGTAATGTTGGGAGGAAAAAAGCCACTAGATGGCAGTATTGACTTTTTTTTTGTTAAGCCCAGTCTGGAGCTAGGTTTTGGGGCATGTCCTGGGCATGCCTCAGAGGGGAGGTGGGAGGGGGCTGGAAAAGAGTATATAAGGAGAAAAATTGAGAGAGTGAAAAGTAGTAGGAGAAATTGCAAGGAGAAATTGTGGAAGGATACATTTGACCAGACCTGTCACTCCTTTTCAAGACCTGTGAAGCTTTTTGTGGATTTTTGCCTGTGTTGGAGCATTTTCCTGTCCCAGGACATTGCAACATAGCAGCCCCATCTCAATTACCAAGGGACTGTAAATATCTCATTTTTTTTTTATTTTATTAAAAAGCTTTGCGCCGTTTCCTTGGAATGATCGGGTACTACCGCAAGTTCTGCAAGAACTTTGCTGAGATTGCTCTCAGTCTCACCAACCAACTGAAGAAAGGCGTAAAGTTCACTTGGTATGAAGCATGCCAAAGAGCCTTCGATCGCCTGAAGTCTCTGCTGTGTCACTTCCCCGTGCTCAAATCTCCTGACTTCAACAAACCGTTCTCCATGGCGGTCGATGCTAGCGACCAAGCTTGTGGATCTGTGCTCCTACAGAGAAGTGACTCTGATGACATTGAGCTTCCCGTGGCATACTTCTCCAGGAAGTTCAATCGCCACCAAAAGAACTATTCCACAATTGAGAAGGAGCTGTTGGCTCTGGTTCTATCCTCACAACACTTTGAGGTTTATGTTTGTACAGGGCAAAAGCTAATGATTGTATATACCGACCACAATCCGTTAATGTTTTTGAGTAAGATGAAAAACAAGAATCGGAGATTGTTGAATTGGAGTTTGATTTTACAGGAGTTTGACTTGGAAATTAAGCATGTAAAGGGTACTGACAATGTAATTGCGGATTGCTTATCCCGTGTTTGAGTATGTATATAAATACAAGTGTCTACTTAACCATTTTTGTACTGAAAAGAAAAATTTTGCCTTTATGAGTCAAAATTTTTCCCTCTTGGAATGGAGGTGTAATGTGGGGAAAAAAAGGCACTAGATGGCAGTATTGACATTTTTTTTGTTAAGCCCAGTCTGGAGCTAGGTTTTGGGGCATGTCCTGGGCATGCCTCAGAGGGGAATGTCCCAGAGAATTGGAGAAAAGTCTGGAAGGTGGGAGGGGGTTGGAAAAGAGTATATAAGGAGAAAAATTGAGAGAGTGAAAAGTAGTAGGAGAAATTGCAAGGAGAAATTGTGGAAGGATACATTTGACCAGACCTGTCACTCCTTTTCAAGACCTATGAAGCTTTTTGTGGATTTTTGCCTGTGTTGGAGCATTTTCCTGTCCCAGGACATTGCAACATAGAAGCCCCATCTCAATTACCGAGGGACTGTAAATATCTCATTTTTTTTTAAATTCAATCTTGGTCAGTAGAGTAGATTGTAGATTAGTTCAAAGTGTTTGTTTAATTAAATCTGTTAAAGTTTTAAAATTTTGTCTGTCATCCCTTGCTGTCCGCTACGCCATAACAAATTGGGGCCATAACACCTACTATTACAGCTGTGGACTTGAAACCAACTCCATTCTGTTCTTTCTGTTTCAGAGATCTGTGCGCGATTTCGGCAAGTCGTCATTCGATGAATGACCTTTCATTTTCCTGTTGGAAGGTCCAATGATGCCCAAGGGTCAGCTTCCGGACAGATGGCATGACATTTTCTCCTTGGATATCCTGGTACTTGACTGAATCCATCTTGCCCTCCACACTTTGCAGGTTTCCAGTGCCAGAGGAAGCAAAGCAGCTGCAGAGCATCAAACAGCCCCCACAATTCTCCGTAGGCAGGGTGTACTTTTCAGCATATGCTTCTTTATTCCCCCTGCAGACATACCACTGATTCATAAGCCCGAAAAGTTCCAGTTTTGTTTCATCACTCCACAGAACAGTATCCTAAAACTTCTGTGGCTTATTTATATGGTTTTGAGCATTCTGGAGCTTGTGCTTTTGGATCAGTTGTGGTGTGTGTCTTGGAGACCTTCAACGTTTAGTATGCGCCCTACTGTATGACCTGAAATCTCAGTGCCTCCTGCCTCCAAGCCTTGCTGCGGGTCTCCTTTAGTCACCCGAGGGGTCTTGACCACTGGTCTCATCAGGAATCTGGTGGCAGCCATTCATAGCTTCCTCTTTCTGCCACATCCTGGTACTGTAGCCACTCTTCCTTTAACTCTGAACTTGCAAACTATGCGTCCAACTTTATCTCTACGAACATTCAGTGCCTGTGCTTCCTTTTTGTATCCTTCTCCTTGTTTGTGCCAGGCAATGATCTACTCTATTTGCTTTTTGGGCAATTCTCTTGATAGCCATCTTTTTGATATGCAATCAAATGTCAATGTCAACAAACCCCTAGCGAGTGCAAGTATTTGATGTGTTCTATCTCAAGCAAACCTGATGCAACTAATTAAGCTCTTGATTACCTGCATTAGGTGAGCTTGAGACAATACCTGACTTGTAAGTATGCTCTTATGGCGGATTCTATTCAGGGGGTTGAATAATTTTGAGACTGCAGTAGTCATTAAGAGTGGCATTTTGAGTTAAATTTGGAGAAACCACTTGTAATATTAGCTGTGTTGAGCTATTTAAAATGTTCTTGTTTAACCTGTTCATCGCAAACAGCTGAAAATTTGTAAATTTTGCCAATAAATCCAATTGGCAATGGGGGTTGAGTAATTTTGATTGCAACCATACCTACCAACTTTCATCTATTTCCAGTGTTTATTTCAAAAGTTATCAGACGGGCTGACAAGAAGACACTCAGTATGATACTCAGTATGAAATGTAATATTGATTTTGGGATGTTTCTAGTTGAAAAAACCTCAAATTTAAATGCCTACTCACACACACACACACACACATATGCACACACACACACACACACACACACACACCTTAAAAGAAAACGAGCCTTCACTTCGCGGCTGGTAATAAAAACAGAATATTCTTTGAATCAAATTGAAATTATCATCAAGATTCATCATTGGTCCTCTGGTAAAATAATAGTATCTGGTTGCAATGCGGGCAGCACAGAGAGACAGAAACAGGAAGAGGTAGGAGCTTGTTGAAAGCAGTGGCCAGACAGGACATACAGATGATCAGGTGAAAAATTTAGTGGAGCATGTGTTGTGGTTTCCCGACCAAAACCCAAAACCAGTGAAGTTGGCACGTTGTGTAAATCGTAAATAAAAACAGAATACAATGATTTGCAAATCCTTTTCAACCTATATTCAATTGAATACACTGCAAAGACAAGTTACTTAATGTTCGAACAGGTAAACTTTGTAATTTTTTTGCAAATATTAGCTCATTTGGAATTTGATGCCTGCAACATGTTTCAAAAAAAGCTGGCACAAGTGGCAAAAAAGACTGAGAGAGTTGAGGAATGCTCATCAAACACTTATTTGGAACATCCCACAGGTGAACGGGCTAATTGGGAACAGGTGGGTGCCATGATTGGGTATAAAAGCAGCTTCCTGAAAATGCTCAGTCATTCACAAACAAGGATGGGGCGAGGGTCACCACTTAGTGAACAAACGCGTGAGCTGATTGTCGAACAGTTTAAAAAAACAACATTCCTCCTCAACGAGCTATTGCAAGAAATTTAGGGATTATCTCATTTTATTTTATTAAAAAAGCTTTGCGGTCCGTTTCCTTGGAATGATCGGGTACTAAAAGGTTCAGAACTTTGAGATTGCTCTCAGTCTCACCAACCAACTGAAGAAAGGCGTGGAGAAAAAGAGCCTTCGACACTGAAGTCTCTGCTGTGTCCCCGTGCTCAAATCTCCTGACTTCAACAAACCGTTCTCCATGGCGGTCGATGCTAGCGACAAGGCTCCTACAGAAAACCAACATTGAATGCCCGTGACCTTCAATCCCACAAAAGAACTATTCCACAATTGAGAAGGGCTGTTGGCTGCATCCTCAAACACTTTGACATTTAGTTTGTAAGGGACATCACCACAATCCGGGCTAAGATGAAAAACTTCGGAAAACTACTGAATTGGAGTTTGATTTTTACAGGAGTTTGACTTGGAAATTAAGCATGTAAAGGGTACTGACAATGTAATGCAATTGCTTATCCCGTGTTTGAGTTAAAAAATACAAGTGTCTACAATTTTTTAGCAAAAGAAAAATTTTGCCATTTATGAACAAAATTTTTCCCTCTTGAATGGAGGTGTAATGTGGAGAAAAAAGGCACTAGATGGCAGTATTGACATTTTTTTTGTTAAGCCAAGTTAGGTTTTGGGGCATGTCCTCATCTAAGATGGACTGATGGGAAAGTGGAAAAGAGTGTTGAGAGAGTGAAAAGTAGTAGGAGAAATTGCAAGGAGAAATTGACGAAGGATACATTTGACCAGACCTTTCAAATTGTTTTTTGGATTTTTGCCTGTGTTGGAAGGACATTGCAACATAGAAGCCCCATCTCAATTACCGAGGGACTGTAAATATCTCATTTTTTTTAAATTCAATCTTGGTCAGTAAGAGGAAAAAGTGTTTGTTTAATTAAATCTGAACCATCCTGTCATCCCTGTGTATAGGCATAAAAATTGTTCAAAAGCCAGCATCCATTCTGTTCTTTCTGTTTCAGGATCTGGGGGGTATCATTCGATGAATGCCTTTCATTTTCCTGTTGGGTCATGATGCAACTTACACATATGTGAAGGCACCATTAATGCTCCAAGGTCCACATACAGGTTTTGGAGCAACATATGCTGCCATCAAACAACGTCTTTTTTCAGCATATGCTTCTTTTCATTCCCCCCTGCAGACATACCACCACTGATTCATGGAGCCCGAAAAGTTCCAGTTTTGTTTCATCACTCCACAGAACAGTATCCTCCTGTGGCTTAATATGGTTTTGAGCATTCTGGGCTTGTGCTTTTGGATCACTGGCCTGCCTGTAGTCCAAACCTGTCTCCCCTTGAAAATGTGGGTCTTGACCACTGGTCTCATCAGGAATCTGGTGGCAAACATCCTGGTACTGTAGCCACCCCTTTAACTCTGAACTGTTGAACAACGAACATTCAGTGCCTGTGCTTCCTTTTTGTATCCTTCTCCTTGTTTGTGCCAGGCAATGATCTATCTATTTGCTTTTTGGGCAATTCTCTTGATAGCCATCTTTTGATATGCAATCAAATGTCAAAGAGTTCCAACAAAAGCCTTCAAAAGTATTTGATGTGTTCTATCTCAAGCCCTGATGCAACTAATTCCCATTACCTGCATTAGGTGAGTGTCGACTTGTAAATGCTCTTAGGATTCTATTCAGGGGGTGAATAATTTTGAACACAGTGGCATTTTGAAAATTTGGAGAAACCCTTGTAATATTAGCTGTGTTGAGCTATTTTGTTCTTGTTTAATGTTCATGCTGAAAATTTAAATTTTAGTAAATTAATGATTTTGATTGCAAAAAAAACTTTCAAAGTGTTTATTTCAGTTTGAACAAGAAACATCTATGATCTTTGAAATGTAATATTGTTTTGGGATGTTTCTATTGAAAAAACCTCAAATTTAAATGCCTACTTGACACACACACACACACACACACACACACACCTTGAAAAGGATTTGCAAATCATTGTATTCTTTGTTTTTATCATCAAGATTTCATTGGTCCTCTGGTAAAATAATAGTATCTGGTTGCAATGCGGGCACTGGTTTTGGGTTTTGATAGATGTTTACATATTTTGGTTTCCCGACCAAAAGAGATGTTTACATATTTTTGAGGTCGCCTTGTTCGTGAATAATTGGAAAGAGAGACAGAATCCTTAGAAGCCATCTTTATTCCCAGCCTTGAATCGTGCAATAATCCAAACCTGGTGAGCAGTCCCTGGCCCGGAAGTGCTAGCTCGGCATTCTTTACAGAGTAATATTTATGGGAAAAACTCAACCAACTTTGCTCCAATCAAAATACATGGGTTGTAACCATCTCATCTCTAACAAACTTTGCTCCAATCACATTTCATGGGTTGTAACCATCTTATCTTTAACATTTTTTTACTCTCCAACTTTGTTTTGTTAAACCATGGTGGAATACAGAAGTATAGGGTTTTTTTTTTTTTTTTTAAAAAAGGAATATATACTAAAATGGACTGGAAAATTACAGTCAAAGAGTGGAAAAACACAGCCAAAGGAATAGGATACAAGTAGATACATAAATGATTCAATTGATTATGTTTTTTTTCAGTAACAACTAATGATTTTACTGAACAAACATTGATCAAAGCTTCAGAAATCAAATGCATCGCCTGATGATGTTTTCAAATCAACTAAACAGAAGCCTGCTTACTAATCAAAGCTACAGAAGCCTGCTGCTTATGTGTGTGAGCTGCTTGTGCATGTGTGAATTGAATTGCTTGTATGTGTGTGTGACTCTGTGTGTGTGTGTGTGTGTGTGTGTTTGTGTGTGTGCATTTGTCTGTGTGCGCTGCTCATCCCCTCCCTATGCGTATGTGAACTACTTGTATGTGTGTTTGTGTTATGTGTGTGTGTGTGTTTGAACTGCTTGTATGTATGTGTGTCGGTGTGCGTGTGTGTGCATGTGTACGTGTGCTCCCTGTGTATGTGTGAACTACATGTGTCTGTGTGTGAACTGCTTGTATGTGTGTGTGTGTTGTGTTATGTGTGTGTGTGTGTGTTACTGCTGCATGTGTGTGTGTTACTGCTGCTAACATAATATGGTTATTGATTATGATTATTGATTATGGTTATTCAACATGGCAATTGATCTACTGATGAACATGATGAGAAATATTGAAATATAATCTACAACGCATGTAGCCGCCATTAAGTGTAAGTATCCAGCTAAATAGGTGGCACAGTTAGGCATTACGTGTCACTGCATCTTCACAGTATAAATGACTGCTGTTCCATAAGCAGCAATTATCTGATCTTGACAGTAAACAGTAAGCAACTGATCAAAACAAAAAAGAAGTGGAGGGCCAGCCACTATCTTGGAGAGATCATAAACTATTTCTTTTAGGACGTGTTTCTACAGGCAGCTGTTTTTGCAATGGCAGCATTCATTTTCGATACAAATTCTATGAAGTTCAGAACTGACAGCACTCAACACCTTCAGCGCAAAAAACGACCAAAACATACAGCTATTTTTCCACTGCACCCATGACACTCTCAGCTCAAAATAGTACATCGTTTGGAATACCTTCAGGCTCATCAATGTCACTTCTCTTTCACCGACCAATCAAAATCAAGATGAGGGATGGACTTGCAATATCAACAGCAATGGCAGGGGAGAAACTGATCCTGGCTATTTAAGTCTTGTTTCTAAAAAGTTAGCTTCAGTTTAGATTTGCAAAGAAGTTGGCAAGCAAGCTAACATTAATGTGGACTATTACTGCAGAGGTAAACAGCTGTAGCCAAAGTTAGCTTATGTGGGTTTTTTCACCTTTTGTCGAGTCTGATTTGACGTGTTCAAGGGAGAGAGACTAGAAATAAAAGAATTGTAGACTAAATGTCGAAAATAGTGGTTTATAGCAGACAAAGAGTAAAAAATTACAAACTGTAACAGAGGGATGTTCTTGGCCACAGTTTGAGAGCGCTCTCTGCCGGCATTGCCCGGCATCAGTTCTTATAATCCACAGTCCTTTAGCTGTACATCAATTGACTGTAGATCTGTCTGTAACCGCAGTCTAATCAGCTCCTGCCTTTCTACATAGTATTGTCCAGTCTACTTTAGACAGGTTACAGAAAGGCGGTTACGGGATACCTGATGCCACTTTGGACTGCTCCTTGGGCGTTTTCTTTTGGCAGGGCTCCAGCATTTCTGTGCCACTCTGTACCTTGCCCCTCCTGTACAGCTTCTCTCATCCACTCTCACACATTCTGGGTAAATAGGTTTATAAGCTTTGGGGTATTGACATAAAAGATGTTTTAAGCAGTATAAGATAATGATGATAATACAAAAGATGTTTTGATAATAATTCAGATGATAATAAGATGATAAGAATACAAAAGATGTTTTGTATTATTCCACAACTCCCTCCTTTGTCCCCATTTTATGGGGGCAACACTAAGTGCTGAAGCGATTACATTCTCACCCTTTTGTGCTGTGAGCACCTACATTACATATTGCTATCAATGGGGTGATTGCATTAGCATCCTAGCGCAGCGAAGCAAAACCTGACCTCTGGGCTCTACTTGACCGCTGGGACCCCTCCTTGGGTGCCCCCCTTCACCCCTTGACAACTCAGGGATCCACATGACCATGCCTTGGCCTTGACGCCAGTGGAGGTCGGCTTGGCTAGTTGCCGGCCCAGTGTCCGCTCCAAGCGAAATCCTTCGGTCCTACAGCAAATCTGCATATTCCGGCATTTTAATTTTACTTCATATGTGCAAGTGCACTCATCAGCCACTATCACGGAATATGGATCTAGCACATGAGCACATGAGCACACTGTAACATTATGAATTTACTGAGCCAATACCCTTCAATCACTCAAATCTCATTCACACTCCTCCTCAGAAAACCCCAGAATCTCCCGGCAGTAGGCTCGCTGAAATTCAGGATCAGTCAGGAGTTGTTTTCTGAGGTTAGGCAGGTCTGGGCGATACTTCTCCGCCCACTTCCAGCAAGCCCAACCTGCTCCTTCGCCTTGTCCATGTTTGCAGTAGGGGTTTCCAATGGGGCAGTTGGGCGTGTAGGGTTCTGGAGGACACACCCACTCGTCACTTCCTGTCACATCTCCGGTCACCTGTTGGTACAGTAACATAGTCGCCTCGTCGGGCGAGGTTAGGGCAAGTCCCCCGGCCTCCAGGCCTATGGGGTCATCTCGGTACTCCTCTAACTCAATATCTTCCTCAGTGTCATAGGCTGGGTCTAAACAGCCCTCTTCTAATTGAACGGCTTGGTATTTGGGTGGATCCTCTCTAGTTAAGGCCTTTTCAATTGTTTTGGTCACCAAAGTACGTATGCAGGGTATACAACAACGTCCGCAAATTATAAAAAGGGACCCCGCTACTGTGATTCCTATGAGCAACTGCCCAATGAGTGCTCCCCATCTACCGAAGGTCTCATTTAGCCAGGAGCTAACAGGGTTACTTACTCCTGACTGCGCCTTCATTTCATTTGCCAGTGCTTTCAGTTTTTTCAGACTCTTAGTGAGTTTCCCATCAGGGGCTGTGTTGTTCGCTATCTCTGTGCAGCATGTATCTTTGAACATTGAACATACCCCTCCTTTCTCTGCTAAGAGCATGTCTAATGCTATCGGGTTCTGGTATGTCATTAATGAGGTTTGAGACAGCTGTTCGTGTATCGCTTCCATCGCATCTCTAGTCTCATTTCCCAGCCGCTGCACATTATAATGTATCAGATTTATTCGATTTACATTTTTATTTACGGTTACAGGAAAAATGGCCGAAAATATGGGAAGCTTTCAAACCCAGCCGCTATTTCATCTGCAAGCTTAAATTCATCGGGTATATTTCTGGCCTGCCCTATGGGATCCGCCCACATGCCATGCTCATTAATTGTCCAATCAAAAGACCCAAATGATCTTTTGTGGCGTTCTAATGTGTCTATTAATTGTTCTGGGGATATATTATTCAGTAGTTCTTCCACATTGGTTACAATCATTACTGGTGCATTCAGGGCCACAAGGGCGCACTTACCTCTCCAGTTATGAGGGAGCCAATTCAGCAGTCTCCTACCTCCGCAGTACCACCAGACATCCGCTCTGGCTACGATGAGGCTGCTTGCAGTTTCATTTCCCGTCAGGTCCAAGGTTTCCTCACAGCTCGTCAGTGTGCCTAGATTAAGCGACTGGGGACCGGTATTGTTATTATTCTTAATGCAGGTCACATTTCTAACTTTCCCTTTTTGAAACACTGGGGGCGTCACATTCTCTGGGGCCATAGGGTGTACTGTTTCCCATTTTTTGCACTCCGTTGATGGGTTTTCGGAAAACATTAACCAAATTAAGCAGTTTATATCTTTTCCTGGGTTTTTCATGGTGCGGTCATATAGGTCAAATGCGGATGGGGATATTAATAAGGTGGGTCTGGCCCCTTAGCATATTATACAGTTGGAACCATTCACCTGTTTCGCGTATTCTACCATTCTGTTTATCCATGCATTTTTTCTCGGAATCCAGTTTCTATTGCCAATTTTGTTTGGAAAGTTATTTTTGCCGAATCAAATTTCCATACTACCTCCGTGGCAGACGTAGGTTCAGGTTCTTTCTTGGGAGAGGGCGTGCTCGTGGGGGTCGTATTTTTCTTCGGTTTGGGAGGTAGTAAGTCAATTCCAACTATTTCCATTGGATCTGTGCCGGTTACATCCACCCCCATTATAATGTAAAAGGTTGGTTTGCTCCTTGGGATTCCCTTTCCTCCCGTGGGACACTTTTTGGGATCATATCCCTGCATGGGCTACGGATTTTTCAACCCCCTCTTGGTATTAATGATTATGGGATTTTGTTTGCCGTTATCCCCGTTTGGCACTAGTTGTCCCCTCATCATAGTTACTTTCCCTTGCACGTCCCCCCACTTATTACTCTTGGCTGTACCCGACCCCTGCCTGGGGTTGGTACTCCTATATTCGTCAGACCAGGATCGGCACCACGGGTTATTTGTGGGAAAACCCCAAATGAACTGGCAACCGTACACATCATACCCCCTCCATTTGGAGGAGTCAGTACCACAGTCGATTACGTTACATAAATCAAATTGAAATGTGTTCTCACTGTCCGGGTCCACCTTTAAAATGACCTTGGCTCCGCAGGGGTCTGAGTTCACTTTAACTGCGTCTGTTACCAGTATCAAGGCCAAGGTTACTATAGTACTTGCTATTTTCACATTACTTTTGGGACGTGCATTGAAGTTAGTCTTGTCCGTGTTTTCCGGTAATGTATGTGTTCGGACCCAACGATGTATATACTGCAAAACCAGGCTGGAGAATGCTCCTCCTGCTATTAGTCCTCCTACTACTGCCGCTACCATCAACATGTCTTCCGTGAATTCTTGGTGTGGTGTAGGTGTGGTGTGGGTGTCTTTCTGAGTGCGTTCAGCATATAGCAAAGCGCCTACAAGAAGTAAAGCAAATCCTACTAGGAGAGCTAATCCCTCCTTCCCTATTCCTAGCCACATTTCATTACGTTTCCTCACCCTCCTTCGATTCTCCATCTCCATCTTCCTCGTTGATGTCCTGCAATGATAACAGGTTAGTTCTTACCTGCTCCAGTGACCGCCCTGGCGGTCTTGCTTTTGCACAGTGTACAAAATGATGCCAGGTCTTATCTCCCTCCTTTTCGACCCGCACTGCGCGGTCGGAAACCTCAGTGATCTTGAACAGTCCTGTCCAGATCAGTTCGTCCCAGCGTGGATGGCCTGGTGCCTTTAACCAGACCCAGTCGCCAGTGGTCACCCCTGGGGCCGGGGTGCCGTTGTCCTCGTCTCCTGTGGAATTTACTGCTTGCACCTGGCGAGAGAGAAGCTTAGTCATGGTGCCCAAAACCCACATATAATCTGACAGATCTGTTTGCAGCAAGGCTGCGGTGGGGACCACATTAGGGTCTAGTGAGTAATTCATGTGGTGAAAGAAACGTGTCCTTCGCTGGTCGCTGGCGCATAGAGTATAGTGCCAGTGGGAGGGCCTCAACCCAGGTCAAATTAGTGGAGTACATGGCTTTTGCCAGTTTTGCTGTCAGGGTTCCATTAGTTCTCTCCACTAAACCTGCTGATTGCGAATGATATGCACAATGCTTTTTCAGTCCTATTCCTAATTTTGCTCCCATGTGGGTCAACACTTCATTCCTAAATTCTGACCCATTGTCACTAAACAATGTCTTTGGAATTCCCCACCTAGGAATAATATCTCTACTCAGGATTTTTGCTACTGCGATTGCATCTATAGCTTCTCCGATTTAGAAAAAGGTCATATCAATACTAACGCATACCTCTTCCCCTCACACGGTGTTACATGTACGTGTGGAATGGCCCAGGGGGTGTAGGGATTGCCCCCTTCTGCACTACTACCCATCTTTGTCATGTTGCACATTTCTTAGAAAAATTTTTTTTAGTAAATAAGTGATAGTAACTTTGCTCTGTTGCTCTATTAACCCCTTGGTCCCTCCTCTTGGTACATGGCACTGCCCATGCACCAAATCTGCAGCAATATGGAAGAGGGATTTTGGCAATATAAGTTTACCATTGGGTCCTACCCACCCGTCATCAGTGTGTTGTGTTCCATGTGATGTCCATTGACGTTTTTCTTGTGGGGGAGCAGCATCATGCTCTGCTCACAGCAGGTCACATGAAATTGAGTCCTCAGATTGGTTTAATAGCCCCACAAGAGTGTGTTTGGCTGCTGCCCTTGCTCCTCTGTCTGCAAAGGCGTCAGCCAAACTGATTGGGTCAACATGTTTGGTTTGCAGAGGGTTACAATCAACACAGTTTCATGAGTACAGAAAGCATATCCAACACATGGGTTGCCTTTATCGACTCTTGACGCCAAACCATCAACAAAGTATTCAATCTCAGGATTTGATAGAGGGGTGTCCTTGAGTCCAGGACATGCAGTATTATTAGATAGGACTTCTTTGAAACAATGGGAACAAAATGTTTTTTTTTTTTTTTTTTAAAAGAAACATGATCAATAGTTTATTGCAATATAATTCTGCAGAATGAGAGAGCAAACAGGGACTCTGTGTCCACAGCAGTCAGAGGTTGGTCTCTGCTGAATAATTTTCACAAGCAATTCTTATACCCTTCTAGCCAGGCATCCCTCAAGCAATCAATCACAAAATTACACAAATATTTTATTCTTTGAAGATTTCTGCTCTAGGGATGCGCTTGGAGGAGTCACATCTTGTGCTTAGGGGCTCAGTTTCAAGGCCTGGTACAGATAGAAACAATTCTGTTATCTTGCTAAGTTGGGACATTTCCCAGACATGAGTCCATAACTCCTATCCAGGTGCGTGTACCCCTCCTATCAGTACTTTCCCACAGACAGTTTTCTCAGAGCCTGAAGCGGAGAACAAAATAAGCATTGACATTTCTAACAAGTATATATTATTTTGTTTTTAAGCAGCAAAACTATAATGTAATAAAATCTAAGTGCACTTAACACTATTTAGAGGAATTATAACAGTAACAACAAAAATTCCTTCAGCAACATTAGTCAAGTCAGGTCTATTTATAGAGAACATTTAAAACAACAAAGTTGAATCAAAGTAGTGTACAATGATAATTGGCAGACAATAAAATGGGGAAACTAAATCATCTATAAAAATCAATAAATCTGTAAAACAAAATCAAGCAAAAGAGTCGATGGAATTCACTTAGATCCTTTTTTTACCTGCCGAATAAATCCCAATTCAAGAACTTTGTCTTGTGTATTTTCGCTTGGTCCAAATGTGTTTTACAAAATCATCAATTTCATTGGAATTGTTTGCAATACACTGCCTTGTCGATCACAGTGCGTGTGCCACCTTGATAAATTAATATTTTTTAAAAATTCATAATTACTAAATTTGCCCATCCTTGCTACTGAGCTCCTGTCAATTTTGCATTAATATATTTTTTTTTTGCAGTATATTCATGAATTGGTATTTCTCTGTATTCTGGGTCAAAAATGGTGCAGTAACAATAATATCTTTTCAAAGTGTTTTTTCCCATTAATTATGTTTGAGCAATCCACCTCAGTCTAGGGTTCCGCTAAAAGCATGGAGGAGATGCACAGTCAGGGCTTGTTAGCCCCAGCCATAGAGTCAATTCCCCATATCCTCAGCAGAACCGGGTGGAGTTGCTTTAGATTGAGTTACAATATGCAATTTCTTTTTTTTTTATTCACAAAAAAAATGGGTTTGTATTGAACATGTAACTGTAATAGTTTTTCTGTTGGGCTCCCAGCACATAAATTTCTGTTGGGCTCCCAGCACATAAAGGTCAAATCAGTCAGTACCTTTTATTTGACTGTCCACTTAATCAAAAATAAATTTAGAAACGGGAAGCTAAGCAATATGTGATCACATTACGAGTGGACTTTTTCAATTATATGGTGGTCCACCTTTTGAATTTAGTCTTGTGTTAATACTCCGAATTGGATTTCCCCAAATCTATTGTAGAAGGTAAACTTAGGCTGAAAACCCCCAGTTAAATTCCCAGCTGGCCAGCTCATCACTTTCAAACAAGGTTAATTTTCATCTCTTCTTTTCAGCAGTGCGCACTCTGTGAAAAAGTTTCAATAGAATGAGTTTAGATGCATACAACAATGAACAAAAACTTCATCAACATAATTTTAATAATAATTTTAATCCACCAGCGTGGATTTACAACAAAATGTACATTTTCTAAGAACACATTCCAGAGACAAGGCCCTTTAGTTTGGGTATTTTAAGGTGTATGATCTTATATTTCTCTCTTTTTTTTTTTTTTTTCTCTCCTTATGTCATACCCTCGTGTGTATTTATCCCCGGCGGTTTGAGTCCGTTAATAGGAGTACTAAACTGGTTAAATCCACTGGCTGACGTCCGTCCAATAGACTCAATTCAGCCCGTTTATTCCTACCTCGAATTCAACAGCACCCACACGTGTAAATTAAAATACCCTGTGCATATTTATCCACGGCAGTTTGAAGCTAGTTCAACAGTGCCCGCACTTTTTTATCTTCTCTCACCCGGGACTTTCTTTATTGACTAGTCGTTTTAGGACGTTGAGTTCTGGAATGTACACTTTCACAATACTCTTTGTCTGCTACTCAAATCATACAAAAGTGTAATAATATAATTTTGTACCTTTCCGTCAAACGTCAGACACTTCGTAATCTATCCTACGCAGATCTTATTTAAAAAGGTTCTGCTTACCTCTCTCTTATGACCAGTCATGAAGTGTCTGGCGATTGTCGTGAAGGTTGGAATGTAGTTTCAGAAGCCTTCTAGGTGCGTTCCCCGTCTCCCCTTCCACGTCGGGGTCACCAAATCTGTGGGTTTTTTCACCTTTTGTCAAGTCTGCTTTGACGTGTTCAAGGAGAGAGACTAGAAATAAAAGAATTGTAGACCAAATATCGAAAATAGTTGTTTATAGCAGACAAAGATTAAAAAATTACAAACTGAAACAGAGGGATGTTCTTGGCCACAGTTTGGAGAGCGCTCTGCCCGGGCATTGCCTTTGTCCTTTAGCTGTACATCAATTGGCTGTAGATCTGTCTGTAACTGCAGTCTAATCAGCTCCCGCCTTTCTACATAGTACTGTGCAGTCTACTTTAGACAGGTCACAGAAAGGCAGTTACGGGATACCCGATGCCACTTTGGACTGCTCCTTGGGCGTTTTCTTTTGGCAGGGCTCCAGCATTTCTGTGCCCCTCTGTACCTTGCCCCTCCTGTACAGCTTCTCTCATCCACTCTCACACATTCCAGGTAAATAGGTTTATAAGCTTTGGGGTATTGACATAAAAGATGTTTTAAGCAGTATAAGATAATAATGATAATACAAAAGATGTTTTGATAATAATTCAGATGATAATAAGATGATAAGAATACAAAAGATGTTTTGTATTATTCCACACTTATCAGGAAGGTTTCCATTAATTTGACTGATTTGCAAACAGACATTCATTCGCTCACTTGCAAAGACTAATTGCAATTTTTCCTTTGCTTTAGCTAACCTCTCTAAAGTAACGTACACAACAGACAGTCTTTTCCGTTGTCTTGCAAACAGTGAATTTGTTTACTTTTATGCAAGGGTAATCTTCCTGCCAGAATGAAGACTCAGGAATACAATGTCCTAATGTTTAATTAAACCAATTTAAATTTTAAAAATTAGTGAAAATTTAACTTGGTAATTCAGGCAGATCGAATATACTTCAATCAGTATATTTGATGTTGTTACTAAAGGCTTGCTTTACAAATCACTTGCATATTTCCCCTTGTTGTCTCATTATTGTGTCTCCAGCACAGAACATTTTGAAGCTACAGGTAATTCAATATTTATCTTGAGATCTCACAAAATTTAGATGAGTTTTTTGAGTTGGTGTCACCTTGACAATGGGCAATCTGCATGAAATATCCTTTTACATGAGCAAACAGCTTTTGGTCTCTAATTCCATAGATTAGTGGTGATAAGACCCTGCGGATAATATTAGAAATAACAAAAGTCGAGAATAATATTGTCGTACTCTGCTTAGGAAACAACGACACGAAAAATGCATTGCACAACGGGGAAATGTAACCGAGCATACACAGCATCACCTGTACAGCATGCAGCAGGATTGTGTTCCGAGCCTTTTTAGCTGAAACAGGATCTACCCTACTGCCTTTCACTGCAAACATGACCCCTGAATAAGTGTAGACCAAAGTTAACCACACAAAGGAAAGGTAAATAATAGGTACTACCGTAATTCTAACCTTATGGTAGGGTGTATTGAATACATTACGGGGAAAACATAAAAGGGAAGTTGAGAAGAAACTTATCGGTTGCATTGCGAGCGTAATTATGAGGTCTATCCAACCGGGAGTGGCCGCCACACCCCAGGTAATGGCAAGAACAGCGTAGGTTCTCCGTGCTGTGCAGACCTGTGCATGGCGCAGAGGGACACAGATGGCAATGTAGCGCTCGATGGACATGCCAGCCAGGTTCAGGGGGGTGTTATTTTGGCTTGTGTAAGTAATTATAAGCACAACACAACAGACTGGCATTTTGAAAAATGGCGAAATATAGGTGGCAACGTGTAAGGCCACCGATATTGACAGAAAGATTATGTCATTTATCACCAAGTTAATGTACAGTATATACCTTGCCTCAGTGCAGAATACCTGGTTACTTAATAGAATGAACACAAATGTCCCATTGATATAATTGAAGATAATGGCCAGGAAAACCAGAATGAAGTTCTTTGTGAAGGCATCTTGATACGCATCCAAACGGTCCCACGTTGAGTTCATATTCAGTGCTTGTCTCTGAAAAAGCACTTGTTCCTCTCATAGACTGCATAAAAAGGTTAACGCAGCACCCAGGTCTGAAAAGTAAAGCCAATGTGAAAATCTCTTAAAATTGCATTCTATTTAATGGCCAGCAGATGGTGATGTCAGTGGTTGCAGAAACAAGTTCAATGCTTTACAAGTCTGAGAAAATGACCTTACATTTCCCACCCGATTTATTATTTCAATAATGATTTTTCACATTATTTTATGCTATCTATTGCAAGGTTCAAGTCTCCTTCAATATATCATGATGTTCATTTTTGTGAATTATGGTCCCAAATAGACTAGAATAAAGGATAAAGCCAGATATGCTTTAGGGGCGTGGCTATCCCCTGTTCCTCATCAGATACAGTCATATGCATCCATAGATCCATGCCTGGCTCCTTCCTGGATCTTCAATTCACGCTCTCGTCTAATAAGAATCACATCTGGTTCCAAAATGACAAAATGGCGCTGTTCAAATTGCCCAAATCGAGGCTTCCTAAATGGTATGCTGAAACCAATGGGTGACGTCACTGTTGCCTCATTCATTTTTTTATACAGTCTATGGTTGCTCAATGAACAGAACATTTACACTCAGATAAGTAAAACATTCAGCCTTTCCTTTATTTGCCCAGAGCCAGGCTTTACTCCCAGAGAACTTACCTTAGACTTCTGCGCAGAGAAGTGAGAGGAGGGAACATGGTGCGTGGTTTTTATAGCGTGGTCATGCTGTTTACTTCTCTTAATGACTCTCTTTGGGATTTAATGCCATTTGAGATTCACTCCAAAACTTAATTTTACTTGATTTTTGGTAGGAGAATGATTTTGTTTATTCGAACCTAATGGTACTGTCACACCTTGACGATTTAGCCAGCGTATGCCGACGTCAGAGGTCGTGTTAACCGAATATTTTCCGTCATTGACTGATTTTTTTTAACAATGACGGAATATTTTGAAGGCCGTCCGTCATTTTGAGAAAATGTAATTCACACCCCCGTCTTATTGGTGGTGGGTGTCATATTGTCTTGAACATTGTCTTTGATCTGTATGATCCTGTATTCCTCATATTTTTGTAATTAGTGGGCCTGAGCTGAGTGCAGGCCCACTACTCTCCCCAGTAGGGAGTGTAGTGGGCCTGGGCAAAGCCCAGGCCACTTATATTATTCTGTGCCTGTATTTTTATTTTTGGGTGTGAATGTTGAAAGCATTCAAACCCTATGTTCTTCTGTTACCAAAATTCTTTATTTTTCTTATTATTATTCTGCCGCGTTTTTTGGCTCACCGTAACTTCAACATACTTCAACCGATTCAAACCATTCAAATTTCATCTTATTCAGTTCCGTGAGGACATTATCGGAAACTTTCAGATTTTGTATAACATTCATAGTTTTCCGGAAATTCAACGTTAAAATTCCGATTCCTATTAAATCCCATTCAAAAAAAACTTTGGCCCTGAATGCGTTCCACAAACTTCAACCGATTCAAACCATTCAAACATCAAAATGTTCAGCTGAATTAGGAATCGACTGGAATGACTTTTCTAATTTCTAACATTCATACTTTCTGGGATATTCCAGGTTTTTTCCAAACTGTTTTCTCATTGGAAATGAATTATGGAATCTTCAAAAATCAGAAAACTTCACCTTTTTTCAAACGGTAACTACCGATTCATACTTTCAGTTAGAAACTCCATTCCAACTGGAAAGTATTCAACATTTTCCTTATGTTTTACGTATGATTCAACTTTTCAATCCCATTCAAACTTTAAAAAATTATTCACCGTTTTCTGAAACTTTTTTATAATGGAAGTCAATGAGAAAATCCTTCAAACTCACTCATCTTCGCCCTCTCACCGTGAACTCATACATTCATGTAGAAACTCCATTCCAACTCTCAAACGTTGACAATCCCGTCGACTTTCAACGTCTGATTCAAATTTTCATTATCTCTTTTAGTTTTTCTACACCGGCAGTTTAAAAAACATTGAATTTTGAGCCCTTCTCAGACTTTATAATGGGTGTCTATGGCTTGGAATCTTCGGAGCTAGAGTGCATGATTTTATTCCTAGAGTGTGAGCTGGGAGCAGACACGCTGAAAAAAATACTTTTTAAATCGCTGTAACTTACACAAATTTGAATCCCTCTTCATGACATTTCACAAAAATCTAGGAAAATTTGTTCTTTTTCCAGCGGTATAATTTTTGTGGCAGAGAAGTACATGGTTTTGGCTCAGGGAACAGTCAAAGGACAGGAAGCAGGTTAAACTTCTCTATCTCTTCCATTCAAAATTCACCCAAAAAATTTTGGGAGAACAGCAAACGGGCAGAGTTTTTAGATCGCTGTAAATCCAACATTATATCACTCAGAGAAATAAAAAAGACATCCACACACTCAGCAAAGTCTCCTGCCTTGAACGATGTAGTTACATTGGTGACAGGACGAACATTTCTTGCTTGAGAAGCAGGAATTTGAGGTAAGAGCTAACGAGGATTTCTTTGACTGAGTGACTCGGCGGTTCTGTGTGTGTGTGGCGGTTGTTTGCTCCTCACACTGTTGCTCGGAGATAAGTATTGGCATAGCCCTCTGTCAATCAATCAAATGGAAAAAAACGTTCGCTAGAAATGCAACGTTAAAAATAGAAACATATGTTAATGAATGCGATATGCCACGGTTTGCAGTCTACCTTAAATTACTGCTTAGCAGAACTAGTGTTGGTCAAATGCAACGTTTATTGGCAAAAGTTATGTCTTCACTCATTACAATACAGGCTCGCTAAGTCAACAGCAGCTGTTTGCCAGCATTACCATTAAGATAAGAGAAACCTCCGAGAATATGCACGCAGATAACGGAAGAGCTATCACAGGACAAATGCATGCGATTATATCTCGCAGGTAAGCGTGCCTAAGTCTCCGTCCGTAACCTCTTCAAGTTCTGTAATGTTACTGTATCTAGCTAGCAAGTGAACAATGTTAATTACTGCTTAGTCTCCTGAAATATTAAGAACTGGTTTGAGAAACCGAACAATTAATAGCGCTACTCAATTACGGTTTCCCTATTAGTTAATTAACTGTATTTGAGCGTTCAACGTGTTTCCCTAGAGTTTTCCTGCCAAAGAGCGATGAAGGATAAAAAATAATAATTAGCTAAGTTGAAGACAAACGCATCATGCTGAAAACAAAGCGCTGACAGCACAATACCTGGGAGTTAGATGCAAGCTGCCAGTGGTCCCTTCTGAAGGAAGCCAACCATTTATTCTGCCAGTTTAGCGAAGTCTTTCGCGATGGAATTAAACTGTCGTTTGGAGATTCTCAGACGACTGTTGTTACAGCAAACTATACTACATATCCCGGGCATATTGGATTCACTTCATTTAAGCATTTCGAATAACGAAGAGAATTAGCTCCACCTGAGATGGGAGAATTAGTATCTTTAATCAAGGGAAATGACTGAAAACAATTCAAGACTAATCCGTTTAAAGACATGTTTATCGCCCTTCCAGCTCTCTGTCCACTGGCCGCCACTGCTAGGGACAGGAGCTGTAGCCTACTCCCCGTAGCTCCTTGCATAGCGCATCAGCAAACGCGGATATGTATTTAGTCTGTTAATTTAGTCAAATGAATATTTAAAATATTCTCAGTCCTTCACAACTGTCTCATATTGTATGTTTTGTTATCTGTGTTCTATTCTTGTAAAAAAAAAAAAAAAAAATCATACAAACAAATCAAATAGCCTATCATACCGTAGATAATTTACGAAGAATGAATGAGTGAATGAATAAATGACAGCAACCCGTACAGCTGGGGACTCAGCTAATCAATACTGAGGTCATTAAATTACATATAAAATGCTCTTTGGCAGTTAAAGCCTCATACAGAGACAATTACTTGTGAAGCAGCTCAAGGTTTGAAATCAAGAACAATCTAAAAGGCTGTCTGTCAGTCTGCCTGCCTGTCTGTGTCTGTCTGGGTGTTTCTGTGTCCATCTTGGACATTTTAGACTGCAGTCATAGGTCATTCAAATGTCACTTTGCCGTTGCCCACAGGTGATTGGCCGAATCAACTGCAGTTCGGCCAATCGCCTGTGCGTAACAGCACAGTGAAATGTGAATACTGAAAGGGCCTATTTCACCAACCTGAGTTCTTGGCAGTTAAAACCCCTTACAGAGAAAATGACATGTGAAGTAGCTCAAGCGTTGAAATCATGAACAGTCTTAAAGATTGTCTGTCAGTCTGTCTGTCTCTTGTCTGTCACTCTGCCTGCCTGTCTGTGTATGTCTCTGTCTTTCTGTGTCCATCTAGGACATTTTAGCCTGCAGTCCTTTTTTTTTTTTTTTTTTTTTTACTGTTAATACATTCTAACTGTGAGCTGGTTCATGTTTAACTCATTCATTCAATCATTCTTTCTTCGTTCAGCTTTATTTCTTTCAGTTTTTTAATAAACATTTGAGTATTCGACATAATTCAAATATTATATTTTCATGGCAGCTATTCAGTGTGGCGTCAGCAAACATTCAAATCATTCAAACTTCATTGTATTCAAGACAGCATCGCAGTGTGGATTCAGCTTTCAGCATTCACACCCGCAATTTCTTCAGAAATTGCTTCTCTAGTTAGTGGGCCTGAGCTGAGTGCAGGCCCACTGCTCTCCCCAGTAGGGAGTGTTATTATTCTGTGCCTATATTTTTATTAGGGGTTCAAGCCCGTAGGGCTGAAACCCTATTGTTTTTGTTTATTTTATTATTATTATTATTATTATTTCTTGTCTTCTTCAGAACTGTTTTCGCAAATTCCTGTGAGATAGAAAATGATAGAGACCTGAAATTTTGCACATTGGTTGTAAGTTGTGTGTAAATGCTGACCAAGACATTTTTAACTCAATCGGCCTGATGGTGGCGCTATAATTCAAGAAAAACAGGTTTTTACTTTAAAGGACATAACTCCTAGGCTGTAAGTCCGATTCACATGAAACTTGGTACAGACATTCCTTGGTCCAATTTCTACAACTCTCCCATAAGGACCTCTAAGATCCGCCATATTTGATTTTCAGGAATTTTGAATTTTTTGAAAAACACATTTTTGACAACTCCTCCTAGGCCGTAGGTCCGATTCCTTCGAAATAAGCTGTGGATCATTAGTGGACCAAGCTTATCAAAGATTATATAAAGCTTGTTGAAATCTCATTTCGTTTCCAAGATATTGACCAATGAACTTCAGCAGGGGCGTGGCTTAGCACATAAATGGACAAAATTCAACAACCATTGGGCCAATCATCACAGAACTTGCAGAATATGTTCATATAAGTACCAGAAACATACCTTGACAGTTTCATGCAAATTGGCCCATAGGGGGCGCTATAAAACAAATCAGACGATAAATCAGCAATTGTTTGTCCTATAGCCATAAAACACAGGATATATTCATATAAGTACCTGAAACATACCCAGAAAATTTCATTCAAATTGACTGATAGGGGGCGCTATAACTGCAAAACAAATCAGCATGGTATAACACAAATCAGACTATAAATCAGCAATTGTTTGTCCTATAGCCATAAAACTCACAGGATATATTTATATAAATACCAGAAACATACCCTGAAAATTTCATCCAAATTGACTGATAGGGGGCGCTGTAAATGCAAAACAAAGCAGCGTGGTATAACATAAATCAAACTATAAATCAGCAATTGTTTGTCCTATAGCCATAAAACTCACAGGATATTTCATATAAGTACTTGAAACATAGCCTGAAAATTTCATTCAAATTGTCCGATAGGGGGCGCTAAAAATGCAAAACAAAGCAATGTGGTATAACACAAATCAGACTCTAAATCATGAATAGTTTTCCCAATCGTGACAAAACTCACAGGATATGTCCACATAAGAACCTGAAACTTTCAATCAAATCGACCAGTAGGGGGCACCATAAATGCAAAAAATAGCCTAACATAACACAAATCAGACTATACATCATAAGTTGTTGGTCCAATCATTACACTGGCAAAATAGGTCCACATAAATACCTGCAACATACTCTTAAAGTGGTTTTTGTCTCCCGCCACCACGATAGCGGGCGGAGCGGGGGACATAGTATTCAGCTCCGTCCGGCCGTCCGTCATGTCCCGTTTGTTCTGAACGCGATATCTCAAGAACAGTTTGACCGATTCCATTCGTCTTTGGTTTCAAGGTGTATTAGGGGCGGGGGACATAATATTCAGCTCCGTGCGCCCGTCCGTCTGTCCGTCATGTCCTGTTTGTTGTGAACGCGATATCTCAAGAACGGTTTGACCGATTCCATTCATCTTTGGTGTCAAGGTGTATTAGGGGAGTGCTCACAGCCCACTCGATTTACGTGACCTTGCCATTATTCTCAAGGTCATTATGACTATTCGACCACTTACAAATACCTTGTCAACATGATATCTCAAGAACGGTTTGACCGATTCCATTCATCTTTGGTGTCACGGTGTATTAGGGGCGGGGGATATAGAATTCAGCTCCATCTGTCTGGCCGTCTGTCCGTCCCATCCCGTTTGTTGTGAACGCAATATCCCAAGAACGGTTTGACCGATTCCATTCATCTTTGGGGTCAAGGTGTATTAGGGGTGGGGGACATAGTATTCAGCTCCATCAGTCCATCCGTCTGGCCGTCTGACCGTCATGTCCCGTTTGTTGTGAACGCGAAATCTCGAGAACGCTTTGACCAATTTTATTCATATTTGGCTTCAATGTGTAATTTTGTGATACGCCGACCCCAGTCGATTTCCGTCACCTGGCGGGGGACATGGCCACGTTTAGTGGCAAGACTTGTTAATTAAGCTGTTAAAGCTTTCAACTACTAAAGGTCTCTCGTGGCTTGAACCCCAGAATTGCCGCTTGCGGCTATATTAATTATTTATTCTTCCGTAAAAATTTTGGTTCGCCGCTAAGCTGACAGCTTTGAGAAAACCCATACAATATATCTACATAAAATGGTGCGGCTCAATCGGGAAAGGTGTGGTATGTCTTTTCTAAGCGATCTGACTTACGGATTTCCCACAGATCCCGAAAAACATGGATTTTCATCCCTCCCTAGCAACCAGGCAGAACTCCACAGCAACCGCCTAGTTATGCACAAGCAATCACCCACACCACCATAGCAACTGCCAAGCAACGCCTTAGCAACCATCAGGAATACCATAGCTCCCGCCTGGCAATGCCCTAGCAACCACGAGGAGCACCATAGCAACAGCCTAGCAATGCTCTAGCAGAAACCCAGAACACCATGAAATATGTCTTGCAATACCTTGCCAACCACCAGGAACAACATAGCAACTGCCCAGCAACACCTTAGCAACCACCCAAAACACCATAGCAACCGCCTAGCAATGCCCTAGCAACCACCCAAAACACCATAGCAACCGCCTAGCAACCACCTGGAACACCATAGCAACAGCCTAGCAACGCCCTAGCAACCACCCAGAACACCATAGCAACCACCTAGCAACCACCCAGAACACCATAGCAACTGCCAAGCAATGCCCTAGCAACCACCCAGAACACCATAGCAACAGCCTAGCAACCACTCGGAACACCATAGCAACCACCTGGAACACCTTAGCAACCACCACCATAGAACACCTTAGCAACCACCTGCCCATAGCAATGCCTTAGCAACCACCCAGAACACCATAGCAACCACCTGAACACTAGCAATGAACTACCAACCACCTGGAACACCATAGCAACCACCTTATCAACCACCCAGAATGCCATAGCAACCACCCACCATAGCAACCTACCATAGCAACCACCTAGCAACGCCTCCTAGCAACCAACCCATAGCAACACCTTAGCAACCACCTAGCAACCACCTGGAACACCATAGCAACCACCTAGTAATGCCCTAGCAACCACCCAGAACACCATAGCAAACACTTAGCAACGCCCTAGCAACAACCCGGAACACCTTGGCAACCACCTAGCAATGCCTTATCAACCACCCAGAATGCCATAGCAATGACCTAGCAACCACCTGGAACACCATAGCACTGCCTATCAACCACCCAGCCCATAGCAACCACTCCCTAGCAACCACTCCGAACACCATAGCAACTGCCCACCTGCAACACCCTAGCAACCACCCAGAACACCATAGCAACCGCCTAGCAATGCCTTAGCAACCACCCAGAACACCATAGCATCCACCCAGTAATGCCCCTAGCAACCACCCAGAACACCATAGCAACCACCCAGAACACCTTAGCAACCACCTAGCAACGCCCATAGCAACAACCCTAGCAACACCATAACAAACCAACGCCTAGCAATGACCTTGGCAACCACCTAACAACCACCTGGAACACCATAACACCATAACTGCCTGGCAGCGCCCATAGCAACCACCCCCAGAAAACCATAGCAACCACCTAGCAACCACCCGGAACACCATAGCAATCGCCTAGCATGCCCTAGCAACCACCCAGAACACCATAGCAACTGCCTAGCAATGCCTTAGCAACCACCCAGAACACCAGAGCAACCACCTAGTAATGCCCTAGCAACCACCCAGAACACCATAGCAACCACTTAGCAACGCCCTAGCAACAACCAGGAACACCATAGCAACCGCCTAGCAATGACCTAGCAACCACCTAAAACACCACAGAGCAACCACCTTAAACACCATAGCAATTGTCTAGCACACCCTAGAAACCACCCGGAACACCTTAGCAACCGCCTAGCAATGCCCTAGCAACTGCCTAGCAGCAAACTAGGCTTCCCATGTTTTGAATAGGGCAACAACCATAACTTCACTATTAATGGTCACAGAGACATAAACCCACACATGTCCAATCAGCAGTCAAATCTGATTTAAAAAAAAACCAACAGTTTGATGACTTTTCCCCAAAGTATGGTTAAAATCGCCTTTTCCCTCCCCATTGGCTTTCAAACCCTTACTTTACGGCTCAATCCAGAGCGTCCTGACAATTCCAACTGTCAAAAATCAGTTGAAACTGTCGTGAACCTCAACTGAGGGCTATGTTCTCACTGCAGGCCTTAATGCTCAATTCCGATTTATTGCTCAAATCGGATTTTTTGTTTGGCTGTTCACATAATACTCTTTGATTCAATGCAACACGGCTATTCAGACCGCGGTCGCCTTCAAAAGAATCCAATATGAATCCGATGCAGTAACACATTTGAAAATGGCCCAGATCGGATTTGAAAAGATCAGATTCCATGTGACTTGTCCTGTTCACACTGTCATAAAAGAATTTGACCTGAGTCACAAAGGGGGTAAAAAAATTAGATTTGGGCCACATTTGCCAGCAGTGTGAACGTAGCCCTTGCTTGTTTTAGTGCAGCAACGCTATTGGCTTGATATGTTTTATTTCAGCGCCATATATGGCGCTGGATGAAAGTGATTCATTTGTCTCTGGTAACACCTGCCTGGCAACCAGTCATGAGCTGATTGTAATTGGAGCTGCTGTTAGTCTATCAGACAAGCCGGCAATCCTAATTGTTCCATTGTCTTTTGGATGTCATTAAAATACTCATATTGGCTTGATTTGATCCCTTTTGACCTGGGTCTGTGGTAGGTGAAGTTTGTCTACTAGTTATGTGTTTAACGAACTTTTTAAACTAGCTTGTTAGCATTTCGTCACAGCTGCTACTGATTTTTTTGTAAAGTGTAATTTTACTCAGTGAGATTGTGTTTGCGCCAACCATTGAATAATGAATTCTCTGTGTTTTATTAGCTTGCTCCCTTCCTTGCTAGCTACCTAGCTCATGAGCTAATGTCAGCCAAGTAGCTCGGTAAGAGTACCACACAGAACCGGTGGGCACAATAAAATGAAATTCAGAAATCTTCGGCTTACCTTAATGCTTGATAACAAGTCAATTACTGGGGTGTCTAACAACTTCCAGCGCACATCCAGTAAAGAGAATATACACGTTAATTTCTCGTGCTGCTATACGGTAATCGCATAGGACGGTGGCAGCCATGACGATACTGGATAGCTGCCAACCAGTTTGGTAGCGCTCCGTGATTCGAGTGAGGATAATGGCTCGCTGAGCAGAGGGTACTACTGTTAGGACCTCGTAAGGGGCCGATCACACCAGACGCGCTTTATCGGCGTGGAAACACGAGGCGCGTCTGATCTGTTTTTTTTAAACCAACGTTGTAAAAAGGCGCTCGACGTGTCTTTTTTGTGTTCCTAAGTAACGTTCCTGTCACTCATCTGCAAACATTCTGAAATTAACCGTGTCAACCAACTAGTCAGCGAACTTATTTCAGGTTTTTTCACATGATTGGACAGCAGGGAAAAGACTGACAATAATGTGAAGCGCCTTTTTTCGAGGCGCCTCAAAGAAGCGCATCAAAAAAACAGCGAGACGCCCTGGGGCGCGAAACGCGAGGCGCTCGGTGCACAAAAGCAGCGCCCAGCACGCGTCTAATCATTGGGAATATTAACAAAACGGGCGCCCCACGCCGATAAAGCGTTCGTGTGATCGCCCCAACCCGTAACCTTAACCCTAACCCTTAAATGTTCCAATTGATTTTCAACTGGTTTATATTCTTAGCTTGGTTATGAAAAAAAAATTTTGCAGGAGTGTCATCAGTATCCCAACTGCCACCGTTGTATGCTATTACCACGTACAGCAGCACTACAAATTAAACTAAAAATTCTTGACTGGATGTAAGCTTGACGTTTTTTCGCACCCGAATGGTTCAGTACCCAAACACCGAAAAGGTTCTGATTTTATTCGATATTGATGGAGGCTTAATATGGTACTATTTCCAGCACTGTTGCTCCAAAACAAACTCCACAATCGGCGAAAATAATGCATTATTTACATTAGCACGAAATCTGTGTTTACGTGAAAACTGAACAGTTAACCATAAAAAAAGGTTGCAAAATTATTTATTTTTACAAAACAAGAAGCAACTGCACCTGCAAAATTGGTGTGAACAACATTTTTGGCGCAAAGTCGGTGATATCTGACCTGTTGTGATTTGAATCACTGTGATATGAGTAGTAACGGCCGTTGCGGCGGTTTAACCCATTTCAGACAGAAGGTGACGCGAATCTGCTGCCTGCGCCCTGGCCTTGTAGGCCAAGGGGCTCGATCCCTAAATACCTTGAAATATAATCACTGACAAGGATGAAAGTGCTATTCATGTATGTTAGCGGTATGGTTCGGGAGCTGCAAGGCATATGAACAAAGGCAGCTTAACAGAATTGTAAAGACAGCCAGCAGAATAATTGGTGCCCCTCTCCCCTTCCTGATGGAGATCTACCAACAGTGCTGCCTACATCATCAAGGACGTTCACCACCATTCTCATGGCCTGTTTTCCCTCCTGCCATCCAGAAAAGGGTACAGAAGCATCTGTTGCAGGTCCAAATGGACCTGTGAATGGACTGAGTTCCCGCCCAACACCACCTCTGACATCCCCCCCGCCCCCAAGCTTGACAACTAGGCCTGTCAAGGACAAATTTTGAACTGTAATGTAAACGGCTCTTTACTAAGTTAATGCACCTTCTTCCTCACCTCTGAGCTGCTACTAAACACTGTTTTTATTTTTTTATATGTTAGTGTTTTTTTACGTCTAAAAAATGCATGCAAAATATAGACAGAGACAAAATAGACAATTGAGTAGTCCCAGCAGCATCCCAGGGTACCCCTGTGTCCTGACCTGCAGAGGCCAGGCCCACTCTTACAATTTCTGCGGGAATTGTCAAGTATGATATTTGCTCTTCATTTGTAAAATATGCTGCTCTGCTGCCGGTAGACGATTGGTCATATGCTGCAAACGCCGTCTCTGTTATGTGAATAAGCAGATATCTAGGTCGGGAAAGCTCCGGTTGACATAACGAGTTGATAAGCAGCTCTGTAGGACCACTTTTAGCGAGACGGTTGTTAGGCTTAGTGAAGCCCAGCAATAAATGAAAGCAGTGGTGTAGCTAGTGGGGGGAAAAGAGACGTCCCTTTATGACAACAATTAGTCCTGGTTAGTTCTCAATCATTTTCCTTTATTGACGCATTTTCCAATTATCGTAGGCTAATTGGAAAGTGAAGACATGGTTTCTCTCCATATGCAATATAACAGCGATGAAATCATGGGCTACATTCAGAACAGAAAAATAATTTACTTATTTAATAGGCCAATGCTTCGCGTTGATTGAACTGGTTTCACTCTCAGTATTGTGTGGCTTGATAAAAAAAGTGGCACTCGGCAGTTAAATAGGCTATGAAAAGCGTGAAGCTCAAGCTTTTTGCGTGAGAGTCGACAGATATCCAATTTTGAATAACGTTGATTTAAATACAGCAAATACACATCCAGATGAATGATTGTCGTTTTACATAATCGGGGAGAACAAGCAGCACCTGTGGAGTACTCTCGGAGTGAACCTTGTGTTAATTATGAAAATGAGTGAGAACAGGTCAGGACATTATAATAATTGTAATAATTGTTTTAAACGGATGTTTTGTGCAACCCAATTCTCTGTTCTTGTTCCGCCACAGTACTGAATTTTAATCGCGGTTAGATCGCATATGGAGAGAAACTGTGACTTCAGTTTCCAATTACGATAATTGGAAAACACGTCAATAACGGAAAATGATTGAGAACTAGCCAGGACTAATTGTTGTCATTAAGTGACGTGTCTGTGCCTCCCGCCCCCACTAGCCCCGCCACTGACTGAGAGCATTGTTCATTTGCACACTGTTACTGTGTGTGTGTGTGTGTGTGTGTGGGGGATCATTAATGATGTTTTATAAAGTTCATACAGCAGTAAGTTTGAAAATCCACGCAGTGCTGTTTTTAACATAGTGCGCAATGTGTGTCTACATGAATCACTTTCGGCATCAGCTAATGCGTAATCTACACTATAAATTATTCTGTTTATTTTATTTTAAAAAAACCGATTATCATTTTAAAAAATAAGATTACAATGACGGATAATAATTGATTATGACGGAATTTTTATGCCCCTGTCCATCACAATGACTGGCAATCAGAAAGTCTAACGCGAACTCTGGCCGACATATCAAAATTTCTCTAAAACGCTGGCATACGCTGAAATAATGATTTTTTTTTTCAATTTTGGGCGTATACATCACATATTCATATTGAGTTGGACTTCTACATAATGTATTAGTAATTTAGATAGAGCGTTTCGCTAACTTATCGATAACTTTTACCAACGAATGCTTACGTGTTGCCGGCGTTCACAACTTATGCCCAACAACAGTCTAACAGCAGCATACCACCGACGATCACGTGTTGTAGCCAATAAAACAGCTGCCGCTCGACGATTCAAATCATACCCGTGCTAGACATCGCAGTATCAACATCACCATCGCAGTATCAACATCATTGTCATGCCAAAGAAAAATTCAAAGAACGCTGCCAAGAAGTCTCCTGGCTGTGGCCGTGGGCGTGGACGTAAGGAGGATCCATCATCACCCACACCCTCCCCCTCACATTCACCCAGTTCGTTCTCCTCTGTTCACCTCTTCTTCTCCTAGCTCTATTGGCACGGAAGTGGCAAAGTGACAAATCGATGAGGTCATGCTGACGTTGGAGGACAGCTAGTAGGTATTCTCGTCTCAGCCTTGCCAGATCCTCCATCTCTCGGATGACATGGACATCTGCTCACCATGGAGTCTTGAGGAGTACTGATGGGTTCCTCCTGTGAACCCCATTTTTATATACCAGTTACCCTAAACGCTGCCAATACACCATTATACGGTTGCTGTAAGTTAGAAACACGTTCAGTATGTTCTATGGTCGTCTGGAACGCATCGAATACGTCTACATACGTCAATATGCGTTGGAGATAAGTTCGATATAAGTTACACATAAGTTCAAAGCACGTTACCCATAGGTTAGAAATAGGTTTTGGGTACGCTAGACATTATCTCGACGTATTTTGACTTGAGTAACTTACAAGTAACGCGTGTGAATGTGTGTCAACGATCGCATAACTTACCTACAACTTATTGCCTGCGTATGTGGGACATATGCGCCATACGCTGGCATATGTAGAAAATTTTGTGCATGCACAAAATTTTTGAACGACCGCGCCGTACTACGACGTATGCCAGCATGCTTCAGAGTGCTCTTAACTAATACAAAACTTACTCATAACTTATTCGACGTACGCCAGGGTATTCGCCAAAATTTTGATACGTCGGCATACGCTGGCTAAATCGTCAAAGTGTGACAGTACCATTAAGCACATAGTTGCAGCAACAAAGTACGCATAAAAGGATTGATTTGGTGAAATGAATCCGTATGTGCTGTCCATTTGACCCTTGTGTAGAGTTTATGTCTGTGGGACTTGTTTACAGCGTTTACCAAAAGAAAAATAATGCTATTCTTAAATAAAAAAAGATGCAGTGAATTTTAAGGTTAGAATTAGGGATAGCTCAAGGTTATGCCGTGACTACTTCCAGAATATAGAATGATTCTTGTGGCTTTCTGCTTAATGAGCCCCGCAAATTAATGCAAATCTGTGCTGTTTCACGAGCTAAATGAACGCAGATGTCATTTATGTGCGAAAGAAAACGCTTCATAATTTTGTGGTGTGATGTATAACAATGCAATCGAAAATAAATTAGACTGTCGTCGGTTTTACCATTTTTTTCTGAGCAACTGCTGCTAATCGGGAAAAGTAAACTACGAAAGGTTCAAGTTTTATGACACATTCAAAGGTACGGTTTCCAAAGGGCTTTGTTACTGCCGACGGACCGCTACTGAGATATATATATATATATACACCACAGGCCAAAAGTTTGGAAGCAAGATCAAATTTGTACAAAAAAAGATCAGTTTCATTGGCATACTTTGCAACAAAATAAACATGATTATTATATAAAGAGTCACTTATCAGAATACATTTTTCCTCAAATTTTACTCAAATCAGGCCCATATTGCTAGGCTCATGGTTCTAGTGCCCGCCGGATTGCCATTGGCATCCGGTGGGCTGTAAACCATGTCATGAAGTGAATAATGCAAACTGATTTGTTTTTAGCTTACCGGCCCTGTGGGCCGATAAGCTATTGTCATGGTGTGGCGTCCGTCGTCCGGAACATTTTTTATCTTTTTTTTGGCCGGATGAATTTTCGTATAATTTTGCAGTAACATACTACTAGACCATATCTCCTGATATTTTTCTCGGATTTTTGATTGATTCATTTTTGTCCGTTTTATGGGCCCTTGAAATTTTGGCCCCAATATTAAAGATAGGACTGAGAAATTTTAAAAAATTAATTCTGAAAAACTGCTAGATAAATTTTTTCTAAATCAGCCAATCAACTAATCTTGGTACCACAGATGACTTTGAAAGGTCAAACTTGAGGTCAGGGAATATATTAACACTGTTAAAAGATATGACTTGAAATTTCAAAAAATTATTTCTCAAAAACTATCTGATGACTTTTTTTCTAAATCTGAAATCAACTCACCTTGATACACTTTTTGCACAGTGCAAGTGCCATTTTGATTGAATCGACGGAAGTGGGTCTAGTGAGGGCGCTTTACTTTAACATTGGGTCTTATGGAGAACAGGCCAAATTACCTATGGAAGCTAAATGGCTGCAGATAGAGATTAAGTTTGTATTACAGACATATAGGAAGTTATATATGACCTATATTTTGGCTGTGTTAAAGTTGACCTCAGATTACCTTGAAAGGTCAAACTTGAGGTCAAGCAAAATGTTACAATTTTCAAAGGTTTCTAGGCTTGAAAATATTGAAGATTGGGAACGTATGTGCATTGAACACTTATATGAAGTCATGTATGAACCTTCATTTGGTGGCCTTGAATTTGACCTTCAGCGACCTTCGAAGGTCAAACTTCACATAGTGAAATTTCAATGACTTCTATCACCAAAACTATTACAGATAGAGCTTAGGTTTGTATTGTGGGCATATAGGAAGTCATGTATGAAGTTTCATTTAGTGACATTGAACTTGACCTTCAGTGACCTTGAATGCCCAAACTTCACAATGAAATTTCAATGACTTATATCAGCAAAATGGTTACAGATAGTTTTGCTTTGTATTGAACACTTATATGAAGTCATGTATGAACCTTCATTTGGTGGCCTTGAATTTGACCTTCAGCGACCTTCGAAGGTCAAACTTCGCGCAGTGAAATTTCAACGACTTCTATCACCAAAGCTATTAGAGATAGAGGTTAGGTTTGTATTGTGGGCATATAGGAAGTAATGTATGAAGTTTCATTGGGTGGCCTTGAACTTGACCTTCAGTGACCTTCAATGGCCAAACTGTACAGTGAAATTTCAATGATTATATCAGCAAAATCATTACAGATTGAGTGTAGGTTTGAAATGGAGACTTATAGGAAGTCATGTATGAACTTTCATTTGGTGACCTTCATATTGACCTTCGAAGGTCAAACTTAACCAAGAGAAAATTCAATGACTTCTGTCACTGAAAAGGTCACAGATGGAGCCTAGGTTTGTGTTACTGACATTGGAATTCACATATGAACTTTCATTTGGTGACATTCAACTTGACTGTTGGTGACATTTGAAGGTAAAACTTGACATAATACAATTACAATGACATGTATTGCCAAAACTGTCACAGATGGAGTCTAGGTTTGTATTAGAGACATATAGGTAGTCATGCATGAACTTTCATTTGGTGACCTTCGTATTGACCTTCAAAGGTAAAATGTGACCTCGTGAAAATTCAATGACTTGTATCACTAAAATGGTCACAGATGGAGCCTAGGTTTGTGTTACTGACTTCTCGGAAGTCACATGTGAACTTTCATTTGGTGACATTCAACTTTACTGTCAGTGACCTTTGAGGGTCAAACTCGACAGTGAAATTACAATGACTTGTATCACCAAAATGGTCACAGATTGAGCCAAGGTTTGGATGGAGACATTTACATTGTAGAAAGTCATATATGAAGTCCATTTGCTGACCACAAATTGACATTCTGGGACCTTTAAAGTTCACAATTAACATATTGAATACATATTGACATATTTCAATGACTTGTATCACCAAAACTGCTTCAGAGTTTAGGAGTGTATTACAGAAGGTCTTATAAATGTATATGAACTTTTATTTAGTGACCTTGACGTTGATTTTCATTCATTCAAATGTCAAACTTCACATGACATTTTCATAACTTGTATTATCGATGTAAGACTGCTTGCTGGTAAGCTACAGTAAATAAATAAAGGCCAAAAAAGAAAAAGGATTTTTATACTTCGTTCCTGAGATGCACCCCGTGCAGCCTCCAGCTTAAGTTTACAATGTCCCAAAATCAAATAAGATTTGCAAAAAAAGAAAAAGAAAAATCACTTTCTTAACATATAAAAAGCCCATGTTATACTGCACCTGTGGTTGTCTGATTCTTCTTAAGTTGTGTGCAAGGAAAACCAACTTGTTCACGTTGGTTGGGAAAAGAGCGCTCCTTGCTTTATTTGCAATGAAACCCGCCTTGGAAAATATCCTCTCGGATGGCATGGAGGTGGAGGGGATGCTGTGGATTCTACTAGCAGCTCTTGACAACTTCGGGTATCTCTCCTCATTTTTCTGCCACCATTCCAATGGACCTCCATTGCATTTCGTGAAGTCTTTAAAATAAGCCTTCATCTCACTCGTCTTATCATCCGCCTGTTCCTACTCATCTTCTACTGGCCAGCAGCATAGCCATCACTGTGTCCTTCTGTTTTGTAGCAGCAGTCGGCCCAGGATCCACCATCATGTCACTTTCCTCCTGGAAAGACCTGTCAGTTAGACTCTCAGCTAGTTCTGCCACCACTGAATACGCCTCATCTCTTTGCTAGTCAGAGAGAAAAGACAGCTTCTTGAAGCGTGGGTCTAGTACTGTAGCACTGATATAGATGCTTCTTCCCAGGCCTGGCCCTTGCAGCTCCCATCGTCTGTCAATCTCCTCAGACAGTGTAGTTTTGATGGTTTTTGTGATATTTCTGTCATCATCACGCACCACAAAATGTCTTTTTTTAATGTTCATGAGCCTGGGGACAGTAGCAGACAGGGATGATTTAGTGTCTTGTGATAAAAGCTCTGTCAGAGTGATCATTGGTTTGAGAAAAGCAACTATGTCCTCTGCTCTGCGGGTGTAACTGTCAGAAAAATTATACATCATGTTAATAATATAGGTTTTTATGCCCGCATTGACAAAAGAGTAGCAGAACTGTTTTTTTTTTTTTAAGTTAATTAGCCTTACCCATTTTAAATGATACGCCATGTTGGTTGTTGTTGTGTGATATGTAAGAAGCTGCTGACACAAGTAGCACTTTACTTTCTTGGGGTCATCTTTAACCTTTTCGAAATACTCCCACACTTTGGATGATTTTTTAGTAGCCATTATGAGCCAAGAAATTTGTAGATGCTGATGGTTCTCCTGTAGCGCTCACCTCAGCTCCTTTGGGATTGTGCAACTGCAGTCAGAACCGTCGCATGGGCTGTGCGAAGTGCGTGACCGCACAGGGCCTTGCGCCTTTATGGGGCCTCGCAGCTGGTGTGTCTTTATACATATATATACGTTGTATATATATATGTATATAATGGCAAGCTGTTTAGGAAATTATTGTATATATATAGAATGAAACTTGAAAATATGGAATGAAAGCTGAATATAGGGAATGAAACTTGAATATATGGATTGAAACTGAATATATGGATTGAAACTTGAATATATGGAATGGAACTTTGAATATATGGAATGAAAGTTTGAATTTATGGAATGAAACTTGAATATATGGAATGAAAGTCTGAATATATGGAATGGAACTTTGAATATATGGAATTACACTCTGAATATATAAAATGAAACTCTGAATATATGGAATGAAAGTTTGAATATATGAAATGAAACGTGAGAATATTGAATGGAAACTGACGTCATCAAGGCGCTAGCGCCATCTTTTGTTTTGAGACGATTAGTTATCGCTGTTGCCGCAAAAGTGAGTGTGACGTTATGAGTGAGTCAGCACGAAATCTGGTCTCAGCAATTTTTTTTTTTTTTTTGAAGATTATTTTTTTGGGAATTTTTCCTTTATTTGACAGTTGTACAGTGTAGAGAGACAGGAAAGTTGGGGAGAAGAATGGGGGAAGACATGCAGCAAATGACCTGAGCTGCAATCGAACTCAGGTCGCTGCGGTAAGGACACAGCCTTTATGGTACGCACGCTTAGACCGATGAGCCACCGGGGCGCCCTGGTCTCAGCAATTCTAAGTAATGAAGATATCAGCACTTCAGTGAACGCATGTACAGGCCATAACACTCATTGGATTCGGTTATATCGTTCTACTGATGAAGAAATTTATTCACTCTTTTATAATGCAAGGAGCGCCACAGGCCACAGTGCTGCACATCAGGCAATTCAGGCCAACATTAATCCGGGAAGAAACATGCCTTCACCCTCGCAGGTGCACTGCGATCAAGCTATCACCAGTTCGAAAAACGATGGTCGAACTATCACCGCAAAAAATTTGATGCCCAAATACAGCGGATAGCGCGGTAGTAAAGTCACGTGATACAATTGCTGCCAAGGACCGGCTTGTGGAAAGAAATAATGAGACTTATTCACGAAAGTATGCATTTATTTTGTTCAGAGAAAAAATCGTAAACAACATCCATAAGTTGGTTTTAAAATGATTTTTATTTATTTTTTTCACTAAATAGTTGGCACTTTGTGCAGATTGAAATGTGAGATTTTGATGAAGTGCCGTAACTCCAGATCACTAATGATTGCATCTCACATTACCAGTGTTTCACTATAAGCAAAAAAAAAAAAGGAAGAAAAAGGCAGATATTACTCAGAATTAATGTAGGAATTGCCATCAAAATTGGTATTTTATTGGTGGACGAAAAAGAAGAAAATTCAAGTGGGGACCATAATACTTGATACGTAATACCATAATGCAACAGTACTGCCCAAAAATCACTTCAAAGAGTGAAACATGAATGCGTTTTAAAATGAAAATCAATGACAAGCAACTGTTTCATGCTACTTATTTTTTAAACTAAATGTCACACCTTTCTGGAACATGGCCCCAAGTAATAAATTGAGTACTTCCCTCGCCACAGCTGATGGAGGATTCCATTAGTCTGTTCACATTCTTTATTACAAAATAATTATTACAAAAATCATTGTATTTTGTGATTTTCTTAAACTTTAGATGACAATGCATTGTTTATTTGACATCAAAAAAATGTCCATGAACACCAACACAATTACACAGCAGAGTAAAGGCTCTATCTTACAGCCTATGCAAAGCCACGCAAAGTGTGACACAAGTGTCTTTGCTTGACCATGACCGGCGCAAATGTCATTTGTCAATCAAGAGCATAGATGGGAAAGATAGCTAGTGTAATTGCGCCAAAATTAGCGCCCACACTGGTGGCATTCTTTCTACAATGGAAATCAAATATTCCTCAGAAAGTTCTTCCCAACTCTGTTGCAGAAGTTCCCATAAATGTGCGGCACTTGAAGGTTGCTTTGCTTTCACTCTTCTGTCCAGTTCATCCCAAACCATCTCAATAAAATTCTGGAGACTGTGCCATGTTTTCAAGCTTACCATCTTGTTCTTTTTTCCTAAGGTAGTTCTGGCAGAGTTTGGACTCAGGTTTTGGGTCATTATCTTGCTGTAGGATGAACCCCTGACCAACTAGGCACATACCAGAGGGTATTGCATGGCCCTGCAGAATGCTGTGGTAGCCGTTTTGGCTCAGGGTGCCTTTTACTCTGTAAGTCACTGACCCTGGATCCAGCAAAACAGCCCCAGACTATCACGCTTCCTCCTCTGTGTTTGACAGCTGAGGTCACACACTGAGGAACCATCCTTTCACCTACTCGATGGCGTACAAAAAACCTGGGTAACCTTACCTTTTGTTTAAAACTTCTGACAGTTAACAACTTACCTTTGTACCATTTCAAGCTATTCATTGAACTGGAACTGCATAATTTTTAATAAAAAACTGGAAAAATTGGGGTGTCCCAAAACCTTTGGCAGGTAGTGTAAATGATTTTGGTAATACCCAATAATGTTAATTTAGGGCAGCTGTGGCATAACCTTTACATTGGGTGGTGGTCTAATAAATTTTTTAATTTCCAATGTTTAGTTTCTCTTTGGGCATTAGAAGTGACTATATCAGTCAAAGGGTTTCTGTCAAGCTTTTAGCTGCTAATGTCACACTGCCCTGGTAGTCCAAAAAACGAATATTCTCATCTAGGGGTACCCGGCTAGCCTCTTCTTCCGTCCCATTGCTAACTTCAGAAGTGTGTATGGATTCCGTAATGAAGACTTTTTACAGAGATGGGACATTAACCCATCACACAACCCCCAACCTGGAGGACCAGATGTTGCAATTCATCTGGCTTTTTACCTGAAACCTGAACCTACCAGGGATCAAATTCCCAACTGCTATAGCTTCCAGGATCACCAAAGCACACAGACCTCCCACCACTTTCAGGCACAGCGCTTAGGGAAGTTATTCACCCATAACAAGAGTCATTTTGCATTATCAGACCATCCATATCAGACCATTATGAGGAGGTTCAGATGTATTTATACATTGTAGGGGCCAGTGCCGGTTCTCGCTACCATGGCACCCTGGGTGGACCTCCCCTTTGGCGCCCCCCATTTCAACTGCAGAAAAACAGAGCAAAACCATATGCACAAAAAATTTTACTGCACATGCGCTAGGAACTTGGTAACATTAATTAATACACAAATAAAACAATATGCACCCAATACATTCAAAATAATAATAGTGAATAAACATAAAAACATTAAATAGACAATACCAGAGGGTGTTGCCAAATATTTCAGAAACGCCCCTTAATTTGCAGTGAAATATAATAAATAAGTCTCTGCCACCATGCTTAGATATGCACTCAGTTTATGTCAAAGGTCAATATTAGAAAGGTCTATTTTCAAATTTTCCACTTCACCAAGTTTTAAGTAGGTCTATCTGCAATTAACCAATAATATTAGAGGGATCACATCCAGTTACCTCAGGCCTGAGAGACAAAATGGCTGCCAAGAAGAAATTTACTGAAGCAGAGTAGAGAGAAATTGCTGCATTTCCTCATTTAGGTGAGTGCTTTGAGAAGTCAGATTGAACAGAGTGTTTTTTGCTGAAACTTAAATGATTTGCTGAAAAATTATGTTTTGTCAAGTTAATCATGTAAATTGAGTTCAAGGTTACCTTTTCTATGCAGATCAAAGTGAAGTATAATGACCCAAAGGTTTCGATCAATCAGAGAAATTGGCAGAGTCAAAAAATTACATTGTTTATATACAACACTTTAAGTTGTTCACAGTTATAATGTTCATATTTCCTTGATATGAGATCATTCACACGTGAATGTTTCTCTCTCATTACCAGGTCATGTTGAAAAAGGCCTAAAAAGTGTTAATCTTGTATTCCTTTTTTACTGTGACAGTGTTTAAAAGTTGTTTCATAAGTATTATTAGTTAATTAACATTGGGGTTTCTTTAAAATGCCGTTTTAAGAGACTGTTAATTCATTTCCATATTTTTTAAAACCTGTAATCTGCAGACAGACCAAAGTAACACTGGAATTTTATGAAATCAAAAGTTACAATGGTCTATCTGCAAAATTGGGTACCCAGAATTCAATGTTGCCAGACGAATAGGGGTATGTAAATTAGCCCAATTTAGTCTCATCATATTCTAATTGGTTAGGGCAAAAAATCTTTTAATTCGGAAAAACCGGAAGGGGATATTTTTAATACCAAATCTTTAATCGCAATTTCCTCGAAAACACAAAAATGGCAGATAGACCTCGTTAATCCTCGGCCGACGATATGAACCTGTTAATTAATTATAACTCACATTTTATTATGAATATTGTAGGCCGATTACGCTTTCAGAGTAGGAATCAGAACCATACCACTTCAGCCAACTGGCGGTAGACATCCCACAAAAAATACCACTATCAGTTTATTAAACATTAGATGCATCCTTTAATTAAGTCTACAGCATTGAAAATGTAATTTTCCTAAACTCAGGACCTCGTTGGTACAATTAATAAGCTTTACAATTGTTTGCTAATGAAGGTTAACCAGATAATAAATGTGTTAGGTCAGATTAAATTGGTTCTCACGTTTTTTTTTTCCAGCGAGGCCCAGACTACACATCATCCTTATTATATCCTAACTAGAAATGATATCAATCCAGTGCTATGTGCTTATCGACCTGACAGTGACAATAGATTATTTTTGTCCTTTTTATACGTGAGAATAGTAACATAGGCTAACACACAAACTGAAAGAATTCCGTATTCATCCCCCACCAATATCGAATGAAATCAGAACTTTTCGGGCTAACCTTAATGTTTGGGTACCCAGAGAAACAATTGGGTGTGTAAAAACGCAGGGATTAAAGTTCTCCGTCGTTAGACGGATTTCCGTCATTTGGAGGCCATTTACTGTATGAGAGATCAGTGTGAATCCGAGGGGAAAAAAAAGAAAAAAGGGGGGCGGGGGATACTTGTCCGCAAGGTTGGCATCCATTGGTCCCAATTACGTCAAGTTCGAAATACCCATGCGATAATTGTGTCCGATTTGAGTTTTCTACCTTAATCATAACCACAGCGAACACAGCACCTTTAGCTAAACAGGAAAGTCGGCTTTTCTTTTTTTAAGAAAAACATATATTTGTGGTTATGGTTCATATCTTTTACCACCTACTTTATTTTGTCCCTGGACATCTGTGAAACGTCTGTCAAAATATATTTTTCCTGACATTTAAAACGTTATTCATCTTGTAGCTACATAATTCATTCCCGTACACCAGAGAGAGCCTGAAGGCTTACAGAGTACGGATGCCTTATCAATAGAGACCAACACTCTGGCATCTGGGGATGTAAAATGTCCAAGTGATCATAAAACATGTAAGTAATTAAACAATAATTATCAACTGCTTTATCTTGGCGGTGGATAAGTCTAGAGTGCTACTATTGCTTGTTTGTTCTGAAGTAAAGGTACGACTTTTCCTGTACAGTGTAACGGCCATAGGCCTATGTTAATCTTAAAAACAACAGACTACCACACGTTTTTGATAAGCATATATTTCATTAATGTTAGCGTTTTTGATTAGCAGTTATTTGAACGATTGTCCACAGTTGCAGATTTAGCAGTTTGATCATTTCCTCTGCATTCTGTCTTCTAATCCAGTGAGGGTAACCTGGCTAGCTAATTCTCCAGGTTCTGTTTATTTTAACTGGAAGGCCTAGCAAAGCTAATTCACCTCTATTTATTCCTTTTAAAAAAGTTGCTTTCTGTGTCAAACCATTAAATGCGAAGAAAATATTTGCCGGAAAAACGTTAAAAATAGAAACATGATGTGAATGAATTCAATATACCACTGTGCAGTCTACTTTAAATGAACGTAGGGCTTAACGGAACTAGTGTTTGTCAAACGCAACAATTTTAGCCTTTTACTTCATGCTACAGGAAAATGATACTGCCAGGTGTGTGTTTCTGTAGCTATGGTTTGCCGCAAAAGAATACAGTATGGCAGTAATGGAAAAGAAGTGCGAGCTCGCCATCAGCCTGAAGCGTGTCACAACGCTGCTTTTTGCGCTATTCAGGCGCCTCTCCCTCTTGGGTGCGACAGCCACCGCAATGGAGGTTCAAAAATTCATTGCCGTCCGTGTGAGCAACCAAAAAGTGCGTGTATGTTCTTTTATAGCAAAACATGACCTCTCACTGTGGTGTTATAAATTAAATAAAAACATACAGTATATATTGAAAAGTTGTATAGATGGTTGATTATTTGAAAGAGTAAAAACTGAGACAAGCTTCGCAAATTATTATTATTATTATTATTATACAACCTCACTTCCAAAAAGGATGGGATGCTGTTTTAAATGTACAAAACAGAATGCAATGATTTGCAAACCACTTACACTGTTGTAAATTATCTGAATTTAACCCTCAAGCGACCGAGTGGGGTCATTTATGACCCCAGACATACATTTCTATGTGCTGTTTTAATATTTTAAATGAGAAAAATGTTTCCTTCGACGAGTTTGTCAAGCTGTTCCTCCAAGGAATTTTCATAGATTTTCAGAGGAATTGGCCCATTGCTGTGTCAAGGACAGCAGAAAGATGTGTGGGGTCATTTATGACCCCAGAGATACAGTTTTTTTGAGTTGACAAAAAAGAACTCCAAGGCGCCATACCTCATCCAAATCAAATTATTATGATTATTTTTATTATTATGACATTTTCTAGAGATAGAAAATGTGTCCTCTGAGGGGCCACATACCATCCATCGAATGACAAAAAACACTCAATCCGATAATCTGGCGAATACGCTCAATTTTAATTCAAAAATATTTTTAGTTTTAAATTGCTCAGCTCAGATGAGATAAAATTTTAGCAATTTTGTCCTTGGACCAATAATGACCCCTATGTAAATTTTGGCGCAGATTGCACCATTAGTTTTTGGGGTAAAGTTGGTGACTGACAGATAGACACACACACAAAAACAAATGAAAACATAACTTCCTTGGCAAGGGTACATACAGCTGCAAACCATGTTATTCTGGTTCTGATAGGCAAGGTTAGTGAATAAAAATTGACCATTGCCAAAAATCAATGCCCATAAACTCAAAAAACATGTACATTTTTTATGGTCATAAACGACCCCACACAACTTTCCATTATTCTTGGCATTCATAAAAATTAATCGAAATGCTTAACTTTTTGCATTTGATCATTTACTTATATCAGCCATACATAAATGAAGCTGTGTGTATGTGATGAACTTAAAAATAGTCATTAAAAATAAAAATTTTTGCATAAAACACAGCGGGGTCATTTATGACCCCACTCGGTCAGTTTAGTCGCTGAAAACACTTGGTCGCTTGAGGGTTAACAGTTAAATTAATGCATCGTCTCCTTGTTATTTTAACTGTAAGTAGAGTCCTGCACGCATTTAACTGTGGTTTACAATTAATATATTCGGAACCTTTATTATAAACTGATTGTAAAATTACAGTTAAACTAGCTGGTAAAAAAGGTGCCAGTTAAAATAACTGGCAAAAAAAATGTGCCAGTTTATAACATTGTAAACCCTATATTTAATTGAAAATAGTACAAATACAAAGGCAACATAAATGTTGAAACAAAGAAATTTAATTGTTTTTTGAAAAATATCTGCTCATTTTGAATTTGATGTCAGCAACATGTTCAAAGAAGTTGGGACAGGGGCAACAATGGACTGGAAAAGTTGTGTGATGTTAAAAATACACCTGGTGGAACATCTCTCGCTAATTAGCTTAAAAAGCAACAGGTCAGGGAAATGATTGGGTCTGAAAAGTCTGTCAGAAGTAATGATGGCGAGGGTTTCTCCACTCTGTGGAAAAACTGCATGGGCAATTAGTTCATTGATATAAGAATAACATTTCTTGATAAAAATTGCACAGAATCTGGTGATTTTATACTCTATGCTACATAACATGATGAGAAGATTCAGAGAATTCACAGAAATCTCTGTGCAAGGCTCAAGGCCAGAAACCAATATTGAATAACTGATCTGCCAGCATCAAATTCAAAATGAGCATATAGTTACAAAAAACAATAAAATTTCATCTAATATGTTGTCTTTGCACTATTTTCAATTAAATATAGGGATTAAATGATTTGCATATAATTGAATCATTGAGTTTCCAGAGGGCTCAACTCCAATGAATTAGAGGTCTGCATATCTTTTAACAAAAAGGGAACTTTCTTGTAATTTCAGCCAAAAGTATCCCAATGACACTCTCTTGTAAAGAAATAAAGTAAAAATATATGGGTCATAACATGGGCAAAAAAAAAAAAAAAAATTTCCCTCTCTTTAAATAGTGTGTTCCTTGGAGTTGGGCGCTTTGGAAACTTAAGAATTCAATTAAGTTCTGTTTTTATTCACAGTTTACACTGCATCCCAACCTTTTGGGAAATGGGGTTGTAATAATAATAATATATCGGTGTCATTTCATCGATCAAAAATTACATTGGAAAGACAAAGAAAACTGGCAACAGAAAAGCTGTTCAAAAGCATCTTCTTCCCTTCAAACATTATTGGTCTGGAGTATTTAAACTTGATGGCTGCATAAGAGAGCAGCATCATTGGTTATGTGTGTAGTGGTGCTGAAATTTCAATTTTACATGCTGTTTTTTCTTTAGTAGGTGTCAGGTAGTGTAACATGTTTTACAAATTGCAAATGGGAAATATGACTTGGCTGCGGCATGAAAAAATTTCAGTCAAAAGATTTTTCTTTGCTTTAATCCCTGAAAACGTCAAGCGTATATCCTGTCAAGAAAATTTAGAGCTTAATTTCCAGTGCTTCTGTATTACGGTGACAGCCATACTAATATTAATTTCTAAACCTACTTCTCATGTATAAAACCCCCAAAATATACTGGTGCCCCCTTTCAAAATTGTTCTGGCAAAGAAAAACAAGGAAAACTAGCGGCCTATTTTGGTATACAGTTGGTTATAATGTAATAATAATGAGATGCATGCATGCAGTGTCAACGCCAGAACTGGAATTTGGAGGAGCACAGACACATCCCTTTTTAACAACAGCTAGTCCTGGCTAGTTGTTCAGTCATTTTCCTGAATTGATACTTTCTCCAATTACAATAATAATCCATTGGCAACTGAAGACACGGCTTCTATCCCAATGCGATCTAACAGCAATAAAATACTGGGCTAAATTCATTCCAGAAAAATAATTTACTTATACACAGGCTTATGCTTTACGAAAGACAAACTGCTCTGGAACTTCTGCGCTACTTTCTCGAAACATCAGGCGATCTAACCTGTGATTCGTGATCAGACCATTCCAAACGCCTTTGTGCAATTTTCAATTATGCTGATTTAAATGCATCACACTGCGCTTCCAAATGAATGATAGTCGCCTATTTTAACGGGGAGAACTCGCAACGCCTGATGGTGTGGAGTGTTTTCAGAGTGAATGTATTGTTAATTTAGAAAATGACTGAGAACAAGTCAGGACTAAAAATAGTTTTAAAGGGATGTGTCTGTGCACCCCCAAATTCCAGTTCTGGCTTCAACAGCAAAAATCTGAGGTGTGTATTGGACTGATAAGGAACCCCCCTCTCCTCTCACAGTGGGGCGACCGGGCAACAGGTGGGCCCCTCTCTTCTTTTGAGGCGCTGAATGAGTGAGTGACAGTCAATGACAGAACCATCCCAGGCAGCCAGCAGCCTGCCAAGCTGACTAGAGGGCACCCTGGCACATATCTTAAATCCACTGACTGGACTTACGGTATATTATGAAGTGACGGCAGCAAGTGAGTAATTTTTAATTTTTTTTTGGCACCCCCGCCACCGCCCCTTGTCAGAATGCCGCCCTGGGCAGCTGCCCATATCGCCCCTATCTAACTCCGCCACTGGGAAAGGTGAAAGGCACGTGTACTTATACAAAACCCAAAACCAGTGAAGTTGGCACGTTGTGTAAATCGTAAATAAAAACAGAATACAATGATTTGCAAATCCTTTTCAACCTATATTCAATTGAATACACTGCAAAGACAAGTTACTTAATGTTCGAACAGGTAAACTTTGTAATTTTTTGCAAATATTAGCTCATTTGGAATTTGATGCCTGCAACATGTTTCAAAAAAGCTGGCACAAGTGGCAAAAAAGACTGAGAGAGTTGAGGAATGCTCATCAAACACTTATTTGGAACATCCCACAGGTGAACGGGCTAATTGGGAACAGGTGGGTGCCATGATTGGGTATAAAAGCAGCTTCCCTGAAATGCTCAGTCATTCACAAACAAGGATGGGGCGAGGGTCACCACTTAGTGAACAAACGCGTGAGCTGATTGTCGAACAGTTTAAAAACAACATTCCTCAACGAGCTATTGCAAGAAATTTAGGGATTTCATCATCTACGGTCCGTAATATCGTCAAAAGGTTCAGAGAATCTGGAGAAATCACTGCACGTAGTTTACAAGGCCGAAAACCAACATTGAATGCCCGTGACCTTCGATCCCTCAGGCGGTACTGCATCAAAAACCGACATCAGTGTGTAAAGGACATCACCACATGGGCTCAGGAACACTTCAGAAAACCACTGTCAGTAACTACAGTTCGTCGCTACATCTGCAAGTGCAAGTTAAAACTCTACAATGCAAAGCGAAAAGCCATTTATCAACAGCACCAAGAAACGCCGCCCGGCCGCTGGGCCCAAGCTCATCTAAGATGGACTGGTGCAAAGTGGAAAAGTGTTCTGTGGTCTGACGAGTCCACATTTCAAATTGTTTTTGGAAACTGTGGACGTCGTGTCCTCCGGACCAAAGAGGAAAAGAACCATCCGGACTGTTATAGGCGCAAAGTTCAAAAGCCAGCATCTGTGATGGTATGGGGTGTATTAGTGCCCAAGGCATGGGCAACTTACACATATGTGAAGGCACCATTAATGCTGAAAGGTACATACAGGTTTTGGAGCAACATATGTTGCCATCCAAGCAACGTCTTTTTCATGGACGCCCCTGCTTATTTCAGCAAGACAATGCCAAGCCACATTCTGCACATGTTACAACAGCATGGCTCCGTAGTAAAAAGAGTGCGGGTACTAGACTGGCCTGCCTGTAGTCCAGACCTGTCTCCCATTGAAAATGTGTGGCGCATTATGAAGCGTAAAATACGACAACGGAGACCCCGGACTGTTGAACAACTTAAGCTGTACATCAAGCAAGAATGGGAAAGAGTTCCACCTGAAAAGCTTCAAAAATCGGTCTCCTCAGTTCCTAAACGTTTACTGAGTGTCGTTAAAAGGAAAGGTGATGTAACACAGTGGTAAAAAGGCCCTGTGCCAACTTTTTTTTGCAATGTGTTGCTGCCTTTAAATTCTAAGTTAAAGATTATTTGCAAAAAAAAAAAAAAAAAGTTTCTCAGTTTGAACATTAAACATCTTGTCTTTGCAGTGTATTCAATTGAATATAAGTTGAAAAGGATTTGCAAATCATTGTATTCTGTTTTTATCTACGATTTACATAACGTGCCAACTTCACTGGTTTTGGTTTTTTGTAGTTAAAACTGACCATTCTGACAACCTTAGACACCCACCTTTGACTGGCTGTCACGCTAAAAAAAAAAAAAAAAAAAATTCTTATCTTGTGGTTTTTTGCACATGATCATTTAGGTCCCAAAGATTAGAAAACAAGCTAAAAATAAGGTCTAGCTTCACTTTTGACATTTTTCATTCACCATCGACCCTGCTTCTCAGTTCACGAGCCTGAGCCATATGTATTTTTTAGGGGGTGTTTAGGTTTTTTCCAGAAGGAACACTTTTGTCCCATGTATTGGATACATTCTCATGTGCTCTATAATGTTTTGAATAATTTCAAATAATTCCACCTTTCCATCCTCTTGAGGGTTTTTACGTATGTTCTCCTTCATGATAATTTTCTTTCCTTTATGTATTTTTGAACCTTTTTACATTTGTAAACAAAATTAAACAAAAATTGGGGGAAAAAAATCATAAATCATCCCATGCCTTTAGGAATACAATGTTCTTTAAACATGTCTTTTTTTTTTTTTTTTTTTTTTAAAGATTTTTTTTTTTGGGATTTTCACCTTTATTTGACAGTTGCAGTGTAGAGAGAGACAGGAAGGTTGGGGAGAAGAATGGGGAAGACATGCGGCAAATGACCCGAGCCGGAATCAAACCCGGGTCGCCACGGTAAGGACACAGCCTTTATGGTGCGCGCGCTTAGACCGGTGAGCCACCGGGGCGCCCCAAACATTTGTCTTTTTGAAAATAGCCTATTCAGCTCTTGCCACAACTAAAAACATCCATTGTTTTAACAGAGTAATTATCACCCCCACCTCATAAAATAGAACTTGGATTTTTAAATTTAGTTTGGTGCATCTATTTCCCCTACCTCAAGCGCCATATGTTTATAGTGCACTTCTCACCTTTGGAAATCTTTTCAGAGCATTTAATACCTTTTTTTATTACCCCTCGGCCGGCGGTAGACCGAGGGTTATTGTCGTCCCTTCGCCGTCCGTCCGTCTGTCTGTCTGTCTGTCCATCAACAACGTTCCCACTCTAGTGCCTTCAGGTTTGCTTCTAGCTTTTTTCATTTTTTGGTGGGGGGTACATCAATGGATACTTCATGAACTTATCAAATTCCGGCCAATTTTGAGTCTCAGTTTGGCCACCAGGGGGCTTATCGTGAAAAATTAAAAATTGCCATAACTTCCTTATTATTTAAGCTAGGACGCTCAAATTTTTACTGAAGGTACATGGGATCACATTTTATCACACTTCAGACACATTTTTGATTTGACCTATTTTTAATTGTTTTCTAGGTCAAATAGCATAAATGCTGCCGATCTTTAAATTCAACGATGTTACAGCTCTAGCGCCTTCAGGTTTGCTTCTAGGTTTCTCATTTTTAGATGGCTGGTACGTCTATGGATCCTTCACTTACCTATCGAATTCCAGCCAATTTTGACTCTTAGTTTGGCCACCAGGAGGCTTCTTGTGAAAAATGAAAAATTGCCATAACTTTCTAATTATTTTCTAGGTCAAATAGTGTAAATGCTGCAGATCTTTAAATTCAATGGCGTTACCGCTATAGCGCCTTCAGGTTTGCTCCTAGGTTTCTCATTTCTGAATAGGTGGTACGTCTATAGATCCTTCACTTACCTGTCAAATTCCAGCCAATTTCGACTCTTAGTTTGGCCACCAGAGGGCGTATTCTGAAAAATTGCCATAACTTTCTTATTATTTCAGCTAGGATGCTCAAATTTTTACTGAAGGTACATGGGATCACCCTTCATCACGTCATACGCGTTTTTGATTTAACCTATTTTTTACCGTTTTCTACATCGAATAGCATAAATGCTGCCGATCTTAAAATTCAACGACGTAACCGCTTTAGCACCTTCAGGTTTGCTTCTAGGTTTCTCATTTTTGGGTGGGTGGTACGTCTATGGATCCTTCACTTATCTATCGAATTCCAGCCAATTTCGACTCTTAGTGTGGCCACCAGGGGGCGTATTGTGAAAAATGAAAAACACCCACGCCAAGGTTATTTATATCAGCGCTTGGCTTCATTACATATATTATTTCTGCAATCAGAATCCAACTAACACCCAATTCAACTTACATACGCAGCCAAGGGGTCTCAAGTGCGATTAGCACGGTATTTTTAAATATCTGTTCGTTTCTCATTGCCTACATCATTTTGTTTGGATAGCCTTACACGGGGAGCGATTTAAGTGCATGGGTCAGTCCTGATGGGGTATAGCAAAAATCTTGCCTCCAACAATTACTTATTTTCTCGACAACTTGAAAAATTGTGTATTTTCCTTTTTCCAGCTCTCTCTTAAACTTTAGACATGTAGACTTACAACATACCAGGTACTAACAACACCCTCTGTGTATATTTCGTCAATGCAAATTGTTCAACTTAAATTCAAAACATCTCAAAAAGCAGCAAAAAGTATATGTGTCTTTTTACAATACTGGGTAACAAAAGTGTGACACAAACATGAAAATTTCAGAATCATTCAAGGAACAGAAAACCAACTTTATTTGATTCTTCACTGGTATAAGACTGGCATAATTGGGCATGTTTCCTCCTCTACATCTACCTCATTCTGTGATGTGATGTGATTGTAATCTGGTGGGGTTTTTAAATTCCGTCAGTTAGTGGAAGTGAAGAAATGGAAGAAGTAGCATTGCCTTAAAAACACTGGCAGCTGGACATACAAGGTTTTTATCCAATGGTAGCAAGCCAAGTCATGAGAGAACTAAATGGGCAATTCAATCACAGGCTAGATATTCGTGCAAGCCATATACCTACCAACTTTCTTCTATTTCCAGTGTTTATTTCAAAAGTTATCAAACGGGCCGACAAAAAGACACTCAGTATGACACTCAGTTTGAAGAGTAATATTGATTTTGGGATGTTTCTAGCTCAAAAAAACTCAAATCTGAATGCTTACTCACACGCACACACACACTCATGCAACTTAATAATTGCGGCTGGTAATAAAAACAGAATATTCAATGAATCAAATTGAAATTCTCATTAAGATTCATCATTGGTCCTCTGGTAAAATAATGGTATCTGGTTGCAATGCGGGCAGCACAGAGAGACAGAAACAGGGAGAGGTAGAGGCTTGTTAAAAGTAGTGGCCAGACAGGACATATAGATGATCAGGTGAAAAATTTAGTGGAGCATGTAGCCACCATTAAGTGTAAGTATCCAGCTAAATAGGTGGCACAGTTAGGCATTACGTGTCACTGCATCTTCGCAGTATAAATGACTGCTGTTCCATAAGCAGCAATTCTCTGATCTTGACAGTTAACAGTAAGCAACTGATCAAAACAAAATGAAGAGGAGGGTCAGCCACTATCTTGGAGAGATCGTGAACTATTTTTTTTAGAACCTGTGTCGACAGGCAGCTGTTTTTGCAATGGCAGCATTCATTTTCTAAACAAATTCTATGAAGTTCAGAACTGACAGCACTCAACACCTTCAGCGCAAAAAACGACCAAAACATACAGCTATTTTTCCACTGCACCCATGACACTCTCAGCTGAAAGTAGTAGATCGTTTGGAATACCTTCAGGCTCATCAATGTCACTTCTCTTTCACCAACCAATCAAAATCAAGAAGAGGGTAGGGCTTGCAATATCAACAACAATGGCAAGGGAGAAACTGATCCTGGCTGTCTAGGTCTTGTTTATAATCAGATGGCTTCAGTTTAGATTTGCAAAGAAGTTGGCAAGCAAGCTAATATTAATGTGGACTATTACTAAAGAGATCAACGGCTGTAGCTGAAGTTAGCTTATCATGAAGGTTTCCATTAATTTGACTGATTTGCAAACAAACACTCATTTGCTCAGTTGCAAAGACTAATTGCAATTTTTCCATTGCTTTAGCTAACTTTTCTAAAGTGACGTTACACAACAGACAGTATGTCCTGTCTTGCAAAACAGAGAATTTGTTTAGTTTTCTGCAAAGGTAATCTTCCTGCCAGAATAAAGACTAAGGAATACAATGTCCTAATGTACTTGGAGTGATCATGGACCACAAAATATGCTGGAAACCCCATGTAAGCCATGTCCGAGCAAAACTAGCAAAGCGCACTGCAATTCTGGGCAAAACAAGACACATACTGGATTTTAAATCATTACATACTCTGTACTGTTCACTGTTTTTACCATATCTGACTTACTGTGTGGAAGTCTGGGTAAATAACTGCAAAAGCACCCTATAGCCAATATACATATTGCAGAAAAGAGTAATAAGGAGAATAAACGGTGTAGGATATAGAGAACACACAAACACATTGTTTGTAAAATCAAACACCTTGAAATTTATGGATTTGGTCAAATTTAAAACATCACAAATCATGTAGAAAGCCAGAAATAACCTGTTGCAAAAAAAATATACAGAGAATGTTCATGGACAGAGAAGGTGGCTATAATTTGAGAGGAGAGCTTAACTTTAAAAAAAAACTCTGTGTTCAAACCACAATGAAAAGTGCGTGCATATCAATCTGTGGGGTGGATTTGTGGAACAGTTTCAAGCTGGAGCTGAAACAGAGTACAAATATTATGTTATTAATTGCTTATTTCTGTTCCGTATTGCCTTGGTATTGGCCTGAGGGTCGCTGCGGCCTTGGGCCAATACCGCGACCCAAAGGCCAATACCTAGGCAATGCGAAAATAAGCAATTTATAATATTTTCATAAATTGGTTAAGATTGTTGGGCTATCATGACAATATTATGACTATGATTTCTGAAGTACGCGACTTCAAGACTCATTAAAGAGCTAAATGCTAGGTCCGCGGCTGTCGTCTGCTTCTTTGAAGAGAGCGAATGCCACAGTTACTGCGACCTTAAGGCCAATACCTAGGCAATGCGAAAATAAGCAATTTATAATATTTTCATAAATTGGTTAAGATTGTTGGGCTATCATGACAATATTATGACTATGATTTCTGAAGTACGCGACTTCAAGACTCATTAAAGAGCTAAATGCTAGGTCCGCGACTGTCGTCTGCTTCTCTGAAGCGAGCGCACGCCACAGTTGGCAATGGTTACTAGTGCATGTGCTGAACTCGGCCAATACAGGTCGGCCAAAACAAAATATATTGGCAGGCCGTTTTTACTGTATGCGGGCAATAACATACATAGCCAATTAATAAAAATCAGTCTAAAAGGATGTACAAAAAATTCTTTCTAAAGATGCTTTCACACCGGACGCGAAACAAATTTTTCGCATGACCGATTACATTCAAAGTCAATGCAAAGATGCGAATACACGCGAAACGCGTGTATTCACGTCTTTGCATTGACTTTGAATGTAATCTGTCGTGCGAAAAATTCGTTTCGCGCCCAGTGTGAAAGCAGCTTTAAAGAGGCATATGGAAGAGGATGTGTGTTAATCAGGAGTATCTTGTCAGATGTAAACAAAACCAGAGGAAATTGTATATTATATGTATTTAGTATGTATGTATTATGTATTAATATGTATATTTCTATGTATGTTTACGTAATGGTCTATATATTTAAATAAAATAGTACTGGAGATACAATGGCAATATATAATTTACAATAGTATAAATCATGAAATCATCATAAATAATCTTTTGATGAAGAGTCAAAAAGGGGTAGGATTAAAAAAAGTGTATCCTTCTTCCTGCTCCTTTTTCGAACAGGGCTGACTATGATTTGTTTGTTTTTGTCTTTTTGTTTTCTTTTTTTCCTATATATATATCGAAATGAACAGATATATTTTGTTTTTATACTTGTTTGAAATAAATCTTTCATTTATTCATTTAATGAAGCTACTTTATCATTTTAAACCTTAGTGAATAACTTTGTTATTCAGGCAGATCAACTGCTTTTGTTTCATGAGGCAAATGCTGTGAGATCTAAGGTATTTGTGAGTGTCAGGCAATGACGGTTGGTGAATTGAAAATTGGTGAAGCACAGTTCATCCCTTGAAAATAATGATTGGTCTTGACCCGTTCACTATTATTCTTTTAAATTAACATGACGTAAACTCTGAAAACATTTAATATTATCTGGTGTGGTCTGTTTTTCTCAATTAGGGAACACTAGAAAGCAAAGGTGTCATTTCGACACGGAATTGCATCAATCAATGTGCTTCATTTGCTGATATTTGTAGCTAATTTTAGCTTTTTTGTGTTAATTAAATAATCATGAAGCTAAGAATAGATAAAGCAAGATGAGTTAAAAGCAAATGTTTTAGTTTATCTTTTTTGTAAAGAAAATGAAACATTTTCAAATTAATATTGAAAATTTGCATACGGAAGCATTGCGTTTAACTGCTAATGGCTTTTTCTTTTCATTAAAAAACTTGAAAATGATTGAAAACAGATCAAGTCCTCTTAGTGCTCATCTTAAGCAGAACTGGCCACACCAAAGTCAATTGAATTGGTGAATTCAATAAGGGCTCAACTCCACACATTTTCAACATGGAGTTAGGCCCTTGTTGAATTAAGCGATTCAATTTAATTAAATGATCGAAAACAGGTCAAGCTCTGTCATAATTTTCAAGGCATGGTCTGTGCTTCATAAATTTTAAACTCACCAGCCACCACTGGTGTCAGGGCATCTGTGGCTGTGTCCTGAGGTGGTATAAATGTGTGTGTGCGTGGCTGTGCATCCATATGAAGGGAGCAAAGCACTAGTATGAATATTTGTGAGTATTATTAGGTTTAGAATGAACTATGCACCTTCAACATACTTCAATCAGTATGTCTGATGTTGTTACTAAAGGCTTGCTTGACGAATCACTAGTATATTTCCCCTTGTTGTCTCATTATTGTGTCTCCAGCACACAATATTTTGAAGCTACAGGTAATTCAATATTTATCTTGAGATCTCACAAAATTTAGATGAGTTTTTTGAGTTGGTGTCACCTTGGCAATGGGCAATCTGCATGAAATATCCTTTTACATGAGCAAACAGCTTTTGGTCTCTAATTCCATAGATTAGTGGTGATAAGACCCTGGGGATAATATTAGAAATAACAAAAGTCGAGAAGAGTATTGTCGTTCTCTGCCTAGGAAATAACGACAGGAAAAATGCATTGCACAACGGGGAAATGTAACCGAGCATACACAGCATCACCTGTACAGCATGCAGCAGGATTGTGTTCCGAGCCTTTTTAGCTGAAACAGGATCTACCCTACTGCCTTTCACTGCGAACATGACCCCAGAATAAGTGTAGACTAAAGTTAGCCACACAAAGGAAAGGTAAATAATAGGTACTACCATAATTCTAACCTTATGGTAGGGTGTATTGAATACATTATGGGGAAAACATAAAAGGGACGTTGAGAAGAAACTTAACGGTCGCATTGCGAGCGTAATTATGATGTCTATCCAACCGGGAGAGGCCGCCAAACCCCAGGTAATGGCAAGAACAGCATAGGTTCTCCGTGCTGTGCAGACCTGTGCATGGCGCAGAGGGACACAGATGGCAATGTAGCGCTCGATGGCCATGCCAGCCAGGTTCAGGGGGGTGTTATCTTGGCTTGTGTAAACAATTATAAGCACAACACAACAGACTGGCATTTTGAAAAATGGCGAAATATAGGTAGCAACGTGTAAGGCCACTGATATTGACAGAAAGATTATGTCATTTATCACCAAGTTAATGTACAGTATATACCTTGCCTCAGTGCAGAATACCTGGTTACTTAACAGAATGAGCACAAATGTCCCATTGATATAATTGAAGATAATGGCCAGAAAAACCAGAATGAAGTTCTTTGTGAAGGCATCTTGATACGCATCCAAACGGTCCCACGTTGAGTTCATATTCAGTGCTTGTCTCTGAAAAAGCACTTGTTCCTCACATATACCGTATAAAAAGATGGATGCAGCAACTGGGTCCGAAAAGTAAAGCCAATGTGGAAATCTCTTAAAATTGCATTCTATTTAATGGCCTGCAGATGATGATGTCGGTGGTTGCAGAAACAAGTTCAATGCTATACAAGTCTGAGAAAATGACCTTACTTTCCCACCTGATTTATTATTTCAATAATGATTTTTCACATTATTTTATGGTATTTATTGCAAGTTTCAAGCCTCCTTCAATATATCATGACGTTCATTTTTGTAAATTATGGTCCCAAATAGACTAGAATAAAGGATAAAGCCAGATATGCTTTGGGGGCGTGGCTATCCTCTGGTCCTCGTCCGATAGTCATATGCATCCATCGATCCACCCCTCGCTCCTCCCTGGATCTTAAATTCACGCTCTCGTCCAATAGGAATCACATCTGGTATCAAAATGACAAAATGGCACTGTTCAAATTGCCAAAATCGAGGCTTCCTAAATTGTATGCTGAAACCAATGGGTGACGTCACTGTTGCTTCATCCATCTTTTTATGCAGTCTATGGTTGCTCAACGAACAGAACATTGACACTCAGATAAGTAAAACATTCAGCCTTTCCTTTGTTTGCCCAGAGCCAGGCATTACCCTGGTCCTAGAGAACTTACCTCAGACTTCTGCACAGAGAAGTGAGAGGAGGGAACATGGTGCGTGGTTTTTATTGTGTGGTCATGCTGTTTACTTTCTCTTAATGACTCTCTTTGGGATTTAGTGCTATTTGAGATTCAAGGCTCTAAATTCGTAGACGCGACGCAGGCGCCGCGAATGGGGGGTGCGCCGCGCCAACGGGGTGTGTCCAGGCGTATGTTGCAATTTCATGCCCGGTGCAGCCTGGCGCAAGTACTCCTCTGTCCCGCTCGTCCCTCCTGCTGCTGGCGCAAGTGGCAAAGAAGGCGTGTTTGGGTATAACACAGCCGAGTCAAATCTTCACCAATCAAATGAGCTCCTCTCCTCACCTTTAATGTGTTGGAATATAGAAGCCTCTGTCCTATATCTGTTTGATGCGATAATGTTGCATTTTACTTTGCTGCTTCAGGCATGTTTTCTGCACTGCTTACGTCTATATTAAGCATTACGAATATGAGTTAGCTGGCTAGCCAGGGCATTCTCGAATTATTACCATTAGCGAACTTGAATGGAATTTCAAAACGAAACTACGTCAGATCATTCAAACTTATGAAGTTGGAATGAAACACGACAGTTGCTCATTTATTTCTTCTGCCTGCATCATTGGGAAGAGAAACGATGGATAGCGTGTTCCTATTATTGCTCCCTGTTGCTGCTTAAAATTTTGGGATTAGCATGCATGGACAACAATGCAAGATACGTTACACATTTATTTTCAAAATGTGATCATAACTCAGTACGAGATCATACGAGATGCTCACTGACTACAAGCACTATTTTATCTCTGGTGTGGAAATAAAGCGTGAATCTGTTCGATCCATCCGACTAATTTTCAAAAGAGAGACCGAATAATGACTGTTTTCTATCTTCTACGGAAGAAAACACGCGAATAAAAAGACCAAGAAAGGTCGATAGCTATCAATTTGCATTTTGTGAAGGTCAAACACAAACATGGCCAAGTTTGCACGTCTAATAATTCCTGGAATACTCGAAAAATTAGAACTTTTATGACTTTCGGACACGGAGATATATACTGGACAAAGAAAGTTAGGGATCACTCTGATTTTTAATATTGAAATATGATATGGAACATAATTTGAACTATCAAATATTTCAAATTCGAAAATTGGGGTGATCCCTAGTTTTCTTTGTCCAGTATATTAAAACTCTGTCCGACTTTGGTGTCTTTGCATTGACTTTGACTGTAATCAGTCATGCGAAAAATTCGTTTCGCGTCCAGTGTGCAAATGGCTTTACTGAGCATAGAACGCAAGCATTAAATATTTGTGGTTTGCTGAGAAAGATGTGAAGTCGTTAGTTTGCATCACAGATTCAGCTGCGTTGATTAAGCCAAGTGGAGTTTCCATTACGCGTGCCAACCGCCTTTTCTGACATCAGGACAATCGATATAGATACTATAATTTATGTCCTGATTCAGATAGTTACATTAAATAGTGGTTGCTGTAATTATTCATTGCATTGAAATGTGCCTGACATTCTGGAAACCTGCCTGTGAGGTTTCGGTGACGTGTGCGCACTGTGCACCGGTCAGCCAAATTACCACTGCACAGAAAGTAAACCAGGTTGGAGCTGGCGAGCTTTCTGCGCAACTTCAGCGAAGACTTTTTCTAAGAAATTGTCACTGCGTCTTGATGAATATGTGACACCTCCCCCTACTACGCCGCCACACCCATCTCGGCGCTCGTCCTTCTACCAAATTGCCAAAGTAGCTGTGCACGGTGTTGCACCGCACGAAATTACCACTGCGCGGGCTGCACCGGACGAAATTACCACTGCGTGGGCTGCGCCACGCTACGCCACGCTGTGCCACCCTGCGCTGCGCCAAGAAATTAGAGCCCTCACTCCCAAACATACTTTTACTTGATTTTTGGCAAGAGACTGGCCGTGTTCGAAACCACGCTCTACGGTCTACATACACTATACTGACTACACACTAGTCACACTACACGCTACTCACAACCATGGACCTATAAGGAGAACTGGACAAACAACGAAAGCAGGAACGCACACCGATATCGGCTTACCGGTCAAGCTGATATTGCAAGTCACGTGATGCCATGGGGGCCAAAAAGAAATTTCTCCATAGGGAATACTCAAAAAAGACAAGCTGATAAATCCGAGAATAAATTTTTTTGACAGTCACAAATTATCGATACTGAAAATTTTTATTTTTCTCTTTTAAATCATTGATGCCTCGTTCCTCGGCAAAGACAAAATTTTTTATTTATATTCAGGCTATGTGAACATCAACGGGTCCTCATATGTAAGCGCGTTCTCGTCTCCTCGAAATTTAGTACTGCAGCGGATGTGAGTGGGTGGAGCAATGGGCGTTCCTTGCCGTCCGTCTGTGATCAGCATTATAGACGTAGCCAAGTCGGTAAAGTGAACCGGGGTTACGGTGCAAATATTTTAGCCATTTTATCTTAATTGATGAATGGACATAATATGTTGCCAAACTTCATTATGTACCGCGGAAAAATGTACAGTAAGCTAAGGCTGCAGTTGTGTCATCCTAGAACCGTGTAGCCTACGCAGCCAACACTCACCTTACTTTTTCATAGTTTATGGATATATCCATATCATTTTAATGAGTTGTATATTTCCATTACTCTGAATAGCACCAATTCACATTACTGTATTTTGATGCATTATGCATAATATGTCAGCTGAGTAGCATCTAACATAATGTCCATGAGTACATTTATTACACTACATAAATTCAGTTCGAACACTGCTTAGCAAACCATTTATTAACCATTCTTCATTCTTAAATTAGTCTCAGACCTTCATGATTGAAGACGAAACTTTTCAAGCAACTTGACAGATGAGATCCAAAATGATAATTTTGTGCATGATCCGAACCAAGTGGGTGGAGCAATGGGCATTCCTTGCCGTCCGTCTGTGATCAACATTATAAACGTAGCCAAGTCGGTAAAATGAGCTGGCGTTACGGTGCAAATATACTGAGCAACTGAAGAAACGCAAGTTAATTAAAGACAGACCGGAAAATAAAGTTTGTGCGTCATTATTATAGAAAATCTAATCTATTTCTAGCGTGTGCACATATACGCTCGTTTCATCAAACTTTTCTTTGTTTTGTGGTCACTTTGACTGAGTAACCATAAGAGTACATTAACTAACTACCTAACTTGCATTTCTTTTGTTGCTCAGTATATTTTAGCCATTTTATTTTAATTGATGAATGGCCGTAATATGTAGCAACTCGATCGCCGCTCTTCATTATGTAGCACAGCAACATGTACAGAAAGCTAAGCCCGCTGTTTTGACATCCTAGAACAGTGGTTCCCAAACTCGGCCCTGGGGACCCACTGTGTCCGCTGGTTTTTGTTTCAACCACAGCTCCAATCTTAGAACGCTAATGAGCTGTTAATTGCTCTTAATTGCACTATTCTTGCTCTCACTGAATATTTATCCTTTTAAACCACATGTCAAAAATGGTGAAAAACATTACATACTGCGCTAAATTGGAAATGACTTCTCTAACATAAAAAAGGTGGAAATTTGCAACTGATAACATGAATCTGTGAATTGGCTTCTAATGGATAAAATTGTGGACCCAAGGTCATTAAAGCTAATAATTATTAGGCAATTAAGAATTCAAAGACAAAGCAAAGGATGAGTCATAATAATAATGAAGCAAACCAGCCAAATGTCACTTGTTTGGTTTCAGGAAAGAACCTGAACACCTTCATTCAGAACCCGAGTCACCAGATTACTGATTGATTGCAGTCTTGCATTTGCTCACATAAAACATATTGCCACATTGGCTTGGCGTGCTTACGTGGAATACATCAAAATAAAAAATATGAATGTCGGACTTTGAAATCTCATGGAATGCAAAGCCATTTCTGTCATAAAGTATTTAAGGGGATAAAACGTGTCTCTAATCTGACAAGCAACTAATTAAAAAATGAACAGCTTGTTAAAACTCTGGGATCATAATTGTGGTTGGAGCAAAGACCAGCACACACAGCGGGTCCCCAGGACCGACTTTGGGAACCACTGTCCTAGAACCATGTACGCAGCCAACACTCACCATACTTTTTTCATATTAAAATGATATGGATCTATCCATAAACTGAGTTTTATATTTCCATTACTTTGCATAGCACCAATTCACATTACTGTATTTTGATGCATTATGCATAATGTGTCAGCTGAGTAGCATCTAACGTAATGTCCATATGAGTGCATTTTTAGCACTACATAAATTCAGTTCGAACACTGCTTAGCAAACCATTTATTAACCATTCTTCATTCTTAAATTAGTTACAGAGCTTCATGATTGTGGACAAAACTTTTCAGCAACTTGACAAATGAGATCCAAAATGATTACCATTTTTGTGCATGATCCAAACTTCCATGTAAAGCACTGAACACGCGTACATTATTTTTGGTACAGCCTTTGTTTGACTGAAGTTTTGGATAGGTGAAAACGTCAGAGTACAGTATATGAAATCCGAACATCTGTTTGTGAGCAGCATCTGAGATCAATGGGAGTGATGCAGGTAGATTCGACGGTGTGGCTGATTTTCAGCTGAACGAAGATAATACAAGTCCTAAAAGAAAATGCAACAGTTGAGCATGAGATTGATTAGATGTAGCAACATTTTAGAACAGAGATGGTGATTATGAGATAACAGGGGAAGGACAGAAAAAGCAGCATTAAAACAAAGGTAAAAATAACAGTATTTTTTTAACGCAGTGCATAACATTTCAGGGTAGACCCACAATTTACTATACTCCACGCAATGGTTATGAGTCTCGCGCGAAGCTAAGTTACGTTAGCTAAAAGTAAATAAGCTTACCAGAATTGGCAAAAGTTTAAGGCTCTTGTCTTTGAAACATATCGGTTTATAAGGCACGTGCTGTGCGTTGTGCGTTCGGTTTATCGTCTTAAATCCGCAGAAGGTAATGGAGTTTGCACGCAGACAAGCAAGAATTGTCTTACTCCAAAAATGTAGTTACTCATCCTTTAACTAAAGAGGACATGAGCCTGAGCAATGTCATGTTACACAACAGCAAGTCAACTATTTTGCCGACATTTTTGCGTTCAATAGTATTACTTCCCTGTTAAATAACAATCGTTTTAAACATTTGATATTGAATTTGGGTTTTAAAATTGTATTTCAAACTATGATTAAGCCTTACCGGCGGCTATGTTTTCTTCCATCCGCTCATAGTTCCATCTGGGGTTTCCTACGCAAGGTTCTGCAGTGGTAAGAATTTCACTTCCAGAGAAAAGTGATCGTGAACACGCACCCTGGGTAGGAGTTCCACGAGCGCGGGCCGTTGTCATGGACACCTCTGTTACCAGCGCGTTCATGAGCCCCACGCTACGCATGTGTCAGCAAAAGTCACACAGCGCATGTCCGCGTGGCTCATGAAATAAGGCCCCCATGTCGGTGTGCTGCGCCATTGAGCAATTTCCATTGAAATTAATGGGCGGCCATTTTCCAACTGTATATCCAGTGAATTATAAAACATCCTTGCTCACTACAAACGAACCCTTCCTTCTTCTTCCTCTTATTCTTCTTTTGAGTTTTATGGCAACTGCACACCAATTTGTGTATTACCGCCACCTTCTATGTGGTATAAAATAATGATATATGAACAAACCCGTTTACACTAGAGCACTGTAGTACACAATAATAATAAAAATAAATAAAAATAAAACCCCCTTAACCTAACAATACGCAGAAGACCAAAAAGGGAAAAATCGTGCTTCTGTTTTGAAGGGGTTGAAACAGGATGTTAACCTATAGCCTCACTTTAGCCAACCTGAAATAGCCGTTTTCGACCCCGCGCCCCCCCCCCGACCAGCATTTTGCCGTTATGCCTTACCTGGTGAAGATGCGGTCAGCAAGGAGACGACGGAGACAATCGGCTGGCCATCTGCGTTTCATCTGTATGTTTATGAATTTTGAATTTTCTTCAGAGGTAATACCATTTTAAACAAGTTTCTACTTTCACTCAGCTTACTTACTCCCAGTGGGTGATGTGAATGACAGTGAAATGTTAGCTTAGCTTCAACCAAAGAACAATTGTAAGTATCAGAATGGAGGCGTTGCACTGGATGCAGAAACCGTAGTGTAAGTCACGTGATCCCCGAAGTAACTCAGGAAGATGGCTTTGATGGGATGGGAATGCATCGATTAATTATTATTCATTTATTTAAAAAAAATTTATTTCTTTGCTCTGAAAGGTCGCATGTATAACCGGATATTGAACCTCAGGTCCAAATGCTCTGCCTTATCCACGACACTAGCTCGACACACTATATATTCACTGGTCGATTTAGCACTTTTATAGCTGAGCTGTGTTTGAACTTTGAGCATATTGGCGCAAGGATTCTCAGTCATAAACCGGCTTTGAATACAATAGTTGAATATTTAGCGGTTAATTATGGCGAAAATACAAAAAACAAACCATTTAAGTGATTATACTGCTGAGGTCTTCTAGTGCATAGCATAATGGTGAGGACTCGCAGTTAGACACTGCTGTCAAGCCATCCCTCGTTTGGAAATCGGCTGTCAAGCCAGCCCTCCTTTAATTTTGTGGTCCGTGTAAACATGGGGTGTGACGGTAATGCCGTATAAGAACTGATTTCAAAATAAAAGTAACCATAGTGGGGATGGGACTTCAGATTTAATCAGTCAGAAAGTCTTGCAATTAATACATAAAATAATCAATTAGTTATTAAATTAATTTATTTCAGAATTTCATTTCATTTCAGTCTGACAGTGCTTCACCTAAGAGTGTCACTTAATGGATGTAAGGAAAACCTCATGTTGGCTTCAAAAATAAAAGTCACCTAAAATGTCGATTAAAGGTGCCCTCCCAGGCCGCTCATCTTTTAGCAAAATTATAAAAATCTATGTATATCTGTTAAGTATTAGACAGTAATCGATAACATACATGATTTGACATATTAATGACAAAATTTGGTCATCTGTGTAAGGAGCAGGGGCCAAAATTAGGCTACTGATCAAATTAGTCTCAGACAACGTTAATTGGATGGCCCGTCTGTCAGTCAAACTGTCAAATCAACGTGCACGCTGTTCTGCGCGTGCATTCCAATGTGCACGCACTTTGGCTGTAGCTACGTAGCCACCAATAGCTAGCAAGCTCGAGATTCGGACGGAGTCATGGCGCAGCCGAACGAGCAATCAGGTATCCGACCTCCAACTGCACCCAGCGGTCAACCACCAGCTAAGAAAACAAAAGCCTTCATAGAAAGTATGCAAGAGAGGCAACAGTATGTAAAAATTGCGAATGCAACTCGAATATCCATTGGCACAGAAGCATTCGACCGCTGGAGACATCTGAAAAAACTGAAAGGTTTCAAAACCGACGCACTGGTAGCGGAGTTTCTCTTAGACTGGTAAGCTAGCTTCTTGTCTTTCTTTCTGAGTGAATGCTGTACATAGTGTTATGGCCCCAATTTGTTATGGCGTCACGGACAGCAAGGGATGACAGACAAAATCCTTTAAGTTCAACAGATTTAATTAAACAAACACATAGAACTAATCTACATCCTACACTACTGACCAAGATTGAAAAGAAAATAAAAAATGAGATATTTACAATTCCCGGTAATGGAGATGGGCTGCTATGTTGTGATGTCCTGGGACAGGAAAATGCTCCAACACAGGCAAAAATCCACAAAAAGCTTAACAGGTCTTGAAAAGAGTGACAGGTCTGGTCAAATGTATCCTTCTTGCAATTTCTCCTACTACCACACACTCTCGATTTTTCTCCTTATATACTCTTGTCCATCCCCCTCCCATTTCTGGGACTTTCCCTCTGGGCATGCCCTGGACATGCCCAACCTAGCTTCAGACTGGGCTTCACAAAAAAAAGTCAATACTGCCATCTAGTGGCTATTTACCACATTACACCTCCATTCCAAAAGGGGAAAATTTTGACTCATAAAGGCAAAATTTTTCTTTTCAATACCAAAAATGGTTACGTTGACACTTGTATATACATACATATAATACAATATGCTAATCAACACAGGTGATATAAATACACATATTCAAACACGGGATAAGCAATCGGCAATTACATTGTCAGCACCCTTTACATGCTTAATTTCCAAGTCAAACTCTTGTAAAATCAAACTCCAATTCAACAATCTCCGATTTTTGTTTTTCATCTTACTCAAAAACATTAACGGATTGTGGTCAGTATATACAATCATTGGCTTTTGCCCCGTACAAACATAGACCTCAAAGTGTTGTAAGGATAGAACCAGAGCCAACAGCTCCTTCTCAATTGTGGAATAGTTCTTTTGGTGACGATTGAACTTCCTGGAGAAGTATGCCACGGGATGCTCAATGTCATCAGAGTCACTTCTCTGTTGGAGCACAGATCCACAAGCTTGGTCGCTAGCATCGACCGCTATGGAGAACGGTTTGTTGAAGTCAGGAGATTTGAGCACGGGGAAGTGACACAGCAGAGACTTCAGGCGATCGAAGGCTCTTTGGCATGCTTCATCCCAAGTGAACTTTACGCCTTTCTTCAGTTGGTTGGTGAGACTGCGAGCAATCTCAGCAAAGTTCTTGCAGAACTTGCGGTAGTACCCGATCATTCCAAGGAAGCGGCGCAAAGCTTTTTTGTTGTCAGGAACTGGAAAGTCCATGATGGCTTGGACTTTAGCATTTATGGGTGCCACCTTACCCTGGCCTATGACGTAGCCAAGATACGTGACAGTAGCACAACCAAAGTCACTCTTGTTCAGGTTAACAGTCAGGTTAGCCTGGGTCAAGCGCTGAACAACGTCTCTACATCTTTCAGATGTTCTTCCCAGGAGTCACTCCATGTGATCAGGTCGTCGATGTACGCACCCGTGTGTGGCAATCCGGCGATTGTAGACTGTATCATCCTTTGGAACGTGGCTGGGGCATTTTTCATGCCAAAGGGTAGGACTTCATACTGGTATAACCCAGATGCTGTGGCAAAAGCAGAGATGCTCTTGGCCCTCTCAGTTAAAGGCACACACCAATAACCCTTCAATAAATCAATCTTGGTCAGAAACTTTGCTTGCCCTACTCTATCGATACAATCATCAATCCTAGGTATTGGAAACACATCAGTTCTAGTTACAGCATTGACTTTGCGATAATCTGTACAGAATCTAGTGCTTCCATCAGGTTTTGGAACTAGAACACAGGGTGAACTCCAATCTGAGTTAGAGGGTCTGATAATATCATGTTCTAACATGTACTCAACCTCTTTCTCAGCAATCTTTCTCTTTTCAGGATTCATCCGGTATGGATGCTGTTTTATTGGTTTGGCATCACCAACATCTACATCATGAGAGGCTATAGAAACTCTCTTTGGAACATCAGGAAATAGATCTTTATATTTCTTGATCAACCTCTCAAACTGATCTTTCTGTGAGGGTTCTAAGTGCTAGAGTTTTACATCAAGATTTTGCAACACTTCAGAATTTGACAATTTACATGAAAGAACTTCAGCTTTAATTCTAGGTTCATCATCTTGACACTCCCCCTCATCTTCACAAGTATCAGCCCTAGGAGGATCTGAAGTGACAGCTGCAACCCTAGCATTTCTATCATGATAAGGCTTCAGCATGTTAATGTGACACAACTGTTTTGGCTTTCTCCTATCTGGAGTCTTCACAATGTAATTGAGATCATTGAGTTTTGTCAGAATTTCATAAGGACCATGAAATCTAGCCTGCAATGGATTGGACTGTAAGGGAAACAACACAAGGACCTTGTCTCCTGGTTTAAACTCACGGCTTCTAGCCTTATGATCATACCAAGTTTTCATTTTTCCCTGACTTGATTTCAAGTTCTCTTTGGCTAGGTCACAAGCTGCACGCAGTCTTTCCTTGAACTTGCTAACATAGTCTAACAGACTGATATGCGGCTCTTTCTCTTGCCATTGTTCACTCAACAATAGCAAAGGTCCTCTCATTTCATGGCCAAACACTAGCTCAAACGGACTGAATCCAGTAGACTCCTGCACTGCTTCTCTAGCTGCAAACAACAGCAAATGAACACCCTCATCCCAGTCTTTCTCATGGTCATAACAATAAGTCCTCATCATTGTCTTGAGAGTGGAATGAAACTGCTCTAAGGCACCCTGACTCTCTGAATGATAGGCACTGGAAAGAATTTGCTTCGCACCTAGTTCATACACATCTTGCTGAAACAATCCGGAAGTGAAATTGCTACCTTGATCTGACTGAATTTCCCTGGGAAGGCCAAACAACGTGAAGAACTTTATCAAAGCCTTTGAGATTGCAGTTGCCTTGATGTTGCGTAGAGGGATGGCTTCAGGGAATCTGGTAGATGCACACATGATTGTCAACAAGTACTGATTTCCAGATCTAGTCTTGGGTAATGGACTAACACAATCAACAATGACCTTGGAGAAGGGCTCCCCAAATGCTGGGATAGGCTGCAATGGAGCTACAGGTGGGTCTAACTGGTGTTTTCCAACTACCTGACAAGTGTGACAGGTTTTGCAAAAGTTGGAAACATCTTTCCGAAGTCCAGGCCAGAAGAAGTGTTTCATGATCTTGTCAACAGTCTTGTTAACGCCAAGATGACCTCCTAAAGGCAAACTATGAGCCATTGTTAAGATCTCATTCCTGTAGACCTTCGGAACAACAATTTGCTTGACCACTGCCCAATCTGCATTGGCAGGGATATCAGGAGGGCGCCACTTCCGCATCAACACTCCATCCTTGAGATAATACCCAACTGGAACTGCGTCTATTTCTTCATTAGGAAGGGCTCTCTTCTTTAGTACACAAATTTCAGGATCATTGTTTTGCTCCTGAATCAACCGCTTTCTGGACAGAGACAAGTCTCCAGACACATCAGAATCACCAGACCCATCTGGCTGGCTGAATAGAGAACTGATAAAAGTGTCTGATAAGTCCTCAAACGGAGAAACCATAGTAGGCTGAACAGAGTCATGAGGCAAACTGCCTGAGTCATGACTATTCAAGGTGCTGGACGGCACCACATCATCTTCTTCTTGAGCCTTCTTGGCCATAGCACGAGTCACTGCACAGGAAGGATGCAGAGACGGGTCTTCATCGCCATCTTCAGTGCTCGGCTGTGAAGTAAGATGAACAGGGGGAACTACATTGCCCCCAGCCAGGTCATTGCCTAGCAACAGAGAAACACCCTTGATAGGTAGACTTGACATAAGTCCCACCTTTACCTGTCCTGTAACTAAATCTGACTTCAAGAATACAGAGCGCAGGGGTACAGATACAGTCCTCCCTTCAATACCTTGTACAAGTATGAAATCCCCAGAAGCGGTCTCATCACGTAACTCCAAGGAGTCCATCAACAAAAGTGATTGAGAAGCTCCGGTATCCCTTAGGATATATATGGGGACAGGAGGAGAATGCTCATTCAGAGCCACAAATCCCTCTGACACAAATGGAAGAAATTCCTCCCTCACAAAGTCAGCAGTATCAGGCTTCTTAGCCTCACAAGGAGCAGGCAATTTAGCAGATCGGTCATCTACTACAGGGGTTTTTAACCTTGTCTTCACAAAGGCATTGGGTTTGGTATCCTTTTCTTTTTCTTTCTTAGCTTTAAGGAACCAACAGTTAGTTGTAACATGACCAGATTTCTTGCAATAATTGCAAACTAGACCACTTTTGTCACTGTCAGCTTTCACACTTTGTTCAGACCTTTTACTGGATTTCTGAGCACCATCACCAGATTTTTCTTTGTCTTTGGGTGAGGAATCTTGGGCATCACCGCTACCCCTCCTCCGAAATCGGGACCATCCATTGCTACTGCTAGACTGAAATTTGGACTTATGTGTGAGAACACATTCGTCTGCAAACTTGGCAGCTGTTTGCAAATTCAGTGCTTGCTTCTCATTAAGGTAGGTCTTAATATCATCCTTGACACAGTTCTTGAATTCTTCAACTAACACCATCTCTTTTAGTGAGTTGAAATCATCCTTGACCTCCATAGAAGTACACCAGCGCTCAAAGCAAACCTTCTTCTCATTAGCAAATTCAACATAAGTCTGATTGTCAGATTTCTTCAGACCTCTGAATTTCTGTCGGTAAGCCTCTGGAACCAACTCATAAGCTGTCAAAATAACCTTTTTGACAACCTCATAATCAGAGGAATCATCTGCAGACAAAGCTGAATAGGCTTGTTGAGCTTTACCCTTGAGGACAGTTTGCAACATCAGAGGCCAGTGTTCCTTTGGCCACTGACAACTCTTAGCTACCTTCTCGAAGCACTGGAAATACTTATCAACCTCCTTCTCTGAAAATGGAGGCACCAGGTTTACCTCCTGGCTAGCCCCAAAATTTGTTTTCGGCTTCTATTTTAATTTTTAGTTGCTCCATTTGGAGCCTTTCTTCTCTGTCTAATTTTTCTAAATCGAAATTTCTCTGTCTCTGTCTCACTCTTTCTGCTCTTTCCTCTTCTCTTGCTAATTTTTCTAACTCAAACTGCCTTTCTTTCTCTCTTTCTGCTCTCTCGAACTCTCTTTGTTTTGCTAATTTTTCTAACTCAAACTGCCTTTGTTTTTCTTTTTCTTCAATTTTTAGCATTTTTAATTTAAGTTCCAATTCTACATTTAGATTTTCCACCGGAAACTGTTCCAGATCTCCTGGTGCAAACACATTTTCATCAATGTAATATTCAACAATCTCTCTCGCCAGTCTTGCTTTTCGCATGGCTGGTTTTACATCTGTCAGCTCTAACTGTTTGCATATTTCTAGCAGTTCTGTCTTTTTAAAAGACTTCAAAACCTCTACGGTTGGTGATGCCAAGAAATCATCCATTGCTGTTGATCTGCCAATATCTATCTAGGAAAATTCAAAAAACAATTTCACTATTTGAAATTTTAGATTTTCAATAAATGACAATGGTCTACCCCGGACCCGAGCCCCCAATTTGTTATGGCCCCAATTTGTTATGGCGTCACGGACAGCAAGGGATGACAGACAAAATCCTTTAAGTTCAACAGATTTAATTAAACAAACACATAGAACTAATCTACACCCTACACTACTGACCAAGATTGAAAAGAAAATAAAAAATGAGATATTTACAATTCCCGGTAATGGAGATGGGCTGCTATGTTGTGATGTCCTGGGACAGGAAAATGCTCCAACACAGGCAAAAATCCACAAAAAGCTTAACAGGTCTTGAAAAGAGTGACAGGTCTGGTCAAATGTATCCTTCTTGCAATTTCTCCTACTACCACACACTCTCGATTTTTCTCCTTATATACTCTTGTCCATCCCCCTCCCATTTCTGGGACTTTTCCCTCTGGGCATGCCCTGGACATGCCCAACCTAGCTTCAGACTGGGCTTCACAAAAAAAAAGTCAATACTGCCATCTAGTGGCTATTTACCACATTACAATAGAAAGAAAGTGTAGTCTATACACATTGAATAGTAAGGTCTAGGCTACTTTTTGTGTTAGCAAAGTAACGGTAGTTGCAGCCTACTAATGGGTAGCTAATGTTTTCTTGTTGTATGCCTGGAGCAGTGTTTCCCAAACTTTTTTCTCTCGCGGCACTCTGTTTACTATGAAAAAATCTCACAGCACACCGCTATGATATTATAGCGTTCCGCTTGCACTACCTACCCCGCAGCGCGACCGAGTGAGACAACCACTCGAGCTTTCCAACCAGGTTTCAGGCTTTTATGCAATCATAAAATAAATGACTCTACGCAGTCTTTCCAGTTCAGCCCCACTTCTTTAGATACTCAGATGTCACTCGAAACGCTTCCTCACCTGTAGTTTTCTCTGGCAAAATTCGATAAAAAAAGTAATTTTCTTTAATTGTCTCCCCATCGACATATCTGACATTGGCCAGTAATTGTGTATGTCCATCGGTTGTTTCCATCCACCTGCAGCGCAAATTTCCCACTCCCTTTTATTTTCTCCATTACAACGTCCTCTATATCTGCTGACATTTCTCCTATTAGTCTGCCAATTGTATTGTTTGAGAGGAACCTTTGATATTTCATTGACAGCATTTTGACCCAACGTGGTCCCGACGATAGCTTTGCATGCTGGCAGGATAAGAGATTCGGCAATTGTGTGAGACGTCTTTGATTTTGCTACTAGTTCTGCGACCAGATAGCGAGCTTCTAATGCTTTTTCTGACACTGTAGTGGTTTTCATCATGAAACTAGCTTATTTGTTTGTCCGGCTTCTCAACCGCATTAAATATCCGCGGTCTTTTTTTTTTTTTTTTTTTTGAGAGAAGGGTTTTTGGTTGAAAGGTGTCTTTTTAATTTATTTGGCACCATAGCTTCGTTCGCCAGCTATTCGCCGCAAGCAAGACACAGTGGTATTGGGGTAGCGGGATCTCCGCTATGTAAACCTCCACTATGTGAATGTAAACCCATAAGGTAGATTTTCCTCACTGTAAAGTCTGCTCACCACTTTGATTTTCTTTTTCTGGCCAGCGCAGCAACAGTGAGGTGGTTCAGGGTCTTAGTCAGACGGCCTTTTCGAGGTTTTGGTCAGGAATTTATCCATTTTCGTTGTTTCGTTTCAACTAGCCTACACTGCTGTTTTAGCTGAGTTTTAAAGGGGAATGTTTAATTTTTCGCATTAGACGATGTGTGATTGGCCAATCCTGAGAAGGAATTGTACAGTAGAATACATTATGCGGAAATATCGAGAAGGAATTTTAAATAGGCATTTTAATAAACTGAATTGAATGAATTGATAAAGACATGAATTGTTATTTTTATATCCTGAAAGTTCAGCCGTTTTATATTATTAGGCTATCAGGAAAAAAACAGTAAGTGGGTTTTCTCGCTGCACACCTAGGAAGCTCTCACGGCACACCGCTGCTGATGCTGTCTGTGTTGTAGCGTTGTCTCCGGCTGCACTTGTCAGCTGTTTGTGGTGGAACGAAGCACGCGCACGAACAGAGTGGTGGGGGCGTGGTTTGGGTGATTCCTGATTGGACGGAGGGGGTGGGTGCTTATCAGTTGTGCAATTCGGAAAAAAAAAAACGTAAGTCCAGCCGCCTGGGATGGCACCTTTAATTGCATTATTTCCACTTCAATTCAGATCGATATTAAGAGGAAATGGCATGTTTCCACTCACTAATATCACTTCAGCCTGGTAGGTGACCATCTCACAATATCACCAGCATTTCAGAATAAAGGCCCTCTAAAATCCTAACTTTTTAAATGAATTCCCACTACATTCAGATTGGGATTACCTGGAAACCCCTTATTTTATACTCACTCATTCCACTTCACCATGGTAGTAGACCACCTCACTATGTCACCCAATCAATTTCATCAAGTTCTGATGTAGCATTTCAAAATAAAGGCCCTCTAAAATCCCTACATTTTAAATAAATTCCCACTACATTCAGATTTGGATTACATGAGAACCACCCGTTTCCACTCACTTATTCCACTTCAGCGTGGCAGTAGAACATCTCACGATGTCACCTAATCAATTTTATCAAGTTCTGATGTAGCATTTCAAAATAAAGGCCCTCTAAATTCCTTACATTTTAAATAAATTCCCACTACATTCATATTGGGATAACGTTGGAACCCCGTTTCCACTCACTTATTCCACTTCAGCGTGGCAGTAAAACATCTCACGATGTCACCCAATCAATTTCATGAAGGTATGATGTAGCATTTCAGAATAAAGGCCCTCTAAAATCCTATCTTTTTAAATAAATTCCCACTGCATTCAGATTGGGAACACATGGAAACCCCTTGTTTCCACTCACTCATTCCACTTCAGCGTGGCAGTAGACCACCTCATAATGTCACCCAATATATTTCATCAAGTTCTGATGTAGCATTCAGAATAATTCCTTTCTTAATATTCAAATAATTATATAATTTTGCTTTACATTTCTATTGATAACACAAGAAAAATTCCTGTTTCCACATTAAATTAAAGCACTCTAAAATCTCTTATTCTATGGTCTTTTGCACACTATTGAAATGCACTGCCCATGTTCAATTTATTCTAATAATACTCCCTGTTATATCCAGTTCAAATTCTCAGTACCTTACTTATGAACTATTTGAGAAGTACGAACCATCACAAATCAACTTTTAACAAACATAAAAATTTTCAACAAAGATAATACACAAACAATAATAAAAATGTTCTAATTTTAAGTAAAATCGACTTGTAAAAAAGATAAATAAATGAAGTAATATTTTTATAAGTAATAATAAACTAGAGGAAAAATATAAATTCACAAATAAAAATGAGCAGGCCACAAATATTCAATAAGAACGTTGAATTAAAGCTGCAAGCAGCGATGAACGGCCCCTCGCACCCTTTTGCACATTGGGGTGGTGGCGAGTCATTTCATATGGTTACAAACTAAGCTATAATAGCTTGTCCGTAATCTGCATAGCAGGCTTAATCCACTGACCGGAGAGCGATTGTTTCTGTCTCCACCCACATACCTCGGAAAAATCGGGAACTTTTCCTCATTCAAGTAAATGCCCTTACTGAGGAAAGACCTTGAATCACTTGTGTGATCATTTATTGCCCATTTCAGGGCCGTAATATTTTCTGGAGGCACCGCTGGGATTGAGTGTGACGCGGGTCGACTTTTGCCAGCAACAGACGATCCCATTCATCAATCAGTCCCCTCAACTTACTCAGGCAGATGACACCTTGTGGTTGACGCTGTTGAGGTTTGAGTGTCTACAACAAAGAGTGCAAGCAATATGAGGTAAACCTAAGGTACCAGGAGAGCTGCTGCCAAAGTTCAACACTGCGAACCACCCCCGCTACAAACTACTGCCCTGTTACTGCAAAAAATAAAATAAAATGGAGTCAGCTGAGCTAGAGACACGGCAGTGTGAAATAAGTGGACTTTTGTGTACATTGAGCCTAATTCACGAACCGTTCTTACGAACAAATTTGTTCTTAAGTCCTACTTACGAACTTTTTACGAAGATTGTGGCATTCATGAATGTTTTCTTATCCAGGATTTGTTCTTCGATAAGAACCAATCCTACGAACCCTCAGGAGTACTCTTACGCACATTTCAGTGTCGACATGTTGGCACATTGGTTGTGTTGCCTTCTTTTGCGCAGTTAATTAAAATACGATATTACAGTGATATCTCCGTCTTATTTATTTATTTATTGGTAATTTACAGAGCATTTTTTATTTTAAAATAAATTAAATGTACCAACACTTTACAAAACAGCTCTGTGGGAATGCACCTCAAACAAGGAGCAGCTGGTGACGCATGGCTCATTGGTACGTATCTTTTAATAATTATAATTTCCCACAAAAGTGTCTTTTGATTTGATTTAATCTTAATTTGATTTGATTTGTTTTATTAGGGGATCGAGGATATGCCCTGGCCCCCTGGTTAATGACACCACTGACCAACCCTCAGAGTCCTCAGATTTCATATAGCTAATCAGATTCCCGCACGCACTCGCTCCACCATCGAACGCACCATCAGCATTTTAAAGGGATGTTGGATGTGTTTGGACACAGCAGATGGCAAATTGCTGTACAAACCGAGGAAGGTATGTAAAGAGAACTGGAGATTTGTTTTATTCTTGTAAAAACCGCTTAGACTAAGGTCAAGTTTAATCAAATCTCCTTGCATCTTCTAATTTATGACCTCACCATTACAGGTCTGTAGGATAATCATGGCCTGCTGTGTCCTGCCCAACATCGCTATGAAGCGTGGTGTGCCACTTTCCCCTCAGCCACTACACCATGAGGATGTGCGTCCTGACGCAGTGATGGGACCAGACTGCAGGCTCGCTGTTCAAGTTCAGGTGCAATTAATTGCCCGTTTGTGAATAAAGCTGCATTGATATTACAATTTGAATCGAACAGTCTGATTTTTTTTTAAAAACTAAGCCTATCTCTTCAAAAATGAGGACAGACCGGTTTCAGCGCACATCTTTTTTTTTTTTTAATTCTCAATTTATTTGAGTGTATTGGATATGGTTGCGTGTGTTGAGGCAATCTTATTGAGCGTGTCAGCTATCCTTTCTTGATTGTCCAACACCGCTTCTGAGATCAGGCGAGGAGAGGCACGGGACCGAGTACACATGGAGGTACTGCTGCAGGAGGGTTCTGGTTCTGTTGCAGGTTGGCTCTGCGGGACTTCATCTGTGAATAAATAATAAGTCAAGCCATTGTTGCGACCCTCAGTCCAATACTAAGACATTATTTTATCTTACACGCACTATGGTAAACTACTGCCTTTAGGACACACATTTGTATCCAGACACTCACTCGACGGTACTCCTAAAAACTAGGGTGGAGAAACTATACTATTAATTAAATTTTTTAAAAAAACTATGGTGATTTAGATTTTTCCCATAGCCTACCTGAGAGTGCCGTCCCCGATGCGCTGGTCCTACTCAGACAGGTTTGGGGTGTCTGCTGTTCTGCTTCCAGTCTGTTGCATCTCCCGTCGGAATTTTGCAATGTTTTTTTTTTTTTTTTTGGTGTCAGATTTGAGATCAAACCATTTCTTTTTCACCTCCTCTGTTGTGCATCCTTCTTCAGATGCGTTCACTGCATGTGTGTCAGCCTCCACCTTTTTGTCAGTGTTAGTGTAACCTGCACAAAAGCTACTATATATATATGTATATTTTCTGCAGGAGTACCTCCTCCTCTGAACTACGAAAGTTTTTTTTTTCTCTTTACCAACTGCGCTCCAATTGATTTACTTTTTGCTTTGGACATTTTGTTGTTGCTTTTTCCTCTGTATGACATCTGTGCCTGCTCATGGCCCTGCAGCTTCATGCCCTTTTATGGGCATTGATCGGCGGTTACCTATGCTAATCATATGTTAATTAGGCTCAACTGGCATGTGCTCTCAGTTTACGAGGAGATGGGATTCATCAATTTAAGTACACAGCTGCGAACAATTCTGCAGTTTAAGAACACGTTGATGAATCTGACGTAGTTTTCTTAAGAACCTTCTTAAGAACACCGTAAGAACGAATCTAAGAAGATTCTTAAGAAGTTATTGGTGGATGAGGCCCAATGTTGGGAGACAAGCTTGTAGAGCTATGCGACTTCCTCACAATCGCTGGACCAAAATTCGAGCATGTCACAGGAAAGAACAGAGCCTCATTAATTGCAATGATTAGTAACCACCTGCAGAGGGAGGAGTTACATAGACTTGAGGACATGGACATAGCAGATCTTTTCTGTTTTAGGGGCAAAATAACTGATATCCAGACTGAGATGGCTGTAGCTGAGAAAATAACTCTGCATCTGGCAACATCAATTGAACCACAGAATGAACAGGATGAGGAACAAAGTAATATGCTAGCAGGACGCAGTGTCCTGCCATTACAGACACTTCTCTGTACAACCATTGTGAAGGGAGGAGATGACAGTAAAGGTCAGGTCGCTACAACCACCAGTATAAGTGCTGGTTTAGGTGCAGCTCCATGCCACACCCTGCCCCCCTGGCATAAAGAATTTAAAATATCTGGACAAATTGGAGAACCAGGGCAGAGGGACCGCCTCTCCTTTTCAAGCTTAGCTTGCCAGATTGAGCATGGCCTTCTCAAGGGCTTTTCAGAGGTTGAGATTGTCGATGTGGTCATTAGAGCTATTGTTCCTGGGATGCAATTACGCAGTTATTTGGAAGAGAAAAGTGATCTTACACTGCCTACTTTGAGAGGGATGCTCCGTTGCTGTTATCAGGAGAAACATGCCACGGAATTATATAAGCAGTTGTCAACTGAGGTCCAGGGCATAAAGGGGACTCCCCAAAATTTCTTAATTCGTGTCCTAGATTTAAGAAAAAAGATTCTGTTCACCTCACAGGAGTCCGAGTCAGGTCTAAAGTAAGATCCAAAGCTAGTACAAAACATGGTCCTTCACACAATCATGACTGGTTTGCAGAGCGATAACATAAAGCAAGATCTCCAGCCATACCTGGAACAAGCTGATGTTCCTGATGAACTCGTTTGAAAAACTGAATATTGCGTGTGCGTACAAGTGTGAGAGGCAAGACAAGAAAAAAATGACCACCTCACAGCGACCCGTAGCCATTCATGCTGCTCAGTCTGACCCCTGCTGAAAAAAAGGAAAAGACAGGCCAGCAAAGTCAAAGTAAGAATCAGTCTGATATTCTCTCACAGTTACAGGAAATGAAGGCCAACATGGCTCTCTTACAGGATCTTAAAGCAGAAGTTTCCTCTATTAAAGAGTCGATGCAACAGCCCTTGTACTCACCCAGGCAACACCCAGAGCCATCAGCCGGACCAGACTGTACCCCGCACCAGCCAGCACCACTTCAGCATGACTTACCACCGAGACATTGGATTGCTCCAACCCCTGCACAGCCACACTACTACCCTCAGTACAATCAAAGGTTTGGTAACCAACATTCTTTTCTTACACCTACACCATGCCATAGGAGGAAGTGTCATGCTTGTCAGCAGGAAAATGTTGAGAACTGCAATCACTGCTTCAGGTGTGGCAGTAGTGAACACTTTTTGGCAGGTTGCAGAGTAGGGAGACAAGGCCAATTGAGCACCAGCACTTTAAACGGGGAAGGGTTACTTCAACGGGGCAAGGAGTAACCACTTAATTTGCAGCAGAGTTAGACAATGAGCTAACTAATTAACAAGCAGAGTGGGGAAAGCTGAGAGAGTTAAAAGCTTAGATACATTTAGGATCAGAAAGGGGTCAATGTCAACATGAAATGCAGCTCATGGCTCTCTCAGCTTTCCCAACTCTGCTTGTTAATTAGTTAGCTCATTGTATAATTTGTTCCCCTGCCCCCTTTCACTCCTCATTGCTCTCCCTCGTCTGCTTTGAGTTTGAGCTAATGACCAGTGACTTGATTTGACTTGGACATGATGACTTGGTCACAACTCTGATTAGCAGTGCCCCAAGTCTCACTGCACTGCGGAGTGCATGGAGGAAGTCTGAGGCTTAGACCATGTGCAGTATGTAAAAGTGCGTTATACTGTTCCGAGGCGTGTCAGTACGAACACTGGACTGTCCACAAACAACAATGTTCTGCAACCTCATGTAACACAGTGCGAGCTACACCAAAAAGAGGAAAACAGGTCAAAGTTGCCCCGTTAGTTGGAAAAAAATACCTGATTGACTGTTTTATCCATGGCCTGAGAGTCAGAGCCCTTTGGGATTCAGGATCTCAAGTAACTATAGTAAGTGAGCAATGGAAAACGGAACACTTGCCACACATGCCATTAAGAGACATTTCTGAACTCCTTGAAGCTGATGAAACTCTTTGCGTCACTGCGGCTAATGGGGAAAACATGCCATACACAGGATGGATAGAGGTGACATTTAAATTGGCAGGAGATGGAGTCCCCAGAACAGAGGTTATTGTCCCAGCCTTAAAGCTGGAGTTTGCAATTTTTAAAAAAATCACGTTTTGTCATATTTGTTGAAACTGTTACTATGACCTGAAAGTGGGATGTGAGTCAGATGATCTTTGAGAAAATCAGAGTCATCTGGCTCCATCTAGTGCTTCTAATTCCTTCTGCAAGATTTCACCGCGACCAGGACAAAACAACCAATCAGAGCCAGGAGAAGTGACTGACGATGTCAATCATTTCTCGTGCACACGCAGCGGGCTGCCTCTTCCCTTGCGCTTTTAACCTGTGTCTACGTCCGGCCTCTGGAGTTTTACCGAGCAATGAATCAGGGGGCGTGGCTTTGGTCAGAGACTTGAGGGGAGGGGGTGGGTTTAGAGGTGAGGCTACATTCAAATCTTGCTCGCTGTTCCAAGATTACATACTCTAGCTTTAATGTTTAAGGGTTCCTGCCTTGTTCAACCTATCATCGGCTCAAATGTTATCGGCCTCATTGTAAGTACTGAGTTGCAACAGAGTAACGTCCCTGATAAACAACAGTTAATTAAGCTGCTTTCCCTGGTTTTGAGATGGATAGTGCTGAAGTTTTGTTAAGCAAATCACTGCTGGACAATATTCATGTGAGTATATAGTCAAAACCACCAGAGAGCATGTGACTGTCCCCAAACACACATCTGTAAAGGTAGAGTGTCATGTTTTGGCAGTACCTTTGTGGGAAGATACAACATTCATCTTTGAGCCTAATGTTGAGTCACAGTGGGCAGAAGGCCTTGAATTCTCTGACACTCTTGCTAAGCTGAGGAAGGGAGCAAAACCATTTATAATCATGGACGTGCAAAATCCAACAGATCATGACATAGTACTTTCTGGGAGAACTGTCTTCGGGACAGTGCAGCAAATTCAAGCAGTCCACCCAGCCACAATACTCAAAAAGTTCTGCTCGACCCCTCCCGCAACAGTGAGTAATGTGGAAGTAGGGAAGGAACAAACCTCTGGTGATGACTGGGATCTCCCAGTCGACTTGAGCCATCTTAGCCCACCTAAAAAGGAAATAGTCAAAAAAATGCTAAGGGAAGAGTCAGGTTCCTTTTCCAAATCTGATTACGATAAAGACTGTATCAAAAACCTGCAGCTTTCTATCTTATTGACAGACACAGAGCCTGTGGCAAAGACTTATCTCTTTGTACCAAAGCCATTATACCGCAAGATAAAAACTTATTTGCATGACCTCATTGTTCAAGGTTGGGTGAGCAAATCGAACTCTCCAAACTCATCCCTAGTAGTGTGTGTGCGAAAAAAGAAAGGAGGCTTACGTTTGTGCATAGATTACCGTGAATTAAACAGGAGAACTGTACCAGACTGCCAGCCCATCCCCAGGGTGCAGGACATCACAGACAGCCCGGGAGGCAATTCATGGTTCTCGCTCTTGGACCAAGAGAAAGCTTACCATCAAGGCTTCATAGCCAAAGAGAGCCAGCCCCTCACTGCTTTTGTGACCCCTTGGAGGTTATATGAATGGGTTTGAATTCCCTTTGGCTTGATGAACGCACTAGCTGCCTTCCAGCAGTGCGTGGAAGAATGCTTGGAGAGAATCAGAGATGAGATTCGTATCCCATACCTTGATGACACACTTGTCTTTAGCAAATCCTTTGAGTCTCATGTTGAAGATGTCAGGACTGTGTTGAGGTGATTGAGAGAGCATGGCATAACGCTTAAACCCAATAAGTGTGAAATGTTCAGATGAGAGGTTCACTGCCTTGGGCGTATCATTCCATCAGAGGGTAGTAATATGGACCCTACTGATACTATTGCAGTCAGAGCTTTAAAAGACAAGAGGCCAGGAACTGTAGGAGAATTAAGAGCTGTCATGGGCCCTTTGAGCTATTATCTCCAGTACATTCGAGATTTTGCTCGAAGCGCCGGCCTCCTTTACCATCTCATGAAAGCCTTCACTGATGTACAAAAGAAGGATGACAATGACACAACACCAAGACAGAGTAAAAGAAAGCACAATGGAGCACCCTCTAACCAGCCCATTGTGTGGACAGAAAAACATCAGCAGTTACTTGAGGAACTTTTGGATCACTTAGTGGAGCCGCCAATTCTCGCCTTTCCTGACTTCGGTAAGCCTTTCGTCCTGCACACCGATGCTTCTGCTCAGGGCTTAGTAGCAGTTATTTATCAGGAACAGGAAGGGAAAATGCGTGGTATAGCATACGCGTCCTGGACCCTCTCTGATTCAGAAAAGAACTACCATTACCATTCCAGAAAATTGGAGTTCCTTGCCCTTAAATGGGCTGTTTGTGAAAAATTTAGAGACTATTTAATTTGCTCAGCATGTACTGCAGGGCTCGCGAAATCGCTGTTCTGAGTGCCTGAGACAAGTAGAAATTTTGTCAGGCAAGCAGAAATTAAGAGGTGCTTGCGCGAACGACTGGCTGAATATTTCACGCCACAGTTATTTATTTCCGATCTAAATATTTTATTCACTGTACCAATGTGGTCACTAAATTAATTTGAAACACAGTCCGATGTGATGCTGAAAACCTATGGCTTATTTCACAATATTTTAGGTGTGACTGTCCCAACTTTCAAATTACCGGTTTCCAAGTGCCATAGCCAAATAGCAGAATTTTGAATCCGCCGAGGTCTAGTTTGGTTGGTGCAGGCATAAGCAATGACTTGACTACCAACCATCAAACAGGGGAATAAAGGCATACATGCGTGCGGCTGGCGCTAGGAATCACGTCGGACGGCCATTCCATTGAACGGTCACTCACAAAATCACTTTCTCGGAACATGGTTATAATATAATGTTTTACTGAGAGAAGCGAAACCTTTATTGACATTTGCTGTTGCTTTTGTGTGTTATCAGTTTTTTTTATGTTAATGAAATATGTGATAGCACAAACAACCCTTCTAAATTTTGGAAGATGATTAAATCATTGTCTTCAGGCACAAGGGACACTGTACTTCTGAATATTTTAAAGCTGAATGATGAGATCATTACAGACAAGAAAAGTATGTTAGATTCCTTAAACCAGCACTTTATATCTTCTGGTTTGTTGTTTGAGCAGGAAATGAAACAAGAGATGAGTCAAGTGGATTACTCTCTGTCTGGTGAAAATGTACCTTGTGATTTTGATCTTGCTCTCTTTACTAGAGAGGAGGTAAACAATGCTCTCATTAAGTTAAATACCAAGAAATCCTCTGGTCCTGATGGGTTAGACCCATATGTTTTGAAAATTGCTGCTGAACATATTGCAGAACCTTTGACATACATTTTCAACCTGACTATAGAAACTGGAATAATTCCTAGTGTATGGAAGTCAGCATATGTCACTCCTTTATTGATGGGAGATGACCGATCAAATCCTAATAATTATAGACCGATATCTAAACTGTCTGCTTTAGCCAAAGTTTTAGAAGGGCTTATAAGTGACCAGTTGAAAGATTTTCTAACAAGAAATAGCATTTTAAATGAATTGCAGTCTGTTTTCAGAAAAAAACACAGTACTGTCACTGCCACCATGAAAGTCTTCAATGATCTCATAAGAGCTAGTGATTCTAAAGAATACTGTGCTGCATTGTTTTTAGATCTGTCAAAGGCTTTTGACACGGTTGACCACTTGGTATTGTGCCAGAGACTGTGCGATATTGAAATTTCTTCAAAAGCTGTCATGTGGTTTGACAACTACTTGAGCGGCAGAACACAAAGTATTCAGGTTGATGGTGTGTCTTCCAAACTTTTGTTGACTCAAAATGGTGTCCCCCAGGGGTCCATATTGGGTCCAATTTTATTTACTATTTATATTAATGTCTTATGTCAAAACGTAACTGACGCCAAATTTCACTTCTATGCAGATGACACTGTTTTGTATTGTTCTGCTTTATCTTTAGCAAGTGCCACAGAAAAGCTGCAATCTTCTTTTAATGTTATTCAGAATAATCTTAATCAATTAAGACTTGTGCTCAATTCTGACAAAACTAAAATGATGTGCTTTTCAAAATCAGGGAAGACAGATGATGTTTGTCAGATTGTTACACAAAAGGAGAAAGTGATTGAACGAGTTTCAGTCTGTAAATACTTGGGATTTTACTTGGATGAAAATCTGTCTTTTAAATACCATATTGAGTGTCTTACAAAGAAACTCAGGGTTAAACTGGGTTTCTACTATAGAAACAAAAGTTGTTTCTCCTTTAAGGTGAGAAAAAGACTGATTCAGGCAACTTTCGTATCAATACTTGACTACGGTGACATCTTATACATGCATGCAAATCTCTCCTCTCTGAAAATGCTGGATTCAGTGTATCATGCTGCATTAAGATTTGTAACAGATTTAGGTTTTCGTACTCATCACTGTAGTCTTTATGAGAGTGTTGGCTGGCCTTCTCTGCACAATCGCAGATGGGAACATTGGTATTGTTTTCTTTATAAGGCCATCCTGTGTGATTTGCCTCCTTATTTATGTTCTCTCTTGGCTCCTAAACTCAACACTAAAAGCTGTAGTCTCAGGCTCGATAGATTGATAATGTACGCTATTCCCCGTACGCGGACTGTGTTTGGGGAAAGTGCCTTCAAAGCATTCGCACCCTCGTCCTGGTATAAATTACAGAGTCATCTTAAATTGGACTACCTCCCAAGTATGGAAGATTTTAAAGCTAGGATCAAGGACTATTTGACTACTGCATGCACATGTCCTCTTACCAAACGCAGTTGGTGATTATAATTTAATGATGTGATTTGCCAAACTGTTTTAACTGTTTTTATGTTTGTATTGTTGTTGTTATTTCCAGTGTGTACTTTATGTGGAACTACTGTGCTGCTCTCTTGGCCAGGATCCCCTTGCAAAAGAGATTCTGACTCTCAGTGGGATTATTCCTGGTTAAATAAAGGTTAATAAATGAATAAAAAATCGTTGTCTAAAGAGGCCCACGGCAAAGTGAAAATATTTATTTAATATTAAAGTTCTAATGCCATGTTCTTGACTCACATCTTTCCCACATTGTGTTTCGTTTCAATAGCCTCAGAGCCGAAACGACAGGCTTGTGGTTACACGAGGGGAAGAGAGGGATAATTAACACAACTTTCCACAAAATTTTTTTTTTTTTTCAGTTTTGTAGTGGCGGCCACATGGACAGAGGGGGTGACCGGGCAGTGTCTGGGGACTTCGAGTGGGTGTGGGACTATAAATGCGCGCATTTAAACTCTTTACCCAGCAATCTTATGGCTATATGAGGGCACATTCTCCATTAAAACCAGCAACACTATCACAAGCAAGAATATGTTGTGATGTTGCACTTGAGAAAGCTAATCGGCCACTGTCAGAGCAACATACAATTTTCAAAATGAGACATTGGAACCAGAGACCAAATTAATGTGGAATTGTGAAACACTTCGATAAACACTTCGATGACTGATAACTTAATAAATGTCATATGGAAGTTGCTCATGTTCGTTAGAGAACGTGCACCATGTCAAAATATCTAGCAAAGATGAATAAATTTTGTTGCCCTCAAGATGCAGATCAGGGGTCGGCAAGTAACTTGGGCTGCGGGCCAAGATTTTTCCTCGCCACTAGGTGGCGGGCCAGAGGCCAGGCCACGGCCTATTTAGACACTGCGATAGGTGCCCCTAAGGTCCACTCGCAAAAACCAGGCCTACACGGAGAATGGTGAGTCTAATAAAAATAACTAATGACAATAAATAAACTATGTGGACTGTGCACAAGCCCATTGGAAGTCTCTTTTGATTATTTAATAATCTTAATGGACTTAGTATCTCTTTCAATATTGAGTCATCTGACATTGTGAAAAAGGCAATGATGGCAATGATGGGCCCAGGTTAGGCTAATATTACTAGTAGCCGAATAGACCTATCTTGGGCTACGTTTATTTTTGAAAAAGGAAATGATGGTAATGATGGGCCCAGGTTAGGTCTATTAGACTACTAGTAATATTAGCCTATTTTGAAATACTTGGTTGACCGCCTCCTTATAATAATAATACAACGAACTGACTATTCGCCCTTATACGTGTGGCCAATGCTTAATTTTTTTCTTGGCCACACTTCGCGCTTATACGTGTGGCGAAAACAGAGCCTATAAAGAGGAATGGAGAGACAAATTTGCGTTCATCTTACCCAGTTGTAGTAATGGAAAGCCCATGTGCCTCATATGCAAGGAAGTTATCGCGGTTTGCAAAGAGTATTATGTATAATGTCAAGCGGCATCACGAAACGAAGCATGGCTCCTTCAACGTTGCTTATCCGCTCTGCGGCACGAAAACACAAAATTGAAGCGCTGACAGATGGTTATACAAAGAGCAGCAGCATCCTAGTGCGAAGTCTAACATCCCAAGAAAAAGCCACAAGTGTGTCCTTAAAAGCATCTCGGTTGCTTATTTTTTTTCTCTCGTGCGTTTTGTTTCAGGAGCATCCGTGCCCACCACCTCTGCCATTGCGCGACTGCCTGATCATCGTTTTATTTTATTTTACTTTGCATGAAAGCCTTCTGGATTATGCCACAGTTACTGTCTTGTTAAATAAAATATAAACCTAGTTTCTGGTGTCGCTCTGACGCAAATATTTTGTTGCAGCACGACTGTCGGCCTGAAATTCAGTTATAGACAGCGCATTTTTCCATAAGCCGCCCCATTATGTCAAAAACGCAACTTTTCCTTTTTAGTTGAAGAAATTAAAATAAAGACAACTAAGATTAAGAATGCAAATCCTGGCTGTGGTATTCTCTCGTTTCTGCTTAACATCAGGTGCTTGGTAGGCTATAGGCAGGAATTGCAGGAATAGCCTGCGTTTGAAAAAAAAAAACGCTCGGAGAAAAAAAAAAAAAAAAAAAAACTGGGATCGGAATCATCTGCCCGGCCAATGAAAATCCAATTTTGGCCCGCGGGCCGGCTGTTGCCAACTTATGATGTAGATTGTTTTCTTCAAGTGCATCAAAACCAGCAAGTTAAAGAGAGGCTGAGTGATTGGTTCGCAGTCTGAATGAAATAGACAAAAAAGTCTTAGGGAAATGAGCAACTTTAATTTTGAGCATGAGCATTGAGAATAGCGATGTGCTGAAAAGTCTGCTCATGCTCGAAATTGAAGTTGCTCCTTTTGCTAAGACTTTTTTGTCTATTTCATTCAGACTGTGAACCAATCACTCAGCCTCTCTTTAAAATATGTGGCAAAACAAGACAACCCATAAGATAAAATGCATTGTTGTCATTTCACTTCACGACACGAGACCGAGGACTTACGGGTGCTGGTTTAAACCAATCACTGCGCACCCCCAGTTGGGCACCTGGTGCTCGTTGATTCATTCATTAAGAGTTAAATGTAGCTTTCATAAATATATCACCTAAATCGCTACAATCCGGGCGCTAAAATATATCTGATTTTGTTTTTAGAGTTGTATACGAGCCGCATATCTTGCCGCTTATTGTCAGTCAAACGGGATTATGAAGCATGCATAATTGTTTTTTTTCTTCCTTCATCTAGAGTCAAAAGACCTTAACATATGTCAGTGTCTCCAACGACCGAATTATAAATGTATTTTAAATGCCATTCCAAAACAGAAAGAAAATGGAAAGCCATATGGTTGTAAAGGAGTTTTCAAGAAGAACACGACCACTTTCAACCAATTACAAGAGTACTGTCAATTTTTTTCTCTGTTTGTAATGAACCGCAAAAGTTGTAAAACCTTTTCAAACGGTAACTGACCATGTTGGTTACATGGTTGGTGAAGCTCATTGGGCACAAAATGCATGATGATTACCATTAACGTAATGTGTGAAAACGCCACTTCAAAAAATGACTGCGATGGCATGGCACGTTTGTCTGAGTGGTAAAGAATCAACCGCATCCAAAAAGGGGCATACAGATTTTTTAAATGGTTTTGTGCTGCACTGCTATGATGACAAGCTACACTGAGGCAGTACTATCCTCTAATGCAAGGGTCCCCAATCTTTCCCAGAAAGGGCCAGTGTGGGTGCAGGCTTTCATTGCCACCAAGCAATTACACACCTGATACTACTAATCAACCCCTGGACTCTTTGCTAATGAGCTTGATTAGTAGCATCAGGTGTATTCCTGCTTGGTTGCAATGAAAGCCTGCACTCCACACCGGCCCTTTCTGGGAAAGATTGGGGACCCCTGCTCTAATGGAAAACGATCCCCCAGAAAAGTACCTGGCACCAAGGCGGGAGGAGTACACTAGAGTAGAGCCGGTACCACGTAGTGGAAATGAGGCATTAAGGCCGATTTCGGCGAGGTCTTGGGCAAGGATAAAACTTTTCGGGAAACCAGGAATTCACTTGCGCTTGCCCGACGGCCACCGTTAATTTTAGAATTTTGCGAGCCCTGTACTGTGTATACGGACAATAATCTGCTTACTTATGTCCTATCCACGGCAAAACTCAATGCAACTGGATGCCGGTGGGTCGCCAAACTAGCGGATTTTCACCTTACCATTAGATATCGACCGGGAAGGGAAAATGTTGATGCCGATAATCTCTCGAGAATGCCTGTGGCCATCGACACCATGACGCAAGAATGTGTAGAAGAACTATCATCCTGCTCCATCCAAGCAATAGTACAGTCAGTTGAGATCCCAGATCCTCACCCAGTATAGTCTATAGCTATTCCTGTTCAGTGTGATGAAATTAGTCAGTCAGAGAACCTCAGCCTCTCTCTCCTACGGAGATTTGTCAAGCTCAGTGAGAAGATAAAAATATCGGCCCAGTGATTGAGTGTCGTCAGTTAGATCAGAAGCCTGATAGTAAACAATTAAAATCATTCAGTGCTCAGAGCAAACGACTCATAAGTGAATGGGAGAAACTCACTTTGGATGATGATGGTATCCTGCGACAAAAAACAGCCACACGAACGCAACTTGTCCTGCCAGAGAAGTATAAGATAACAGTCATGAGGGAACTAAATGATAATATGGGGCACCAAGGAGTGGATAGAACTACCTCCCTGATAAGGGAACTCTTCTTCTGGCCCTACATGCAGAGACACATTGAGCACTATGTGGCTCGAAGTTGTCTTTGCTTGAAACAAACGAGACCCAACCGAGAAAGTAGAGCGCCTTTAACTAACATCGTCACAACTCAGCCATTTTAATTAGTGTCCATTGACTTTTTGCATGTTGACAAATGTTCAGGCGGGTATGAATATATTTTGGTTGTTATTGATCATTTCTCTGATTTGTCCAGGCCTAAGCCACAACCACTAAGTCAGGTAAAACAGTGGCTGAAAAGATATTCAATGATTATGCATCTAGGTTTGGATTACCCTGGCGCATACACCATGACCAAGGAAGAGAATTCGAAAATCAGCTCTTTGCACAACTAAAAAAGAACTCTGGAGTGTCAGGCTCACGAAAAACACCACATCATCCTGAGGGAAATGGTCAAGTCGAACGCTTCAATCGAACACTCATTCAGATGCTATAAACGCGTACAGAAAAAGAGAAATCAAATTGGAAAGACTCCTTAAACAAATTGATGTATGCATACAATTGCACCAGATCTGAAGTCACAGGCTTTTCCCCCTTCTATCTTCTCTTTGAGAGGGCCCCAAGACAACCTGTCGACTTGCTTTTTAGCTTGACGCCAGCAACTGACACACCTGACCGCCAAGAGTACATGCAAAAGTGGAGGGAAAGGATGCAACAAGCCTATGAGATCACGAGAAACAATGCGTGGAAGTCAGCAGAAAGAGGGAAAAGAAATTATGATCGGAGAATGAGGAGCACAGAGTCAGAACTGGGGATTGTGTTCTGGTGAGAAACATGACCCCAAGGGGTGGAACTGGCAAACTTCGCATCTATTGGGAAGAAGCCATCCACAAAGTTGTCCGTCAGGTGAATAAGGATGCTCCAATTTACGAAGTTGTACCTGAACAAGGAAAGGGAAGAAATAGCAGAATACTGCATAGAAATCTTTTGCTCCCATGTGATCATTTACCTTTGGAAATTCCTCTCAAGGTCGCTAGACCATAAAAGAAAAGCACAAAATCGACGAATGAAAGGAATGACAACACTCAAACAGAAGGTAATACTGACGAGGAGTCAGATGATGATTGGCTCTACTGCTTACCTCCGCGGGCCCCTCAGAACACACATCTGCCTCCATGAAATGAGAGAGAAAAAGTTTGTCATCAGGCTCTGAACCTACAGGTACATGTGAGAAACAAGGGGATAATCAGGAAGGAGTATTGCAATATAATGAGGATCAAAATGGGACCGAATTGTTGGATGGAGTTGAAGCACCAAGGGGAATAGAGATCCTTATTGAGGACCCTCCACCATCGCCTCAGCCTGTGATGGCTGGTGTTTCGAGACGCCAAAAGCAGCAGCCGAAACGAAAGGAAGTCCAGCAAAATAAGAGAGACAGAACAACAAAAGGAGAGAGAGACTCGCTCTTTCAACGGACAAAGATCTAGTCCAGGAACAAAAGGAAGCAAAGCAAGCTTGACAGAACGAAATAAAAAGGAAAAATCTCGGGAACCAAGATAAAAAGATATAGCACCAGACGGTGCCCAGAAAGAGGAAGAAAAGAGAGAAAGATTCCCTTGCTAACTAGCATTTTCCTCTTCGCAGCTAATTCCTCAAACAATTCTCTAGCTAGAGACCTTACCGGCTATTGTGCATAGTAACACTGACACTCTAGCAAAGGCGGCAAGGCGGAACTTGGGTTTAAATAGAGTTCGGGCGCCGCCCACAATTAATGCCAGCTGGTCAAAGAATCCGATTGTGGGCAAAACAATATCGTCCCAGACGAGAGAAACAAAGAAAGCTCGCCAGCCTCCAAAAACCATGATAGAACCCCCCCCCCAAAGGACAGCTCCAGAAGTCCCTAAGGAACCTCGTGCGCGGAACTCAGAAATAAGCGTGGGATCCAGAATATCCCGAGAGGGGACCCAGCAGCGCTCCTCAGGGCCATATCCCTCCCAGTCCACAAGAAACTGGACCCAACGACCAACACACCTCTCGGCAAGAATGCGGCACACGGTGTAAACCAGCCCCCCCTCAACCATTCACGGTGGCGGCGGGGGTGTGTTGGCTGGTGCCAGGACGCTAGTGCTAACCGGCTTAATCCGGGAGACATGGAATGCTGGATGGACGCGTAAAGATCTCGGGAGCTTTAACTGGACCGTGACCGGATTGAACTTCCGCACTATCTTATATAGCGGGGCACCAGTTTTAAGGATTCTACCTCCAAGGGGAGGTCCCGGGTAGACAGCCAAACTCTCTGACCGACCCGATAAGATGGGGCCAAACGACGCCTTCTATCAGCGGCGGATTTTTGTTTGAGCCCCAAGCGCAACAGAGAAGAACGGACCCTGGTCCAAACCGACCAACAGCGACGAATGAAATGGTTGACCGAGGGAACCTCGGAATCATTCTCAGTCTCAGGAAACAGTGGGGGTTAGTAACTCACCTGAGCTTCAAACAGGGAAAGACCCGTGGAGGAATTACTCAGTGAGTTATGGGAATACTCGGCCCATGCTAAAAATTGACTCCATGAGGATGGAATATCCGCCGCGAAACATCGAAGAGTGTTTTCCAAGGACTGATTAGTACGCTCAATCTGCCCATTAGTCTCTGGGTGGAACCCAGAAGAGAGACTCACAGTGGCCCCCAACTGCTTGCAAAACGCCCGCCTGAATCTGGCCGTAAACTGAGGGCCTCGGTCTGAGACAAGATCTTGCGGAATCCCATGCAGCCGGAACACATGATTAACCACAAGAAGGGCCGTCTCCCGCGCTGAAGGCAGCTTAGGTAGCACGACAAAATGAGCGGCCTTAGAAAAACGGTCAACCATGACCAGGATGACCGCGTTGCCGTCAGATACAGGCAGCCCAGTGACGAAATCCAGCGCAATATACGTCCAAGGGCGCCTGGGAACGGGCAATGGTCACAGCAGACCAGAGGGAGGGAGGTGGGAAGTTTTGTTCCTGGAGCAGATGCCACAGGCAGCAACAAATTCCCAAATATCCCTCATCATACTCGGCCACCAAAAATGTCGGGCCAGGAACTACTTAGTCCGATGGGCCCCCGGATGCCCAGCCAAGCGGAAAGAGTGTCCCCACTGGAGGACCTGTGACCTAACTCTAGGCTGGACAAACAAACAGCCAGGAGGCTCCCCCCAGGACCGGGATCGGTTTTCAAAGCCTCCTGAACCACTGCCTCAATCTCCCATTGAATGGGCGCCACAATCTGGGCAGCCGGAATAACTGGCTCCGGGGTAGGATCGCGATCAGAGCGGTCGTAGATCCGCGACAAGGCGTCAGGCTTAATGTTTTTAGAGCCAGGGCGGTAGATCAGCATACAATCAAAGCGGTTAAAGAACAATGACCACCGCGCCTGCCGGGAATTACGTCGCTTGGTCTGCTGAATATACTGGAGATTTTTATGGTCTGTCCATACCACAAAAGGGTGTTCAGCTCCCTCCAACCAGTGGCGCCACTCTTCAAGCGCCAACTTGACCGCCAACAACTCCCGGTCACCAATGCTGTAATTCCGTTCCGCGGCGGACAAAGACCGGGAGAAGTATGCGCATGGATGCAGCTTATTATCCCAATGAGGGCGCTGGGACAAAACAGCACCCACGCCAACCTCCGAAGCATCCACCTCCACCACAAATGGGAGGGCGGGATCGGGCAAAACCAGAATGGGCTCTGAACTAAAACGTTTCTTTAATTCCTGAAAGGCAGCATCAGCTGCTGGAGACCAAAAAAACGCTGAGGTATTCTTCCTGGTAAGCGCAATAATGGGATGAGCAACCGCGCTAAAATTACGGATAAACCTTCTATAAAAATTAGCAAAGCCCAAGAAGCGTTGGACCTCCTTAACACTTTGAGGGGCAGGCCAATTCCTGACCGCAGCCACATTGTCTGGGTCCATGCAGACCGACCCCTTGGAAACAATAAAGCCAAGGAACGAGACAGTTTGGGCGTGGAAAACACATTTCTCGGCCTTGACAAAAAGCTTGGTGTTAAGGAGGGCCTCAAGCACACATCTGACATGTTTTTTATGCTCTGAGAGTGTTGAAGAAAAAATCAAAATGTCGTCAAGATAAACGAAGACAAATTTTTCTAACATCTCTCGGAGGACGTCATTAAAGAGTGCCTGAAACACCAAGGGGGCGTTAACATGTCTCCATGTTGGCTAGAGTGTACTGTGATGGCTGGTGTTTCGAGACGCCAAAAGCAGCGGCCAAAACGAAAGGAAGTCCAGCAAAATTAGAGAGACAAAACAACGAAAGGAGAGAGAGAGAGAGAGAGAGACTCGCGCTTCCAACGGACAAAGATCTAGTCCGGGAACAAAAGGAAGCAAAGCGAGCTCGACAGAACGAAATAAAAAGGAAAAATCTCTGGAACCGAGATAAAAAGATATAGCACCAGACGGTGTCCAGAAAGAGGAAGAAAAGAGAGAAAGATTCCCTTGCTAACTAGCACTTTCCTCTTTGCAGTTAATTCCTCAAAAATTCTCTAGCTAGAGACCTTACCGGCTTACACTTCGGCGGCGCGGTAGCACGCAGCGGCTACACCGGGGTCTTAAAGTTGGAGTAAATGTTGTCCGGCAAAGACTTTTTTCGGCAGATAACTTTGCAACTATGTGCTTGCTAACTACTGCACATGTGTACCACCGGGATACATTGGTACAGATCGGAGATCATGCAGGAAACTTTATCACAGAGGGAACTCTCAATGCACTACGAAAGCTTCGCCTGCTACGCAGACCGTCACCTCAGCCCGCGGTGTCGTTCAATGCCGCTAGCCGAAGGGACATCGCAAAGCGGTGTGCGAAAGCGAAGCGCGTAAGAGGGCTGGAGTCCGAGCGAGGTGGAAAGCTAATGCCTGCCGGCCACCTGTCCCATCCATCCTGCTTGCAAACGTCTGCTCGTTACACAACAAACTGGACTACATCCAACTTCAACGAAACTGCCAATGAGTTCAGAAACTGCTGTGTTTTTGTATTTGTGGAAACATGGCTGAACGACAGTGTACCGGACTCCGCTATTCAGCTACCTGGTCTGCTAGCCTTCCGGGCGGACCATGATGCTATCTTGTCTGGTAAGACTCGTGGAGGTGGGCTATGCATTTATGTTAACACAGACTGGTGCAGAAATGCGGTGCTTGTATCTAACTACTGCTCACTGCTGGTGGAGTTTGTGATCGTGAGATGCCGTCCATTCTACATTCCGCGCGAATTCACGGCTGTGTTTATACTCGGTGTTTATATCCCACCAAGTGCTAATGCTTCCAGTGCGTTAGCTGAGCTATACGGCGCTATCAGTGCACTACAAAGCGAACATCCGGATGGACTGTTTGTTGTTGCTGGCGATTTTAACCGCGCAAATCTTAAGAAAGTTTTACCAAAGTTTCACCAGTATGTGGATTTTGCAACGAGAGGGGAGAACGTGCTTGATTGTGTATACTCGAACATCGCCGACGCATATCGAGCAACACCCCTCCCCCACCTCGGACACTCAGACCACATCTCTGTTATGTTAATTCCTGCATATCGGCCTCTTGTCAAGCGCCAAAAACCAACTATTAAGGAGACAAACGGCTTGGCCTGAGGGGGCCATGTCAGCTCTTCAGGACTGGTTTTGAAAGCACAGACTGGGGCATTTTTAAGCAAGCAGCCACCTTCAACAACAATATTGATTTGGAAGAATACACATCAGTCATCACTAGCTACATCAGCAAGTGCATAGATGATGTAACCATCTGTAAGACCATCACTACACATCCTAACCAGAAACCATGGATGACCGCAGAGGTGAGGGCGCTACTGAAAGCCAGGGACGCTGCCTTTAGGTCTGGGGAAGGGGCAGCTCTGAGGAAAGCGAGAGCTGAGCTGTCCCGGGCCATCAAAACAGCAAAGCGCTCTCATGCTCGGAAGATTCACAGGCATTTCATAGACACCAAAGACTCACGACGCCTGTGGCAGGGAGTACAAGCAATCACCAATTACAGGACAGCCCCACCCCCCTGTGATGGTGATAGCTCCCTCCCAGAAGCACTGAATCAATTCTATTCAAGATTTGAACAACGGAACGACACAGTAGCAGAGAAAGCCATCCCTCCCCCCAACGACCAGGTGCTACATCTGACCACCTCTGAAGTGAGGAAAACTCTGCTCAGAGTCAACCCACGGAAAGCTGCTGGACCAGACCAAATACCAGGTCGTGTGCTGAGAGAGTGTGCAGACCAACTGGCTGATGTCCTGACTGATGTCTTCAACATCTCTCTGTGCTCTACTGTTGTCCCTACCTGTTTCAAGGCCACCACCATCATTCCCGTACCTAAGAAATCCACAGTGACTTGTTTAAATGACTACCGCCCAGTTGCACTCACACCCATCATCATGAAGTGCTTCGAAAGGCTAGTCATGAATCACATCAAGTCCCAGCTACCTGCCACACTGGACCCCATGCAGTTTGCATATCGTCCCAACCGCTCCACAGATGATGCCATCACCACTGCCATTCACCTGGCTCTCACGCATCTGGATAAAAAGGACACTTATGTCAGAATGCTGTTCGTTGACTTTAGCTCAGCATTCAACACCATCATTCCTCAACAGTTGGCTGAGAAACTGTATCAGCTAGGTTTGAACACCACCCTCTGCAACTGGATCCTGGACTTCCTGGGAGGAAGACCGCAGATAGTCAGGATAGGAAACAAGACTTCCAACACCACTATGCTGAACACAGGAGCCCCCCAAGGCTGCGTGCTCAGCCCTCTGCTGTTCACTCTTCTAACCCATGACTGTGCAGCTACATACAGCTCAAACCACATCATCAAATTTGCCGATGATACAACTGTGGTGGGTCTGATAAACAAAGACAATGAGGCCCAGTACAGAGAGGAGGTGACTCAGCTCAGCAACTGGTGCACTCACAACAATCTGCTTCTCAACGTGGACAAAACAAAGGAACTGATCATTGACTTCAGACGACTTCCAAGAAAGCATACTCCGTTGACTATAAACAACTTTCCAGTCAAGATTGCTCAGAGCACAAAGTTTCTGGGCGTCCATATCACAGACAACCTCACATGGACTCAGAACACCGCAAACATCACAAAGAAAGCTCACCTCCCCTCCCCTATCCTGACAACCTTCTACAGAGGGACTATTGAGAGTATCCTCAGCAGTGCCATCACAGTGTGGTTTGGTAACTGCACTGCTGCAGAACGAAAGGCCCTGCAACGGATTCTGAGGACGGCTGAGAAGATCACTGGGGCCTCTCTTCCCTCCCTCTCTGACATCTACAACATTCATTGTTTGCGCAAAGCCACAAGCATTACAAAGGACACAACACACCCATCCCATCCACTCTTCTCCCTACTGCCATCAGGCAGAAGGTACCGCAGTATAACTGCCCGCACCTCCAGACTGGGGAAGAGCTTCTTCCCCCAAGTAGTCAGACTGTTGAACAGGGAAACATGACGCAAATTCTCCCATACTGAACTGGAATGCACTCCTGCACTTTTATTTTATTTATTTATTTTTATCATTATTTTTTTTTTTCTGCTGCTTAATTTAGAATTTACATTCTACCTCCACTTCATGTGAATTTAACTTATAGCAGCCACTGCTATGTTACAAGTCTATTTATGCCACTGTGAACTTAACTTATTATCGTCACTTCTGTTACAAGTCTACTCATGCCCGGTCTTTTTGTCTGTCCTGTCCCCCTGTCCGTTGTCTGTTTTAAATGCTTAAATGTACTACCTTGTGTAGTCAATGCACTTTATGTTTACCCTCAAGGCGTGTGCACTGTGTTTACCTTATGTGTGTGCACTATATAGGTAACCTGTTTTAAATGTCTTTTGTTATATAGGTTTTAAACGTAACAACACTTTGATTCTTGGTGAAACGTTATTTCATCTCACTATGTACAGTGTATATGGTTGAAATGACAATAAAATGAACTTGAACTTGAACTTGGCTATTGTGCATAGTAACACTGACACTCTAGCAAAGGCAGCGAGGCGGAACTTGGGTTTAAATAGAGTCCGGGCGCCGCCCACAATTAATGCCAGCTGGCCAAAGAATCCGATTGTGGGCAAAACGATATCGTCCCGGACGAGAGAAACAAAGAAAGCTCGCCAGCCTCCAAAAACCATGACACAGCCAGCCCCTTTAGATGAAAGTCACAGTGAAGAAGGACAAGCTCATGAGAGACCTAGGAGAGAACGACGAGCACCAAAGCTGTTCACCTACAACAAGCTTGGAAATCCAGTTTGCTACAGCATGGGACTTCACGCCGGACCTGCACACAGACACCACCCTGTGCGACCCTTCGGAGCTGATCAGCTGGCAACCATGTGGCTGGATTCTGTCCAGTCCAGCAGTTACTATCCTGTGTTTCTGCACTGGTGACAAGTAAGGACTGCAGGCACTTGAGGCACTGTTTCACAAACACTCGTGAACTCCGGTTGAGCTGAGCACATGCACACACTCATGGACTGTCCCCTAAATGGGATATGCACACATAAACACACATGCCTCTGGACTGCTTTATTAAGCTGAACATACAATTTTATACATTTATGGACTGTAGGAAACGCATATGGACTGTTTGCAAATACAAGTTACTCGCAAACATACAATTGCAGAGACTGTTGTACGTGCAAGAGGTATTGTTTGAAAATACGACATTCTTGCAGCTGTCATAGTTATTGTGTTTAAGTGTTTTATTGTGATGTCGGGACAACATAAAATTTTGAAGGGGAGTGTGTGATGGATTGAAATATGCAAACATATTCCGATATTCATGGTCCATGAAAATTTAAGAGTAAATTCATGGTTTGTAGTAAGAGTCAAAAAGAAGGTCGGTAATAAGTTTAAAATCATACAGTCATGAGAGAGAATTCATTTTGACATGTTTGAACATTGATTAAGAATAATTCTAATTCATAGACTACTGTGTTAAAAAGGGTGAAAGTACAAATTCATTCTGTGTTAAAAAGGGTTAAAGTGCTACTTTATATTGTGTTATTCCATTCCTTGTTTATTTCGTACGTTCATTTCATTTCGTATGGTTAAAAACTAAGCTATAATAGCTTATCTGTGATCTGCAGAGCAGGTTTAATCCGCTGTCCGGAGAGTGATTGTTTCTTTCCACCCACATACCTCGGAAAAGTTGGGAACTTTTCCTCATTCAAGTAAATGCCCTTACTGAGGAAAGACCATGAATCACTTGTGTGATCATTTATTGCCCATTTCAGGGCCGTAACACAAACAGCTACGGATATGGAGCAGAACTGGCCAAATGCTCTACAAATGAAATTTGATGGAAAAAGTAGCCTACATTCACAATTCACGTTAACCCCTTAGCGCAGGTATAGACACCTGCGTCCATGAATACCGAAATTTAATGGCTAGATTAATTCTGTAATTGAATTTTCAAATGTTTTACTTCAATGGGAACAATTTTGGCCAGTATCTGCGATACAAATACTGATTGATGAAGCACTAAATAAGCTCATGCACAACAGGAAAAAAATTTGCATTATTTGTATTATGCATAAAGGGAAACATTTGAGCTCATAGATATATTGAAATTAAAAAAAAAAAAAAAGACGGCAAATGTGAATTTAATCTTTAAAAAACAGTCAATATGCAATAATTCCAGAAAAATATTCCAATGAAAAATTTAATAAAGTACTTTAAAGAAAAGTTCAATAAATAATTAAATGATCATATAATTTAAGAAAATAGTTCTATAAATAATTGCATGAAATAGTTAAACAATTTCATACGTATACATTGTTAACAACAGTTAAAACATTCAATACATAGTCCAATAAATAATTTAAAATATTGTCCTTTACAGGTGGGTTTGAGAGGGCCATACTGCAGGGTGAATCTCCATGTTCTCCTGTTGTGCCTCTATTTTGAGGGAGGTGACCTGTGGAAGGACTTCTGCCTATTAAGGTCGTCTCAGAAGAGCCTTATCCGTCTTCTCGGAGAGAAAGATCATGGATGGGGGTGGAAGTCGATAGAGGTGCTGGTGTTTGTGTACTGGCTGGCCTGTGGAACGTCCTACCGGGTCGCGTCAGAGGCCTTTGACATTCCCCGCACCACATGCCATGACATGATCCACGGGGTCAGTAAGGGCATCCAGGGGGTTTTCAGGAGGCTCATCCGCTTCCCCACGCCTGAAGAGCTGGAGGAGATTGGAGCTGGGTTCCAGCAGCTGTCTGGTTCCCCAGCCTTTGGGCGGGCGGCAGGGAGCATTGATGGCTGCCATGTCCGCATTGTTCCACCTGGGCGGTTTGCAGCAGACTATTTCAACAGGAAGCTGTTCTACTCGGTCCAGTTCCAGGCCATCTGCGATCACAAGGGTCGCTTTCTGGATGTGGTGGTGGGCTTCCCTGGCTGCGTCCATGATGCCCGGGTCCTGAGGTACAGCCCCTTCTACAACCCCAATTCTGAAATAGTTGGGACGAAGTGTAAATTGTGAATAAAATCAAAATGCAATGACTTTCAAATCACATGAGCCAATATGTTATTTACAATAGAACATAGATAACATTTTAAATGTTGAAACTGAGACATTTTACATTTTCATCCACAAACTGAGCTCATTTCAAATTTTCTGGCTGCAACAGGTCTCAAAAAAGTTGGGACACAGGCAAAAAAGGGCTGAATAATTAAAGCAATTAATATATAAGAGAATCAGCTGAAAGAACATTTAGCAAGTAATTACATGAACTGGCATTAGTTGTGTAACATGATTGGCTATAAAAGGGATGTCTTAAACCCTAGTCAAACTAGAGGCGGAATGAGCCGGAATGCCGTCGGAATGAAAATTCTTTGTATATTCCTGGATATTCGAAATGCATTATAAAAATTCTGACTGCATTTTGAGTGCATTCCAAATATTCGGGCCCATTCTTGTGGCTGGCCCGAATGTTTTGCTCATGCTCAAAACTTTCCAGGTGCATTCGAAGTGGAGAAATATCGAATGGCATTCGAAGTGTTTTCCAACTGCACTCTGACTGCATTACAAATATTCTTATGGCATTCCAACAGCATTCAAAACATTCTGATTGCATTCGAGGAAGAATCGAAACGGCAAGCCTCGTCAAATCCTGCCAGAATGTGCCTCGAATGAGCCAGAATGCACCTCGAATGCATCTCGATTACTGCTGGAATCTATTTCAATATTAAAACAGTTCACCTCAAAAATAATTCCTGAAAAATAATGATTGGTCATGACCTGTTTTCAATCGTTCATTTAAATTACCATTACAGAAACTCTGAAAACTCTCAACATTATCAGGTGTGGCCATTTTTCATTAATAACGCATACCAGTTAAAGGGGACCTATCATGCTGATCCTTCTTTTAATACATATTGGTAATGTTATAATGTTGGTTGTCCATGCTCAACCTCTGAAAAGTTTCTAAACATAAGATACAGGGGTTTTGCAGTAATCCAAGAACGTGATTTCGTGAGCTTGATTTCCTCTCTGAACAGCTCCTCCCGAGATCTTCACGAGATCTGGGTAAAACCTGACGTCAGGTTGTGCCATCCAATTAGTACAGACCTAGCCAGAGCCAATCATGGCGCTGGACCTGCCCACACCGGAAACTATTCTAGCAGGCACTAACAACGGCAGATCATACTATGCCTTAGTAGCATCTTCACTTTTGGAAATACAAAAGAAGAACCACAGATCATTTAAGGTGCAATTTTGTCAGTATCTCTCCCAAAGCTGCTTGTCCGTTTACTTTTGGACGCGAAGAAAAACAACGATTTTTCTTCCAAAAAGACGATGCCACCGAAATCAGTGGGTAGCTTTTTTGTTTGCTGGCAGCAAAAAGCCACGGCCAAAGGGAACGTTAGCTGATTGTGCTCAGCATTTCACCAAAGACAGCTTTATTAATAAAGGATAATTCGACACAGGATAAGCGTTTCAGCTGCTTCTCAAACCTGAAGCAGTTGCATCGATCAAGCGCTCGGAGCCACACGCTGTAAGTAACGATATAACAGCAAATAATGTAAGTGAAGCTAACGTGTTACGGGTGGTTAGCAGGACCGCTAGCGATAGTTAGCACTAACAACTGGCCTCAAATGCAGGCTTGGTAAAATATCTGAAGATAAAGCCTGTATCGGTCGCGACTGTCCATGACTCACAGACACAGAAGCTGTAAGTTGCTTTTACTGCATAAGCCAACCTGACGTGATAGCCAGTTGATTGTGGCTGTAGCACAGCGGCTAACGTAGCCAAGTTACTGTTGCTAATGTTTGTGTCCTAAATATGCAAGAGTAATATCAGGGGAAATTCTGCAGAAGGTGTGTGAACATAAACCTCATTTGAAGTTTTAACACTTTTTTGTAATTTGGATGCTTGGTACAACTGTTCACAGTAACAGAACTTGCTGTCTGTAAAACCTGTATTGCAAGGGTTTGTCTCTGTGGTTATGACCGCTCGGTTACCAGCTACTGCATGTTAGTTTTGCGTGTCGTGCTAATTAAAAATGCTCCTGGTTAACTTATATGCTGTAATTCTGATCGGCATGCTTGTGTTACCGGTAAGCATCAATGTGGCAGTTTCATCATAACGTTGCCCGATTGTAGCCTCTACAGTTAGTGATCGCTTCACTTATCCATGACCGGGATCAGCCGGATACTTCACAAGTGTCAGAGCAAGCTCTCTGGTGCTACCATGAAAGCAATGCGAAACGCAGAAGCTCTACCGGTTTACAAATGATTTCTCTGCACTACCTTGACATAATTTCATCCCCTTTAGAAATTGTTGTGGCTAATAAAAAAAAAGCCGAAAAAGGCGGAGATTAAATAGGTAATTCTTTCCTGTAGAAGTGATCGATTCGTTAGCTCCACATAAGCAACTTGTCCGCGCTAACGGAACGTACAGTTTGCAAAACCTGTATTATGTTCATAACATAACCGAGCTCTCTCTAGCTGTCGCGTACTATCCATAAAGCTGCTTTCCATCGGACCACGAAACGAATTTTTTCGCGCGACAGATTACATTCAAAGTCAATGCAAAGACGCGAATACGGGCATGTCAAGCCGCTTTCACACCGGACGCGAAACGAATCTTTCGCGCGACAGATTACATTCACAGTCATGACCACTTATCAGCTACTGCATGTTAGTTCCCCTGCACTGCTAATTAAAAACGCTCCTGGTTAACTTATATGCAGCGATTCTGATCGGTATGCTTGTGTTACTTCGGTAAGCATCAATGTGACAGTTTCATCATAACGTTGCCTGATTGTAGCCACTGCAGTTGAAGCTAACCGGAGAGGTGCTGTATGCGTCTGCCGAGTTGGGCTGCAGTTAGACCAGATGTAGGTTTTGCAAAGCTTGGGGTGAGTTTTTGGGTGCTTGTGAAACGATCGCTTTACTTATCCATGACCGGGGTCAGCCTGATACATCCCCAATGTCTGAGCAAGCTCTCTGATGCTACCGGTGAAAGCAATAGGGAAAAGCACAGGCTATAACGTGTATGGTATCACAAACGATTTCTCTGCATTGCTGTCGATTGAATATTAAATTATTTCCTGTAAAAGTGATCGATTCGCTAGCTCCACATAAGCAACGGTTCACGCAGACGGAACTTACGGTCTGTAAAACCTGTATTATGCTCATAACATAACCGGAGCTCTAGCTTGCTCTCGCGCACAATCCATAACGCGCCCATTCTCCGCGAGGAAACGCTTGTCATTCCGACGCAGTAAGTAAACCATTACCACGGGCAATTTCCAAAAGGCCGTTAAGGCTGGAGCTTTAAGCCCTCCGTCATATACCAGCGCAGAAGCTGTTCGTTGCTCCACGCTAACAACACACCACAGCTATGCACACGACCCAGCAGGTCCTAATACACACCGAAGCAGTCCATAAGCTGTTGGTCCACTTTTAGCTGCTCCTCACTGTCCATGTTTCCCTCTAAACTCAGACCCACCGGATTTCTACGGTCTCCGGTCTACACTTGGGCATGTCGACCCGTTCTACAAATGTGTCTATATGGGGTGGATTCTAGCTTCCCCTGCATCCTAGCTAGGAGTAGAAAAACCGCGGTACTCACCAACTGTTGCTGTAGCAAACTGTAGCTGATAGAAAATTTGAGCTTGCGCTGACAGATATTCGCACTGCGTCCTCCACTTTCGCCGCTGCGTTTGTTAGAACAAGATCATGTCATTAGATCTATATTCAAGTATAACGTTAGATTGCGGAATTTGCCCACCGCTTCCTTGTCAGATGGCAGCCGTGTCTCAGGTTTCACTCTGGGGAGCCGGACACAGAAAACTGCGTTCTGCTGCCTCGTCCCGCCCAACTCCGCCCTCCACAGAGCTGGCCAGTCAGAAGAAAGTGGGCACATGGGGAGTGGGGGCCATAGCGAAGAGCCACCCCAGTGAGGCGTTTCAGGCAGAGACTACAATGTACTACAAATGCAGTTTTTGAGGATGGCAGTATGAGCGAATAAATACCCCTTTTTTTTTTACTTTTTTGCGCGATCAGGAGTACTCTAGGGGAGTCAAAGACCAAAATATAAACTTGGAAAAATAGCAAAATAGGTCCCCTTTAACTCTCATGCATTCGGCGTCAGTTTTAGTGGCATATTTACGTTCCCCTGCTGTAGTCAGCAATTACTCAATCAACGCATATGGGTACACTCGTGTTACATTCAGGTGTGATTTGAAAGTCATTGCGTTTTGATTTTATTCACAATTTACACTTTGTCCCAACTTTTTCTGAATTGGGGTTGTATGTTCACCGGCTGTACCCACCTCCTGGATGGTGTCTGCTGGGCGATGGCGGATACCCGTGCTTGGCAGAGCCCATGTGCCTGATGACGCCATTCCGGGAGCCTGTCCGGAATCCTGTGGAGGGCAGGTACAACACCAGGCTGTCCAGGGCACGGTGCGTGGTGAAGAGGGCATATGGGGTCCTCAAGACCAGGTGGTGCTCCATTTTCCTGAAGGCACTGGAGGTGAAGGTGGAGTTTGTGCCTGAGGTCATCTCTGCCTGCCTTTTCCTGCACGTCTGTGAAGGGGGTGAGTGTGGTCGGCTAGGATAGTCTGTGCTGACTTAGTCACTCTTTGTTTATATGAAGCTTAGCAAAAGTTCAGTCAGGAAGACTCTCACGCATTTCAACTCCGTTTATTTTCTTTTCATTCACTTGCATGCTTCCTCATAAATTTCCGCAGTCAGTCTCTGTGGCTGTCAATTGAGCTGTCAGCTGGTGTAGCAGCTGATCTCTTCTATCCAACCGTGGCACACCACAGTCGCATCGCTAGCCAATCATTATGTTGCTGTCTTTTTAAAAAATGTCATTTTTCTCTGCCCTTGTTCGTTCATGCTGCCGTTTGCTGAGATTAGCTCTGCTCTTGCAATCTCCGCTCGCCTCCATTTCTCGCATGCGCACTGGCTGCATCATCCAGACCACGTTTTGGCCGCCCCTACCCTACGCGCGTTAACTCCAGTGCCAGCTTCCCAGCCTTCTACTTCAGCGCAAGCCCCTTTTGCCACAGGCTGATCGCCTCCATGCCTCGCCGCATTGCTGCAGTAATTCATGCAAATGGAGCCCCGACCATGCTCCGAGTGCTGTACCTGGTCATACTTTCAGTAGTCCATTATTCCATTGTTAAAAAAAAAAAAAATCCTTTTCTTTTGTTGGTCTTAAGTAATGTTCTGTTTTCTGACATGCTGAATTTGGGTTTTCATTGGCTGTCGGTTGTGATCATTGGAGTTGGAAGAGGTGGACATTTGAAATGGTTGGTCTGCATGTTGTGAATCCGCATAGCATGAGTTTCGCTTTTGAGTCGAGTTACTGGGATTAATCGGTTTTTTTTTTTGATGTTCTGGTTTGCTGAGATGCTCTGGTACAACACCGGAAAATAACATGTACGGAGGCTGACGGGTCAAGTTTCAAAATAACATGGACACATTCGGCTAAAAATAGCCTGCGCAGATTTACCCACGATCAGTTTTATTACGAAATGGGCCAATCAAAGTAAAAAAAAAAAAAATGCTCATCGTTTTAGCTTGTAAATTGCAGGCCTGGTGTTCGTTCAGTGCGCTGTCGGTTTAAAATGTCAAGGCTTATATCGTCGGATTCCGTGGATTTCCTCTTTCATTTGACGTATCGTTGGTATACATGGTACAGATCCAGTGGAAATGCTAGCAATCGAGCTCTAATATTATGTTATCCTATGTTTTATTAGATGCTTATGTACTTGATTAGTGCTTGAATTGTGTTCGGTTTAGGAAACTGTCATAATGAGTTTTATCAGAATTCATCCCTTGAGCATATGCCAAACGAAGATGTTGCTATTAGGAAACGTGCTGCATTTATTATGGTCTGGGGGCGCATGGTCATAAGAGGTTGCTATTGTTTTGAATATATCTTTTCAACTGACTTATGTATTTCCCCAAAGTCACGCGTCCAATTCCCATCTACTGCGTTCAGCCTCGTCTGTGCCTAAACTGCATGACGTCATATCCCTGGATGAGGGTCGCCACCCGATTTAAAGTTCTGGTCAAGGCTATCGACTCATTGGATTGGCATGACGTTTTCTATAATGTGGTTTGTTCCTCCTATTCTCTTCAGTTTTTTGCCGATGCTGCCCTTCTGTCAGGTTCAGTGGTTATTTTCAAGGTCAGTGGTTCGCATATAAATGGCATCTGTCTTTGCCTAAGCTCTAATCCTCAGCACTGCACGAAATTAAACCATTGCCGTAGCCTGTTGCATTTGGAGCATGTTCTGGCATCGCAAACGTATCGCAGTTCTGTGGGACTATGAAGCCGCAGTAAGCAGCATTGTCAAAGGACAGGGCGGCACAGTGGTTAGCACTGCTGCCTCCCAGCAAGAGGGGTGTGGGTTTGAACCCAGCCTGGGGCCTTTCCATGTGGAGTTTGCATGTTCTCCCTGTGTTTGCGTGGGTTTCCTCTGGGTACTCCAGTCCCCTCTCTAGACTCAGCTTCCCCTTCTGCCTTATTTAGATTTCGCTAGGTTCTACATGAGAAAGGGTCTCGCTTTTGCTCTAAAACTGCATGATTTTGCTGGAGAATGTTTGTTTGTGTTTCTCTGTTTTGCCACTAAATCCTGTTTCAGTCAGTGCTGTCTGCGCATTTATTTCCTTCGCCCCGAAGGGGAGCGAGGGTATTGCAATCGGCAGTCTGTATGTATATAGATACATGTCTGTCCATCCGTCTGTCTGTCCACTCGCATAACTCATCAACTGCTGATCGGATAAACTTGATTTTTTTTTTACAGGCGATCAGTGTCTACCGTTTCTCGGTCCTCCTCTGCGATGATCTGGATCAGGATCCATATTTGGATTTGGGAACGGTTTTCTGAATTTTTCTCCATATGCCTATTTGTCAGCTCGTATCACTTAAAAAAAATAAATTTATATTTCCGTTTAACTTGAAATTTTTACTCATTGTCACCAATGCTAATGCTTTAAGGGGCGAGGGTCTGCAATCGTTGATTTTCTTGTTGTCATTGGTTGTTTTTCCTCACTTCAAACTCCACCATATATGAAGTCTATAGCTGGGGTTCAGTTTGGAGCTAGATGTTCTGACCCATCTTTTCCAAGCCTATTTCTAATAGCTCCAAACAATACCTGGATCATTTGTTCAGAATAAGTGCCGCTCTTCAGCGGCTATGCAAGGGATATCTACGGCCTCTCTATCAACTAAGCCACTGGTCATCTTCAGCAATCGCATTCTACGTGCGCCCCGAAGCATCTGCAATCATCGAAGCCTAAAGATCCCTGAAGCCTTTACAGACCATGGTAAGCTTGCAAATAACTGGTGGTCGGTGGTTGGTTTTCATCTGTATTCCAGCTGTCACTTGCTAATCGCATGCAGGGCTCTGCACCCCAAGTCATTGCTGGCTATCATTACCAAAAAAAAAAAAAAAATGCAGGGCTTTGCAGCCCCTAGCCATTGCTGGCTATCATCATGCAAAAAAAAAAAAAAAAAAAAATTGCAGGGCTTTGCAGCCCCTAGCCATTGCTGGCTATCATCATGCAAAAAAAAAAAAAAAAAAAAGCTGGGCTTTGCAGCCCCTAGCCATTGCTGGCTATCATCATGCGAAAAATGCAGGGCTTTGCAGCCCCTAGCCATTGCTGGCTATCATCATGCAAAAAATGCAGGGCTTTGCAGCCCCTAGCCATTGCTGGCTATCATCATGCGAAAAATGCAGGGCTTTGCAGCCCCTAGCCATTGCTGGCTATCATCACGCAAGAAATGCAGAGCTTTGCAGCCCCTAGCCGTTGCTTGCTAATGTTCGGATTGTGTAGTTCTTTAGACCTCATTTGTGTTCCATGTCATGCTCATCATGTTTTCTTCTCTCAGCAGCCCGTGCTTCTCGGTCATAATGTTGTTCCTGCTTGGTGAGTATTCCTTCCTTTGGGGGATTCATCAGGCTGTGTTTTCTGGGGGCTTCCGCCCCCTATTTTTGGGGGGATTTTCCAGCTGCTGCTCTGAGCCGTGCTCCTGCTCTACAAGTCTTCCCGAAGAGTCCAAGCGCCAAAGACTTGTCTGATTTTAAGCATGTTAATTCTGACTGTCTTCCTGCTGTCATGATTCTCTCATCCCTAATTTACCATCAATTAATTAGCTAGCCAGCGGAGGATGGGCTTCCCCACAATAGCCAGGTTCCTCCTGAGATTTCTTCTCACTGTTTTTTCTCACCACTGTTCGAGGCTTTTTCTCCCTACAGGGAGTTTTTTGCCTGCTATTTGGGGATTAGGGATTAGTCTGAGCTCTGCCCTTTTCTCTCGGTAAAGCATCTTTGTGACAACCTGTCTATGAAAAGCGCTATATAAATAAAATAAAATTGAATTGAATTCTACTTATGCTCAATGCATAATTTTTTCTTGATTTCACTCGAGTCTCTCCTGATTGGAATATTAATGCGAGGTCATTAAGATTTGTGCCAGCAATTTTAATGCACATTTTTACAATGTTTTGCAGCCTCTTCCTGTTCCACAGGTTAAGTGACCCAAACCAGCAAGTAAAAGAAAAAGTTAAAACAGACTCAATAAAACAAGAATAAAACATTTCCATAAAACAAGTGTCAACACTAAAACTCCTTAATTTTCGATAAAAATACAGACGCTGATGTTCCTTCACACCTACCACCTACTTCGCACCTACCTGCCGATGTGGGGAAGATGGACATGTGGCTACCCACTGCACCGCGCCTGAAAACTCAGAAAAGGTTAAAAGCAAGTCGATAAGTGCTTTGAAAAAACAGCAAGGTGGAAACAAAGAGCAGGAGCCAGGGGAGAGAAGAGCAGCGCGCACTCTCCGGGCCCCTGCCAGCCTTCCCGAGGGTTTAGTTGGGAGGCCATCACTAGACAAAGTAATCACAGAAGGTCAGCTATGTTCTGCTTTAATGGACAGTGGTTCAACCGTCACTCTCATTTTTGAGAGTTGGTACAGCAAATACCTGTTGCACCTTCCTATCCTTCCAATTTTCAGCCTCTCGCTTTGGGGGTTAAGCCAATCCTCCTACCGATACAAGGGATATGTGGCAGCAAGGTGTCATTTCCTGGTGACTGTGGAGACCTCGAGGCAAGGACGGTTCTGGCGTTGGTGTGCCCAGATCCTTGTGGACCGGATGAAGCTCCGGTGATTATTGGGACTAATGCTAGAACTTTCTGTCAGGAGCCCACCGCTGCGCTTATGCCAGAACCAGGTGACAGAGCTCGGACAATTAGAGTGTGTACCAGGTTACCTAACCCAGGTGCACACCCTGATTTTGCTGATGATGCGGTGGGGCAGGTGAGGTGGATGGGCCCAGGGCCCCGCATGATTACCCCAGGAGGGTCACGTCAAGCCATATGCCAAGCTATCATGAAGGGATCTTACCGCCTTAATGTCTTGATCGTAGATGCCCCCGCTACACTACTTGCTGGAGTGGGATTGACCCCATGTGTGTTACTTCCTGTACACCTGGATAGCAGAAACTTTTCGGTTCTATTACGAAACGAGTCACCTAAGGAGAAAGCAATATCTAAGGGGGTGGTATTTGCGCGCATCCAGAAAGTAGATATTGTCACAGAGATTTCAAAAAATAGTCCCCCTGTTGACCCAATTGACTCAGAACTTTTTCATTTTGGGAATTCACCTCTTCCAGAGGAATGGTGAGAAAGGTTAGCACAGAAGTTGTCACTGAGAACAAAATCGTTTTCGATGGGAGAGTGGGATGTGGGCCTAGCAAAGGGAGTTGAACACCACATCAGGATGACTGACACGCGTCCATTCCGCGAGCAGTCCCGAGGGCGGCCCCTGCCGACCTCGATTATGTATAACACCACCTGCAGGAACTGCTTGCGGCAGGTGTTATAACGGAGTCACATAGCCCATGTGCCTCCCCTATCATTGTGGCCAGAAAGAAAAATGGTTAAATCAGAATGTACATTGACTATCGAACACTTAATACATGAACCATTCCAGACCAATACACAGTGCCCAGAATCGATGATGCACTGAACTGCTTAACTGGGAGCCGTTGTTTCACAGTGATAGATCTATGGAGCGACTACTATCAGACCAAGATGGCTGATGCTGATAAAGAGAAAACCGCATTCATATGCCCTTTGGGGTTCTTCCAATTTGAGAGGATGCCGCAGAGGATTACAGTGGCGGAGCACCTTTCAACGATTGATGGAGAAGGCGGTAGGGGACATGAATCTACTGCAGTGCTTAGTATACCTTGATGATATGATAATTTTTTAGCCAGATATTGGAGGAACATGAAGAACATCTTTTTAAAGTCTTGGATCGCCTAGAAGAATATGGTTTAAAAGTGTAAAATGATGAATGCCAATTTTAAATGCCTAACCCCAGGTCAAATACATCGGCATATTGTTTCAGCGGCTGGCATTGCCACAGACTCAGAGAAACTCAAAGCAGTGGCTGAGTGGAAACAGCCTACAGATCTTAAGTCTCTTCAGTCTTTCCTGGAGTTCTGTGGGTACTACTGCCGGTTCATTGCCAACTACTCGGCGGTTGTTCGCCCACTGACCAACCTCACTAGGGGTTACTTGCCCACTCAGAAGGGTAAAGCAGCCAGAAAGAACAGGACGGTGTACTATCAAAAGTCGGCGATATCTGCTGACAGATGGACCTCTGAGTGCCCGGAAGCTTTTCAGAAGATCAAATACTGCCTCACTCATGCTCCTATTTTAGCTTTTGGGGATCCCACAAAGCCATATATCCTTCATGTGGATGCTAGTTTTGAGGGATTAGGGGCCATGCTAAATCAAGAATACCCAGAGGGTTTGTGCCGGGTAGAATTCGCCAGTCGAAAGTTAGGTAATGCTGAATGCAACTATACAGTACACCAGCTTGAGTTCTGGCCTTGAAGTGGGCCATTGTTGATAAGTTTCATGACTACCTGTATGGGGCCAAATTCACAGTGAGAGCAGATAACAATCTGCTTACATATGTTCTCACCTCAGCTAAGTTCAACACCACCGGTCATCATTGGTTGGCTGCACTGTCTGCATATGAGTTTGACATCCAGTACTGACTGGGGCGAGAGAATATTGATGCAGACTTACTGTCCTGAAATGTCATAGAGGGGGAGGGATGGATCTCACCGGAAGGAGTAAGAGCTGTCTGCCAACGAGTCAGTATCCAAGAATTCACAGATTCATTAAGCTGGATGCATTGCTTTTGGGGATCCCACAAAGCCATATATCCTTCATGTGGATGCTAGTTTTGAGGGATTGGGAGCCGTGTTAAATCAAGAATACCCAGAGGGCTTTGTTTTCTACTATACCGTTTAATTAGATAATATTTATAATAGTGTAAATATTTTCAGAAAATCATCATATGCTTTGTCAATATCTTTTTCTTTATATACTACTTCCCAATTGTAATTCAGCAAATCATTTTTAAATGCATCCATGGATTCTTCTGATCTAACCCTCTTATAGCATACATTATTGTCTTGCTTACATTTTTTTATAGTTACTGTTGTAAACTGTAAAAACTGGCAGGTGATCAGTGATATCATTAATTAATAATCCAGTAATTACATTATTATCTATGTTGTTTGTAAATATGTTGTCAATTAATGTAGCACAGTGTGCAGTAAATCTGCTGGGTCTGATGATTTTAGGATAAAGACCAAGTCTATACAAAGTATTAATGAATTCTTCAGTCATTTTATGTTTATTTGGATTTAGAAGATCAATATTGAAATCACCACAGATAAACATGACTTTGAATTGTCATTATATATGTTTTTTCCATCCAGTCTTTAAAAATGTCTATGTTGGACCCAGGTGTCCTGTACATGCAAATTACAATAATATTCTATTTTTTAAATAAATATTCCTATTGTGACCACTCCAACATATTATCCACCACTGTGGTCATTTTTTCCACCATCTTATAATTTAGATTCTTATCAACAAACAAGGCCTCACCACCTCCATTCTTGTGAACTCTATTTTTATAAATCATTTCATATCATTCGACTGCAAAATCCACATCCCTGTCGCTAGTGAACCATGTATCTGATATTGCGATTATACTGAAAGGCTCTGAAAAAATATTGAGGTGGTATTTGATGTTTTGGAAGTTGGCATTGAGACTCCTACTGTGAAAGTGGATAATTGATTTTTTTTTTTTTCAGTTTTGATGGTACTGTTGAGCTGTTCATCAGTGTAATAGCAGCAGTTGTTGTTGATGTTAAGGTAAAAATTGTTTTCCGAGGCTATGTCAATTTTAATGTCATGAGTATGATGGTCTGTGTAATTAAAAGTGTTTAGCTCCAGATCATCATATTCAGCAATCCTCTGCACCAAATTGTCAGCTGCAGTGTGTGTGTGTGTGCGTGTGTGTGTGAATTGGGTCAGTTAACATAGTGTAGTCAGGATACCTGGTTGACGTGTACATGACTCTGGGCTGTTTCGGTGTACTGCTGCAGGGATGAATTATCAGTTTGTCATTTCTTTTTTTTTTTTTAATAAATTTGGAATCTCCAATCCCACCTGAATCTGGAATGCCCAATTGAGGAACTATGTACAAGTCTTGCTCGTATGCGACCCCTTGTTGCCAATTCAGGAAAGAGGGATGGTTCACGGCTCTCCTCCGAAGCACGTGCCCATCAATGCTGCTTCTTTACACTCATTGCTTGAATCCTTGTAAGTTCAGAACGAGCGCGGAGGATACCCGAACATGAACAAGCTTAGAATCTTCCTGACGAGCGCCCGGCTGGCCAACAGGAGATGCTTGAGCAATGAACAAAACAACCATTTTATATTCCCCTTCCCAGTAGCCCCATTCCAATTTACATCCCTGTAGCGCAATGGCCAATTGTGCACTACTTCTGAAAAAGCTGCCGACCACTGCTGGTTGGTACGACCGGGGCTCGAACCCGCGCATTGATAGTCACTTCTGCTCCACAATGCGGTGCTTAACCGAGTGAGCTATCCGACAGCTAGTTTGTCATTTCTGAAATAGGCAATGTCCCCCCTTTCACTCGCAGCGCTAAGTTTAGGCATCAGTTGCTTCCTTTTTCACCTTACAGTGTCCGTGAAGTCCTCATTTATGTAAATTTTCGTTCCTTTAAGAAAGTTTGTCCGTTGCAATATGGCTGATCTGTCCTTGTATCTCAGGAGTTTCACCACGATAGGCCTCGGTTTATCGCCTCCAGGTTTCCCTGTGCGGTGGGCCCTTTCCATCTTAATGTCCTGCGGTAGTTGTAGCTTTTCAACCAGCACCTTCCTTACTTTATCCTCTGTCTCAGCCCAGGACTCCCCGGTGATTCCATAATCCTGTCAAACACAAAGTTGTTCCTTCTGGACTGTCCCTCCAGATACTCCATTTAGTCAGTGAAAGCCAGCTTACTATCACACACTTTAAAGACGTCTGATTGGACTGAATTGCAACTTTGCACTAGTTTAGCGTGCTCCGTTTTTAAATCGTCCACATCCTATTTTGTGAATTGCAGGCTTTATTTTTTCTCCTGTATCTCCCTTGACATTGTCTCCAGTCTGGTGTTTGTAGTCTCAATAATCATTTTCACAAAGCCTTTGAAGTTGCCCTGCTGCTGTGGTAAAAGTGCTGTAAACATTTCCTTTTGCTGTTGCAGTAGTTTGGTTACTTGTGCAAGCAACACACACTGTACTTGTCATCTGGTTTGACCTTCGCTTTTGGTTTAGCTGGCATTCCGTCATCTTGTTCACAATGATTTTCTCAGTTCAACTTTTGAAATTGAGGTCCACACGTAAGCCAGGCAAGCGTCTAACCGGGTATTTTCTGAAGACATACAATGTCCATCATCCATTTAGTCACAAGAATATCTCAAAAAAAAGTTAAATGTGGTGAAGGTAGCCATGATGCATCGAAGAGAACATGCTTTTTCATGTTTTTCCGCCATCAGAATATGCATGAATTGGCCTCACTTTAGATCTAGTGTCTAAACTTGTTTCTTATCCAGTTCTTTATTGTTGTAACACTAGTGTCCACATTGACAAGGTGACACCAGCAGAAAATGGCTTGTTCAAAGCATTAGGTTCAAAATTCCCTCCAAATGAACTAGTTTCATTGCTGTAACGTCAGTCACAAAAGTCAAATGTACATAGTGCTGTAAAACAATCTTTGAATATTCCAAGCTATTATCCACACATTTGTTAGAGTTAGTCAGCATCAACCTAAAACACAATTCATTTGTTGCTTTTCATGTATCAATCTTGCCTTAGAATGCAGTAAAAAAGTCAGTCACAAGCAGTGACGTGCCGTCGGAGGTCAGTTAGGGTAGGCAGAATCCTCACCGTTAAACAAACAATAACTCTATTACTTTGCTTGATTAGCAATCTGAGGATTGATTAACTAATTTACAAGACTAAATGGCAGAATGGCCTGCCAGTTACATCCACGACATTATTGCTCAGTGCATCAAACTAAAAATGCTCACGAGACAGCAAGTTTGTTCATATTTGCTTAGAGGAAGCTAACGCAATGCCATTAACAAATAGTAAAACCTTTCTTATGCGGCGTTCAATGTGTGGTCAATATGTTTACGATAATATTTCCCCCCTTAAACACGTACTTTTTAATGCCATTTTTAAAAAAATAGAGAGTTTATTTTCAGTCTTCTTTCATAATCCGATAAACAAAAGATCAAAACAATATACGGAATTACCGAGAGAGTTGAGATTTTTTCCTAATTAATTATTAAGATTTACTTCCTTGCAGTCTCGAATCAAAGCGTATAGGTAAATTAATCTTTTTGTCACTATCACCTCTTAATCATTACAGGCTTAATTGACCAGAAAAAAATGTTAAATTGATTGATTGACAATCAGGCATAGTATGTGGAAACAGGTTGACAAAATCTAGCGATAAAAAAGGAGAAGTCACTGCCTACCCTGACCGCACGTCCCTGGTCGCAAGTAAACCTGGGTCTTTAACATTAGTCATGGTTCAATACAACAAAGTTGTGCAGCAAAATATTTGTCTCTGACATGCTTTCTTTAAAACAAAGGTTTAGTGTAGTTTATCATTTGATGGCAGCAGCATCAACATGAATATTCATGATTTTCCCATGATGCATTTCCTCTTCCTTGCTTTGTCTAAATAAACAAGAGACTGCAGAAAAATCTCTTAAATCTAGTACCTCCATTCTTGATAAGCAGGTTTGTAAAGTCTATCCATCCATCCATAGTTTGTCAAGTTATCACCAGTTAATGTAGGTTAATACGTACACTCAAAGATGAGGATCTCATCATGTACAAGCACATCGTTGTATATCGAGGGCTGACTGCAATAAACAGTTATGTCCTGTATATAACATCTGGACATAACTGTTTATTGCAGTCAGCCCTCGATATACTGTTGACCATGCCACCTGGGAAAGTTTATCAGGCATACCAAGGCAACCTCTGTGCTGCAGAGGAGCCAAGAAAAGATGACTTTAGTTAAATAAAAACTGCACTGTGTGGACCTCATGCATAATGTTCATTATGAGTGCAGCAGACTGACATCATATTGGAATACTGGATTTTTCAACCCACCAAACTGTTTTTCCTCACCATTATTTTTGGCTTTTTTTTTAACCTGCTACCCAGTGGTAGTTGGTTACAATATCAGCTGAGAAGCCTTTATTTATTTACTTATTTATTTTTTTACTGTGTAAAGCTTTATATCAGGCCTGTCATGCTAGTGAATCCCACTCATTAAATTTGTGTCATTGTAGTGACAAAGTATTCACATCTCACTTTAAGCCTGAAGGTGTTGTCAGCACAGCATCTGGTATAGTCTAGAAAACATTAAAATACCATTATTACCATTTAGTAAGATATTAAAGGAAATGAATATGTAGAATATAACAACTGCTTGTCAAATTATCTTGTTTTATCAACAGAAATTCATTCTCTGTAACTTTGAACTCTGAGTGACGAACTGTATTTCCAGGCACGTAACATCAGTCACAAGTAATTATGTAACTATGCTGATAATGCTTTTGATTTGGAAAATGGCAATAATTTTGAGAATTTTAGTTCCATGTTACTTTATGTACTTTATATCTTGGAATGAACAAGCTGTCAACTATGTATGGTTTGAAGACAAGTTTGTGATAAAATTGATGAATTTTCTGAATGGCCATTTTGTGTAACGCCACTCACACTCACAGTTTCACATCCTACTAACTAATACATAACACCACCAAAAGTTTTCTCCTGCCTCCGAGTAGACCTAGTCTCTACTATGCTCGTCACAAAATATTAACATTCAAGGAGCGCAAGTTTCAAGTTTCCCTACTAGGCCATACCAAAGGGCCTGTTTTTTTTCCTCTCTGAATGTAACGTCAGTCACCATGGAATTGTCTATATATATATATATATATATATATGTGTGTGTGTGTATCCAACTTCAACTTGTTAATATACCAAGTTTATATTGTTTCACCATTTCTATGCAATTTGCCAAGGAAGAGGACGTCCTTAGCTCTGCATGGATACTCTTGACTGCAACATTACTGTTGCGCATGCCTGATTAAATGACCTTTGAAAATGGTAAATTAGAATTTCATTTTCCCAAGTTTTGTTAATGCATGAAAGGCATTCAAAAATCGACACGATTTTTTTCCTTTGGGAACATTTGAAAAACAAAGTGTTTCTGACTCCTCCCATCTTGACGAACTGCAAAAGCGCATTTGAAATGAAGTTCAGGCTTTGTGAAATGATCCGGTTTTGGTGAGACGTGCAGTTGAGGACATGATCCGTCGCTGTCTGCTTTGCGTCGAAAGGAGAGGTGGATGTGTTGAAGGTGTCGGTGCATAGGCAGAGGGCAGTGTGTTGTTTTGACTTCACTGACTTCATTGACCCTTTTTTTCTGACTTCCATTGATAAACAAAACTGTAAAATATAGTGAATTAGCTCCTCCTTTGTGTTGGATCAATTGAGGGTATAGATTTTTCATGTATGTAAATACATAGCTTGATCAAAAAACATGCTACGAAATTTGAAAATCATTGGGAAACCAATAATGTAGATCATGCTTTCACATTTCAGTGAGTTGTCCTATACCAACGACTTGTACCTTGCAATCACTGCTCTTCTCTTTTTGTCTAAAGTAAAGATAGTAATCTCTAATTTTTCAATTCCTAAACATGTTAGGACAGGCTTATGGCAATTTGTTTTCTTCAGTTAGTCCTCTTTGATATGTAAGCTTAGAAAAAGTACACAATGCATGAGTACATTTGCTTTATTCCGCAATAATAACGTGTTTTCTCCATAGACAAAACCATCTGTTGCCAAAACCCTTGCTTCATCGTAGTGTGAAATTGACGGCTGCTGGTCTCACCTTTTTCCCCTGACACATGATGTTCCTGGCCCAGTACTTTCTGAACTTTATGTCCCTGAAGCCGTAAATCATTGGGCTTAGGAAGCGCGGGATGATGTACACCAGGAGGAAGTTGACATATCGGATCTCCACGCCGAACTGGGGGAAGAGCGCAATGAGTGGGGCCTGCATAGAGGGCACCACGAATGCCAGCAGGCAGAGCAGCAGCTGGAAACCGTGGAGCAGCACGGTATTCCGAGCTCTCTTCGCCGACACCAGGTCCGAGGAGGCTGCGCGGGCCGCCATCATGATCTTGCAGTAGGTGAACAGCAGCGTGAGAAAGACGAAGGAAAAGTAGAAGATGTCAAAGGCACAATTCTTGTAGTAGATAGCTGGGTCCCTGAACAGCTGGTACTGGTCACAAAAGATGGAGCTGTGCAATATGGTGATGGGCTCCTTGGCGAGCGTGATGAAGAGGTCAGTCAGCGGCACAGCAGCACTGAGGACGAGCACTCCGGTGACCAAAAGCAGGGTGCGTGAGACAGTACAGATCTGCTGGTAGTGCAGCGGGAAGCAGATGGCCACGTGGCGCCCACGGCCATGCCGGCCAGGGTTAGTGGGGTCGCTCGGGTGGTCAGCACTGCAGCCATGACCAGGGGGCAGCAAACGAGGCGGGGATCTTGAAGAACACATAGCTCACGACGTACAGGGCCGTCACCAGGGTCAGCTGGCAGGCGTCGTTGATTACCATGTAGATGAACATGATGTAGCGTGGGTCCTCATAGAAGAAGCTGTGCTTCGCAAAAGTTTTCACCATGCTGCCATTGAGCAGGCTGAGAGTTAGCCAAACCACCATGGCCAGTATGTTTTTGGCCAGCGCACTGGTGAAACTGTCTTTAGAGGAGCTCAGTTGGGTTTGGATGGTCAAAGTCACATTAAGAGAGTCCAGAGTTAAGTTCATATCTTTAAAGAAATTACAGCCTGACTAATGTTAAAACATTTGGTGAGTATCCATGCTACTTAATAATAAGTCTAAATGGTTACAGAGAATTACTGCAAAGTATTTGCAATATCAAGGAAATAACTCTATTCATGATCTAATGTATGATCGTGTCCTCCTGATTTTGGAAAAAAATAATTACCTGTTGACTCTATATGCCGGCAGAAACCTAAAGGAAGAATTAAAATTGTTATTTGATAAAGGCAGTCATAGGTTTTTATTTAAAGTATGTTTCAGTTTTGTGGTCAAGAGCTGCGCATCTCAACATCAGTCCTGGGGGCCTATTGTGTATGTTTGTTTTTGTTCCAACTACAAGCATAGGATTTAAACAAGTTTTTAATCTGTCTAAATTAGGCTCATTTCATGTTCAGAGAAATTATTTACCCTTGAAAGTCATTTTTTGACAGAAATATCCATGCAAGCCACAAAGAACCCGATATATTGGATACAGCTGCATACAAAGAGGTTAAAAAGTAACCGATCAAATCACATAACATAGAAAACTAACCATTTGTTAGACAAGCCAGCGATAGATTCAAACCTGTTTTGTGCTATGTATGAGTTAACTTCAAAGAAGAATTTTGAATGAACTTTTAACACTTGTGTTCAGTAACGTACGTTGGAGCTTACAAAATTTCTAAGTGTCTAATTTGATCTGAAAATCTGAAATGACCAATTTTGAAAAATAAAATCAATATGTTAAAGGGTCGTTTATTTTTCAAGGCATGTTTCAACATTTTGCTCAAAATGTGGCTTAAGAGGGTGATGAAATGAAGCTTAGCGAAAGTTCAGTCAGGAAGATTCTCGCGCACTTCAACTCCATTTATTTTCTTTTCATTCACTCGCATGCTCCCTCATAAATCTCTGCAGTCAATCTCTGTGGCTGTCAACTGAGCAGTCAGCTGGTGTAGCAGCTGATCTCTTCTATCCACCCGTGGCACAACACAGTTGCATCGCTAGCCAATCGTTATGTTGCTGTTTTTTTGAAAATTGACTGACCCTCCTCCTCCCCAAGGCCACCCTGCTCCATCAGAACTTCCGTACTGCTGCTCCAGCTTTGTCAGCCTTCAGCCACCACCGCCACCAGTGTCTGGACTCTTTGGGGGATTTTCCAGCTGCTGCTCTGAGCCGTGCTCCTGCTCAACGAGTCTTCCCGAAGAGTCCAAGCGGCAAAGACTTGTCTGATTTTAAGCATGTTGAAGTGGAAATGAAGCAATGAAAACTGTGACCATTTTTGGTTGCTTTTTCATTTTTGGAAATAGATGGCTTTTCATTAAACCTGAAATTCAAGTAGTTTCGCTGGAAAATTACATGTTGATGCCGACTTTCGCCACTAGGGCGCAGCCATGTTTTAAAAATGCAGGCGCTACGTCATCAGAATGGTTAGCGTTTATGGATGTTTTAGCTTCCCATTAGCTTGACGTTAGCTTAATGTTAGTTTGGGCGCTTACTATCAAATAAACATGGCAGGTCTTGGAAAAAGAACAGGGGGATCATTTTGTGTTGCCCCTGGCTGTTCAAATGAATACTATCGGGTAAAAGAGAGTGGCAAATCAGCTCATTTTCATCTTATTCCTGTGAACAAGCCTAAACTGCTCCGAAGATGGTTAGCCGCACTGAAACGCCTCAGCCCCCCTGTGGGACCAGGGTTAAAGCCCAACGCCCACTGGCCGCGAAGCGTTGCGTCAAACTCCAAACGCTTTTAAAAGCCCACTAGAAGCGTCTGTTGCATCAATATTAACGGATGACAACAGGATCGAGAAGCAAGCCATGGGTGTCACTCTCAAAATATTAAACAAGACAACGTTTCATTTTGAAAAAACCTACCGATAAAGCTTATTTTAAGTGATGGCAAAGTGCGACGGTCAGGTTACTATGCACTATACGTTATATACAGGCATAATTTTCATCCTAAATTTAGCCGTCTAGTAAATTAAGATTCACTTTACTTTACCTAGCAATGAATTAGCTAGCTAGCTAACTTAGCGGTGTAAAGTTCTTATCAGTGTACCTTGAGTTAGGTACTGTCTAATTGTAGATCGCTTGATAACTTAAATGCCCGCAAAATAATGGATTTCCTTTCAAAACTGCGACTTGGTTAAAAAGCAGGTTGAAAACTGCATGTGAGGTTGCCGTTAAATGTCTGCCACTAACCATGACAAGGAGAAATACTTAAGTAATCTAAAAGACAAATGCATTTTTATTGTGTTGACGTTTCAGAAATTGAGCTGTGGCGAAAACTCAAAATCTGACGCGCGTCTCACACCTCCAGTGGGCGTTGGGCTTAAATGTTGCATTCGCCCAAATGTAAACAACATAGAATGTTGTAAACAACCATTCTCGTGATGTCATGATGTTCTGAAAACAAAGATGGCGGCACCCAGGCTGAAAACATAAACATTAATGCTACTTGCCATCTGTCAAATAGTAATAGTCTGTTGTTGAATATTGTCCAATATTTTGGACATATTTTAAGTGGGGTTTATGTTGTCTAGGCTCATAGATACCTTGAAAACACATAATATACATTTTATTGAACATTTAGAGTTCAATATTTCTCCAATAGGTGCCTCTCTGATTAGTCACATAATTTACCACATTAAATCACAGTGGCAGCATCCACAAGTAAGAGATAAGTTGACGAAAGTCAGAAATATTCTTAAATTGTTCAAGTTTTGATCAAATGTTTTCCTGTTGGAATGTAATACATTTCACAGCACACACTGAAACACATAAACTTTGTAATGCATGAGTATTTACTGGAATATGCCTGATTTTATGGTCCATCAAAAATATTGGACATTATGCATGCCAGACATGCATAGCTCAAATATGCATGATGTCCAGTATTCTGGACAACAGTTATCAACGAACAGGTTTCTTAGATGTAATATTATTTCTGTTACCCTATGTGCATAATGTTCAAAATTCTGGACCACATTATGCATCCCACTAGCATAATATCCAAAATAACAGACAGACTGACCATCCACTGGTATCCCTCCTAAAAACAAAATTGCACCCAATCCCATCAGATGATCCTAAAAGAACATCAGAAATCCAATTTTCACATATTTGAGGCATTTGTTCATACTCTTTGCAACATATCGTTAAAATTGCACTTTATTGCAAAGTAAAAAGGGTGAAAATTTTAAACCATCTGAAATTAAAGCTGATGGTGAATTGATTGGATTCAAATTAATGTAGCTCATTATCATTTGTCTTGTCTCTTTTTCTTCACCAAACTACGTTGTATTATTTTTAGGTCGCCAATTAGTCACTAATTAGAAGCCACTTGATTGTTTAATTTTATCAGTCACTAGTTTCTTAACTTTAATGCAATAAATATATTTGCAAAATTGTACAACTACAATGTGAAATGGATCTCTTCAGGACATACAGTATATAGATATTTTTGATGAAATTCGGCTTAAAAGGGTCAGTAGTCCTTGTAAACAAGAATGGTGCAACTAAAAACTAACATCAGTAATTGCAATTGTGGTTGGCACAAAAACCAGCAAACACAGGGGTCCCACGAACCAGCGTTGGCAGCCACTGATCTGGCATGTTTCTGTGTGATAGTTCGTATTATCCTTGTAATGAAATTCATTTTCCAAGATTTTCCAACCTTCTAAATTATTATAAAATATCTGGTTTCATGAAAAGCTGGACCACACAGCACATTACTGCATTCAGCCAATGTAATGCAGTGTACCCATATTTGTCCCTTAAATTTGAGAAGAAAAAAATAGAAAAACAATGCAAAAATTAAAAAAAGACGAAACTCTGTTCCTATTCATTATTACAGGAAATTCTTTAATTCCCATGAATGTTTATAAACTTTGCTACAACATGTGGGTGTCATAAGATGTTTTTTCTTGGTTGGTTGGCCCCTTTCTTGGTGTAAATGCTTGTCTCTCCAAGGGCCAAACCTCTAAGTTTCAGCATAATTTACTCAATGAATATGCATTAACTCATGAGGAAACTGCCATTGCAATATCCTTTCAATATTCTGCTTTAATTAATGTATTCATATATGTGACCCCGCCTGTGAAAACCCGGCTAAACTCGCCTGATCTAATTTTTAGATAAAGACTGTCAAGTAAAAAATGACAAAAATATGTGATGTGAGTTTATTGCTGTAAATGATAGGTAAATGATAAATTACATTTTGGGGTTTTGAAATATAGCGTTCAAAAATTAATTTCTAACATCATACATATTAAAATTAATGAATTTATTGACGCTTCATTTATAAATTACGGAGAAATAGCAGAAGTTGGTTTCCAAAAGCCTGGTTTTCAATCAGCTTTTAGTTTACCTTCAGCGGATAAACGGCTGATAGCCGTTTATCATACCATTGAAAATGAATGTAGATCATAATGCGCTCCATCGTAAAGCAAGTCACTCAAGGGTATGGCAGAAGAGTTGCGATTTAAGCCGGGTGTGGATTTTTCCATGGATTGTGTCGCATCACCACGGAAATTTCAGAAATGACGTGTTTGCATTGATAGATTAACGTCTTGTGAAGCTAACCTGGGGTGCGTTTCCCAAAATCGCAGATGCTAACTTAAATAGTTGGACCCACTGACTGTGAATGGACAAACTATGTAAGTTGCTAACTTAGTTAGCAACCACGCTTTGGGGAAACACACCCCAGCCTAGTTTGAAGACATTTCATGCCTGCCAAAACTTTGAAATGACCTTACTCGGTCAATATTAGAGATATCAGTTAGATTTTTTCACAGAATATTCCTTACATAATGTAGAATGACTTTGTGTAAAAAACTGTACATCACCAGAAAATGACTTTAGCTGGGTTATCACAGGCAGGGTCACATATGTGAACACATCAAGTAAAAATTAATATTTTGTGGCACTTGGACTTTTACTTTTTGCTCCAAGTTGTTATATGCACGTACACTGTAAAGCCAGGTATTGTGGCAAACTCATCTGTTTTGTGGAAACCTATTACCTCAAAAAATTATGTAAGCCAACTTAATTGCACTGTGGAGTCGACGATACTTAAAGAACATATAGTAAAAGTTATTCTTACCATGTTTTTAAGTGCTGTGAACAGAAGATCACTTAGTTGGCTTACACAATTTTTTTGAGGTTATCAGTTTCCACGACACTATCTGGGTTTACAGTGTATTTGAAGACTAGCATTGAATGGAACATGTGAATGCATCAAGTACACTGTGAACCCTGACAAGTGTGATGAACTCAAATGTTTTGCGGAAACTGATTACCAAAAAAAAATTGAGTATGCCAACTTAATGATCATGTGTTTACAGCATTTCAAAATGTAAAATATAACTTTACCTTATTTTCTTCAAGTTCCTTCCACACAATACAATTAAGATGGCCTCCACAATTTTATGAGATAATTGGTTTCCACAAAACATTTGAGTTTACCACACTACCACAGGGTTTACAGTGTAAAAATTGACATTTCGTGACACTTGATTTTGAGATAAAGGCTGGTAAAATTGGGCACGTTTTACATGATCTGCGATAGCAGTTTACTCCTCACATGATTCCATTGAGACTCATAGGTGAATCACTTTAATTTTTTGGCATCAAATACTTTATATACTGTAAAGCTATATAGTGTGATGGCCTCAAATGTTTGATGGAAACTGATTACCTCGAAAAAATTGTGTACGAAACTTACTAGGGTTTACAGTGTAACTATATTTTGGTTAAAAACACAAATGGTTATCTGTTTGTGGTAAATTTGTATCACTGTCTGAAACAAATTCAAGTACCAATAATGATTCATTCAAAATGTTACCTCATACAAGTAGCAGTCCTGACATGCTTCATTTAATGATTTAAAACAAGCCAATAACCTTGATTGAAAAAAGTGATCAGTAATGAATGACTTATTGAAGCATAACACGACTATACACAACTATTGCATATATGTGTGGTGTATTTTCTTACTACAGACAAAAAAATCAAACCCTAAATGCCCTTATACCTGTCACTGGAAATTCCTCAATTAAGTCCTTGAAAAATCCAAAATGCCACTTGTCTGGAGAAATCATGATAGCACACAAACTATAAAACTGGAGGATGATATGAAAATTGATAAAGTGAGGTATCCATTCAGAAACTGACTGCACTAATTTTAAAATGATGACAGAGGAGTTACCTACCTTATGAGTATATTTGCAGTGAGTATTCAGTCTGAACGAGGGTCTGCTTTTTAAAGCACTATGTCACGCGCGTGTAATTCACTCAGATTTTTTTGTCTTCAGTCACATCTCTTGGAATAATGAGCACCTGGAGACCAGACTAATAAAGGCCAACTAAGAATGTGCATTGGGCATGGACTGCATCCTTTAATTACCTCTGCCAACAACACTATATTTTTAGTTCGGTTTGTTTGTTTGCTTTTTACCTGTTTTTTGGTGGGATTACAGAAAAACAACTCGCCTTGGTTTCATGAAACCTGGTGGAAGATCAAGCTTGGGCCAAGAAAGAACCCATTAAATTTTGAAGTGAAACCAAATCACAGGGATACACAAATTATTTCTCACTTTCATGAACATTACAAGATTTTGTCTCTTGGCATAACTAATGCCAAACATCTTAAAATCCAGCAGATGGTTGTAAAGTTCAATAATGTCAAAATATAGCATATTTAGAAGAATGGACTATTGGCCTTTGCTGAGGTCTGCACTTTTTGAGTTCGCTTCTAGTTCTTGTTCATATCGATTAATAGCTGTTATTGGATGATTGCAAACACTGTAGATATACAGTACACCCATATTTGTGTAGTGATGTTTTACTTGTTGATCGCATAAGTTTACTTTCTGTAGAGGGATCCATCATATAAGATTTTATTCATTTATTTTATTTAACCTTTATTTAACCAGGTAAAAACCAGTTGAGATTAAAAATCTCTTTTACAATGGTGACCTGGCCAAGAAGGCAGCAGAAAATTGCACATCAGAACAAGCTGAATACATAAAACGAAATACAAAACAGTATTTTAGGGCAGAACAGGGTTGGGAGTATACAGAGGCACATATAAACAAAATGCATCAAGATAAAACAGGTTATTTTGCACTAAAACAATAACAATTTGTGGTGCAGATTTGGGTTAGCTTTTGTTAGATGCATACCCTTAGGTGCACATTTGAAGAGTATTAGTTATTGATATTCCAGCTGTCTCTTACAGTATATTGGCAATGAAAACAAATCATGAATTTAATCTCATATATATGACCTGCAGCTGTACTTTAATGGCATTTACATCCAAATTAGGGGAAAAGTCAAGGAATTACTGCACTGTTTTTATATGCGGCCCTACTCTTTTTTATGGGACAAAAAGTAATTGAACAATTTTCTGCTCAGATGCTCCATGGCCAGGACTGTGTTATTCCATGATTATGTCATGTACATGTTAGCAAACAAACGGTCTCAAGTTGATTTCAAGTGAGGAATCTGCATTTGGAACCTGTTGCTGTTAACTTTCATTATGAAGTCTGTAGAGCTATCACTGCCCGTGAGGTAAGCCATCATTGGGATGGAAAAATCACTAGCCTATGAGAGAAATAGTAAAGACATTAGGTGTGGCCAAGTACACTATTTGGTACGTTTTAAATAGAAATAATGCGTTGGTGAACTCAAGAACGCCGAAAGGCCTGGAAGATCATGGATGACGCCATGGATGACAACTGTGGTGGATAGCAGAGAAATTATTGCCCAAGTGGAGGAAAAAACCTTCACAACTTGGCCAGATCAAGAAAACCCTCCAAGAGGTGAGCATATTTGTCACTTAAGTATAGAGAGAGGATATCAACATAATAAATACGTGGGGTGTACCGTAAGATTTAAACAATTAGTAGGTCTCAAAAACATGAAGATGTAATTACAGCTTGCCAATCAGCCTGCCTGCAGTCAAGAGCAATCTCCCATTGAAAACGTGTGACAGCAGATACCACAGCGGAGACCTTGGACCTTTGAGCAGCTCCAATTTTATATCAAGAGCAAGCTTTGAAAAAATGTCTCTGCCTAAAATTGCAATAATTTTTGTTACATTCCCACATGCCTGCCAAGTGTTGTTAAAAGTTGAGATCATGAAGCACAGTGGTGAGCATGCCCTTGTCCCAACTTTTTTAGGAATTTGTTGTATGTACCATGTGCAGAATAATTGTAAATTGAGAGGAAACATTGCAGTTCATTTTTGAAAAGAGTAAGTTTCTGGTGTACTCTTTTGAGTTGAATTCAGGCTGAAACAGATTTGCATATCATTTATTCATGTTTTTCTTTGAGATTTTATACACTGAGTTGGGCTTGCTCCCAGAGCTGTAGTGGTAAAAACAAAAGGTGGGTAAACACTAAATGCCGGCGGCAGCTCTCTCACCCCATTATTAAAAAGGTTGATAAAACTTTACTAACTTCACTGGCTCATAAGACTGGAACTGAAGCAAACCTCAATTCCAATGAAGCTGGGATGTTGTATAAGACCTGAATAAAAACAGAATACAATGATTTGCAAATCCTTTTTGACCTATATTCAATTGAGTACACTACATAGACAAGATATTTAATGTTGAAACGGATAAACATTATTGTTTTTTTGGAAATATTCACCCACTTTGAATTTGATGCCTGCAACATGTTCCAAAAAAGCTGGGACAGGGGCATGTTTAGCACTGTATTACATCACCTTTCCTGTTAACAACACTCAATAAGCGTTTGGGAACTGAGGACACTAATTGTAGAAGCTTTGTAGGTGGAATTCTTTCCCATTCTTGCTTGATGTACGACTTCAGTTGCTCAACAGTCCGGGGTCTCCGTTGTCGTATTTTGTGCTTCATAAAGCACCACACATTTTCAATGGGAGACAGGTCTGTACTGCAGGCAGGCCAGTCTATTACCCGCACTCCACTCTTTTAATACAAAGCTACGCCATTGTGACATGTGCGGAATGTGGCTTGGAATTGTCTCGCTGAAATAAGCAGGGACATCCCTGAAAAAGACATCACTTGGATGGCAGCATATGTTGCTTCAAAACTTGTATGTACCTTTCAGCATTAATGGTGCCTTCACAGATGTGCAAGTTACCCATGCCAGAGGCACTAACACATCCCCATACCATCACAGATGCTGGCTTTTGAACTTTGCGCTGATTAAAATCTGGATGGTCCTTCTCCTCTTAAGCCCGGAGGACACAAAGTTCATGATTTCCAAAAACAATCTGAAATGTGGACTCGTCAGACCACAGCACACTTTTCCACTTTGCATCAGTCCATCTCAGATGAGCTCAGGCCCAGAGAAGCCGGCAGCGTTTCTGAGTGTTGTTTATATATATGGCTTTCGCTTTGCATGGTTGAGTTTTAACTTGCACTTGTAGATGTAGTGACGAACTGTGTTAAATGACAGTGGTTTTCGGAAGTGTTCCTGAGCCCACATGGTAATATCCTTCACAGAATGATGTCAGTTTTTAATGCAGTGCCGCCTGAGGGACCGACGGTCACGGGCATTCAATGTTGATTTTCCGCTTTGCCGCTTTCGTGTAGAGATTTCTCCGGATTCTCTGAATCTTTTGATGATATTATGGCTTGTAGATGATGAAATCTTTTTTTTTTTTTAATTTATTTAGAAAGGTAGGGACAGTGCATATTGATGAACAATAATATGTAAATATGCCAGATTATAGCCTATGGCTAGTTTACATCTTTCTTTTTCTTTTTTTTTTAATTTGGCATCTCCAATCCCACCCGAATCTGGAATGCCCAATTGGTGAACTATGTACAAGGCACAAGGCTTGCTCAGTATCGACCCCTTTGCTGCCAATTCAGGAGAGTGCAGACAGTTCGGGGCTCTCCTCCGAAGCACGCCCGTCAACCACCGCTTCTTATACACTCATTGGTTGAATCTTCGCAAGTTCAGAACGAGGGCGGAGGATACCCAGACATGAACAGGCTTAGAATCTTCCTAACAAGCGCCCGTCTGGCCAACAGGAGGCGCTTGAGCAACGAACAAGGCAACTATTATTTTCCCTCCCTGGCAGTCCCTTCCCGATTTGCAACCCTGTAGCACAATAGCCAATTGTACGCTACTCTGAAAAAGCTGCCGACCACTGCCGGTTGGTACGAGGTGGGGATCGAACCTGCGACCATAGACTGTATAAAAAGATGGACGCAGCACCCTGGTCTGAAAAATGAAGCCTATGCGCAAGTACCGTAAAATGGCATTCTATTTAATGGCCAGCAGATGGCGATGTCGGTGGTTGCAGAAAGAAGTCAATGCTATAGAAGTCTATGAGAAAATGACCCTACTTTCCCACCTGATTTTTCATTTAAATAATGATTTTTCACATAATTTTATGGTAGCTATAGCAAGTTTCAAGTCTCCTTCGATATATCATGATGTTCATTTTTGTAAATTATGGTCACATATAGACTAGAATAAAGGATAGAGCCAGAATATGCTTTAGGGGCGTGGCTATCCTCTGGTCCTCGTCCGATACGGTCAGATCTAGAGCCACGGTCCTCCCCGGATCTTCAATACACGCTCTCGTCCAATAGAAATCACATCCGGTTTCAAAATGACAACATGGCGCAATTCAAATTGCCAAAATCGAGGCTTCCTTTATGGTATGCTGAAACCAATGGGTGACGTCACGGTAGCTTCGTCCATCTTTTTATACAGTCCATGCCCGCGACGTAATAGTTACTTCTGCCTCGCAACGCGATGCTTTACCGAGTGAGCTATCCGGCAGCCGGCTAGTTTACATCTGTTGTCCCTAGGCAGTTCGATCGTACAACAGTTAGTTACAGAATTTAGTTATACTACAAAGACAGTACAAAATAGTACAATACAATAAAGTAAAATTCAACAAGTCAAAACAATACAATTCAAAGATAATCAATCATACAGGCAGGAGATGAAGCAATTAGTTTAAAAGTGCTATAGGTTGCACTCATGAAATCATTATTAAGCTGTAACAGGGGAGGTGTCGGGGGTGTGTAGATGGGACTGTGGGAATGCAGCAATGCGAAGTCCAGTACATACTGTAGTTCTTGTTAAGGTGTGTTGAAGGCAATGGGTACATATGGATAAAAGAGGAGGGTTATGAGGAGTCATACTACAAACAATACAGCAGGGCTATTCAACATTATCCTCCAGGGACCGGTGTGGGTGCAGGCTTTCATTCCAACCAAGCACTTAGACACCTGATGCAACAAATCAAGCTCTTTAGCACAGACTCGTAGGGTTGATCAGTGGTGTCAGGTGTGTAAGTGCTTGGATGGAATGAATGCCTGCACCAACACCGGCCCTTTCTGGACACAGTTGAATAACCCTGCAATACAGTATGGTACAATAAAATACGATTAAAATATGAATATACAAGTATAGCAGGCCGAAGGAGGGCCCGGGCGGGAACTTGAACCTCCAGACTCCCGGGTAATGGTCAAACGCGCTGACCACATCGCCAAAGAGCCAGGCTTGTTGGCAAGGCAGCTAGGGCGCGTACTTATTAGGAGGCATTTCTAGTGACAGGACCCATCAACTGTCACACAAGCAAAGGTTGGAGCAATTAGTTTTTAGGTGCCATAGGTTGCAGTCATGAATTAGATTATTATTATTAATTTTTAGACTGGAACAGGGGGACTGTTGGGGATGTGCAGATGGGATGTGGGAGTGCAGCGATGCAAAGTCCAGTACATAGTTCTTGTTAAGGTGTGTTGAGGGCAATGGATGAATATAAATGGACGAGGAGGGTTATCCAGGGATGGTACAGTAGGGTGCTAAAGTGCTTGTGCTAATGTGCTAAAGTGCAGAATATCCCTATTAATGCACATAATTTGTTAAAGTGCTATAGTAATTACAGATTAAAAATGGTTACAGTTCTGCTTAGACTTCAGCCATTAAGTGAATTTTAAAAGTGGAGGCAGTGGGGCACTCCCTTACAATGGTTGGTATGCTATTAAAAATTTTGCTGCCTTTGACTGATAGAACATTTTGTGAGAAGGAGGTGCACCTGAAGGGAATTTCACAGTCCCTCTTGTAGAGGCTCTTGTGCTGGTGCTACTGATGGATTTCTGTGTAATGAATTGAGTCAACAGTGGGCGTGCGAGTCCTTTCAAGATCTTATACACACAGCAGGCAAATTTAACGGTAATGAAACTTTCAAAGCTTAATAGGTTGTGCTGTATGAGAATGTCGCAGTGATGATAAGAGGATGGTTTTCCATCAAAGACTTTCATGGTTTTTTTATAGACTCAATGGGTTTGAGTGTTGATTTTGTAAGAGATCAGTTTGTGAAAAAGTACTCAATATGCGAAAAAAGACCATGGAGTGCATGTACATGCGTGCTGCCTCTTCTGTTAGAGATGATCTGATTTGCCTGAAGTTACTCAAATTAAATTTAACTGTATTGATGACTTTTTTCACATTTTTTGAAGGACAGGGTGGGGTCTAAAATAACTCCGAGATACTTTAATTCTTTAACGATTTCAAGTTCTTCACCCTTCAAAAAACGTTAGAACGGGTTATATTGGTTTGTTGTTTTGAGAACATCATGCAAACAGACTTTTTGGTGTCAACAGAAGCCATTCCTGTATAGGGATCAGGTCTGTCGTTAAGATATGAGAGGCTTCTTGAACACTTTTAGCTTGTGTGAAGATCACTGCGTCATCCATGTACATCTGGATATTAACATCTTTGCAAACACTTGGTAAATTATTTATATACAGTGAAAAGAGAACTGGTCCAAGTACTGGACATTCGATGTATAGTGATTTGATTCCATCAACAGAGACATTGTTTTCTTTCAGACAGTTATGATTTCATCCATAGCATTGAGCATTCTGAGAAATTAAAAGAGGTTAATTTAAAGACGAGGATCTGGTGGTTGACGGTATCAAAAGCCTTCTTTAAATCCAGGAAGACTGCCCCAACATTAGCAGTTTTATCAAGAGAGTTTTTAACCTTCTCAAGAAACACACTAATGGCTGATTCTGTTGAGTGGTGGGCCCGGAAACCAAACTGCATCGGATGGAGGGGGGAGTTACCAACGTTCATGTGTGTAACTAGTTGATTTGTTAACCATTTCTCTCTGATTTTTGAAATTACTGGGAGAATACTAATTGAACAGTAGTTAGTCATGTCTGACTGCTCTGCAGATTTCTGAATAGGGATCACCTTGGCTACCTTCCAGGCTGATGGTACAATTGATTGTTTAACCCTTTAAGCCCTACGCCCCGGTACTGGGGGCCGGTGGTTACGCACAATAAATACAGCATTTTGCCAAATCGCAACATTGTCATGCAGCATATCCACATTTCGCGAAGAAACAAGGTAAAAAGCTCATGTAGACCATTTTTACCTCAACCGAACACAATTCAAGCACCAAGCAAGTAAATAAGCATGCAGCAAAACATAGGATAAAATCATATCAGCGCTGAATCGCTAGAATTTCTCCTGAATTTGTGCTATGCATAAAAATGATACCTCAAATGAAAGAGGAAAGTCCACAGAATCCAACGATATGAGCCCTGTCATTTTAAACCAACACCACACTCAAAGAACAGCATACATACACTTTACAGTCTACAGAGATGAGCAAAGAAATTTCTTACCTTTGATATTTTGTAATAAAAAAACAGTTTGAGGGTAAATCCACGCTTGCTATTGTTAGCTCAATGTGTCCGTGTTATAACCAAACTAGATCTGCGAGTCTCAAAGCATGTTTTTCTTCTCAAGCATTGCTTCAAAGATCTCAATTCCTCAGCATTCAGCTTGCTTGCAATGTATTTTCCTCTCTGTGATCGGCTTGTGATGCTGTCAGTAAAACTTTGCCGGTAGCCATTTGATTCTATGGAATTTGACGTTTCCAACAAGCGCTAAAGCACCTTTATCGCACAAAGCTAGACTGAGGCAGAGCCTTGCTTTCCCAGTGCGTCAAACCGAGTCCATGGGCCATTCGAATGTACTTAAATAGCACGACAATGTAAACGCTTAACAGGTTTGTTTGTGGTATTTTCGGTATAATTATCCGCTAAATATTCAACCATCGTTTTCAAAGTCGTTTTTTGACAGAAACGCGTAAATACTGAGGGCACAACAGTACAAACAAGGTGAGTGACTTGTTTTTTTGACTCATTCTTTTTATGGGCAATTTGAAAACAGCGTTATTGCTAAATGATGTAGCCTAGTGGTTAAGGTGTAGGACTTCAGCACAGACGACCAACGTTCGAATTCCTGGTCAGGCGTGTTTTAGTAAGACATGAGTACCGTTTTGCTTGTAAATATAATTGCTGGGGTTTTTATTCTTTTGACTTTTTCCCCCATTGTTTTAACCATTTTTGTACTCATAATCTTATTAGTTTGCTTTTTTAAAAAAACAAATCTGCTCCAGTGGAGCCAAACTTCATTTTCTTTGTATTGTATTTATTGTCTTTGAATGGGAAATTGTATAGGCTATAGGACTGGCAGAAATAATAATAATAAAAAAATTTGTATATTCTAAAAATTATTATTAATTATTGTATTTGGGTGGAATATATGCCTGTAATGACATATAAGTGAAATTAGATGAGTTTTACAGTTTAATATCTGAGAAATCTGATTTGGCACACAAGGTACCTGAATTTGGAGAAGCCACCTTGACATTCCTCTCTAATTTTGTTCTGATTTACTTGATTAGAATAAACTTTGGTACAGATAATGGTGAGATTCTGTGCTGTAAATTTTTAGAGGTTTCAGAATGCAACTAATTAAGTTTACAAGGGATAGACGTAAAACTTTGTTTGGTGCAAAATGCGGCCTTTGATTTATACTGTGTTCCATCTTCATTTACTCTGACTCAATGACATATACACTGATTTTTACACCATGGCAGACATCCCAAATGGTTTTACCTTTATTATGATACCAAGATCATTCAAATGGACCAAATAGTTGCAGAGATATATTCATTTCATTTTGGGCTTGCCATTTTCGAAAAAGAGGCTCAGGGCTTAAGGGGTTTTAATTGACAGATTTACAAAATTTGTGATTGGGCATACCAGGGAGTCCTTATACAATTTCAGAAAATTAGTGTCAAGTCCGCTATCATCCATGGTTTCAGAGGCATTTAAGGCATCAATAGAATTGGCTACTTCAATTTCTGTTATTTCTTCAATATTGAAAATAGGTTGTGCATGATTTATGGAATTTATGGGATAGTAAGAAAAAGTAGGAGGGGTAAAGAGTGAACATATTTCTTGGACAGATTTTATAAAATAAATATTAATATTGGTTGCCAGGATGATGGGATTTGAAACTAGTACACTGTCAATTTTTAGCACCAATTCCCTGTGATCCTTTTGGTTTTTTCTTCCTGTTAATTTGTTAATACTACCCCATACCTTTTTCACATCCCTTTTGTATTACTGAAAATATCCATGAAAAATTTGGGCTTTCTCATTGCCTGTATTACTTTATTCCTAGCTGAGGTGAACTTTTGCCTGTCTGTTGTCAAGCCAGATTTTAAGGATTTTTTTTAGTAATTGATCTCCGATTTTTATTAGTTGCCTGCAATCACGGGTAACCCAAGGCAGACAATTTTTTCTTCTCCTTTGTCTCCCTCTCTTGGTGAAAGGTGCCATGACCTCCTGAAGTTCCACACAAAATGTCCTACTGCTAAGCTCTATGGGCCCGATTCTCCCATTCGCGCGCAAGTCCTTTTTTAAGCGCCTGGACTTAAGCGCTTTTCATTTACGCGGATTCTCCCATCCAGACTTCTGACACACCCACTGCGCGTAAGTTGTGAATGAAGGCGGCCTTATCAAAGAGGCGTGGTTCATTGACAATGGAGGCAGACTTTGCCATGATCTCATTTATTTCAGCTGTCTGGAAATCATGGAACATGGAGTTTTCCTAAGACTTGTGAATGTCATTGAAATCCATGAAAAAGATAAAGCACACTTTAAATTTGAAAAGGCCTTACACTTTGAAGGAGAGCATGGTTTTTTTATTCTGTATGAAATAAATCCAATAAAAGTAATTTAATCAGAACACTGTGCTTATGACTGAATGCATGTTTGGAGGTCCATCAATAAAAAAAGAAGTGTGCCTACCATGCTCTAAATTAGTGAAATCAATTAGCTTCGTCTGTCATAAATTAATATGCCCACACGCACACTAGATTGAATTAAACTGATAAAGAACTTGGTAATGCTTTGCTATTGGCCAAAGTATAGTCCATTTCAAGTATAAAAGCACTCAAATTTGTCAAAGGAGTATGAAAGTAATGATGTCTAAAAGGAAGCCAAATTTCAAGGATGAAGAGGTGGAGGTGCTGGTGCAATGTGTCAAAAGGCACCATGCAGTTTTGTTTGGTCAGGTAGTGCTGAAGGCTGACTCTCTCCAAAAGTCCACTATCTGGACCAAAATTGCCCAGGATGTCGCTGCCGTGGGGAGGCGTACACGTACCGCCACTGAGCTGAAGCTTACGGACCTCCGTGAAAAACAAAATCTCCACGTACCAAAGGCACGTACTAGGGACAAGAGGTGGCCCACCAGCGCCTCCTCTTAATTTAACTGCACCGGAGGAAGAAGTGGCATCCACGCTCTCTACAGTGGACGTGCTCGGAGAGGAGCGTGGAGTAGATACAGATGAAGGTAAGTAACTACAGTGACTATTGGTTTTCAAATTAGAGTATATAATGCATAACAACTTTAATAAAAACTTGAAACAACAATCGAGGTGAGTGAACCATATGTTTGGACTCTTCAATCTGTGGAGAAAAAAAGATAGAAAACTCTTATTAAATTGTCTAACAGGTCAGGAACTTCTAGACCTGTCCCGGGAGACTGGGATGACCAGGGAAGGGAGGCTGCATTCTGAGTCCGAACTGCAGCCAGAGCCCGTGCCGCTCCCAGGAAGACCACACACCGATGACCCAAGTGTGGAGTACCGGCGCCTGGTCCAAATGGAGGAAGGGAGAATGGCAGAGGAGTGAGCAGAGAGGGAGCAACAGCAACAGTTCCACCGGTTCGTCAGTGACACATTGACCAGCATGGACAACAGTCTGAGGTCCATCAATGTTTCACTGAACGAGCCGGTGGAGCTCATGCGCCCAACTCGAGGTGCGCACTCCTGCTCACCTCCCCAATGCGGCCCTCGCCGCCCTCCCAGGACAAGGGGTGGACGTCGCAGATAATATATAGTTTTTATATATATAATATATGGGCTTAAAAGCAGGCAGCCACCAGATTCATCTATGCATCTAAAGCGACTCTTTAAAATGCCAAATGTGCGCTCAATGATGCTCCTGGTGACTGCGTGCGCCTGATTGTACCGTTCCTGGCTCTCGGTGTTAGGGTTGTGGAATGGGGTCATCAGCCAAGGTAGTAGGGGGTATCCCCGGTCTCCTGTGTAGAAACAACTGTAATGTTAGTATAATGTTGCATGAAGAAGTGGCATGAAAATAGATAGCGGTTCTCTTTACTTACTTACCAATTAGGCATCCCCATCAGCCAACTCGCTCATTTTCTGCCACAATGAGGAGTTGCGCAAAATGAAGGCATCATGAGCCGACACAGCAATAATCCCAGTGTTAATTCAACTCCAGTAGAGTTTATATGAGACTACCCATCCATCTTGGACTCAAATAAACGCTATATGTAATGGCCAGTAGTATATGGAGGCCAAGCGCAACGACAAAGGGAAAGCGAGTAGCACGAAAGCAGTACAAACACAGAGAATAATATTGACCAAATGCAAGTACTCGCGCTTCCAAAGGACGTATAATAGTCCGAACCACGGAAGCAAAGCGAGATAGAAATATAGGGCACTGGCGGCCCCAGAGGCTCCTGCCGTTATGATAAACAAAATGTCAAAGTTTTTGTTGACGGACGCATGCATGGACGGATGCATGCACGGATGGTGCCCGATACCATAGCTCCCGTGCCACTTGGGCAGCAGGAGCTAATTAGGAGCCTTTAACTGAAAATAGTTGATGAGATAAAGCAAAATGTCGAAGTTTTTGGTGATATTTTTAGGCCAGTGATCTTGAAAAAATAGGCCAAGGTCACCTTAAGGCATGTCATTTGTAGGCCTTAATGAGGTGCACGTCCAGTAAAAATTAGGAGCCTGTAACTGAAATAGTTGATGAGATACAGCAAAATATCGAAGTTCTTTGGTGATATTTTTAGGCCAGTGACCTTGAAAAAATAGGCCAAGGTCACCTTTAGGCACATCATTTGTAGGGCTTTATGAGATGCATGTCCAGTAAAAATGAGGAGCCTGTAACTGAAATAGTTGATGAGAGAAAGCAAAATGTATAAGTTTTTGGTGATACTTTTATGCCAGTGACCTTGAAAAAATAGGCCAAGGTCACCTTTAGGCACATCATTTGTAGGCCTTAATGAGATGCATGTCCAGTAAAAATTAGGAGCCTGTAACTGAAATAGTTGATGAGATCAGTCGCCAAAACATTGAAGAGTATTCTCCAAAGACTGGTTGGTTCGCTCAGTCTGCCCATTAGTCTCTGGGTGGAAACCCGAGGAAAGGCTCACGGTGGCCCCCAACTGGTTGTAAAACGCGCGCCAGAATTTGTCCGTAAATTGAGGGCCCCGATCAGAAACCACATCTTGAGGGATGCCATGCAGCCGGAAAACATGGTCCACAACAAGAAGGGCAGTCTCTCGCACTGAAGGCAGCTTGGGCAGCGTGATAAAGTGGGCAGCCTTAGAAAAACGGTCAACCACGACCAGGATGACCGTGTTGCCTTCCGAAACAGGCAGACCCGTAACAAAATCAAGAGCTATATGGCTCCACGGCGCTTAGGGGCCGGGCAACAGCTGCAGCAGACCAGAGGGGGGAGGTGGGAAGTCTTGTTCCTAGCGCAAATACAGCACGCCGCTACAAACTCCCGGATGTCCTCCATCATGCTGGGCCACCAAAAATGTCGGGCCAAGAACTGCTTGGTCCGATGAACCCCCGGGTGACCAGCCAGACGGGAAGAGTGCCCCCACTGGAGAACTTGGGACCGCACTGCTAAACAAATAAACAGCCAGGCGGCTCCCCACCAGGACCGGGATCATTTTTCAACCCCTCCCGCAGAACAGACTCGACGTCCCACTGAATGGGAGCCACAATCTGAACTGCCGGGATAACCTTATTATAAGTTGGGTACAAGGAAACACAAGAGGACTTTGCAAAATCATAGCAATGGGACACTCTGAGTCATGCGATTTCCAGGCAGTCGTGATGGGGCAAAGCCAAGCCGTGGTTAAGACAGTCCAAGGGTTCAGAAGCCATGTGATTAATCCAAAGCTATAGAGGCTGAACTGCTTTAGCTGCAAATGAATTATTAGGGACAAGGTTCCTGATCAAGAGACCGCTGAGAGAAGGTAGCTGTACCTAATAATTATTTCATAGGAGAGATTATAAAACGGGTGCTACCCATCCTTAAATGTGATTGGCTGAGCCGCGTTCCATGCCGGTATAAAATCAGTGTAACCCACTGCATCTGAGGCAGACCGCAGCACGAAATATCCCTGCGCGCCTGGCCTAGCAACCAACTACTCTGTGCTCAACTGACTCGTTAGGGTATGTTTGTTTCAAGACTTTTAGTTCGCTATTTCCTGGCTATTTCAGTGTTAGCGAAGTTTAGCCTTTTAACCCACTAACCAGTTGGCTATCTACCTAGCTAGCTATAGCATTATAGAGTTCGATATCACTTTAGCTTGCTAGCTACATTGCTAACTAGCTCGCTATTTCAGTTTTAGTGATAAATTGTTGATTTTTTTTGTGTGTGTTTATTTTATGGGCTATGTGTAGGGTAACCACATCCATTGTAGTGAACGCTAGCTAGTTGACAAGCTGGTTAGCAAACTAATGCACAATTCAACATATTTTTCTGGACACCGGCAAGTGTGGAGGACAAAAGTCAATCTTGCTCCCTACTCTCGCTGCTGGTTGTAATGATATGGCCGATCGGTGCGAGTTGAGAACAAGGAAACTCGAAAATCGAAACCGAAACGAACTTAAAATTATTTAACGAGGCCTTCAGGAGACCGAAGGAGACATTCCAAATAGCCTGCTTTCATAGTATATCTACATTACCGAGCCCAAATAGCCTGATGTGACATGATAATGGCGCTAGATGAAAAAGCAATCTTAGCGTCTGTGTTGCTTGCCAACCATTCTGTCCACTCTATCTTGCTTGGTTGAAGAACGAATAGTTCTCAATTTTATTGTTGCATTAGCACCAATAAATTGTTGATTTTTTTCTTGTGTGTTTATTTAATGGGCTATATGTTGGGTAACCGTTTTATAAAAGCAATAAGCCCCTTGAAGCAGTGCGTTACAGTGATTTTACTACGGCGGAGGGGCACTAAGCCACTCCGCTGCGCGTCGTGCCTTAGAACGCCCCTCCGCTGTTATAAAATCACTGTAACCCACTGTTTCTCGGGGCTTATTCCTTTATTAATGTTTTCCTTTACTTTCAAAAACCAAACACATGGATGAAGAGCTATTCTCACAAGAAGATAAACAAGAGGACATAGTCATTTATGTCCCCCGCCACTACCCCTTCCACTTTACATGAGACACTCAGTCCCGATTTGTTTCCATGGTAACTGGAAAAAATAAAATTTGTCTAACTCTCGTATGAAAAAGCACAACTACATGCCCGCGAGAACATGCATGCCAAGTTTCAACGTAATAACTTTCATACCTTCAGAGTTCTGCTTTGGAAACAAAGTCTACTACTGATTGGGATGGATGCACAGACATATGTGCGCATACAAGGACGGACGGACGGAGCCCGTTTCCATACCCAATGCCAACTTCGTTGTGGCGGGGGATAACAAGGAAGGTTTACTAGTGGGTTAAGCCAAGACAATTCAGTAAAGACTGAGGCAAGACTAGGAAATTATAAAGACAAGACTGATACAGAAGAAAGAAGCTACAAACGATCACATGAAGGAATAGGGGAGTTAACAAGACATTAAATCAATTAACAGAGACAAACGCAAAACTCATGCAGATTTGGTTAAACGGGGAGAGCTAATCAGGAAGACATGAGGGTTGTGACAGATATCATATATTGCCCACTTTTCTGTATGAAAAAAAACAGGGATTCCTTCCATCACAGCTTTTTTAGTAACACTTTTTATCTGAAGCAACTTACAGTAAATTGGAGTAAGGAATCAATAACCTGCAGTAACCTAATCCCCCTGGAGCAATGTCAGGATAAAAACCTTGCCCAAAATCTAACTGGGGTTTGAACTACCAGTGCTCAGGTTGTCAGTCAAACACCTCAACCATGATGCAACATACTGCCCCAAGGCTCCAAATCTGTGCTGACCCCCCCCCCCAAATGTGAAGTGGAGCCCAAATTCCATTCTTATTCAATTTCCAACACAGTTTTACTATTCTGCCCAAAATACATAAGACAAATAATACGTCATTATTATCTTTGTTGAGTTACTCGATACCGGCTTTTAATAAACGCATGATGCTCTCAAGACCTTCAGCAAATGTGGCACACGATTCGTATTTTACTCGAGGTTTTTTTTAACTGTGGCTCATCAGCTTTATGATTCACTGCACAAATGGCGGAAACGAATGTTGCCATATTCAAAAATCGAACACTTTTTGACTTCCTCCTTCAAGATTTGGATGAATTTTTTTATATTAACCCATGAGAAATAGTTCTAAAACATGGCTTCATTAACCAGGAAGACTTCACTTTTAATCAAATTGTTCATCAAGAACTCATATACCTCATGGAAAAATAGTTGAGAAGGTCTTTTTAATGAAGAAGTCTCGGGAAAAAACCACCACAAGATGGATTACTGGATTCTTTATTGTGACAACCCATCTTCATAAACTTGGCAAAAAAGAATCCCTGTGATATCACTCTCCCCATATTCCCTCAATTTCACCCTTTTTCATTTTTGCTGTTACCAAAAATCACATGTAAATTGAAAGGAAATAAGAAATTTTAACTATGCACGATAATATGAAAGCAGTTGAAATTGCATAACAATGTAATTGCTTTTGAAAACGGCAAGAATGTTGAAACAGGTATGTATCAGCTAGCAAAAAGTATTGAACTTGAGAGTACTGAAGCACAGAGCATATAATGCTGAGGTGTGTGTATCATACTTTGAGATAGAGTACATCTTTTCAGATGGCCACATTGTTACATGCAGCAGAAGGAACCAGGCTCAGATCTACCAAAAGGCCTCACAGGAATATTTGAAGAGTTTGTTTCCAAAACGCAAAATATCCATTTTTCTCATTTTGAGTAAATCAGCTTTTTCTATGTTGGCCCCTATTACATTTTATAGAAAAACAAACTGTGACCTTGAAAAAATACACCTTATCACATGAATTTCTACAAAGGGATTTTTGCACCATGTGTAAGAAGCACAGGGCTATCGCTCTATGGCATTTTCTCAATTTTTGTCATTTTGGCGCTTATTGCGTTTTGGAAACAAACACTTCATTTATTCATGATGAAATCTGTAAGTGGCAGAATTAGAGGAAAACAACTAAAATGATCACCGGCCTGAGGGCTTTGTCAGGAACACTCCAAGCCAGGCAAGGGCCGAATTTGATCAACAGGGGAGCAGAAAGCCGTGGAACTCGGAAAACTACTACCTCTTCTAAAGAAAAAAGCTGATACCAGATTTAGCAACTAGATTTCATATCGCAACTCGATGGCTAGTCGCTTCTGCTGCTTTCACAGTCTAAACAGTATCAATGTGGTACCGCTTTTTTAAAAAAAAAAACACTTAATACACATGCAATATATACATAAATATCTTGTAATGAGTTTCAGAACAAGAGCCATACACAGATAAAACCAAAATAGGCATATGTATTCTGTGAAGTTTGTGTGTGTTGTGTGTATTATTCACTACCTCTCAACTTTACAACTTACTCATTTACTTCCAGATATGGTAATTTAAAAAAAAATCACTTTAGCAGGCAGATGCACATTTTGTTCCAACCATTTTCAAAATGTTGCTGCGAAAAATGTTATGGAATGAATTTTAAATGCATATCCTCTAAGATGGAAGTGAGAAGTTTACAATAGCCATTACAGAAGCAAAGACATCACCCAACAGACCCTGGCTGTCAAAAAGGTTTTTGTACACCTGCAATTTTCAAGCCATCAACAACTGACAAAAGTAGTGCAAATGCATAGTTTTCATCTTAAAGGCATCTAACGTCGATTTCCATTGTTTTTGTTTATCGGCCAATCAGCGAGCGGCACCTGCGCAAACGAACCAAAATAGAAGGATTATCTACGCATGTACACAAAACATTGGTTAATGAATGAAATTGGTCATGTGGCAATGCAAGATGTCAACAAAAGCAAGTGATTTGTTTCTAAACATTGATGGATTTGTTTGCAAACACTGGACGTTCAACGTCCTGTCTGAGAATTGACTTTAGATGCCCTTTAATCTTATATTCTTCAAAATAGCCGTATTTTGGCAAGATACATGCCGAGCACATTTATGGCTTTTTCCGGTCAAGTTTTTTCCAAGTATAAAATGGAAATAAGTTAGATTTAGATAGTTAACCCCTTTGCACAGATATACACGCTGACGTCCATAAGTTCAGAAATGTAATTCCTAAATAATTCTATAATTGAATTTCCAAATGTCTTCCTTCACTGGAATAATTTTTCCAGTCTATGTGAGACAAATAGTGAGTTATAAAGCCCAAATAGGCTAATATACAACAGGAAAAATTGGCATTATTCGTATTCTGCGCAAAGGGGTTAATTTCCACCACAATCATGTAAAATTAATGATTTTTCTCATAATTCAAATGTTGCCTTCTGTTGTCTGAGGTTGTTTGCACACATGGAGAGTGCTTCGTTTTTGATAGAAATGTGAACAAAAAATTTGTTAAAAAATAAAAACATTCATTTTTACAGAAATGAATCAAGCAATCATGGACACACACAATATTTGTCTTAATTCGGCAATAATTACACATATTTTAATATGAACTGGGCCACAGCTTTGCTTATTGCTCAAAGGCAATCAAGTGGAGAGACAGCAGATGATAACCAATGAGCTGTATTTAATTATGGACTTGTTCATTAGCTCAATCGCCACAGTTGTCGGTATCATTACTTAAAAAAAAAAAACCGTAAAACTGACCATCAGCATGCTAATGCTATTGACCTGATACACTTTTCTCAGTTGGTTTGACCTTGTATGAGCCACAGAGGAAATATTTTTTCAGGTATTTACGGAACCTTGCATCTCTGACTCCGTAGATGATGGGGCTGAGGAAACGAGGGAGAATGTAGATTATGAGGTATGTGGAGTAACGGATATCTAAGAGCAGCGCGGGGAAGAGTGTGCTGAGCAAAGCCTCTATGCTGGGGTAGATATAGGAGAGCAGGCACATGAAGAGCTGGATCCCGTGGAGGAAGATGGTGTTTTGGGCCTTCAAGGCAGAGCTCTGTCCCGTTGATAGAGCCCGAGCCGTGAAAAGCACCCGAAGATAAGTGTAAACCAAGGTGAGGAACACGAGCGAGAAAAACAGGCCATCCAGAGCCTTTGTCTTGAAGGCCAGGCTCGGGGCTCGGAACACGTTTCTCCTAAGACAGAACACTGATGTGTAGAAGAAACCTAAGGGCTCCGATGCCAGTGTGACAAAGAGGTCACTGGTTTCCGTGACAAGGCTGAGGAGCCAGATGAGGGTGATGAGGACGTAGGTGCGCTGCGCGGTGCAGATATGAGCGTGGTGAAGCGGTTTGCACACGGCAATGAAGCGCTCAATTGCCATGCAGGCTAGGATGAGTGGCGAGTTCCTGGTGGTGAAAATGGCCGCCAGGATGAAGAAGCAACAGAAGGTCACATTGAGCAAGTAGAAGACATAGCTTAGCACAAACAGCATGATGGTCACAGTCAGCTGGATGCCATCATTTATGATCATGTGGATGAAGAGGATGTAGCGTGGGTCCTCGTAAAACACCTGGTTTTTGAAGAAGGTGATCACCACACTCACATTAATGTAGCTGAGGACAAACCAGACCAGCACCACAGTTAGGTTTTTCATAAAGGCTTTGGTGTACGTGTCCCTGACCATCACTACAGAATAGTTCTTGTACGATGTTTCAAAGAGGCTTGCCGTGGAGTTCATAGCTTGAAAACAAGAGATTGAAGACACTTAAAATATTACCCCAACTTGGAAAAAGTTGTGATGGTATGAAAAATGCACATAAAAACAAAAAGCAGTGGTCTCTGAATTTACTTTCACTTGCATTTCATTTCAGAGAATGAACACAAGATATTTAATGTTTTGTCCACTCAATTTCATTTCATTTGTTAATATAAATCAATTCCTGCCAGTCAGGCCCCGAAGACAAAAAGTAGGGATGGGGCAACTGCGATGGATTGGTGAGCTGTCCAGGGTGGGTCCCTGCCTTCGCCTGTAGTTAGCTGGGATACGCTCCAGCTGTCCCTGCGACCCTAGTGAGGAATAAGCGGGTATAGAGAATGGATGGATGGAGGGGCAATTTAGGAATAGGATTGGAGTAAATAAAAAACATTATAATGGTCTGATTTGAAACATTTGATGATAGCAGGTGATTGTCACTATGATGTATGAAAACAGCATCTAGGGAAGGCCTAGTCCCCTAGGAAAAAATATGGGCTGAGGGTTGTCAATTTGCCTGTAAATGTGTGTGAAAATCATTGTTTAAAAACAATGGCCCACAAAGAAACACACAAAGGAATTTGGACATTACACCATTTATGTTGTAGAACATAATTAAAAATTTCAAGGAATTTCTGCATGTAATGAGCAGGGGCAGAAGCCGGAGACAAATACCCAAGATACCTGATATAACCACATGGGCTCTGTATTACTTTGACAAGCATTTGTCAATTACTTCAGTACGGCATTACATCCACAAACACCAATTAAGACTTTACTGTGCGAAAAGGAAGCTTTACAGTGTCTAGGAGCCCCATCAACTTCTCTGGGCTTGGAGGCATCTGTGATGGACCAATGCACAGTGGAATCATATATTACGGCCGGATAAATCAATATTTCAGGTTTTTTTTTTGGATGAAATGGATGCCATGTACTCCAGACTAAAGCAGAAAAAGACCATCCAGGCTGTTAGTAACAACAACAAGTCCAAAATCCGTCCCTTGTCAGAGTGCAACCCCATTTCTAAAAACGTTGATGCTGTGTAAAATGGAAATAAAAACAATGCAATGATTTGCAAATCACATAAACCCTATATTTTATTGAGAATAGTACAAAGACAATGTATCAAATGCTAAAACTAGATATTTTATTGTTTTTTTGAAGAATATCTGCTCCTTTTTGAATTTGATGCTAGCAATATGGTTAAGAAAAAGTTGGACAGGGGCAACAAAAAGGCTGGGACAGTTGTATGATGCTAGAAAAAATACAACTGGTGGAACATCTCACAACTAATGACAACCCCAATTCCAAAAAAGTTGGGGTGCTGTGGAAATAGTAAATAAATCAATCTTCAATCTTTGTTTCCAAATGCTTACAGAGAGTTGTTAAGAGATGCAAAACAGCTCTAAACATGCCCAACTCTTTTGAAACATTTTAGTGGCATCAAATTCAAAATGAGCACATATTTTTCAAAAAACAATGGCATTTCTCAGTTTCAACACTGATATACGTCTTTGTCCTATTTTCAATTAAAAATAGAGTTTAAACGATTTGCTAATCATTGCATTCTGTTTTAAATTACATTTTTACGCATCTTCTCAAGTTTTTTTTGGAAATGGGGTTGTATGTGGCTGTGTGAGTGCCCTTGGTAAAGGTTACATGGACTTCTGTGATGGCACCATTAATGCTGAAAAGTGCGCTGCGATTTTGGAGCAACATATGCTGCCTTCAAGACAATATCTTTTCCAGGGATGCCCATGCATGTTTTGACATTTTTCATGCGTTACACAGGCATGGCTCTGTGAGTACGCTGGACTGGCCTGCCACCAGTCCTGACTTCTCCTGAATTAAAAAATGTGTGGCACATTTTGAAATGGAAAATGTGACAATGAAGACCCTGCACTGTTCTACTCACTAAGACATGTTTGCTGGAAAAATGAGACAAAATGACTCCTGAAACATTTATTATTTTGATGTTCTCAGTCCCTAAACGTTTATAAGTGTTGTGAAAAGGAATGGCAACATTACAAAGTGGGAAATACAATACTGTCCCACCTTTTTTTGAAACATTTTTCAAGAAAAAAAAAATTAATTTAATGTTTATTTTGAGAAATCAATAATGTTCATGTAGAGAAACATCAAATTGTTAGCCTCATAGCATAATTGCCCATGTCATGTCTTTGCCAAATTGAGATATCAGCTGCCTGCTCTTTCTTTTCTTGCCTGCCTGGGTTCTTTCTCAAAAAAAGAATAAAACCCATTCCCCTAAATAAAGAAAAATAAAGTAAATAAATGATTTTAAAAAGTGATGAGCAATTATGCTATGAGGCTAACAAAATACTATGCTACTCCATTGTTTTCGACATAATACTGGACAAAACTGTTTTACAAATCAATGCTTTCAGTTTGAATTTTAGTTTTAAAGGACTGTGATTTCAGGTTGGACTACTGAATGAAATATGAGTCACGTTTTATTCTAACTATGGAAACCTTCATCATTTATTAACAAGTCTAGTTCAGTCAGGTCCACCTTGTCAAAAACTAAATTATATTATCATTTGCAGTGAATTTATTTGCAATATTTGAATTTGGCAGCATGGCTATGTTCTGGGGCTTCCCCGCCTTACCACACGTATGCATGAAAAGCCAGTAGGCAGGTAGAGCCAAAAACCTCCCTGCCCTGCCATGTATTTGCGTGACAGCCATTGGTGGAGAGAGCAGCAACAAACCCCTTGGGGTTAAGAACAGAGCAAGCATCAATGGCAATATGTCATTGAATAAGTAAGATAAACATGTAAGGGAGGAGCTGGGGATGGATGTGGGATGCAAATGAGCAGAGAAAACGGCAATAGTAGGCAGGCAAAGCATCTTTTAATTGGGCGCCTTGTTTAAGATTTGCCAGTTGAGTGCCTGGAGGGAATCAGCTGAGCTGTCAGCTGATGTGGGCTTGGCTTGCCATCAGTACTATCATTAATGAAGGCAGGCTTTGCGAGCTAGGAATGAATCTGTGGCCCACCTGAAATAACGCTGTGCTCAATTTTTTACAAATATGTAACATTTAGAATATTTTTTGAACAGCAAAAGGATATCTGTTCAATGAGTTACAAACTATATTTGATAAAACAAATAGAAATATGTGCTCTAAGTACTTAAACATATGATTGACAATGATTAATGATCAATGATAGTTTCTGTAGAGCATTAATTTATTTACTATTTAGATGTCAAATGGTACATATAAAATACAAATAAAAATATGGTCATTTAATTAGTTAATTACTTAATTAGTGCCCTCAAATTTAGCACTGCTGTCTAGAAATCTCGTTTTGAATGAGGTGAGGTTTAAATGAGGAAAATTATGCATCATATGTGTTCTTTCAACATTTAAATTGCTAATATCAGATGCAAGGCCACATGTTTAGTTTATGAGGCTAATAGAGATTGAAACTGGCAAAAACATGATCATATTTTATATTACTAATATATTCAACAAGGAATCAGATTCTATATGCATACAGACAGATCCTGAATGATTTTCGACAAATAATTTCTTAACTAATGATAAAAGAATGTACTAAACCATTAAACGCAAGGTACTACACAATATAAAAGACTTTTGCATGCAGAAAACATAAAGCAAGGATATATGCCTTCAATAATAATGATTTGAAAAGTTCAAACATTAAACACAGACATAATAAGTACTAGAAAGAGCAGTAAATGGTGGAAAAAATCTAATCAATATTTATTGTGACCACTATTTGGAAGTAAACTAGCCTCTTTTTGCTTAAGCACACAGTGCATTAGTTTTATATGAAAGTGCCTTGGTAGGTTGTTGTAAATATATTGGAAACTTGCAACTGTTCTTCAAAAGACTGGTATTCTTGCTTGAAGCAAGCCATTAGCACATTGCATCAAACTATCATTACTTCATGGTGTTGCACCAAAAATGACCAAAATTGCCAGAGTTGTCCCAATATTCAAATCTGGTGATTAAAATTATTTTAGCAATTATCATCCTATATCTGTTCTACCTACTCTCTCAAAGGTATTTGAGAGAGTAGTGTACAACAGATTGAGTGACTATATCCACAAGCTAAATATTCTCACTGTTTACCGGTATGGTTTCAGGAAAAAGAGCACAACATGCATGGCAATATTGGATCTTCTAGAGAAAATTAATGACGCCTTTAACCAGGATGATTGTGGAATTGGCATTTTCCTGGACCTTTCAAAGGCTTTAGACACAATTGACTTTGAAATTTTACTTGAAAAGTTCCACCATTATGGCATCAGAGGATCTGTACTGAACTGGTTTAGGACTTATCTATTCGGAAGGCAACAATATGTTCTTATCAAAGATTATAAATCTTCATATAAGGACATCAAATATGGGGTCCCCCAGGGTTCAATTTTGGGGCCACTGCTTTTTATCCTGTACATTAACGACTTTGTAAATTCATCTAAAATTCTACGTAAGGTTATATTTGCTGATGATACTAATCTGTTTTTGTCACGCAAGAACCCAATTGTATTACAAGATCTACTAAATGCAGAATTACAGAAAGTTGATACCTGGTTCAAATGTAACAAATTATTTCTCAACATCAGTAAGACAAATTGAATTGTGTTTCGAGCAAATATGAATATAATGCACACAAATAATATCTGTCTCAAAATAAATGACAAGGAGTTAGAAAGGGTAAGTTCCTCAAAGTTCCTGGGGGTCCTCATAGATGAGTCACTAAATTTCAGATGTCACATAGCACACTTGATATCCAAATTATCCAAATATGTTGGATTATTCTTCAAAATAAGATACTTCCTCCCACTATCTGCTCTCCAAACCCTTTACAAAACCCTCTTTGAACCACACATCAACTACTGTAATGTCATGTGGTGCAACACCTTCCCCAGTCATCTTACAAAACTGGAAAGTTTACAAAAGAAGATGATACGAGCTATGTCATGGGCCAGGTACAATGCACCCTCACGCCCTCTGTTCCTTCGCTATGGTCTTCTTAGGCTTGCACAGTTAAATGTGCATCAAAATGCTTGTATGATGTACCAAGTAGTACATAATATGAACAGCAGATTATCTGAGCTTGTTCCACTCTATAGTTCTCTGCATGCTCATGATACTAGAAAGAAACATCTGATCATTGGCAAAAAAAGAAAACTTAAATGTACCAGCTTGAGTATTACAAGTAGGAGGCTGCGGATTTGGAACGAACGCGATGAGAACATGAAAGTGTTGAAGCCCATCTCCACCTTTAAGAAGATACTAAAGGACAAATTTCTAAGATCATATATCTAACTATCATGTGGTACCTATTATCTATCTGCTCTGGGAAAGATGTGGTGTTAAGTGCTATATGTTGTGTATATGTCTGTATTTGCCCTTTTATTATTATTAATGTTTATATAAGTTCTCAGGCTCCCTCGTAAAAGCTTTTGATTGCTTCCCTGGGAGGCCTGATTCACACATGATCCCATAACTTCAGTTATGCACTATAGATAATATGTATGCCTGTGTGAAATAAAAATAAATCTGAAATCTGAAGCCCATAGGTTATCCCAGTTTGTCAAGACAATGGTTCCTGAAGAGGCCTTTTCTTTTCTTATTTTCTTTAACTAAAAACAAAACAATCTTTCTAACATCAAATTAATGTTTGGAAATCACAAAGTAGCTATTTTTTTAAATAATGCAATAATGTGTGAAACAAACAAGAACAAAGTACATTTTGTTTGAATTTTAAAATCTAAGGCACCAAACTTTTGCACTGCACTGTGCACAGATGTGTCAAAAACAATTTGGTGACAAGGTCATACTTAGAGGAGAATTCAAATAAATTGAGTTGAAAATCTTTCGGACTGCTTCAAAAAATTCCTGGAAGAGAAAACTAGGCAGGTATAATGATGTTCAAATTCTATCCATTGTAACACATGTAGGGAAGAAAACAAGCACTTACTTCATTCCAGCTGAACTGCATTCTGAGTCGGTGAAAATGACCTTTTTATACAAGTTTGCTTTTATAATGATGTCATAAATGCCAAAATAAAGGAATTGCTGAAGGGTAATTGATATCTAGGGATTGGGGGGAGAAGTGTGCAAACCTCAGGATACTTACTCTGAAAAAATTGCAAGGATGTCTGTACATTGCAAGATTCTTAGTAACACTGGAGTTCACTGTATACTGCATATAAAATTATTATTGAAAGATATTTTTTTCATTCCCTTAGCTTAGAGAATACTTGGACAATACTATTTTCTGTTCTGCTTTGTGGATAAAGCACTGAATGACCATTCAGCACCGATAACATAACATGACATAACATAGGAAAAAAGCAACTTTGCTTGTGCCCTTTAATTTCAGATGTTCTCAATTTACAAGTAGGTTGCAGAGCGAGTAAATGAAATTAATCTTTTTTTGTCAAATTTACGGGTACCAATGTAGTGGTGACAATGTTGTTAGCCAGAATAGGTAGCTGGGAGAGGAAATATAAATAGGCTTGCAGCTGTCAGAGTAATTTGGATATTAACTTTTAGACCTAGATGAATAGGCTGCTTTGCTTGAAAAAATGGTGTGGCTTACTGTAAAGGTAGCTAAAAGCATACTGCAGTTGGGTCTTAAATATATAAAATTGCTTTATCTCTTTTTTGTTGTCCACATAGTAATATTTTCATTCTGCATCTTTGGTGACTTATGATTTAGAATCTTTATCAACAGAAATGTGCTTAAGAAGACACCAAACAAAATGTTTTCCCCAATGTTTATGGAGTGCAATTACCACACCATACAATGAATGAACTTGCATTGCACTGAACCCTTTTGCATAATCATTTGTGAACACTGATAGAGATGTTTTTCAGATTTATGTTTTGCACTACTTATGACTATATCTCACCAAACAGCATTGAAGATATTGGATTATTTTTTGTTGCATATTGTGCAAGAAGATCTTTAATGTATGGACATTTTCTTTTGAATTAGGTGAAAAATGCCTTTACAACAAATATTGCACATTATTGTGGACATTTTTGGTTCTATTTCCACCGCATACATGGCTTTGTGATCAGTTGATTGTTTTCTTGCAAGCAACCAAAACAGCAGCTTCCATGTGCTAGAGGTAAGTTCACTAAACTCACTGAAAATGTTACATAATTCTGAAATTAGATCAATTTCTTTGTTACGAAGTCATCAACTATGTCATGGCATACAATGAAACAAATCAGCTTGGTAATGCATGCTTATTTAAAAAAGTGTACCTATTTTGCCCAAAATATTCAACATTCTGTATATCAAGCATTTTGCTGAAATTTGTTATATCCAAAATAATACATTGAGTTTTAAAATTGGTTCTGCACATCTAAGGTTACATTATGTAACTAATATAGCAGGTGTTGTTACAGTGAAATGTTAAGAGGTGTTTGTCAATGTCGTAGATTAACGTTAGTGAACTATTAGCTAGCTACATTATAACAATGTTTACTGTAGGTTAGCGAGTAATAAATCATGAACCATAATGGAATAATGTTATCCTAACAGTTTTACTTACTATTGGTGTCTCGACATGCTGTTTTTTCATGAGGCAGATGGAATTTGCTCATTTAGCGAATGTTAGCAAACTAACTACTAAGTTAACCAAAGTTACACCACTGAACGCTGTTATTGATTAGTTAAGGTGTATTCTCCCAGTTAAATGAAAGTATTACAAAGTTATGCGAGTGTGCATTAATATTAACATTCCTTGTTTAGGTGTTTGAAGGCTATTTTTGCTGGTCCTGTTCATTTAATTGTTGATAAATGTAGCTAAAAACATATATTAGAATGAATCCTTCTCTCTCTCAGAAAAAAATTACATTAGGCTGCGTGTTTAAAAACATTACGGCATGTGCACCCACACTATGTCCATAAAGTAAGTTATTTTCTCTTGCTATTAAATATAAAACAGTATAGCAGACTTCTTTTTTTCCGCTAAGCTGAGGAAATAACTTATTTACAATTGTGCGGAGATCATACGAGAGTGCCGTTTCTTTTTGCCATTATAATATGGCCTTAAATATGATAAATTTCGCACTATTACACTATTTTTCCATCCAGCCAGTGCCTGGATCATTGGACACCGCTGTGCCTTCTTTGGGCAGTCCTCAGGAGGAAGACCTACACTGAACGTCATACTCATCCATGGCAGTGGGAATGGCCTGAGGGACAACTCAAGTATCAACCACATCACAGTAATGTAGCAGGGCCTGCACCTATTCCACCTACAGTATCCAGGGATGAAGGTGATCTTCTCTGGCAATACCCAGAGATGCAGGTGCAAGGCTGGTCCCAACCCAGGTAAAAGTGATACAGCTCACAGTTTTGTGAACAATATTTTGGCTTCATATATTGGTTGATTAGACAGCATTTTTGCACATCACTCACTAATAAGGCTTGAGACTCTTAGGCCATTTATGCACGATGTAGTTTATTTCAAAATTGCTGCATCAAATGCTGTAAGCTACATATGGAGAATAATTTTTCTATTGTACTTTCTCATTTCTATCATTACAAATGTATTGTATACTTATGACTAAAAATTGTTGCACTAGAGATTAAACTACCTCTTTTCATCGTGCAAACTTGTCTTGAGAAAGTTTAGTTCATCTTAACCTTGATCCACAGCTGTATTTTTAAAGTATTTACACTTGATTGTGCACTACATTATTTAATCCATTCTTTTATCACTTTCTTTAGTTCCTCTGGTGTCATTGATTTATAATAAAATTGTTGATAACAATGCAGTTTTACTGCACAATTTAAACATTTTTGAACTCTTTTCCAAATGTTTTATGATGAATTTTAAAAATCACAGCATGTTCCATGTTGTAATCATACCAGAAATAAACTGGTGAAGGTAGTGCCAGAATGCCTCATTTATTACAAGGCTACTTCTATGTTGGTTTTAATCAACAACATAAATAATTGAAATGTTTACTCAAAATGACCATCCTTTAACAGATAATGAAGGACCAAAAGAATAGCTTCATCCCAATACCCGCATTTGCGGTCACTGCACTAAGTCAAACGGCCACTTGTGGATATTAGGATGAAGTGGATGGATATCAGACTTTGTGCTGTCCTAAGTGTCATGTCTACTTTCAGATTTTATGACAACGAAACCACCAATTCAATGAAGTGTCCAGTGAAATTCCTTACAAGCTGGTAAATTGGTAAATTTGGTATGGTAAATTTGGGGGAACCAGGCAAGAGTTGGTTGGTTTATATAAAATTCAGTACAACAGAAATAAAACCCCATCTTTAAAAAAGTTGGGACGCTGTGTAAAATGTAAATATACTCTTCAAAAAAAGTAGGTGATATTGAAATTGCAAGGTCAATAACAAACTAATGATATAGAATAATTAGTCCCAAACTAATTGTATCTTAACAAAAAAGGAATTGAGAAAACAATTCACCCGATATTTCATTACCTAAACAGCTTCTCTCGCTGTCATGGTCCGTGAAAGAAGGAATGGGTAAGAAACGGGAATTGAAAGATGACATTTTGCATCAATAGTGCATAACGCCCCCGTTATCGGCTAAACACTCATTTATTTGTCGAGGCATTGTGCTTATGTGTCTACCTATAGTGATGTGATGCAGTCTGTCCCATTCTTCCACCAACGCCTGGCCAAGTTCAGCTAGTGTGGCTGATGGCCTTTCACATTAACGCACACATCGGCCCAAAATGTCTCAGATATTTTCAATGGGGAAAAGGTCGGGGCTCATTGCTGGCCAGGGCATCCTATGGATATTGTGCTAATGAAGGTGGTTATTGACTATTCTTGCAAGGTGAACACGGGTGTTGTCGTCCTGAAAGACAAAACGCCACCCCTAACGTTGTGCAAATTGGACAACATAGGGTGTCAGTATGTTGTCCCGATAGTACTGGCCAGTGACTCTTCCTTGCAGGATATGGAGTGGAGTTTGGTTGGTCATAGTGATCCCACCGCACACAATAACAGACCCAACACCAAATCTGTCATGCTGCCTCAGGTTAACATTGGCATGGCGTTCATTACGCCAGATGTGACCACGCCTATCTAGGAAGTCTAAAGTGTACCGGGACCCATCCAAGAACATTACACGTGACCACCGACAATTTCCCCAGTTCCTGCGTTGTGTACACCATTTGCGTCGATTGGCGAAGTGGCCCCTACTTTTTTGAAGAGGTAAAAACAGAGTGCAATTATTTTCAAATCATTTAAACTTTATATTTATCTTTATTTATTTAAAAATAGTACAAATACAATATATCAAATGTTCATACTGAGATATTTTATTATTTTTATGGCAAATATGTGCTCATTTTGAATTTGATGCCAGCAACATGTTTCAAAAAAGTTGGCACTGTGGCATGTTTATCACTGTGTTGCATCACGTCTTCTTCAATCAATACTCTGTAAGCGTTTGGGAAGTTAGGAGACCAACTATTAACACAATCTCAGCACTCGCCCTGTTCTAGTCTCCGCCCCTTGCTTTACTGTCTCTGTATCTCCCTGTGATTCCCCGGAATCTTCTGCACGTGCTTAATTGCTGTCCTGCACTCCTTGTTCTGTGCACTTAGAACTCCCTGACCGGAGGCGTTTATCTGTCATAGGTCATCAGTGTGATTCCTGTCCGTGTCCTGGCTTTTGCCAATCATTGTATTTAGGACTTCCCCATGTATTCTCCCCTGTGTAATTAGCTCTCATCCCATTCACCTGTTCCTTTATAGCATGTGACTTCCCTCTTGTCTACTTAAGGTCTTTCACTGTAGTGCATTCTTGTCAGAATGTTGATCCTTTCTTTTAGAGCTGAGTTCCTTGTACACCTGTTTGGTTGATTCTACTTCTACATCCCTTTGCCTGACTTCGAGTTTGCCTGAGCCCTTTTGGATTTGTTTGCCTGTTTTTGTTTTCAACCCATTTTCTGTACGACCATTCTACCCACCTGCCGCCCTGTGTATGACCATTTGCTTTCGAACTCTTACTACCGATTCCTGGATAGTGATTCTGTACTGTGCTCTGTGATTTACTGGACATCGACCCCTGCTTTCGTTTTTGGATTCTGATTTTTGGCTCACGTATCTGTACTGTTGCAAACTCTGTCTTCCTGGCTTTGAACTTGAAATAAACTACGTTTTTTGGATCACATCTTGGTTCGCTGTTGGTTCCTGTACCAGATCATCACAATTAATGAAATGAGCAAGGCTCTCCCTTAAGAAAGGGATCTGGATGGCAGTAAATATTGCAACAAAACCTGTATATATTATTCACCATTAATGGTGTCTTCATGAATGCACAAGCTATGCATGCCATGTGTACTAATGCATGCCCATACTATCATGGATGCTGGCTTTTGAATTGAACGCTAATATCAAGCCTCATGGCCCCTCTCCTTGGCCCAGAGGATGTTGCATCCATGATTTCCAAAAACAATTTCACATTTTGATTAGTGAAACCACAGGGCAGTTTTCCACTTCACCTCAGTACATTTTTGAATGAGCTTGGGACTAGAGAAGAAGTTTGTGTTTCTGGATCTTGTTTATATATGGTTTAATGTATTTGTATACATGGCAGAGTTTTCACTTACTTTTGTGGATGCAGTGACAAACTGTGTTTACTGACAGTGGTTCACAGAAGTGTTCCTGAGTCCATGCAGTGATTTCTGTTTTCACTGCTTTTACTGTCTGTTTTTACTAGAGTGCCGCCTGAGGATCTGAAAATCACAGCCATTCAACATTGGATTTTAGCCCTGTCCCATGTCGACAGAGATTTTCTGGGATTCTCAGAATCTTATAATGATATTGTTCAAAGAGGATAGTCTCCAAATTCTTTGCAATTTTTTATTTATTTATTTTTTTAATTTGGCATCTCCAATCCCACCTGAATCTGGAGTGTCCAATTGGGGGACTATGTACAAGGCTTTTGCATATGCGACCCCCCTGTTGCCAATTCAGGAGAGTGAAGACAGTTTGCGGCTCTCCTCCGAAGCACGCACCTGTCAGCCACTGCTTCTTATGCACTCATTGGTTGAACCCTCGCAATTTCAGAACGAGGGCGGAGGATACCCAACATGAACAAGCTTAGAATCTTCCTGAGGAGCGCCCGTCTGGCCAACAGGAGGCGCTTGAGCAACGAACAAAGCAACTTATATTACCCTTCCCGGCAGACCCTTCCCAATTTGCAACCCTGTAGCGCAATGGCCAATTGTGCGCTACTCTGAAAAAGCTGCCGACCACTGCCGATTGGTATGACCAGGGCTCAAACCTGCGCCGTGATAGTCACTTCTGCTTCGCAGTGCAATGCTTTAACCGAGTGAGCTATCCGACAGCTCTAAATTCTTTGCAATTTTAAGCTGAAAACATTACTAACAGGGCACCATCGCAAATGAGACTGAAGTCTCAATGGGTTCTCCTGTATAAATAAAGGTTAAATAAAAATAAATAAATTAAAGAAATTATTCTTAAATTGTTGAACTATCTCCCCATGCAGTCTTTCATAGAGTGGTTAAGCACTCGCCATATTTACTTATGAAATACTTTTTATCATGTTACCCAATCATGTCACTGACCTGTTGCTAAACAATCTAATTACCTGTGAGATGTTCAGCCAGTAGTCTTTTTTTTTCTAGCATCATGCAACTTTTTTCCCTTTTCTTTTTTCAAACATGTTGCTGACATCAAATTCAAAATTAGCAGGTATTTTTCAAAAAAACAATAAAATTTATCAGTTTTGACATCTGATATATTGTCATTGTATTATTGTCTCCCGTCGCCTCCAGGCGAAAGGGATACATAGGAATGCACCCCGTCCGTGCGTGCATGCATGTGTGTGTATGTGTCTGTCCGTCCATCCAAGCACCCTCAAGAATAGCTCCTACAACTACATTGACCATTCCAGTTGCCCTACCAGGAGAATGTCTTAAAAATTAAGTATTGGCACCAAAAGTAGGTCATGCTTTGACCTAATTCTATGGGGCAAGAAAGGTCGTCATGAAAGAAGTGACGTGAACACAATGACTCAAGAGGGAAATTTATTAAAGGCCCCATGTTATGCATTTAAGGAGATTAGATTATGAACCAGTCTCCTATTTAATGTCAGTAACCTTGACCTATTTGTCATTCAGATCCATCTGTCTCGAAAATTAAAATGCGCATCAGTCTTCCGTCCCCCCCTTCTAATGCACATGCATGACACTACACCACAAGTGCAGGCCCGATGGAAGCTGGTCAGATGATGAGAAACTACAGGGGTGCCAAGCATATTATTGTTTGTTTAAAGCAAAAAAGAAGATAAGGTGCTGATGGGTGCCACATTAATTTTTTTTTGCGGGCAACGAATGGCGCCCCTCCAGCATGCAGCACTCTAGGTGACCGCCTTTATCGCCTATGCCAAGAGCCTTGCTTGGATCCATGAGCGCTACTGGATAAATCTAAAGAAGTGGCATCCTGCATAACTTCTGAGTCACTGCGGGCATATAGTGAGATTTTGGCTGGTTTGACACTTGTAGGTAAAAACACAGAATGTTCTGAGAGTAGTCACAAAATTACAGAATTCCTATAGCAATCCAGTTTAAATTCTGTAGAGCAATATATCTATTCAAATTTGATATCTTAAATTGTTAATAATTGATATGGAGTCAAATAAAATATACTGGGTCAAAAGAATTGAGGGAATAAAATTTCACAGTCTCCATCCACAGTTTTCACGGAGGGAAAAATTAGCCATTGAGACCAAAACTGTATTTTGAACCAGGCTGTAAACATGTTTATTTCTGCTGTAAAATTGGGCTTTTTAACATGGGGGTCAATGGCGATTGACTGACTTCTGCAGTCTGCCTCAAGTGGCCACTCGAGGAACTGCAGTTCTTGGCAATCCCGCATTGGCCTCTCTTTTCAACCCTGGAGATAGCCGCTTGCTTATAAGTCAATAACGGAATGAAACATCAGAATTTAGTTCACAAATGAAACAATAATCACCACTGTTTGGCCCGATCAAGGTCAAATTTGCAGAAGCATGAAATATGAGTGAGTAAATCTCCTGCAAACATAACAAAGAAGATGCATATCAAATGCTGTCAAAGGCCCACCTGCTCTACAATGTATTGAACCATGGGGGTTAATTGTGGTGTAGTTGGGGTCACATCACCATTGCCACTAGCTTTCAGCGAACCGGTCTCTTTGAAATACTTGAAAGTGTTTCTTGCAGTGCCATGGCTGCATTTAATGTCTTCAGCATCATGTAAGGTCACATTGCGACTACAAACGATCTCGGAGAGCTCCTCTCCAGATGCTGTGACACTGCTCAAAGTTCATATCAACTTATATACTGGAACAAATGACCATCAATTGTTTTACAGAATAACGTTGCCGCAAACCAGTTTAAACAAAATTTTCAGCATCAATAATCATGGAATAAACCATTCAAACATGCTTTTAGGCTATGCAAGAGTCAAAAACAGTAATATTTGCTACACTCTTCAATTGTTACAAAAAAACTGATGTTTTCAGTGTTTTGTTTATTACCTATATTGTTAGCTCAATATACTTGTGGGACTGATTTTCTTTGTTGTTCTCATCAACTACAGAACAATTTTTCAATGCATTTTTACCCAAAAAAAAAAAAATACACAAGTAGTATATTAGGACCCCTTTTAGAAGAAAGAGGTGGTGTTTAATCATCACTTCACACTGCGGTATGTTCATTCAAAGATGTGATGCTTGGAAAATGCACTTATTGCTGTCGGTTACCAAAAAGAAATTTGTGATATTAAAGCAACACTAAGTAACTTTTCAACCTTCATAAAATATTTTCAGAACTTTTGTGATGGTACATCGATTTAAGACAGGTTGAATGACACCTCTGTCATGGCCTGAGGGCGTCTGTATCACTTTCACTGGCACTATGCAGTTTCAAGGTGGATGATAGGAACCCCTCCACACAAAAAACTACAAATGTGCTGACTGCTTTACGGCATACGTCACTTCCCCCTTTCCTTATTTGTTAAAAAGACGGAAGTGAATGCGAACGCATATGTGGGATTACCGCTATCATGGCAGAAGCAGCAAGAAAACCAAAGAAATTCAAAAGTTTTGTCTGAGGCAACTAAAAAAACGAAAGAGAGAGAGTAACAGAATCAAAGCCCAAACAAGGATCAATATTGGCCAGGCTTTGACTCGTTGGCGTGAGCTCAAAGATGAGGAGGAATGTCCGACCAATGCTGCCTTGGTCCTGTTACTGCTGGACTAGTAACTAACATGACACATTGTTTTCTCTTTATAATGTTACAGTACTTTTGAGTTTGTTGTGTGACTGGTCGTGTCACTGTGGAGCTGCGAACTATCAAGCTGGTGGCTATTTATTGCTACCACGCAAATTTCCGATAGCTAACATTAGCATTATCATTGTGATTTGAGCATCGCAAGCGATGACTGCAAACCGCAAATATAAATGTTTGAGTAAAATTGGTACTTTCCACAGGAGGAAGCTACATAAGATGAAAGATCAGTCATACTGAATCATTGTGGGATTATCGTCTCAGTTTGTATGTACTTGACCAAATAGTTTCTGATGATTGTTAGGTAATTTGTCTTGTCGTGTTTTTGTTGAGTTGAGTACAGTGATTGCAAAAGAAGTCTATCAAATGTGTCGGCGCATCAAACGACGTTGCTTGCTCTAAATAATTAGTAAAACAAAACCTGTGTGCATTGAGTTATGACTTTTCATAGTCCTGCTTATCACTAGCACCTTGCGCTGATTGTAGCTAAAATTACAGGGATTGTTGCTTGTTTAAACATTTCTTATTTTCAACATCGTCATATGATATTGTTTTGCCACAATTAGATACATTACCTCATCGCTATTCATCCCTCAAACAGCCGCTGGAAACAGAAATGTACTTTGGACCCGTCTTTTGTTAATTTCCAAAACAACTGCACGCGACCGGAAGATCAGGATGTTAACGACACTATGTGCTGGTGCTCATGGGAAATGGGGTCTTACTTCAGGAAAAACACTACCGCTTTGGTCCACAGGCGCCGCCAAACTCAACCAAAAATGAAAGTTCCTTAACGTTGCTTTAAAATCAATGGCCCCAATGTTTTAAAAAAAGGCAAGCAGTCCAGATCAGAAAGTGCATAAAAACAAGATAAAGAAAATTAATTATTAGTAATAGATATGTATTTAGTCATAACTGTAGGAATTATTGAAATATATTTTTAATAAGCATGGTGTTATGCTGAAATATTACTCAATAGTAATCATCAAAAGAAAAAAAAATCAGATTCACAAATTTTTGTGTTTATTTAAAAAGGGCTAAGCATTTTGTATTTTGGTTTACATTTGGGTATATGCATGCTGGATATTCTCATTGTTTTCTTTAATTGGCATAATATCACAGTCAACAGGGCATTTGTTTGGGAGCTTTCAGGGAGAGCATTGTGACATCATGACGCACTTCATGTATTCTGTCAAGATTCCAAAATTGTGTCACCCGCCAATTACAAAGACTAAAATAAATGATGCAAAATAAATCAAAGAATATAATGAATGAACCCTAGCCAACAAATTATATTATCACTCGTATAAATGTCTGCATTCAGAGGACTGAACTAGTGGTCTGAGTGTAAATCATAATAGACTTTATTCCACCGCAGCCCTTGCTCTCAGTGGTTATTGTAGCCCATACTATGGATTTGCGGTCATTGCGCGTCTGCATCCGAAGAGATTTTCTTGTGAACGTTCTATAGACTGCAATTCTTATCCGATCCTTTTCATATTTCACATGCATGTTGACAGTGGTCAGAGGATGAAGCCTATCGATTTTGGTTGAGTTTCGTCGTGCGGTGTCTGGATAATTCCCAAAAAGGGACAAAAAATTTTCCCATCGGAATGAATGGCAAAAGCTAGAGTGCGTGATGTCACAGCTAGAGTGGGAGCTGAGAGCAGACAAAATGAAGTACTTACTTGACAAAAAGTACTTTTTAAATTGCTCCAACTTCCATAGATTTGAATCCCTCTTCATGAAATTTCACAAAACATAGGAAAATTTGTTTTGTCACACTACTATAGTTTTTGTCGCACAGAAGTACATAGTTTTGCCTCCGGGAACAGTCAAAGGACATGAAGCACGTCGAATTTCTCTATCTTTTCCATTCAAAAATCACCCAAACATTCTTGGGAGAACAGCAAACAGACAGAGTTTTTAGATCGCTGTAATTCCAACATTATATCACTCAGAGAAATAAAAATGACATCCACACACTCAGCAAAGTCTTGTTCTTTGAATGATGTGGTTACATTGGTGGCAGGATGAAAGTTTTTTGCATGAGAAGCAGAAGTTTGAGGTGTGCATGAGCAAGGATTTCTTTGACTAAGTGACTCAGCGATTCTCTGTGCGTGGGGAACCAGTCCTGGCATGGCCCTCTGTGATTGAATGATTTGATATGAAACAGCTCAGCTGAGTTCCGATGGAGATGATTTGGTTACAATCATGGACCTATAAGGAGAACTGGACAAACAACAAAGGCTGGAACGCACGCCAATATGGGCTTAGCGGCCAAGCTGATATTGCAAGTCATGTAATGGGGGGCCAAAAATAAATTTCTCCATAGGGAATAATTGAAAAAGACTCGCTGATCAATCCGTGAATAAATTTTTTTGACAGTCACAAATTATTGACACCAAAACTGTTTATTTTTCTCTTTTAAATCATTGATGCCTCATTCCTCGGCAACGACAAAAATTTTTATTTATGTTCAGGCTATGTGAACATTAACGAGTCCTCATATGTAAGCGCGTTCTCGTCTTAGTACTGCAGCGGATGTGAGTGGGTGGAGCAATGGGCATTCCTTGCAGTCCGGCTGTGATCAACATTATAGATGTAGCCAAGTCGGTGAAGTGAGCTGGCGTTACGGTGCAAATATACTGAGCAAGAAAAGAAACGCAAGTTGATTAAAGACAGACCGGAAAATAAGTTTGCGCGTAATTATCATAGAAAATCAAATTTACTAATTGCAAGCAGATCTGGGCTGATCAGAAGCGCGAGGTCCTCGAGGCTTTACCCAGGGTCCATCATGCTTGCTATTATGCTGCCCTGATTTAAGATGCAGATGTTGATGTGATTGCTTATAAGATGTTTTTGGGTCCATAGCGGGTTAAATGCCAATACTAAGGGTTGCTGGTCCTGTGCAGTGAGCAAGCAGGCTGCCCTCTTCCGTACTTGCATTTCTCAGTGGGTAGCTTCTGGAGTGGAATCATATAGAAACACAAATCACCAGTACTAACACCAGAGAGGCTATCTTGAAAGGACCAGTGGGCTAACCCAAGCAGGGACTGATCCTGATGTTTTTTTTCAGGGTTTACTCCTATAGATCCGCTGCATTCTGCAATACTAGGGGCGGCGCCACAGCATGCGGTCTTCAATATGTGAGAGGCTAGGTAGTGCGGCCACTTGCTAATGATAACTTGGCCGTATGGCGCATCACATGCCGCTGGATATGGGGAGACCAGCAATGGGCATTCCTTGCTGTCCGTCTGTGATCAACAATATAGACGTAGCCAAGTTGGTAAAGTGAGCTGGCGTTATGGTGCAAATATACTGAGCAACAAAAGTAATGCAAGTTAATTAAAGGCAGGTCGGAAAATAAGTTTGCACGTAATTATTATAGAAAATCAAATTTATTACTAGCGTGTGCACATTTACACTCATTTCATCAAACTTTTCTTTGTTTTGCGGTCACTTTGACTGAGTAACCATAAGAGTACGTTAACTTACTAGCTAACATGCATTTCTTTTGTTGCTCAGTATATTTAAGCCATTTTATTTTAATTGATGAGTGGCCGTAATATGTAGCAACTCGATTGCCACACTTCATTATGTAGCGCGGCAAAATGTACAGTAAGCTAAGGCCGCTGTTGTGACATCCTAGAACCATGTACACAGCCAACACCCACATTACTTTTTTAATATTAAAATGATATGGATATATCCATAAACTGAGTTGTGTATTTTCATTAGTTTGAATAGCACCAATTCACATTACTGTATTTTGATGCATTATGCATAATGTGTCAGCTGAGTAGCATCTAACCTAATGTCCATTTATAGCACTACATAAATTCAGTTCGAACACTGCTTAGCAAACCATTTATTAACCATTCTTCATTCTTAAATTAGTCACAGACCTTCATACTTGATGACAAAACTTTTCAGCAACTTGAGAGATGAGATCCAAAATGATAAATATTTTTTTGTGCATGATCCGAACTTCCATGAAAAGCATTGAACACACATACACATTATTTGTGGTACAGCCTTTATTAGATCAAAGTTTTGGGTAGGTGGAAACGTCAGTGTATATGAAATCCGAACATCTGTTTCTGAGCAGCATCTGAGATCAACGGCAATGCTGCAGGTAGATTCGATAGTGTGGCTGATTTTCATCTGAACGAAGATAATACGAGTCCTAAAAGAGAATGCAACAGTTGAGCATGAGACGAAGATCGATTAGATCTACATTTTAGAACAGAGATGGTGATTATGAGATAACAGGGGAAGGACAGAAAAAAGGAGTGTTAAAACAAAGGCAAAAATAACGCAATACAATGTGCGTAATATTTCAGGGTAGACCCACATTTTAATATACTCCACGAAATGGTTAAATGGTTATTACGTTAGTCTTAGGTTGCCAGAATTGGCAAAAATTTGAGGCTCTTGACTTTAAAACATATCGGTTTATATGGCACGTGAATTTCTTGGTTGGTTTATCAGAATCCGGAATAATGGCAAAGAATCGTCTAACTTTATAAATGTAGTTATTCGTTGAACTAAAGAAGACACGAGCCTGAGCAATGTCATGTTCCACAACCGCAAGTCAACTATTTTGCCAACATTTTAGCGTTGAAATCTGTGAAAAAAACTGTGATTAAGCCTTTACCGGCGGCCATGTTTTTCTGATCCGCTCATAGTTACATAAGGGGTTTCCTATGCAAGGTTCTGCAGTCTGCACTCTGCAGAGGCAAGAATTACATTTCCGGAGAAAAGTGATCGTGAACACGCACCCTGGGTAGGAGTTCCACGAGCGCGGGCCATTGTCATGGACACCTCAGATACCAGCGCGTTTATGAGCCCCACACTACGCATGTGTGAGCAAAAGTCACACAACACATGTCTGCGTGGCTCCGGAAATAAGGGTCCCATGTCGGCGTGCTGCGCCATTGAGTAATTTCCATTGAAATGAATGGGCGACCATTTTCCAACGTATATCCAGTGAAATATAAAAATCCTTGGTTACAATACGGCTGCGTTCCAAATGTACACTCACCCACTATGTAGGGCATTATGTTGTGAATGTTCTACATTGAAAACACTATAAAGACAGTGAGTGAGTGAGTGGACAAGTGTGCATTCCATGTGTCATCATCAGAACGGAGTTCAACTAGCCAGCGATTTTGCGGTTATTGAAATTTGCCCGATGGTACAAATTCCCAATCTTAAAAAGGTAACCTTGCTGATTTTCCGGGCTGTTCATTTTTACTGGTAGGTCTAAGCTAATTCGGCACTTTTGTAAAACGTTGCTCTCTGTGTCAAACAATCACACAAAGAAGCATTTGATCGAAATGTAACGTTAAAAAGACAAACATATGTTCATGAATGCAAACTGTTTGCAGTCTACCTTAAATGGAATTACTGCTTGGCTAAGCTAGTGTTTGCCTAATGCGAGGTTCATTAGCAAACGTTATGCCTTCACTAATTACAATAAGCCTACAGGCTCGCTAGGTCATCAACATCTGTTTGCCAGCGTTACCATTAAGATATGCTAAACCTCCAAGGAATATTTGCGTACATAACTTTATGGCTCAGCCTGTCGTGCCGTACATAATTTACAAACAATAGTGAGTACATGAATACATTAACTGAAGTAATTTTATTTGCATCAAGAAAATTTACAAAGAACTAATATGAAATCACAATCAAATACACTTGAAATAAGATTTGTACTGTTTCGCAATTTTTGTGGTCACTAGTTTCAACGGTGGTTTTTGTCTAAACACTTCGTATGTGCGAGTGTTTACATTCCGGTCCGACCCATAACCCGTCTGTGCAGATGTTCATGCCAGTGGACATGGAGCTGCTCTATTTATGCATGCAGTTACGTAGATCTTTCTAGTCTCAGAAATGATAGGTCATGTAATAGTACTTTTATAACTACTTTTGCTGCCAGGTGAAAACCACTGCTCAGCAAAAAGAACATGAAGTCTTGTTTCACATTTGCCAAAAAAACACTTGATGACCCCAGGACTTTTGGGATATTACTTTGTGGACTGATGAGTCAAAATGGGACTTTTTGGAAGACATGGGTCCCATTACATCTGGCGTAAAGCCAACAGAGCATTCCGCTATAAGAACACGATACCAATAGTCAAACATGGTGGTGATGGTGTTTGATGGTCTGGGGCTGATTTGCTGCTTCAGGACCTGGGCGATTTTCCATAATTGATGAAACCATTAACCCATTAATGACCAACAACTAAAAATAGTACCTTAAGGAAAATCCCGACAGTTTGAGTTCTGAATGAGGTTGGAACTTGCTTTTTGGTGTGTGGCATCTTAGGGTAAGTGGCTACACATTTCCAATTTCAAAATTGTGATAGAACATATTTATCATTTCATATTCAGGGGTCAAACTTTGATTTTTGGACAAAACTCAAAATAACACAAAAATAAGTTCAACAGTCATTTGACAAGTTATGTATCAGATGTACATTAAAGTGTTATAAATTTCCTTATAACACAACTTCCCCTGAATCCAACGATACCAAGCATTTGATTCAACTCTGTACAGATCCTGAGATACAGCCCTTTAAGTTAAGGTACTATTTTTAGTTGTTGGTCAAATATGATAGCGGATTTTTTCAAATTTCCAATAAAATGCCTTGGAAATATAAGTTCCGGTTACGACATGGTCAAAAGATTTAAGGCATTTTTGTTCCACCCACAGAAAAGTAAGAATCAATTGGGAAAAGGTTTGATTTGCTGTTTTGAGGGGTGGCATGATGGGAGAGATGTCTCCATGACCATTGATTTTAATGCATTTCACTGAGGGTTACAAACAAATGCATTCAAGTGAACTAATGACCTCTCTCTCTCTCTCTCTTTTGAGAAGCTGTTATACATACGTGTATAAACTACAACCCCAATTCCGAAATAGTTGGGACAAAGTGTAAATTGTGAATAAAATCAAGACGCAATGACAATTCAAATCACACCAGCCAGTATTTTATTCACAGTAGAACAGAGACAACATAGCAAATGTTGCAACTGAGAAATTTTACAATTTTATCCACAAAATGAGCTCATTTCAAATTTGATGGCTGCTACAGGTCTCAAAAAAGTTGGGACAGGGGCCTGTTTACCATGGTGTAGCATCCCCTCTTCTTTTTAACACAGAGTGGAGGCGGCTAGGCATTGAGGAGACAAGTTTCTTGAGTTTAGCCATTGGAATTTGATCCCACTCTTGTTTAATACAGGCTTCCAGTCGCTGGAGAGTTTTGGGTCTCCTTTGACGGACTTTTCGTTTAATTATGCTCCAAATGTTCTCAATCGGTGAAAGATCAGGACTGCAGGCAGGCCAGTTCAGCACATGGGGTCTTCTACTACGAAGCCATGCTGTTGTAATAGCTGCAGTATGCAGTTTTGCATTGCCCTACAGAAATGCGCAAGGCCTTCCCTGGAATACATGTTACCTGGAGGGGAGCATTTGTTGCTCTAAAACCTTTATATACCTTAGAGCATTCATGGTGCTTTTTAAAACATGCAAATGTCCCACACCATATGCACTAATGCATCCCCATACCATCAGAGATGCTGGCTTTTGAACTGAACGCTGATAACAGGAGGGGTGGTCTTTCTCCTCTTTAGGCCAGAGGACACGATGCCCATGATTTCCCAAGAGAATTTAAAATTTTGACTCGTCTGACCACAGGACAATTAGCCACTTTGCTACAGTCCATTTTAAATGAGCCTTGGCCCACAGAACACGGCGGCGCTTCTGGATCATGCTCAACAATGGCTTCCTTTTTGCATGATAGAGTTTTAGGTGGCATCTGTGGACTGTGTTTACAGACAGTGGTTTCTTGAAGTATTCCTGGGCCCATTTAGTAATGTCAATGACAAAATCATGCCGGTGAATGATGCAGTGGCGTCTGAGGGCCCAAAGATCATGGGCATCCAGTAAAGGTCTTCCGCCTTGTCCCTTACGCACAGATTTTTCCAGTTTCTCTGAATCTTTTGATGATGTTTTGCACTTTGATGAAGAGACCTTCAAAGCGTTTGCAATTTGATGTTGAGGAACATTGTTTTTAAAGTATTCCACAATTTTTTTACGCAAGCCTTAACAGGTTGGAGAGCCTCTGGCCATCTTTACTTCTGATAGACTCAGCCTCTCTAAGACATCCCTTTTATAGCCAATCATGTTACACAACTGAAGCCAGTTAAGGTAATTACTTGCTAAATGTTCTTTCAGCTGATTCTCTTATATATTAATTGCTTTTTTCAGCCCTTTTTTGCCTGTTCCCAACTTTTTTTGAGACCTGTTGCCCATAAAATTTGAAATAAGCTCATTTAGACCTGTAAAAATGTCTCAGCAACATTTTAAATGTTATCTATGTTCTGTTGTAAATAACATATTGGCTCATGTGATCTGAAAGTCATTGCATTTGGATTTTATTCACAATTTACACTTCGTCTCAACTATTTCGGAATTGGGCTTGTACATTCTACATTAGTAATTTTAAGATGCTGTCGCATACAACTTTGATTTTGTAATGAGTCTTCAGGTGTTAATAAAGTATAATTGATTGATTCTTTAATACTCTTCCAGAGTGTGTGTGTGCCAGGGGTGTTTGTGTGTGTGTGTGGGGGGGTTAGTTGTCAGATAAAGTCCTTTTGATAATGCATTTTTATTCCTCCCATAGGAATACAATGGAAAATGTGTCAAGATGTGTTATGATTCTGCCTTCTTGACCATGTTCTGCCCATGATTCTGCTTTGTCTGACCATGTTTTGATTATGATTCTGATTCCATGCCATGTTTTGTTCTTGCTTTGTCCGTATGTCTGCCATATTCCATTCCCTCAGTTAGATTCCGGTTCTTGTTTTGTTTCTTGCCATGCATTGCACTTTGTCTCCCCTGTCTGGTCTCATGTCATGTGACTGCTCATTGCCCCAGTATTACGTGCCACACTTTCGGGTGATTTCAAAAATTCCTTCTAATCTCGTTTGCTTCCTTCGCCTTGCTGCTCTATCATTACTAACAGTACTAATAGTTTGTTATTTTAGTTAAAGATACTAATCAAGACTAACATTTTTTATAGTACTAACTTACTAACGAGCACTAGGGATTGTATAGCTGCACTTTACTAATTGACTAACGAGCTCTCAGCATTCGCTCTATTCTAGTCTCCGCCCCTTGTCTTTACTCAATCTACTTTGCTGCGCTTCAGCGGATCCTCCGCACCTGTGAGACTCTGTTCTGCCTTTCATTATCTAATCATTTAATTAGATGAATGGGTGAATACATTTTCAACAGCAAAGCAATACAGTGAATTTGCAATTATCTATCAAATTACTGTGACCAGATTTCCATGCCAATTAGGCAAGGCGTGTCCATTCAGCTTGTGCGTATATCAGAACCCTGACAAAAGGTACCAGTATTGTCTTTTTTTCCCCTTGTGCCTTCTAGCCCGATCGAGACAGAACCTTGACCTCCCTCTGACATCAGCCCAGCATGATGTGCTCCTCTCAGTGCATGGAAATTCATACCTTCACATGGTAGACAGCAAGGTAGTGATGAGCACCTGCACAGTAAGGGGCTTTATTTATTTTTTTAAAGATTATTTTTTGAGGTTTACCCTTTATTAGACAGTATTCAGTAGAGAGATATAGGAAAGGTGGGACAAGAATTTGGATGACATGCAGCAAACAGGCTCGAGCCGGAATGGAACCCGGGCTGCCACGGGAAGGACTCAGCCTTTTGTGGTGCGCGCACTTAGACCTATGTGCCAGCGGGGCGCCTGGCTTTATTTTACGATTATTTTAAATTTCTTCTTGCCCACCACCCCTTTTTTTCTATATTCCCCCCACCTTAACCATCACCTTTTTATTAAAAAAATGATGGTTTTTCTTCTCTTTCTCATTTCTCAACAGAAACAAGAATGACAATAGAAACAAAAGGAAGGATGAACAACAACAGCAATGACAACAGAGCCGAGGCACCCAGCTCTGGAGCCACAATGGGGCGCACAGAAGGGCCATGAGGCCTGGACATGCACTGTCATAGCCCAGCACACGCAGACTTCAACCCCCAGGCAGTACCCTCCCCCCCCCCCCAGCAGAATGCGCACCAACAACCCAAGCCAGCCACGCACCCGGCCCAGACGCGGCACCGACCACCCAGGGCCCGGAGGGACGCAGAACACGAACGACACTGGTAGGTAAGGCCCATCAAAGGTAACCAGGGGGTCCGCAGAGACTTACCAGAGACCCCCGGGCCACAGACCTGACCCCCCCGCGCTAGCTAAGGCAGACACCAGAAACATGACAGGCCCAGCCAGGTGCCCAGCTATCAGCAACCAGGCCTGCCACAGCTCCTCAACAGGCACCCTGCCCGCCAACATGCCCCGCTACTGGAACGTGTAGGTGTGTGCGTGTCATACACGTGTGTGAAGGCAGCTGGAAAGGTGATCATAAAAATTCTGAGGCGACTGGAGTGTGAACACCCCCTTGAGATACAACCCCAACTCCGAAATAGGTGGGACAAAGTGTAAATTGTGAATAAAATCAAAACGCAATGACTTTCAAATTACGCCAGCCAGTATTTTATTCAGAATAGAAAAAAGATAACAAAGCAAATGTTGAAACTGAGAAATTTTACCATTTTAACCACAAAATGAGCTCATTTAAAATTTGATGGCTGCTACAGGCCTCAAAAAAGTTGGGACAGGGGCCTGTTTACCATGGTGTAGCCTGTGTCCCAACTTTTTTGGGACCTGTTGCAGCCAGAAAATTTGAAATGAGCTCATCTTGTGGATAAAAATGTAAAATCTCTCAGTTTCAAAATTTGAAATGTTATCTATGTTCTATTGTAAATAACATATTGGCTCATTTGATCTGAAAGTCATTGCATTTTGTTTTTATTCACACTTCGTCCCAACTATTTTGGAATTGGGGTCGTAAATGGGGGGCCAAGCGACCCCCACACACTAGCCGCCCCCTCCTCACCCTAGGTGTCCATGCTGCAATTGAAATCTGTGGGGTGACTGAGTAGCGGCCCCATCAGGAGTGAGCTGGAGCACCCGGTCTCTGTTGTGGGGCCTAGTCTCCCACCAGTCTACTCAGACAGATGCCCCACCAGCCCCAGGTGTGAGTACTGCAGAGCAAAGCGTGAGCGCGACAGGGCCCCCGGAAGCTATGTCATGGCAGGCCCCAGCCACGGGCACAGACTAGGCCCACCCATAATCCAGCATCTCCAAGATGGGAGAGGGGACAATCCCCCACAACCCAGCAGCCAAGTGGAGCCCACCCAGAGTGCCCCCGGATCACGGCGGACACTTACACGACCCTAGACTTGTGTGTGGTACATTTTCATTTTGTGAAATCAATTTATGGTGCCCAAATAGATTGAAATTCTACTGTTTGTCTCCTTGTGGAAGCAGACAGTCTCTCCATTGATATGAAGTCTGTTTGGAGTTTGTATTTCCATTGTGTGATATTTAAGTTGTTTTTGGGGTTGCGGTTAATGAGGATAGTTTTCTTAGCAACTGGTAAGCAAAGAGGAAAATAGTTCAGATCAGAAAGGACGGTACACCTCTTGTAGTCTTGGTAAATCCAGTCGTAACAGGTGCTCTTGGATCAAGGGGATCAATACATAATAATTAACAAAGATATATATCCAGGCACTCCAAAAAAGGTGATGAGGAGGGGTATGATTAAAAAACCTTTATTAAATCATGGCTATTGCAGTTAAAACACCAACATGTTTCGACCACACAGGTCTTCGTCAGGGCAGAGAGGAAAATATTTGTATCGGTTTTGCTCATGGTAATGTTAGAAAGGTCACCCAGTAAGCATAGTGAGGGGGAGGGTAGATGTGACATTGCATGAAGAGTGATAATTCTTCACATATTCTCTGCCAGGAGTGCCAAACGGGTGTACAGTGCCAGAAAGCATGTATGTGGGTATTTTTTCCTCACCATGGGACAGAACAGCACAGCCCAAACATGTATAGTAATGTGAAAAAGTATGTTCCCCCTGCCAGATTAATTATTGTTTTGCATATTTATCACAATTAAATGTTTCAGATCATCAAATAAATTTTAATATTAGACAATGATAATCCGAGTAAAAACAAAATGCAGTTTTTAAATGATGATTTCTTTTATTAAGGAAAAAAGCTATCCAAACCTACCTGGTCCTGTGTGAAAAAGAAATTGCCCCGCCCCCCCTTGTTAAATCATGAATTAACTGTGATTAACCACATTTTTTTAGTTCAAAAGTTCACTAGCCACACCCAGGCCTGATTACTGCCAGACCTGTTGAATCAAGAAATCACTTAAAAAGAACCTGTCTGTCTTAGTAAGGTAGGCTAAAAGATCTCAAAAAGCAGCACATCATTCCGCGATATAAAGAAATTCAAGGACAGATAAGAAACAAAATCATTGACATCTATTATATAAAGCCATTTCTAAGGCTTTTGGATTCCAGGGAACCAGGTTGAGAGCCATTATCTAAAAATGGAGAAAACTTGGAACAGTGGTGAACCTTCCCACTTATTGGCCAATAACTCCAAGACCGCATCAATGACTCATCCAGAAGGTCAGAAGAGAACCCAGAATAACATCTAAAGAACTGCAGGCCTCACTTGTCTCAGTTAAAGACAGTGTTCATGATTCAACAATAAGTCTGGGCAAAAATGGCATCCATGGGAGAGTTTGTACTGTTTCACAATTTTTGTGGTCACTAGTTTCAACTTTTTTGTCTAAACTGCTTTTTTCGCTCCGTCCGACCCATAACCCGTTTGTGCAGATGGTCATGCCAGCGGACATGGAGCTGCTCTATTTATGACCAAAAAAGATCTTTCTAGTCTCAGAGATGATGTCATGTCATAGTACTTTTATAACTGCTTTTGCTGCCAGGCGAAAACCACTGCTGACCAAAAAAGAACACAAAGGCTCGTCTCACATTTGCCAAAAAACATCTTGAATGATCCCAAGACTTTTGAGAAAATATTCTGAGGACTAACGAGGCAAAAGCTGAACTTTTGGCAACTTTCTTTTTTTTTAATATTGTATTATGAGTGCTTGGTTATATGTATCACACATTGTCTGCTACTGGACACCTGAATTTCCCCAGTTGGGGATGAATAAAGTATTTATCATCATCGTCATCATCATCATCATCATCAGGTGTGTGTCCCGTTACATCTGGCGTAAAACTAACACAGCATTTCATAAAAAGAACATCATACCAACAGTCAAAGGTGGTGGTAGTGTGATGGTCTGGGGCTGCTTTGCTGCTTCAGGACCTGGACAACTTGCCGTAATTGATGGAACCATGAATTCTGCCCTTTACCAGAAAATCCTGGAGGAGAATGTCCGACCATCAGTGTGTCACCTCAAGCTCAAGCGCACTTGGGTTATGCAACAGGACAATGATCCGAAACACACCAGCAAGTCCACCTCTGAATGGCTTAAAAAACACAAATGAAAGTTTTGGAGTGGCCTAGTCAAAGTTTGGATTTAAATCCAATTGAGATGCTGTGGCATGACCTTAAACAGGCCGTCCATGCTTGAACACCCTCCAAAGTGGCTGAATTGAAACAATTCTGCAAAGAAGAGTGGGCCAAAACTCCTCCTCTGCGATGTGAAAGACTCATTGCCAGTTATTGCAAATGCTTGATTGTAGTTGTTGTCATCGAGGGTAGCACAACCAGTTATTAGGTTTAGGAGGCAATTACTTTTTCACATAGGGCCAGGCAGATATGGTTAGCTTTTTCCCTCAATAAATGAAATTATCATTTAAAAACTGCATTTTGTCTTTACCTGGGTTATCTTTGTCTAATATTAAAATTTGTCTGATGATCTGAAACATTTAAGTGTGACAAATACGCAAATAAAAAAAGAAATCAGGAACGGGGCAAATACTTTTTCACAGCACTGTATAGGGAAATTCTCAATGAATAGCAAGCTAGGCTCTTTTTTTCAACAATGGGCATGAATGCAACCAATGGAATGCAACGACCAGCAGAGCTTAGTGAGCTTTCAACACAGACTGGTACCAAAAAATATTATTTCACTCCAAAATGGAATTTACAACTCCATTACAAAACCCCCAGCTTGGAAATCTCTTTGCACTGAGTTAATGGAGAATGATTTCTCTCAGGCTGTTGACTTCTGCGGCACCTGAGAAAAATTTGGAAAATGGCAGGTGTAATGATGACAGGTGATTAATATTGCTGGAATTTTGCTTAAAACATGACAGAGTTGTAAGATTGTGACAGAGTTGTAAAACTCTAATGTGATTTTTTATGTTTTGGGGGACAATTTTGCCCTGACAACATTTAAGAACTGGTCAGAGTTTTTATTGTTTCTTTCCATATATTGGAAAGGCAGTGCCCTAGTAAAATATAAATAAAATTAAATGGTGGCAAAAATCTGATGGACTAAAATCTGGTTAATTTGTCCCACAGTAAGAATAACACTCATGTAGTTGTCTGGAACATTTTCTGTGCATTGCAGACAGATTTATAAGGGAGTCAGCTCCATTTGAACATCTTTGCCCAGTAAAGTGTATTCTATGGATGATTTAATACTGAATCAGTTGAAGATTAGTGCTAATGGTCATTGTTGAAGGTGCTTCTGCAGATCTGCGTCCAGAAGTCGAGAATTTGAGGTGACTGATATGGCAACTTCCCACTTGGCAGTTGGCAAAGCAGTTATTTTGTCTCCTTTAGCCAAAGTTACACTACCAGTCAAAAGTTTTTGCACACCCCAATATTTTCTGGAATTGTTCCAATTTTTTAATATTTTGTTCTTGTGTAATAGTCTCATATTGGTTGTATCACAGAAAGGTAGGGGAACTGAAGCCCAATGTATAAACCATTTTATAAAAAAAACAAATTAAGAAAAACCAGGATCCGTCATTTTGTCAATATTCAAGCAGATCAGTAACGATGGTCTAATCCAGTGTTTCCTAAATTTCTCCTGGAGTACCACTTGTCCTGCATGTTTTTGATCTCTCCCTGTGCCAGTACAGGTGATTGAAATGATCTACTCATTATCGAGCAGCTTCAGGGGGTCGATAGCGAGCTGATCATTTCAATCACCTGTGCTGGATTGCTTGTGGATATTTCTTATAAATTTATCATTTGTAATAAACAAGTATTGCGTTCCAGTGATTTCTTTTTTGTAAATATACATGTAAGACAAATACCTGACAAGATCTTAGGGTGCAAAAACTTTTGATTGGTAGTGTACAAAATGTTTTGGCAGTAATTTCGGCAATGAGAGCTTAAGAAAGTCAGTTATAGAAAATGAGAGTTGAATCAATTTTGTCTAACCTGAAGGGGATGACTGATTTTAGCTGTAAGTATTCCATACACCTCTAGCTACTAATATCATACAACCCCAATTCTGAAATAGTTGGGACGAAGTGTAAATTGTGAATAAAATCAAAATGCACTGACTTTCGGATCACATAAGCCAATATGTTATTTACAATAGAACATAGATAACATTTCAAATGATGAAACTGAGACATTTTACATTTTTATCCACAAAATGAGCTTATTTCAAATTTTCTAGCTGCAACAGGTCTCAAAAAGTTGGGGCACAGCCAAAAAAGGGCTGAAAAAGCAATTAATCTATAAGAGAATCAGCTGAAAGAATATTTAGCAAGTAATTAAGTTAACTGGCATCAGGTGTGTAACATGATTGGCTATAAAAGGGATGTCTTAGAGACGCTGTCTCTCTCAGAAGTAAAGATGGCCAGAGGCTCTCCAACCTGTGAAGGCTTGCGTAAAAAAAATTGTGGAATACTTTAAAAACAATGTTCGTCATGTTAAATTGTGAAGGCTTTGAAGGTCTCATCATTGACAGTGCATAACATCATCCAAAGATTCGGAGAAACTGGAAAAATCTCTGTGCGTAAGGGACAAGGCTGAAGACCATTACTGGATGCCTGTGATTTTTGGGCCCTCAGACGCCACTGCATCACTCACCGGCATGATTCTGTCATTGACATTACTAAATGGGCCCAGGAATACTTCAAGAGACCACTGTTTGTAAACACAGTCTGCCGTGCCATCCACAGATGCCACCTAAAACTCTATCATGCAAAAAAGGAAGCCATTGTTGAGCATGATCCAGAAGCACCGCCATGTTCTGTGGGCCAAGGCTCATTTAAAATGGACTGTAGCAAACTGGCTAAGTGTCCTGTGGTCAGACGAATCCAAATTTGACATTCTTGCGGGAAATCATGGGTGTTGTGTCCTCCGGGCTAAAGAGGAGAAAGACCACCCCTCCTGTTATCAGCGTTCAGTTCAAAAGCCAGCATGTCTGATGGTATGGGGATGCATTAGTGCATATGGTGTGGGACACTTGCATGTTTTAAAAAGCACCATGAATGCTGAAAGGTATATAAAGGTTTTAGAGCAACACATGCTCCCCTCCAGACGACATCTATTCCAGGGAAGGTCTTGTGTATTTCAGCAGGACAATGCTAAACCATATACTGCAGCTATTACAACAGCATGGCTTCGTAGTAGAAGACCCCATGTGCTGAACTGGCCTGCCTGCAGTCCTGATCTTTCACCGATTGAGAACATTTGGCGCATAATTAAACGAAAAGTCCGTCAAAGGAGACCCAAAACTCTCCAGTAGCTGGAAGCCTGAATTAAACAAGAGTGGGATCAAATTCCAATGGCTGAACTCAAGAAACTTGTCTCCTCAATGCCCAAATGCCTCTGTGTTAAAAAGAAGAGGGGATGCTACACCATGGTAAACAGGCCCCTGTCCCAACTTTTTTAAGACCTGTAGCCATCAAATTTGAAATGAGTTCATTTTGTGCATAGAATTGTAAAATTTCTCAGTTTCAACATTTGCTATGTTATCTCTGTTCTACTGTGAATAAAATACTGGCTGGTGTGATTTGAAAGTCATTGTGTTTTGATTTTATTCACAATTTACACTTTGTCCCAACTATTTCGGAATTGGGTTTGTATTTCTTGACTAAATATTCAAAGGAGGCAAAATTATAATTCTAAATGATATGTTCATGGTGTACAATAACTGTCCCTTTCCATGATGCTAAATTAATTAGTTTCTTAATTAAGAGGAGGTCAGGGTTGTTTCAGATTGGAATGTATGTACAGGGAATTAGTGAAGACTTAGTGTTTTCTGTCATGGTTTTTAGCCGCTCAATTTCATTCTCTCATCAAAGCGCTGATTCAGTAGGGCAGGCTCCCGTTAGAACTCTGACTCAGTTAATTAGTAGCTTAACTGATTCCTGCTGTGTTTGGCAGTATTTAAGACTTGCCTCAGCAGTGCTCTGCACTTTTGTGTCACTCTGCTTGTGCACTACCAAGCCAGCAGTCAGCCTTAGAATAGGGTTTAGCTGCATATTTGAGGCTAGTTTAGAATCCTTCTTTGCGAGCTGCCAGATGGCTCACTCGGTTAAGGCATCGCACTGCGAAGCAGAAGAGACTATCACAACGCAGGTTCGGGCCCCGGTTGTACCAACCGGCAGTGGTCGGCAGCTTTTTCAGCGTAGCGCACAATTGGCCATTGCGCTTCAGGGATGCAAATTGGGAAGGGTCTGTCGGGAAGGGTAATATAACATGGTTCCGTTGTTCGTTGCCTAGGCACCTCCTGTTGGCCAAGACGGGCACTCATCAGGAACATTCTAAGCTTGTTCATGTTCAGGTATCCTCCGCCCTCGCTCTGAACTTGCGATGATTCAACCAATGAGTGTATAAGAAGCGGTGGTTGATGGGCGCGTGCTTTGGAGGAGAGCCGCGAACTGTCTGGATTCTCCTGAATTGGCAACAATGGGTCGCATATGAGCAAGTGTTGTACACAGTTCCCCAATTGGGAATTCCAGATTCGGGTGGGATTGGAGATGCCAAATTTAAAAATAAATAAAAAATAAATAAAAAGAATCCTTCTTTGTGTAGGAAGTTTTGCCTCCGATAAGGTCTCTATTCCTTATCTGGACCTTCTTTTGGTTACCTGTTGTCACTCTGCCCTGGCACAGCCTGAGTTGTGGGCCCAATGGTGTTTTGAGCCCCCATCAATGTCTGCAAGGCAGCAGCTGCCTGGAAAGCACCTCCCTCCCCTAGACCACCCTAGACCTCTGTCCAATAACAATCAATCACATGATATGCCCTCTGATCCAATCATAACAATCAGCGGAACATTGAAAAACGCCATACTGCGTGGGATAACACACATTGGTGGAGGCTCAAAACACCATTGAGCGCGTAGGAAACCCCTGATGTAACTATGAGCGGAACGGAAAAAAACATAGCTTAATCATAGTTTGAAATGCCATTTTAAAACCCAAATGCAATATTAAATGTTTAAAACGATTGTTATTTAACTAGGAAGTAATACTATTGATTTCAACGCAAAAATGTTGGCACAATAGTTGACTTGCTGTTGTGGAATATGACATTGCTCAGGCTCGTGTCCTCTTTAGTTCAACGATGAATAACTACATTTGTAGAGTCAGACGATTCTTGCTTGTCTGCGTGCGAAATCCATTATCTTTTCCGGATTCAAGACGATAAACTGAACACACAACGCACTGCTCGTGCCTTATAAACCGATATGTTTTAAAAGAGAGCCTTAAAATTTACTTTTGCTAACAATTGTGGCAAACCATTCCAATTAGTAAAATGTGGGTCTACCCTGAAATGTTAGCTTGTACTGCGTTATTTTTACCTTTGTTTTAATGCTTTTTTCTGTCATTCCCCAGAGATATCTTTGGCAAGCTAATTTTAGCTAACGTAACTCAGCTTTTATGCTAACCATTCCATGGAGTATAGTAAAATGTGGGTCTACCCTGAAATGTTACGCACATTGTACTGCGTTATTTTTACCTTTGTTTTAATGCTCTTTTTTTCTGTCATTCCCCAGAGATATCCGAACCTCTTGGAGTGCATTGAACAGTTCATCCATGATGTTCTGCATGTCAGCGAACTGGAGGCCGTGTCTTTCTATTCCCCCCCCCCACAATTCCCTTTCCAATAAAGTCTATTTTGATTATAATTTGAATACTGTCTCATTACATTTCTAAGTGCAAGTTAACATTGACTGTAGTGGTGGTACTGAATTTTATGATAATGGCCGGCTCTGCATAATTTAGGCTAAGCATTAATTTAAGAATGAAGAATGGTTAATAAATGGTTTGCTAAGCAGTATTCAAACTGAATGTATGTAGTGCTATAAATGCACTCATGGACATAACGTTAAATGCTACTCAGCTGACATATTATGCATAACACATCAAAATACAGTAATGCGAATTGGTGCTATTCAAAGTAATGGAAATATACAACTCAGTTTACGGATATATCTATCATTTTAATATGAAAAAAAATAAGGTGAGTGTTGGCTGCGTACACGGTTCTAGGATGTCACAACAGTGGCCTTAGCTTACTGCACATTTTGCCTCGCTACATAATGAAGTGTGGCATTCGAGTTGCTACATATTACAGCCATTCATCAATTAAAATAAAATGGCCAAAATATTTGCTCAATGGTGATTTGAGCCCCCACCGATGTCTGTTATTCCACGCAGTATGGTGTTTTTCAATGTTCCACTGATTGTTATGATTGGATCAAAGGGCATATCATGTGATTGATTGTGATTGGACAGAGGTCTAGGGGCGGTCTAGGGGAGGGAGGTGCTTTCCAGGCAGCTGCTGCCTTGCAGACATCGGTGGGGGCTCAAAACACCATTGAGCAAGTTGCTGGCTATTGCGGGGTTTAGAGAGCAGTCTCACCTCTTTTCGAGCTCATTGCTTCTAGAGCGGAGGTGCTTCTGTCCCCCTCACCAAGTTATTTGAGTCTATTCCCTTTACTCTGAGCCTCTGTAAATTCCCCTTCCTTGCTGGGAGTTGGAGGCTGTGTTTCTGTTCTTTTCTTTGTCTGTTGGTTCTATTTTCAGAGGAATTTTCGCCCGCTTATCTGGGTTTTTCTCTGTTGGCACTGAGGACTACGTTCCCTTTTTGTTTTCTATCCCCTTATTAGTGGCTTCTCACTACGTGGGAAGCTTTTAGAGCCCTACACTTCTGTTGCATCTGCACCTCTGTACCCATCCCCATGACAGACTTCCAAATATTTCTGCCAAGCTGACAAGGTTGCATTAACAGTTATACACTTGAAGCAGTCATGCCATTTGATAAATGGGCTTATGAATGGCAGGGTAGAGATTTGGATTTCTGGTCAAACTGTCTCCTCAATGTCAACCCATGAATGATCTAGTGGGCTGGGTATAATCCATTTTAAAATATATTAAAACTGGTTGGCTAGGAAGTAATAGCAGAAAATGGGAGTTTCCATGCCAACTTTAGCTTTGGATTTCTGGAGGGTTTGTAAGATAATTCTGACTGGTCTGTTTTTCCAGAGTTAAATAATTTAAACCAGGTCGAGGAAGGTTGGGTGGGTATCATTACAATACAAGTATTGGTATTAATTTGAGCTGGCCTCTTTTGACTGATCGCTGCTCTCCTCATCACACCTACCAAGGCAAAATGGATGGATATTTTAAAATCTACAAATGTATTAAATCTAATGTATTTAATACACATATTTCTGTATGTGATATTATAATATTAAAATTAATGGCCCCACTGCTAAAAAAAAATTGCTAGAGGTCGAGACCATAAAGTGCATTAATGACTTGATAATGACAATCACAATTAAATATGTGTGCAGGACTAGGAAAAGGGGTCACTTGGGATTTTTTTCCATTCTGAGATTAACGGGGTATCTCAGTGATATCCCAGTGATAGTGATATCCCAGCACTACTGTACTGTCAATTTCAACACTTTGCTGTGCACAAATTCACCCAATTTTTTTCTCAAAATTAAAAACTTGGATCACTCTTTGATTTTGTTGGAAAATCTCCATTTTCATAAAATGACCCAAGTGACCCCTTTTCCTGGTCCTGCACACATTTGTTCATGATTTTGAGTATGTGGTGTTATGCTAGCATACAACTCATTAGTAATCATCAAAAGAAAAAATCACATTGTCTCACTTTCTTATTAATCCAAACAGAATTGAGCATTTTTTGCTTTTGTTTGCATTCTGGCATGTTGGCTATGGATAAATGCATTTATTTTCGTTTATTGGCATCATTGCTCAGTGCATTGTATGGAAGTTTTCAGGGACAGCACAGTGACTGCCTCTTATGATCATTCAAGATTCCAAAATTGGATCACCAGCCATCCATGGAAGATTAAAGCAATGGAAGGTGAATCAAGGACCAGAATGAATGAAACAAGGCCAACAAATTATAGTCATTACACTACAACCCCATTATCAAAGAAACTAAAATGCTGTGTAAAATTTAAATGATAACAGAATGCAATAATTTTGAAATCACTTAAACCCTGTATTTATTGAAAACAGCACAAAGACAACATATCATATGTTGAAACTGAGAGTTGATTTTTTATTTTTTGCAAAATATGTGCTCATTCTGAATTTGATGATAGCAACATGCAACTAAAGACTGGAAAAGTTGTATGATGCTAGAAGATATACGTGGTGGAACATCTCACAGCAAAGTGGGTAAATGAGCAACAAGTCAGTAACTTGACTGAGTATAAAAAGTCTTTCAGAAGGAAAGAGGGTTTCACCACTCAGTGAAAGACTGCATGGGCAAATAGTTTGACAATTCAAGAATAACATTTCTCAACTTAAAAGTGCAAAGGATTTGGTGATTTCATCTTCAATTGTACATAATGTAATGAAAAGATTCAGAGAATCTGCAGAAATCTCTGTGGCAATGGGACAAGGCCAAAATTCATCATTGAAAGGCTATGATTTTTCAGGCCCTCAGGTGGCTATGCATTAACACTTCTGTAGATCACTGTCAGTGGACACGGTTTGTCACTGTATCATGAAATGCAAGTGAAAACTCTGCTAAATAAAGATTAAACCATAAATGAACAAGATCCAGAAACTCTGGCCACCTTCCTGAGCTCATTTAAGGTGTACACAAGCAAAGTGGAAGACTGTCCAGTGGTCTGACCAATCAAAATGTCAAATTCTTTTTGGAAATCATCCATGCCACATCCTCCGGGCTAAAGAGGAGAGGGACCATCCAGCTTGTCATCAGTGCACAGTTCAAAGACCAGCATCCAAGAGTATATGGTGGTGCATTAGTGCACATGGCATGAATAATCTGCACATGTGTGAAGACACCATTAATGCTGAATAATATATACAAGTTTTGGAGCAACATACAGTATCTCACAAAAGTGAGTACACCCCTCACATTTTGACAATTAATTTATTATATCTTTTCAAGGGACAATGGTACAGAAATTAAACTTGAATATATTCTAGAGTACATTATATTGTACAATATGTGTAGCAGTGTAGATTTACTGCACTGTCCAAATAACTGAACAAACAGTCACTACTTTCAAACAAAAAGCAACAAAAGTACACACCCCAATTGGTAATGGTCAACCAAGCAATGAAATGTGTGTTATTCATCATGTTCATGCTTTTGTCTGTTCGACTGGGCCAAGTCTGGGATTAGTGTGTACTGCCTACAGTCAAACATGGTGGTGACAGCTGTTATGTATGAGTGTTTTATGTAAAGCACTGTATATCATTTGTAAATGGAGATTTGTTACATGCTGTTTTTGCTGCCTTGCTGGTCAGCTATTTATTTTGTTCTTCTGCACCCTCTGGTGGTGTGTCTGTAGCAAAACATGATCTGATGTAATATCACTTCTTTGTAATAGACTAGTGCTTTCTAGAAGCTTCTGGCATCTTCCTGCCTGGAGGGGGCGGTATTACCCAGGAATCCTGTAGATCTTTCCAGAATGTTGCTGGTCTATATAAATGCTGTGATTTTGGTCAGTGGGGGCAGAGTTTTTGTTTTGGCAACAGAGTTACATAGTGGCATTAGAGTGTTATTAGAGGATTGAACAGTGGATTATTTGTAGAGGTTTTTTTTTATCAGTGAAGAATAAATTTGTTAAAGTTGTCATTGCTGGTTTTCTTTGTTGTGATTTTTAAGTCATAAGACAGCAGCATGGTCTGGGTCTGCATGAGTGCTTCTGGTCCTGGGGAGCTGCGCTTCATTAATGGAATAACTGATTCCAACATGTACTGTGACATTCTGAAGCAGAACATGATGCCCTCCCTTCAGAAACTGGGCCACACAGCAGTTTGCCAACATGATAACGACCTCCAAGATCACAACTGCTTTCCTGTAGAAGCTGAAGGTGAAGGTGATGGCGTGGCAAAGTATGTCTCCAGACCTGAATCCCGTTGAGTGCCTCCCTTACAAAAATTTACTACAGTTAACTATAGTCTACTACAGTAAAATTGATGTAAACTACTGTTGCAAATATACTATAGTAATTGAATATCATTGTTATAGTTTACTATAGTAGAGTTTGACTTTTGTGATTTACTTTATTCAATTACTGTTGGTTGGTTTTCACTTACTGGTGCCTCTGAATCTGACTCCATTGTCCCGTTTCACTCCCCTACGAAAAAAAATATAGCGTGGCACGAGGAAGTGAGCAGCGCGAGTGAAACGGGTCAACGGAGTCAGATTCAGAAGCACCGGTAAGTTGAAAACTAACCAACAGTAATTACATAATATTCAATTCTATATGTGGCATAAAATAAAATGCCCTCGTAACGTTTAGTTACCTTTGTATTCTGATGAACTACCATATATTAGCTATATTTCTTTTCGTAGAAGTCTGGGAATCAGGGGGAAGAGGGTGGGACTTTTACTAAGTGCTGTGCGACATGCCAGAAAGGCAAGAATTGCTTTAAAAAAGCAAAACAAAATACAAGCCACTTGGACGAGAAACTGCAAAGTGTGGATTAAGTTAAACGGCTCTCCCGAGGAAGCAAAAGCCATTATGGTAAGAGATATCAAAGACTTGGACAAATATAAAAGAATAAGCTGAATAGGCTGGTGTACAGGACTTGTGGTTTCCATGAGAAGGAACGGTAAATTACTAATACTCAACTTTGTCGGGCTAATAGACCATGCAAAAACTATTTCTGTTTTTATGGGATGGGACACACTATATATGTTGTACACTCAAGCTGTTTGCTTGTTTGTTTCCTCACGCTCTGGCGTAGAGGGTCATTTCTGGTTGGAGCATATATTTGTTTTTTGTTCCAACCCAAAAGTTGCTAAAGTCATAAATGGATTACTTCCGTTTTCATGGGATGAATTTCTTGCCCTTTTCCTTGAGATGGGATGGCAGTTGTGGTCTTTTTCTTCCCCTATTTTCCTGAAAACATTGACTGCATGGTCTGACGATTGCTTTCTTGCGCCTCTGTTGTTTTACACGCTCTCTGCTCTCTGTGGAGGAAATGGCATGTGCAGCGTGTGCGTTGTGTGTGTGAGCGTACTTGCGTGCAAGTGCGTATATCTGAACTGGATGGGAACTTTTTATATTCAATATGCATGACCGTGGTGAAGATATTGACCCTGAGAGAAATTTCACCCAGCATGTTAATAACAACTGCTGCTATTATTCTGATGAGCAGTTCAATAATAATATCAATCTAGATAATTGTATATCCATTATTCACTTCAATAGCAGAAGTTTATATTCAAACTTCCAAAATATTAAGGATTATTTATGTCAGTTCACTACACCATTCAGTGTGATTGCCATCTCTGAGACTTGGCTTAGCTTGGAGAAGGGGGTGGATTTTGAGTTGGATGGGTATGACTTCAAGTATATGAATAGAGCAAATAAAAGGGGAGGAGGGACTGCTTTATATGGGCAAGGCTCATGAAAATGACTCCAACCCCCTTTTTCTTTGTCCAATGCCTATAATATTTTTAATATTGGGAGTTTTTTTATTATTACAGTCTCATCATAAAGAGCATGATGAGAGCTACACAGGAATGTATACTTTTATGGGTCTCTTACCATTTTTTGACCACATTATGGGCACCTAAAATCTTGCAAACCTTAAAATTTCCCACATTTTGGTATGTCCCAAAACAGATATATGAATTTTGAATTATGTTTCAAAGAATAAATTAAAATCTAAAAGTCTAAACTACTTTTAAATTTATAAAACACACACTGAACTATTATTTGGGAGCCAAGTCATTGTGTGCATCTCACTTGATCCATGTCATACAGGCATCAACAACTTGTCCCAAAAAAACTGTTGTGTACATGATCCGATTACGACCAGTCATAAATAAATAATTAATTAGTATTTTGGGAACTATTAAGGGTCCACACCACCCGAAAATATTCATATTTTGACAAAATGAAACATGTATTGTTGGCTTTCTGACATTCACACTCACACAAACATCAACTTCCTTGCCGTATGGTTTAAGCTTGTTGTGTCCGTTATCGGTGTCATGGCGAGACTCAATGAATCACGCACTTCTAGTTTGTAAAATCCTCAAAAATAAATCCAAACTAGTTTGAAAAAAGTGTGAAAGACATAATTATATGAACCCTTTTTGAAATTATTATGTGAAATCTCCATTTTGTGTTGTTTTATGCGGCATGCATTGTGTACGTTATCGATGTTGTGTACGTTATCCGCTCTCTTTTTTTCATTATTTAACTTAAACTAAAGATTTATTTTGACTGATATCTCTTCTTTTCAGGTATTTGTGATAATTCTGGGGGGATTTACTGCTTAATAATAAATTAGGTGTTGCTTATCATGCAATCCAAGCTGTTTTTTCTTTGATTTCTTAGATTTAAGGTTGAAAAATAATATATGGAGGCTGGGAAGATAAAAATAGGGCTACCTGTCAATGAAATAATTTGTGCGGAGGAGAAAAACTTATAGCTTGGGCCAGTGGCGTCACCAGACTTTTTATTCTGGGGGTGCACAAGGGGGGCACAAACAACATCCAAAAAAAAAATCACTGTGTTCATTGGATGTTCTGTTTGTTGTTAAAACGTTTTTTTTTTTATTCTTTATTTCGTTATAATCGTCCACTTTTTTTTTTTTTTTTTTTGGCGGTCAGACACGGACCATTTAATGTCCGACCGGCATTGAACGGACTTCGTTGTATTTATAAACATGGCCCAAATAAATTGATTGCAGTGCCCATTGGATGTTCTGATTGTTGGTAATTTATTTTATTCTTTATTTCGTTATAAATCTGCTCTCATATCAATACTTTTACTTTCTGCTGGCTGCCGGGCATGGATCATTTTGCATTTCGCGTTCGACAGTCTTGATCATCCATGCGATGTTTAATTCACAATGTCAATGGTCATGGAATTGATTTGCTCACTGACTACAAGCACTATTTTATCTCTGGTGTGGAAATAAAGCGTGAATCTGTTTGATCCATATGACTAATTTTCAAGAGAGACCGAATAAAGACTGTTGTCTATCTTCAACAGACGAATAAAAGACCAAGAAAAGTCGATAGCTATCAATTTGCATTTTGTGAAGGTCGAACAAACACATGGCCAAGTTTTTACGTCTAATAATTGCTAAAATTAGAACTTTTATGACTTTCGGACGCGGAGTATTTTAGGATCTCTGTCCGACAGTCGCTAATTCTTCATAAATGCGCAAAGTCCCGCGCCAATGTCGCTTCACTTTATTGAGCAGAGCTTAAACAGAAACATTGATTGAAATTCTCAGTACTCATCTTGAAGAACTGAGCCCTCTTATCAAAACATTCACTTTTAATATCTAAAAGATTCAGTAGATTCAAGAAATTAAAAACAATAATAGACTGTCGGACGCGGAGTTAAATTGAAACCATCCGACTGTCGGACACGGAGTTATATTAAAACCTCGTCCGACTTTCGGACATGTAGACACTGTTTATTTATTTATTTACATCTCCTAAATGGGGGGGAGCACATGGGGGGCACGAGATGTCCGTGGGGGCGGGCATGCCACTGGCTTGGGCCTCACTGGAATTAAAAAAAGCTTTGTTTATGCAGATTCATTAAGACAGCATTTTGTGTTGTGTACGTTATCCGCTGACAGCCTTTTGCAAATTGGACTCCTGCTCCCACCATTTTTATTATTACATGGATCATTATACACCAAAATGTGCAGAAAATAATGACGATTGTGGTAAAATATTAGAAAATTTTTAAACTGAGTGGGAACTACCACATGAAATGAAAGTATACATTTAATAAATGTTTCACTTAAAATCCTGATGCTCTTTTCAAGACTTTTTTCACAAGCCTGCCAAAGGTCAAAAAAAATAGGTGGACATCTTTTTTGGGGTATGAATTCCTTTCTCAAAACATCATAAAGTATAAAAAAAGGAGCTAGAATTGATTAAAAAGAGATTTAGTCTGTACCAGACTACTCTGAAGAGAGGTGTGTCAGTGGATAACGTACACAACCGCGTGCGAAAATGGATTCAGACATGCCGTTCTTTCATCATGCATTGCAGGATAAGTATTGGTGATTTGATGATCATTTTTTTTGCTCATAAACAAACATCTCTAATTTAAACATAGAAACTAATTATTTGATACTAGCAAAGCAATATTTTTTTCAAATGAGGTCTGTGTGAGGTACCGTTTGGAACCAAGAGCCTTGACCATATATTGACAAAAGATTTTATTGTAGTTGGTTGTAAATTGGGCATGACTACAGCTCCATTCCAAAATCACAATCCAGTAGGGCAGAATCAGAGTAAAACCAGGAGGCAAAACAGTACATGGAAAAAAGGTTCGAACACAGGTACAGGTTTGTCAGAGAAGCAAAAGCCAAAATCCAGTGGGCGTAATCCAAACCGTTAACAGGGCAGCAAACACAAAACTCAGTACTGAAAAAAGGGTTTAAACAGATTGACAAAAGGAAAAGCAGAGCCAAAAATCGGGTCACATTCATTCCAGTCAGAAGAGAACCACTATAGATTTGTTAAACAATAGCAACAGGTAAACAAGAGAAACATTCTGACGGGGAACTGCTGAGAAGACAGCTTTACACTCAAGGGAAGTCACATGCTATGATTAGGATCAGGTGATGAGGATCAGACTTTATATCCTAGAACCTAAACCACATGAAATTGGCAAAAGCCAAAACGCGGGCAGGGAACACGAGACAACCTATGACAAAACATACAGCTCCGGTTAGGGCTAACTTGCACAGATAATGAGAAGCAGGACAGAGTGGAGCAGGTAGGATCCGCTTTGCAGCAAAGACTAAGTGAAGGCAAGAGGCGGAGACTAGAACAGGGCGATGCTGAGAGCTTGTTAATCAATTAGTAAGTGCAGCTATACAATCCCTAGTGCTTGTTAGTAAGTTAGTATTATATACAATGTTAGTCTGGGTTAGTAACTTTAACAAAAACAACAAACTGTTAGTATTGGTTAGAAAATAGAAAAGAGAGGCGAAGAAGCAAACGAATCGAAGGAATGTTTGAAACCCAGAAACCATGAAATCACCTCATGTGACACGCTGAAAACCTAACAAGAGACCAGACAGGGGAGACAAAGTGCAATGCAGGGCATGGCAAAACATGGACCGGACTATAACAGAAAAGTGGATAATGGCAAAAACGAAAATGGAAAAGTACAAAAACTGAACAGAACATGGCAAAACCTAACAGACATGATCATAAACATAACAGGGACTAGGGAAAACATAACAAGCATGGTAATTTCTGTGGAAATGCAGGTGATGGAATTCCATGGACCAAAAATATTTCTCTGGACCCCAGCAATGTGGATTCATGTTATCTGCTGTAAAAAGGAGGGAAGCGGAGAAGCAAAGGCCGTGTTATTACCCTTTATAATGACAAAATCTTTAAAAAAAATAGATCCAATGTTTTCAAAATGAAAACCTCAAAAATGCAACCATCGCAAAAGTTCGTAGTAAAATTAACAAGATACACAGCATTAACTGCAAATTTTCAAAACCAAATGGGTCTTCAGCGGAAACTACCATATTGATCAAATGATAATCTAAAATTTTGACCACTGAGGCAGGTTAAAATCCCTGACAAATCTCTATGAGCAGTTATCTGATGAACCAAACTGTAGATCAGGAAACTGGCTTTTTAACAACAAGTCAACAAAACTCAGGAATAGACCCTAATGAAGAAATTGATCCGGATAAAACATTTTTTCTACAACGAAACAAACGCATTTGGATACTTTACTGTAGACAAATTTAACAAGAACATTAAAATGGAAGGGGGTTTGTCCATTATCCCTTCAATAGTAGGAGTCTATATGCAAACTTTGACCAAATAAAGGAATACCTTCTGTCATTTGCAATCCGTCAACATCATCGATTATCGGAAACTTGGATTAAAGAAGAAAAGGACAAGGACTTCTACATGGAGGGTTCAACCACAAGAGCAGACTGAATAAAGCTGGTGGGGGTGTTGGACTTTTGTTGATGAGGCCATAAACTTCCAGGTACTAGAATGCAAATCAATTGTTGTGGAAAATGTAATGGAATGCCTTACAATTGAGATTCCTTTGAAAGGTAAAAATGGATATTTGTTGTGTGTTCAAAATTCAAATTGATGTTTTTACAAATGAATGAATTACTTGTCAATATGAACCAGAAAAATGTTTTTATGTGTTTTAATATTGACTTGATAAATCCAAATAATAGCTCTATAATAGAGGATTATATTAACACCATGTATGCCATGGGTATGCAAATTAATCACAAAACCAAGCAGGATTACTAGACACAACCACCTTGATAGATAATGTTACTAATGTATTAGATTCTGAAATATTTAGTGGCATCATGATAAATGACATTACTGATCATCTACCAGTTTTGCTATTTGTAACTGCAAATTAGATATAAAGGACCAATAGATCGAAATTGGAACACACAAAATCAGAATTAAAAAGAAAAAAAGGCTAAAGAACTAGAATCAGATATGTTGAACCAGAATTGGGATCATGTATTAACAGAGAAAGATCCAAATAGAGCCTATGAGGCTTTTCTATGGACAGTAAACCCCTGTATGATAAACACTGTCTAGTCAAAATAACGAACAAACTGAAGCAAAACAAAGAGAGAAAAAAACTTGGGTTTCAAAAAATGTACTGGCAAATGCCTGTAAGAAGAAAAAAATACATTGTATAAACAGTTTCTGAGAGAAAGAACTGAAAAGAGAAATTAGGTACAAAAATTACGGAAAAAAAAATGACAAATTTACTAAGGAAACATAAAAAAGAGTATTATGAAAAGCTTTTATTAGAAAATAAACATTACACAGAAATCTCTGGAATATAATAAAGAACGCCTCTTGTTGGAGGGAGTACCCTGCATTCTTTAATATAAATGGCAAAAAGGTAGAGAACATGGAATTGGTGATAGAATTTTAACAGTTATTTTGGAATGTTGGGCCAGAACTAGCAAACCGTATCCTCACACCTAAGATGGGACTACCTTGACAAGGATGAGGAAATCCAAGACACTATGACACTAACTCCTGTTAGTTCAATTCTGAAAAATTGTACAGCTAAACATCTGTTGATGTAAACCAATTAGATATGGAATTACTGAAAACACTAACTAAAGCAATTGTAACTCCACTTACGATATATGCAATCTATCCTTCTCCTGCGATATTTCCAGATAAAATGAAGATAGCTTAAAGTTATCCCTCTCTACAAAAAGTGGGGAAAATATGATTTCTCAAACTATCGTCCTGTCTTGATTTTACCTCAATGCTTGAAGGTCCTAGAAAAGCTGGTTCAAACAGATTGGACAAGTACATTAATAAACACAAACTACTGGTGACAGCCAGTATGGGTTCAGGAAAAAGCATTCGACATTAACAGAATTTATTGAAATGATTAAAGATTCACTAGATTCAAACTTATATTCTATAGGCATATTTATTGATCTGAAGAAAGTTCACACTATAAATCACGATATATTGATTGAAAAAACTTTACAAATATGGATTAAGAGGGACCGCATTTTTGGATCAAAATTACTTAACAAGTAGGACACAATTTGTGCAGATGGGCAATAGCAAATCGAATTGCTTGGACATTACCTGTGGAATTCCTCAGGGCTCGGTCATAGGTCCCAAGTTGTTCATAATTTACATAAATGACATTGTTAAGGTGTCCGATATCCTAAAAAAATTTTATTCAGACTCAGCTCAGGTGTCGATCTCAAGCAATTGACAAAAAAATAAAGAAATGTCTAAACTTCACACGTGGTTTTTGAAAACTTACAAAGACCAAATTTATGATATTTGGGAAAAAAAACCCTAAAATTCATAGACTTAAAGGTAAATGGTAAAAGTTTGAAAATAAACGAATATAAAGTCATGGGAGTTATGAGATAATCTCTTAAGCTGGAAACCACATGTAAACTTGGTTCAAAGAAAGTTAGCTAAAAGCGTGTTTTTCTTTGGAAAATGCAGAAATTATTAAAACACAAGTCTCTTAAAATAATCTATTCAGCACTCATAGCACCCCACTTACACTACTGCGCTGAAGTATGGGGACACACTTATAATAATACAATAGAATCATTGTTTAAACTCCAAAAAAGGCCCTTAGAATTATTCATAACGTTCCCTATGGAACTCATACAAACGATTTGTTTATTAAGGCAAAGTTTACTGTAAATTGCAGGATATAATAAAATTCAACTCCTTGCAAATTGTATATTTAGGATACCACAAAGAATTGCCTAGAAATATACAATGCCTATTTCTCCAGCGTGAATGTCTTCATGACCTAAGAGGCAGAATGTTGTTGCAAACTAGAAGGGTCAAATCGAAGTGAGCACTCCTTATCTGTGGCTGGAGTCAGTGCATGGAACATACTTGAAGACAATATTAGAAGGGCAGACAATCTGAAGGACTTTAAGTATCTTCTGAAATGTGCATGTTTGAATAACTATAAACTTATCCAACAAAATGGCATTGGATAAATTAAACAACCATAACGGGCATAAACAATAGGGGTTGTTTATAGACACTCAGCTATATTGTGATTAAAATTCTTCATGATGTTCATAAAATCTCTATGATTTTATGTTGTGACGTTTAAATCGTAGTGTAAAATAGACACTCAGCTCTGTTGTGATTTATAAATCTTTATGATATCTTAACCATAATCAAACTGTTTTTCTGGGAGTTGGGGGCGGACTTTGAAATTTCGAATGTTTTTGGGTCATGATACATGTTGTGTTGAAATTGTCATGGAACGACTGTACAATCATGCCGAAATGAAAAAAACAAATAAAAAATAAATAAATAATAAAATCATAATAAACATGGCAGAATCAGAACAGACAGAGCAGAATCATAACAGTTTGGGGTGGAGTCATTTTCATGAGCCTTGCCCATATATAGACACAAGATTAAAATGTAAGGTTGTAGATTGCATGACTACTGCTATTGATGATGTGTGCAAATGTATAACCATTGAAACTGACATGGAAAAAAAGGAGAACATTATTGTCAGCTGTGTTTATAGAGCTCCCAGCTCCAGTACTGTGGTTTTTAAGGATTTGATGGAAAAGACTGAGCAAAGGGTCACATTCATTTGTGGTGATTTTAATATAGATTTGTTAAATCCAAACAGGCATTTACTGACTGAGGAGTTTACTGCTGCAATGTATAGCTTGACTTTATATCCTACTATTATTAAGCCTAGTAGAGTAACAACACACTCAGCTACCCTAATAGATAATATATTTACTAATAATGTGGAAAACAATGTAGTAAGCGGATTACAAATGAATGATATGTGACCATTTGCCAGTTTTTGTGGTCTATATGACTGTGATTGTAGGTTAAAGAAAGGTGATAATATTAATACATACCGGAGAATTAGATAGGAGGAAGCTCTAAATGCTTTTTAAAGGAATTTGACACCTCATGACTGGAAAAATGCGTATGAAGCAGGGGACATTGATCGTGCATATGATTCCTTTTTAAACACATTTATATTGTTATATGATAAAAACTGTCCAATGCAACAATGTAGGAAGAAATCAAATTGCTCTGATAAGCCATGGATCACAAAAGGATTGTTAAATGCCTGTAGAAAAAAGAATACCCTTTATAATGAATTTTTAAAATATAGAACTAGAGATAAAAAAACAAAATATAAAAGTTATAAAAATTAACAGATATTATTAGGAAATCTAAAAGATTATTATAACAAAATATTAAAAAATAATAAAAATAATATCAAGGGAACTTGGAATATATTAAATAAAATGATCAGAAATATACTGAACAACAAAAGAAACCCAAGTTCATTAAAGGCAGACCGGAAAACACATTTGCGTGTAATTATTTTAGAAAACCAAATTTCTTACTAGCGTGTGCAGATTTACACTCGTTTCATCAAACTTTTCTTCGTTTTGCCGTCACTTTGACTGAGTAACCATAAGAGTACATTAACCACAAGCTAACTTGCGTTTCTTTTGTTGCTCAGTATAGAACAACGAATTCTAGTTATCCAGATCTTTTTATGGATAGTGAAAAGACGATTACTGACATGAATGAAGTAGTTGTGGAGTTTAATAACTTCTTTGTAAAAGTAGGACCTAAACTGGTGGAAGAAATAATCCCTCGCACAACGGGAGATGTTATAAAATATTACGGCGAAAGATATCCAGCAAAAATTTTTCTGAGGGATATGGACAGAAATGAAATAATTGAGATTGTCCATAATTTTAAGAATAAAACATCAACAGACTGGAATGGCATTGATATGGCTCTGATAAAGAAAGTAATAATGGCTATTGCAGACCCCTTGACATATATTTGTAACCAATCGTTCATAACGGGCTCTTTTCCTAGGAAGATGAAAACTGCGAAAGTGATCCCATTATACAAAGAAGGAGACAAAGATCTTTTTACAAATTACAGGCCAGTTTTCTTGCTATCTCAGTTTTCTAAAATTCTACAAAAACTCTTTGTTGCACGTTTGGACAGATTTATTGAAAAGCATCAGTTGCTGATCGACTGTCAATATGGTTTTAGAACAAACCGATCCACTTCATTGGCTTCAATGGAAGTAGTTGAAGAGCTAACCAGTTCAATTGAAAATACAAAATATGCAGTAGGAGTTTTCTTAGATTTGAAAAAAGCATTTGATACTATTGATCATGATATTTTGCTACAAAAGTTGGAAAGGCATGGTGTGAGAGGGGTGGGGCTTAACTGGTTAAAAAGCTACATTGAAAACAGGCAGCAGTTTGTGCAAATTGGTGATTACAAGTCATGTTGTTCAGACATTTCCTGTGGTGTGCCACAAGGTTCAATATTAGGTCCAAAACTTTTTATTTTATATATCAATGACATATGTAAGGTTTCTGATATTTTGAAATTTGTTGTTTTTGCCGACAACAACAATATTTTCTGTTCCGGGGAGAATTTACAAAAACTTCTGGAGGTTGTCTCAGCTGAACTGGGTAAACATAAATTGTGGTTTGATTACAACAAATTATCACTTAACCTGAAAAAAAAAAACAAAATTCATGGTTTTTGGAAAACGAAAAATACTTTTGAATGCACAGATTGAGGTGCAGATTAACAATATTAAGTTAGAAAGAGTTTATGATAATGTTTTTCTAGGAGTGATAATAGACCACAATTTGTGCTGGAAACCTCATGTACACTATGTTCAGTCTAAAGCTGCAAGAAGTATTGGTGTTCTAGGTAAAACAAGGCACATTCTGAACCAAAGTCATTGTACATACTGTACTGTACACTCATTTTACCATACCTGACTTAACTGTGTCAAGGTTTCGGGAAACACCTACAGAAGCACCATACAGCCCATATACATAATGCAAAAAAAAGCAATAAGGATAGTTTACGATGTAGCATATCATGATCATATCAATGTACTGTTTTTAAAGACAAAGGCATTGAAGTTCATGGATTTGGTGGAATTCAAAACAGCACAAATACTGTATAGTGCAAGGAATAATCAACTTCCTGCCAACATACAAAATATGTTCATGGATGGGGGGGGGGTGTAACCTGAGAGGTAAACTGAATTTTAAGCAACCTAGTGTGCACACCACTTTGAAAAGCATGTGTATTACTGTCTGTGGGGTGAAATTGTGGAATGGTTTGCCGGAAGATGTCAAAGAAAGGCAATGTCAAAAAATTTTAAAAGATCAAGAAACTTATCCTTGATAAGTTGAATGAATGACTGAATGTTCTTTTGGAATTCTTGGTTGTAACTTTGTTTTTGTGTATGTATATAGCGCAGTTGCTTGAATTGTATGGTAAAAAGGATAGGCAGCTATAAGCAGTACAGCTTCAGCCTATACCTTTTCGATTAGCAACAAAAGAATAATAATAATAATAATGATTTTCAATATTTAATGTAACATCGACATACTGTTCATGGAAATAAACTTGATTGATTGATTGATTTGTCAAGTGTTGTATGTTCTGGCAAGCACACAGTTTTGTATCTGTGCAGCTAATGGATAGATGGACTTGGCAGTCCAGATAGTTTTCCCTGTCTCCCAAAGGTGAAAGCTGTTTTATTGGCTATATACTTTGGAGTTGCACACCTACTCCTGTCCTAAGTTTGCTAAACCTTTTATCAACACAAGCACTTGGACCCTTGTTACCAGTAAGTTCAGTTATCGGGATGAAAAGGAGAGAAATATTGCCTCTTATTTGTTTTCACACACCCATATAACCTTTTAAAACTATCCTGTTGATTTTTCAAGCATCACATCTTCTGGATAGCACTATGTTATGCATATAGCCTATGTGCTGTTGATGCTGAGATGGACTAGACAGTCCTGATAGCTGTTTTTCATATTTCTCAAAAGTGCCACCCGTTATCTTGGCTTCATAGTCGTCATGGAGTTACTGTTCCTTTCTTTTAAGTGTGCCTTTTACGAACTTTTTTGAAACAGGTGATAAAGGTCACTGGGATGAAAAGGAGAAAGCTATTGCCACTCGATTTTTGTTTTACTCACTCAAATAGCCTTGTTAAATTATTTTACTTTCTCAAACATTGCATGTTCTGGTGAGCACGCTGTTATGAAAATATTAGCTGTCGATGCTGAGGTGGACTAGAAGTCCTGAGAGTTGTTTTGCTCTGTCTCTCAAAATATGTTGTTTTTATTGCCTCTAGTCAACATATGTGACTGTATATCTTCTCCTTTTTTGCCACCGTCTTGCACACACTCGGGCATTCGCTATCTCTGACACACACACTACTCTCTCTCTCTCACTCTTTCACTCACACACACAGACATACACTCCACCCCCTTTCTTTCTCTCTCTCACACTCTCACACAAACGCTCTCTCTCACGCAGACATACACCTCTCTCTCTCTCCCTCACTCACTCTCACACTCTCTCTCACTTACTCTCTCACCACAGACATACACTCCCCTCTTTCTTTCTCTCACTCACACACACACACACACTCACTCTCTAACACACAGACGCTCTCTCTCACTCACACACATACACCTGTCTCTCCCTCACTCTCTCTTACTCTCACTCTCTCACTCACACAGACATACACTCCCCCTCTTTCTTTCTCTCTCACTCACTCACACACACACACACTCTCTCTCACACAGAGATGCTCTCTCTCTCTCTCTCACACAGACATACATCTCACTCTCACACACACACACACACAGCTGTAACAGTAAGGCTTGTGATAATGGCAGTAAAAAATCCTTGTGTGAAAGGCAGATGGATATTGAACAGAGTAGAAAAGAAGATAAGACTAAAATAATGATGCTGTGTCTTAGCAATGTTTTGTATTGTGTGAAACACTTGAATGTGTGAAATAAATGTTTTTGTTAATCTTGTCTCACACACTTGTCTTGTGAGAACTTAAAAAAAAAAGTTGGAGGAACTTAGATTTTCAAGGCAACCGAGGCAACATAATAAAGTCAACAAAAATACAAAGCTTAGTCAAGACAACTTGAAAATGCACATTAGTCCCACTATATAATGTTATTGAGCTGATGTAGATTGGAGTTGACTGCACACAACCATTAGTTCATATTGTTAGGAAGTAGACAGGTGAACACCAGATGCAGGAACTGAAGTGGTTATTGAAACACAAAACACTAGGAGAAAATTGGCAGACAAGCCAGAAACAAAACACCGTGCACATGCACTGAACGATTGGGAAAACTAAGGTACACAGCCCAAGGCAGGGGGAAACAAAGGTACTCACTCAAAGAGTGGCTAAATAAGAAAACAAAAACTGGACCTAACTACACTGACGGAAATCACTGGGGACTTGACAACGGGAGACAAGACGAGGGCGCAGCAAAAATTCAAAATAGCACAAGGAAATACTCAGGAAGGCACAGGAGCTGAGATTTCACAGTGCAGAGCAGAGTCTAGCAAAGTTATCTCTATGCCCACAGATATAGACACGGGAGGAGGCAGGGACTCGAACGCAATTTAAAACAATTACACGAGAACCGGGTTTAAAAAATAATGACTCGAGACAAGACGCTGAGACAATCAACTAAACTAGACGGTTTAGACTGAGGTAATCTAAACGTGACAAGTATAAAGCACCACGAGAGAAGCAAAGGAAAGCATAGCTTTAAACGCAGAAAAGAATTACAAAAGCTAGAAACACTACTCGCTAGTGAGTTAATCAGGTTAATACTACGTGATCACCCTCAAATAAGTGCTGGTTAGTTCCTATCAGAGAACGCATTCACTCAGAGTTTTTTAAGATAGTTCACTTTTTTTTTGGGGGGTTGTATGAGCTACAAATTGCCACTACTTACATTAGATGCAGTAGAAAGCTCTCTGATCTCCTCCAGGTAGCCGCACCAGGGCATAGTGCTGGGTGGAAATTTAGGCGATACACTGTTGTGAACGGAAACACAGAAACAGCGTATTTTTGCCCTAAAAGAGGTCCTACCTGAAAATAATACACCATTTCAATTGTGCGCTATATTTTAAAAATTACAACACTTTAGCTGCTCGGAAAAAAACACTGTCGCTCTTGAACTAACCAACTGACGTATTCCTGCGCGAGGCGCATCGTAGTTCACTGCGCGCTGTAGCGATCAGCTGTTTGGGTCACAGTAAAGCTGCTTGCACAAACGCCTGTATTCACGTCTTCGCATTGACTTTGAATGTAATCTGTGTGCGAAAAATTCGTTTCGGCCCAGTGTGCAAGCGCTTAACTGCGGTTGCGAGGTCGGATGGCCGTTTAACTTGTGCAAATATTTCAAAATGGTCCGTGTGTGTCGCTTTCTTGGACGTGAAAGCAAAATTGTATCCTGGTGCACTTACAGCTTCCATCGCATTCCTCTGCGGAATATTGGACTTGTAGCTGTAGCTAGTTGCCTCAACACGGATATTGATACGCCACCCGTATCCCTAAAAGAACTCCATGTTTGCAGTATTCATTTTTCCAAAGAGGATTTCGTTAGGCTACATTCAGGGAAATCTCAACGGTGCACGCTGAAGAGTACTGCTGTACCCAAGCATCAGGTAAAAGAGTGAAACACCTGTTAAAAAGTCTAATGTAACATTGCAGCATAAATTGATATCGCATAGGGTCTACGTAGCCACATACTATGTATCTGCTGTGCTGGTTATTGTAGGGATTTTTTTTTAAAAATTTGAGACGTGATTCTATGCCATTGAAAATCCGGCTCTGCCGCAAACCACTCAGAGTCTGACCCAAACAGCTGATCGCTACTGCGCGCAGTGAACTACGATGCGCCTCGCGCAGGAATACGTCAGTTGGTTAGTTCAAGAGCAACTGTGTTTTTTTCCGAGCAGCTGAAGTGCTGTAATTTTTTAAAATATAGCGTACAATTGAAATGGTGTATTATTTTCAGGTGGGACCTCTTTTTAGGCCGCGAAAATACGCTGTTTCTGTGTTTCCATTCACAACAGTGTATCGCCTAAATTTCCATCCAGCACTATGCCCTGGTGCGGCTACCTGGAGGAGATCAGAGAGCTTTCTACTGCATCTAATGTAAGTAGTGGCAATTTGTAGCTCATAGAACCCCACTTCAAAAAAAGTGAACTATCCCTTTAAGCACAGGTGGAAGCAATGAATGAAATACCACAGCCGATTCCGAATGGGAAAACGTGATTGGACAACGAGACGCAGGCATGCTCAAGGCAGTCACACGACATCACAGGAGTTTGGGCAAAAGAGAATCAATTGTCAGACAGCGGAATGAAAGCTGAAAAATTAAACAAAAGTAAAAGCACAAGCACAAATAAGCACAAAGACAACACACATGAGGCAGAACCATAACACATATAATGCATAATTAAAAATTGGAGCCACTAAATTGAATGTTGTGTTTACAAACAAACCTTAGTTGACTGAACATGTCATTAGTAAATTTTACTTGCAACATTAAATTGAGAGAACTGAATTGCCTCTTTGTGCCAACTTAATATCTGATTTCCAAACAACTTATATTTTCAAGGCAACCAGGTTATACATATTTTGATCCAAATATTTTTTTACAGTGCATTTTGGAAATAGTGACTGTTCAGTTATTTGGACAGTGCAATAAATCTACGCTAGCTGCACATATTGTACAATGACTACTCTAGAATATATTCAGGTGTCATATCTGTAACGTTGTCCCTTGAAAAGATAGAATAAATTAATTGTTGAAGTGTGAGGGGTATACTCATTTTTGTGAGATATTGTATATTACCATTCAGACATCTTTTTCAGGGAAGTCCTTGCTTATTTCAGCAAGTCAAAGCCAGTCATTCTGCATGCATTACAACATTGTGGCTCCAGAGTAAAAGGGTCTTGGTGCTTAACTGGCCCGCCTGTGGTCCAGACCTGTCACCCAGTAAAAACATTTGGCGCATTATGAAATTAGAAAATTAGACAAAGGAGGCTGCGAAGTGTTGAGCATCTGAAATCCTTCATCAAAAAAGAATGGGAATACATTTTGCTCTCAAACCTAAAGCAGTTGGTCTCCTTGCACATGAAGAGGTGATGCAATGCAGTGGTAACCATACCCCTGTTCCAATTTTTAAAAAATGTTTTGCTGGCATCAAATTCAAAATGACGATATATTTTCCAAAAAACAAAATTTCTGTTTTAACATCTGATCTGTTGCCTTTGTACTATCCTCAGTTACATATGGAGTTTACATGATTTCCAAATGATTCCATTCTGTTTTTATTAACATTTCACGCAGCTTCTCAACTTTTTTGGAAATGGGGTCATACTACTAATGTCTGCAATAATTGTAATGAAATTGTATTCTGATTGTAATTCACAATATACTTTAATCTGCTGAAGACTCTTGTTTTCTCTGGGCATTCATCACCCTTCTTAAATTTGCAGACATGAAATTTTTGCACTTGCACTGAAAATAAACAGAAGTCAAAATGAAGTGTTACATTACTATAGTCTGATCTGAAGCTAGGCACCAACTCTTGGATTTGTGTTTTGCTTAACAAAAGTCATCATTAACTTTGCACAAAAAATACCTCATGAAGTATTTACGGAATGATTGGTCCCTGAGGCCATACAAGATGGGACTGAGAAATCTTGGTAAAATGTGAACAATAAGATAGAGGGTAAATTTTATTTCTTGTATTTTCGTCGGAGCAATGTATATCAGCATGGTCTGCAGAGGTGGACCTATGTAGGTGAGCATGCACAAGAAGAGCTGTGCCGCATGAAGGAGGATGGTGTTGCGTGCCTTCTTGGCCTCTGCATTCAGAGCCTTGGCGGCAAATAGGATTTTAAAATAGGAGAAGACCAGGATGAGCGAGACCAAGGCCAGGCAGATGGCGTGGGAGATGTTCCTCTTCTCCTTCATGAAGGCATAGTGGAAAACATAGTCCCGGCTGCAGAATATAGTTGAATGGAAGAACTGATTGGACTCTGTCACCAGAAGCACAAACAGGTCAGGCAGGATGGAGGAGGCTGCCAATGCCCAGATAACGCTGATGAAGATGTAGGTCCTGCTCACAGTGCAGATCTGGGTGTGGCGCAGTGGGTTGCAAATAGCAATGTAGCGCTCGATGGCCATGCCTGCCAGGTTCAGTGGGGTGTTGAACGTGGTGAAGATGGCAATCATCAGGAGAAAGCAGCAGACTGATATGTTGATTTTGTAGAAGACATAGATGAGCACGTGCAGGAGAGCGGAAATTGTCAACTGGATCATGTCACTGAACACTAGATGAATGAAAAGGATATAACGTGGGTTCTCCCTCAGCAATTCATGGCTGAAAAAGGAGTGGACTAAGATACCATTGATGTAGTTTATAAAAATGCAGAGTATCACCACAATTGTGTTCCTGGTCACAACAAGCTCCAATGTGCGTATTACCATGATGGAAGACTTGTTATCAGGCATGCCTTGGTTTCAGATCCACAGTCCTGTGAAACAACATACACAAGATTTTTCCAGTCTGCCTATGCTAAGAATCAAAAATGAAAAATTAGAAAAATGAAATGTGAGACATCCAAACTCAATTAAACACCATACATATCATCAATATTTAAGTCATGGAAACACACTCAAGTTACACTAGAGAAACAGGAAATCCAGCAATAGGGGATCCAGCATTCTTAAAAATTTTAGAATCATAACCCAGCTAGGTATTCTCACCACGAAGGAGAAATGAGCCGATAAACAAAATATGTGCTTTGAGTTTGCCTTTTTATGCAACCCACTGCAGCACGCACATGCGCAGGTCTCAAGGTTCTGAATATATGACAGAACTCTTGAGAACACTGCCATTTTTAATGCATTTTTGTCATAAGGGATTATTATCTTGCTGTAGAATGAATTTGCTCCAAATCAAACTTATTCCAGAAGGAAATGCTTTATGTCTATGGAACGCCATTTGCATCAATATTAAATACATAAATAAATACATATGCCTATGAATGAAATAAATCCTGAAATAAACAAATGAGCCAATAAATATATAAATAGGTTTTTATTTCAAAATGTTGTTTCTCAAAGGACAACTTTTATTTATTTCATGTGACTTCTATTTCATAATTCTGCATTTATTTATCTCAAAGGACTTGTCTTTCTGGATGCCACATTTATTTCCCAGCTCTTTTTATTTCCATCTGTTATATTCAAATGAATGGGCATGGTTATCACACAGATTCAGTCAAAAGCAACATCACCAGAACAGCGCTGAATCACGGGCGGCACGGTGGCATAGTGGGTAGCACTGTTGCCTCACAGCAAGAAGGTCACGGGTATCGATTCTGGCCTGGGGCCTCTCTGTGTGGAGTTTGCATGTTCTCCCCGTGTTCCCTTGGGTTTTCTCTGGGTACTCCGGTTTCCTCCCACAGTCCAAAGACATGCATGTTAGGTTAATTGGAGACACTAAATTCTACCATTCATTCCGGCGAATTCTGCATTTTGATTCACCGATAAACACCTTGGCTTACGCTTCGTTACGGGCCGCTTCACGGCGCATTAATGTCATTGTCACGAAAGATGAACGCCATTTACTTTAGTTTGAGGTAATATCTCTTTTATTAGGGGTTTCATTTACAGAAATTCAGTAAAATGGCCTAATGCAATGAAAAGGCTTTCTCACTAGCAAGCGAGATAACGTTAGTTTGCTAGCTAGTTCGCTAGCCTAGCCTACTTAGCTAACCGGTATTTGGTGCATGTAATGCAAAAGATGATCAGCGAATAGCCATTATTTCGCCAACAAACTCGGCTCGAGTTGAACCGCGAGTATTTAGCTTGATAACTGGCATTAATATGAATCAAATAGCTTACAGCATGGCTTAGGTTACAGTATTGCATTGAACAAATCGCGGACAGGGGCGTGGTGCGTTATGGGGGTAGCTACTTGGTCTGTTAAGTGTGCATTGATGCTACAGATTAGCTCCTTCACTAGCTAGCGAATTTTGCTATAAGAAAACGGGCCATAAGTATTTTCGTAGGGGTGTTGACAAGAGTCATGGTAGAATGGTGATAAACCTACAGTTTTTTTTTTGAGCACTCGGTATGTATCGTAGGCTAGATACCTGCAAATTTACATTTGAAACCTCGCGCAAGCGCTCGGATTTATTTAGCCTACGATACATACCTCGTGTTCGAAAAAAACTAGGTTTATCTCCTAACTGACCATAGGTATGAATGTGAGAGCGAGTGGTGAGAAGATTTGAATAGTGTTTTGTAATGAGCTGTGGAGGGCAGCATTACACCGTACGGCTACAGCCTGCCGGAAATTCTAAAACAGCATCCGCTGATAAACCATATTGATCAATTTGATCTGCCAAGGAGAGCATGGCATCTCGGAGCCTACCAATGTCGTCCATTTTGTCCACACAACAGTATACATATCAGCAGGTGTCGTGATTGATTCGAATGTAAACCTGCATTCTTGGTGTGCCCGTGACGTCACGCATAATTTCCAAACAGGAAGTCCGCCCTGATGGATGATAACAACAACTAAGATAACTGCGCTTCACCATTGAGCTCCTGCAACGCTTTGTGATTTTCTTCGGATTTGCGCTTCCTTTTAAAAGAAAACAATGCCTACTTTGTGTGCGGTTTTTAATTGCGGCAATAATGCTACTCGTGATAAAGACGAGTTTCTTCAGAATCCCGTCTCATTGAAATCAATACGGCACTTTGTTTACGTGCGCTGGCAGCCACTTGCTTTTTACTTCAGTACATGTTCTCGAGTTCCCGATTCTATATCCAGCTTCAGTCGCAAAGAGCAAAGCTCCAATGTGGGAACAAGCCTCACTTAATCCAGCCATGCAATCACAATGTGCCAGGATCACATCGCCATTCTTATCGCTCACAAACCACGGCTTGAGCGGTGTTTCTCGAGTTCTTTGAGAATGGTTTACCTGAGCATGAACCAGCACCCTGTTCTCTTTCACTTCGCAGGGCTGCCAACTCTCACGCATTCGCCATGAGTCTCACGCCTCTTAGTGGCATCACTTTCCCATGCCACAGTCAGCAATTATTCAATTGATGCGTATTTAAGAGATTCTCAAGCGGAATTGAGTCCTTGAGCATGGAAGTTAACCAGTTTCACGTGCATTACGGTGGATTTCACCACTAATGACACGGAAATCGATTATGACTCTGGAATTCTCAGGCTTGTCTTTACTGAGGGATTGGAAGCAATGGAATTGCATAAAAACGTTTCAAATGGTCTTATTTCATTTAAACAATTTAAATGATCATGAAACACATGCATTGTTTCCAATCCCTGAGTAAAGAGAAGCATGGGAAGTCCAGAGTCATAAACACTTTCCATGTTACTTGTGATGAGGTGCACCTTTCCGCAAGTGAAACGGAAACTTCAATGCACAAGGATTTCAATTCCGCGTGAGAATCTCATTAAGCATTCAATGAATAATTGCTGATTACGGTGAATACGCCTTCAAAAATGCATGAAACTTAAACCGTATGCGTGAGATTGCGTAGAAAGTCGGCAGCCCTGACTTTGTATTAGTGAGAAGAATACCAACCCAGCCAGACACAAAAAAGTTATACGCATCTAGACTCTTATAAGCCTTCATTTGTGCGTTGGTTGCCCGCGAGGTTTGAATAACGAGATAGTTTACGATATCGGGGTATTCAATCACTAGTAATGTTGCCAAATCCTCCATAAAATCTGACAGTTTTAACATAATATGGGTCAAAACCACAAATTTCAACCTTTTCTCTGTATCTTGACTTGGCAGGACTCCAGAGAGTCACAAAATTTGGAGATGTATCACTGTTACTGTTCGCATGAGATGCCATTTTTGATTTGTATATCATCCAACATGGCGGCACGTGCTATTTAATCAGGTGGTTGCACACCAAGAATACTCTCGGCCCTCCATGGCACATGATTGGGCACCCCTGATGTATAACTTAAGTGCTGTTCCTTTGGTCTAATCTGATATAACCACGCCCATTCATTTGAATATAAGAAATGGAAATAAAAAGAGCTGGGAAATAAATGTGGCATTCGGAAATAAAAGTCCTTTGAAATAAATAAATGCGGAATTATGAAATAAAAGTCACATGAAATAAAAGTAGTCCTTCGAAAAACGTCATTTTGAAATAAAAACCTATTGACTCATTTATATATTTTTATTGGCAATTTGACGGTCATTTATTTAAAATTCCACTGTGGAATCTCTTCATTTTCAATGTGCTTGTACAAGAATACATGAAGTATGGAAAGGAGGTGTTATATTTCACTAACTTTTTGATCGGCAGGAATTTTAAGCCCGCAAAAATGACCCCCCCCAATTAAACTGACTGCATTGGCACAGTACCAACTTTGATGGCCATTTAATAATTCCACAACAGAATCTCTTCATATTCTGTGAGCGTATACTAGTATACATGTATTATAGCAAGTGTTGCTTTTCACCAACTTTTTGATTTGCAGGAATTATAAGCCCTCAAACATGGCCTGTCCCATTCAATTGTCTGCATCCGCACATTGCATAGTATCAATTTTAATAGCCCTTTATTTACAACCCCAATTCTGAAACAGTTGGGACAAAGTGTAAATTGTGAATAAAAAAATGCAATGACTTTCAGATCTCATGAGCCAATATGCTATTTACAATGGAACATACATAACATTTCAAATGTTAAAATTGAGACATTTTACATTTTTATCCACAAAATGAGCTTATTTCAAATTTCCTGGCGGCAACAGGTCTCAAAAAAGTTAGGACACAGGCAAAAAAGGGCTGAAAAAGTAAAAAGAATCAGCTGAAAGAATATTTAACAAGTTAACTGGCATCAGGTTTGTAACATGATTGGCTATAAAAAGGGATGTCTTAGAGAGGCTGAGTCTCAGACTTAAAGATGGCCAGAGGTTCTCCAACCTGTGAAGGCTTGCGTAAAAATAATTGTGGAATACTTTAAAAACAATGTTCCTCAACATCAAATTGCAAAGGCTTTGTTTGACGGTGCATCCAGGAACCACAAGCGAGAGAGGGAAATCCAAAAACATATGCCTTTGAATGTCGGGTCAAGACCAAAAGACACAAGAATTTCCAAGCCACAAAACGAAATCCAAAAACAAAGTCGACTAGACAGGCCGGGGTCAGAACCAGAAAAACAGAGGTGCAACAGTACATAAACAGTAGGCAAAAAGTCGTAGTCGAATTCCAAAACAGTGGGTCATACACAGGGCATCCAAACACAGAAGACGTGGTCATACAAAAATGGGTCAAAAATCCAGAAAGGCAAAACAAGACAAAAAGGGCTATGGCTAGATTCTTGGTCAGACGAAACAGTCGGAAGAGAAGCAATAATCAATGGCATACACGAGACTCTGCACAAAGAAATATTCAGAACAGCAGTGAGGACTCTAAATAGACAGAGGGGAAGTCACATGCTATGCAGGGAACAGGTGAATGGGATGAGAGCTAATTACAAAGGAAGGTACACTTGGGGAAATCCTAAACCACAACAATTGGCAAAAGCCAAGACATGGACGGGATTCACGCAGACATCCTATGACAATTAAACAGCTCCAGTCAGGGAGTTCTAAGTGCACAGACCATGAGTGCAGGAAAGCAATTAAGCACGTTCGAGAGATCTCGCAGAAAAGTAGAGAGAGACAGGGAAAGCCAAGCAAGAGGCGGAGACTAGAACAGGGCGATTGCTGAGACTGAATTAGTACTAATTAGTAGCGGTGCTACTTTACAGAATAACTAAAGTGCTCGTTAGTAAGTTAGTAATGTATACACGGATTAGTTGGTTAGTAGACTATAATACAAAATATAAATGTTAATCTTGTTAGTAATCTAGAACAGAAAGGCGAAGGAAGTAAACGAGAATTGAAGTAATAATATGAAACACCAGAAACCATTGAAATCACCCAAAGCAGGTAGGCACACAGACTGGGGAGACGGACTGAACCAACTAGATCACAAGACAGGGGAGACGAGTGCAATGAAACTGAAAATGGCATAAACTGAAAACCTGAGAATACAATAACCAAAAAGAACAAAGAAAAGACATAATCATGAAAATAAAACATGAACACAAAAACCAGAACGATGACACTTTGAAGGTCTCATCATCGACAGTGCATAACACCATCAAAAGATTCAGAGAAACTGGAAAAATCTCTGTGCGTAAGGGACAAGGCCGAAGACCTTTACTGGATGCCCGTGATCTTCGGGCCCTCAGACGCCACTGCATCACTCACCGGCATGATTCTGTCATTGACATTACTAAATAGGCCAGGAATACTTCAAGAAACCACTGTCTGTAAACACAGTCCGCCGTGCCATCCACAGATGCCACCTTAAATTCTATCATGCAAAAAGGAAGCCATTGTTGAGCATGATCCAGAAGCGCCGCCGTGTTCTGTGGGCCAAGGCTCATTTAAAATGGACTGTAGCAAAGTGGCAAAGTGTCCCTGTGGTCAGATGAGTCCAAATTTGACATTCTTTTGGAAATCATGGGCGTCATGTCCTCCGGGCTAAAGAGGAGAAAGCCCACGTCTCTTATCAGCATTCAGTTCAAAAGCCAGCATCTCTGATGGTATGGGGATGCATTAGTGCATATGATGTGGGACACTTGCATGTTTTAAAAAACACCATGAATGCTGAAAGGTACATATAGTAAAGGTTTTAGAGTGTTAAGACTGTTTTATGTTGTGGAATCATGTCGGGTTATGAAGTGACACACCAATGACCACTTTCCAGTTGAAAAGGCTTTAATTACAATGCGCAAAGGAGGATTCTAGCGTCCGACATAGCATTCGCAGAGAATCCTAAGACACTGTTCACATCTCGGGGTTTAAGTACAAGATCAGTGGTAGAGCAAATGGTGGATGTAACACCTTCCCATATGCATCCAGCCAAACTTACAGGATGTTGATATTACCTTTGATCATGTACCTTTCTTCTGAGCACAATACAGCAATTACCAAGTGTGACCAGGTGCCAGGTGCCCCTCACTGTGGGAGGATATTGATGTGAATGTGTTTGAGCGAGGGGGGGGGGCTGGGAATGGGTGCGTTTGTGGATCTGTGTGTGCTGAGAGTAAAACCTTAATCCAGTAGCTCAATCCTATCATTCCCTCATTTTGTACTGGTTGTGAGCTAAGGTCCCACCCACCATGATTTAGACACTGGTTAGGCCACCATTTGCAAGGGAATGGGTCAGATTAGCAAATGTTAGACCGTGCTGTACATTCCTGATTAGCATATTTAATTTATAATACATATAAATAACTAAAACAAATCTTACAATACTAAGTCCCCAGACACCCTGGGATAGTACCACCCAAAGTCGTCCCCAGGGGACACTACTCCCAGAAATGTTTGTACCTTTTAGCCAGTGGGTCACAGTTGTTGCCTTTTTTGCTGCAGTATGATAACATTCATCAGCCCGGAGTGAAGCATCTGTTGCTTCCCGAGTAGAAATGAGAGCATGTTTGATTCTAGCACCGCTTTCCTTAACCATCCTCTCAATTCTGTCAGAGACCGCCACGAGAGCTCTCTCAAAATAATTATTGTGGTCCAGCACCCAGCTCTCCAAGGCTGGAACAGAAGTGTTAGTGGTGACATCGGGAGCGACTAGAATAGAGCCGATAGTAATAGAAGTGCCAGTAGCGTTAATGCAGTAGGAAATGTTAGTCATTGCACAAAGCTTTGGACCAGAGTATAAAGGCCCAAACCTGCACTAAGTGGTAGTGTTGGTTCTCACTGCTATTGCTCCAGGAGATTCAGGTAATACTTGTATTTGTAGTTCAGGTCCCACTGAATGTGATAGGGCTCGTCCTGACTCAATTGAGGCTGTGCATAGTACCCAGCCTCCGAAAGTAGAGCATTAGTCTTCCGAAAAGGCAGTGTTTCTGTTGTTGTCAGTGATGATGTATTTGACATTGTGCACTTGGCACACATGTCCGTTACATGGGAATCGAAGCGGGTGTATGGGTTGTGCTTTCAATATGGGCTTCCGCCCGACTGGAATTAGAACACCACTACGGATGTCCTCGCCATCGTGACATGCCCCGACTATCGATAGGGACCCCTCCCCGGCCGCCACCCAGGGAGCTGACTCTGCCTCCAGAAGGACTGCAGACCATACCCACCCTGGTACACGTGACGCGAGCAGGTCACCTATCAGAGCTGCCACCTCCATGCTGAATACCATGCCAGATCTGTAACACATCTCCTCCATCCTCCTATGCACATGCTCTACCACTAGAATCTTTTCGTAAGTTTTAGTATTTTCAAGTAAATGCTGGAGCAAAACAGTGATCACCTCCCCAGTGTCATGCGTAGCAGAAGCAAGATGGCAAGTAGCTTGGTTAGAAAGTAGTCCTCCCTTTGCCACCGATATTGTGCCTGTTGCTAACAGATTGTCAGCCCAATCATGGTTATTAGATTCTATAGCCATTGAAATGGCATTCACTGTTGAGCCAGTGGCTCCCACCCATCCTGCAATATCTGATAACAGATCTCAACGTTTCCTATGTGCATCATATTTATAACATTTTGGCAACCGTTGTAACATAAAATTGATCAGGGTTTGGATAGATTGTTCTAATTCTGTAAAATTTGAACAATTCCTAGGCCAGATAATATGTTTCACTTTAATAATTAAATGAGAATGTCGAGTTGACACACCAACCAGAACAGGCAGAGGCTCTCCTTCAGAACCTAATCCAATTTTTGGTCCAGGATACAATATAGGGCATGTGCCGGGCTTCCCCGGAGGGCTACATGTAGCACGGGCCTCATCTGTCAATTTAAGGGCATACTCATGTACGGCCATCGGAGTGGGGCAACCATCTTCCTCCAGTCCCGCTGCCGTTTTATTCCAATTGATTAAACATTTCATGTACTCTAATAGCCTCTTCCCAACCTAATCCTGTGTCAACCCACACTCTCGGATCCTTCCAGATTAATACACCAGATCCATTACCTTCAACAACGCTACAACACAGATCTCTAACTAATTTACCAGGGTTACTTATACCCCAAAAATGACAATCTGTCATCCTCCAAATGTCCTTATTGCACTGGATGGAGCCCATCCAGTCAGGTTAATACTCCTCAGGTTGTCCCAGGTCCAGCTGCAGCCTGCCGAGTTGGTGCACATTTGTGTACTGTGGAAACGTGTCTGCCTTTAGAAACAAAATGAAAGAACTGGCTCCCAGGAGCCAGAGGGCGAGATGGGGATTATTGTGCCCCATGTTGTGTCTCCGCCCGATATTTTTTCAAACGTGTGATATGGATCCACACTGAAATCCCAGTCACCCGGGCAGCCAATGGGGTTGTGAGCAGGACAGTGTGTGGTACAGACCAGGTAGGATCTAATGTCTTCTTCTGATAGGTTTTCACCAGCACCTGGTCTCCATGTTCTACCTGGCACGGTTCCATATTGTCCTCTCCTGCGTCCGGTTCTGTCCTGTGATCCTGTGAGACACACTGGGACAAATGTCTGCAATATTCAACAAGACGGTCACCCATCACATGCAAATCACCACCACCAATGCACAGATCTCCAGGGGTCCTCATGGGTTGGCCTGTAAGCGTTTCAAAGGGAGAAAGTGAGTTAGGGTCAGTTGGTCCTGCTCTCATAGAGAGGAGAACCGATGGTAGCTGCATCACCCAGTCTTTCCCTGAAATGGAGAACAATTGCTTCGTGAGTTTATTTTTCAGGGTGCGGTTTGCCCTCTCAACCATTCCTGAACTCTGAGGGTGGTAAGGACAGTGAAATTTCTGTTTAATACCCAGTGTCTGGCAGACAGCCTTCATTATTTTACCAGTAAAATGTGTTCCCTGGTCACTGTCAATGTAGCAAGGCAAACCCCATCTGGGTATAAGTTCGGCGAGCAGCAATCGAGCGACATCCATCGCAGCGGCATTTGCCACAGGAAATGCTTTGACCCATCTAGTGAAATGATCGGTGATGACCAGAATGTATTTCTTTCCTCTACAGCTAGGCAGGGGGCCGATGAAATGAATCTGCAGTTGAGCAAAAGGTTGGGTGGGTCGGGGCTGTTGTCTCATCCTAGTCTTAATGGTGGGTTCTGGATTGCATCGCGCACATGTCATACACCTGCGAACATAATTGTGAATGTTAACACTCAGTTTAGGATGCCAGCATGTTTGTGCCATCCTGTGCCACATTGGCTTCACTCCATCATGCCCTAGTGAGTGGTGTAAATGGATCATTGTTCCCATCATACTACTAGGCAGAACATAAGCACCTTCAGGGCCCCTCCAAATGTTGTCTTGCCCCAATTTCCCACCATTCTCCATCCAAAGCCATTTCTGAGCTCTGGGGGCTTCATGTTACAGCTGCTGCACTTCTAAAAGTACATTTCCTTTTTTCACTTGCTCTGTTTGCAAAGCCGCTACTGAGGCAACTTTCCCTTCACTGGCTGCAATCTTTGCCCACTCATCTGCCTTCCTGTTACCCTCAGTGTGAGGATCAGTCCCATTGGTGTGGGCTTTTACTTTCAATACTACTACCTGTTTTGGTCTCTGTACAGCTTTGTGTAGTTTGTTCACTACCCCTCCCATTTTGTATTGGGGCCCCTACACTGGTCTTGAGCCCCCTATTTACCCACAAACTCAAATAGTCATGTACAACCCCAAAGGCAAAACTAGAGACTGCATAGATATTCACATTATAGTCAGTCATTGTTTCACAGGCTTCAGCTAAAGCATATAATTCAGAAACTTGAGCAGATTGCCCAGGCAGTTTCCCATGTCTCACTAGTGCACCTGATTGTGTGCATACCACCCAGCCAGTATGTCTCTTCCCATCAACATAAAAAGAGGAGCCATCTACATACAGGTTTAGTGCACCATCTATAGGAGTCTCTTTCACCTGACCAATCTCCACTGAATCTTGCTCAATGCAACAGCTATGACGTTCACCCTTGTTTGGATTTGGAAACAATGTAGCTGGGTTGAGAGATGAGGTTCTTTTTAGATGTACTGAAGGCATCAGTAGACATGTCTCCCATCTTGTCCATCGCGCTATGTGTACTGCGGAAGATTTCTTTCCAGACAAAATAGCAAGTACCGCATGAAGTACAATGACATCAACGTCTTATCCTCCTATTAACGGCAAAGCTTGATTCAAGGCAACGGAAGCTCCCTCAACAGCCTGTAAACATTCTGGCATTGCCTGAGCAACCGCATCTAGTTTAGTTGAGAAGTATGCCACCGGCCGCTGTCTATCGCCATTTTTTTGCGTCAGCACTGCAGAATCGACATGGGTATAAAGTGTGTACGGAAGGAGGGGGTTCGGAAGTCCCAACCCAGGGGCTGTGCAAAGCTTCTGTTTCAGGGTGATAAATGCCTGTTCACACTTTGGGGACCATGTTACTATATCATGTGGTCCCCCAGCTCCTTTCATAAGCTCATTTATTGGTTGTACAATTGCAGAATAGTTTGGTATATAATGCCGACAAAAATTAAATAAGCCAAGTATTTTCCTGACTGCTCTAACATTTTTGGGTTGAGGACATTCTTGTATACCCTTCATTCGGTCAATAGTCAGTCTCTTACTACCTTGAGAGATCACAAAGTCTAAATAAATCACCTCGTCCCGTACAATTTGTGCTTTCCACGGATTGCACTTCACACCATTGTTAGCCAAATGTTCCAAAATCACCTCGAGGTCCTGTATATGGGTCTCCTTGTCTGGAGATGAGATAAGCACATCATCAACAAATTGCACTACATTCTAGTCTATTTTCGGGAGTTTAGACAGCACATCTGATAAGGCGCGGTGAAACAATGTTGGTGAGTTATGATAACCTTGACTTAGACGAGTAAAGGTAAACTGCCGGCCTTCAAATGTAAAAGCAAACCAGAACTGGCTATCTGGATGTACTGGTATTGAAAAGAATCCATTGCTAATGTCTAATGCCGAAAATACCGTGTGTTCACTTGGAACCTCAGAAAGAATCGTGTTTGGATCAGCCACAATCGGGGTCAGCCTATCTGCATGTGAATTAATGTTTCGGTAGTCTACAGTTAGACGCCACGTCTGATCACTCTTTTTAACTGGCCAAATGGGGGAATTACACCTTGACTGCGTTTCAACAATGATTCCTTAATCTTTCAACTCCTTAATTGTTTCTCTTATAGGTGTTAAAGCTTCAGGTTTTATTGGGTAGGGTTTTGTAGGAGGGGGAGGATTACCAGTGATAACAATGGGAGGTACGTTCATGCGTCCACAATCAAGTTTGCCAACTGCCCATGCAATTAAGTCATTATAATCTCTCGGGGTAAAGCCTATTATCCCCGCTTTGTCTTTAAACACAGGAAAGCTACCTTCGATTACTGCAGCAAGGAAATCACCACTATCTCGGCCCGGCTCATTTCCTGGATTGCCATAAGACAAGTAAAGTTTGAATTTCTCCTCCACGTATTTTTCAAAGGGTTCATCGTCACCTTGTTCTCTACCAGAAAACACAGAATATAGATTTGGCCCCGTGCCTAAAGCCGATATTATCACTCTTTTAAATGATTCTACAGCATCCGCCATCGTTTGTGTGGATTCAAATCTAGCCGTAGCCCATGCTGAATTCTTGTGAGTTTCACTCAGGCATACCCAAACTGTTTCACGCCATTTTGCTTTAGTGAGAGTATACACATCAAACGCGTGCAGACCGCCTACCGCCATGTATTGCCCTATTTTAGCCCAAAAATCTAAATTTGGATCCTGTCTCTGCCACATTAAAACAGTGCTCTCATAGCTCAACACAACACACATCACAGCTTCCTTGTTTTTCTCACTGCCCTGTTTACAACTGTTCCACCATTCATTCATAGCCTCAGCTATAGTTTGATCTGCGTTTGCTTTCAAAAGAAACGGGGGATTAGCTTTAATTGCTTTACTATATCTCGGAACAATTGCTTCCAGAGCGGCCTTCTGAACCGCTTCGGCCAATATCTCCCTCTCCATTCTTAGTTCAGACAGTTAAAACTCTTATTATCTATTATGGGTATCGACTACAGACACTTATGTGTATTATTTATACTTGTCGGTAGCTACGTCCCCATGTGTAAGTGTGTTCAAAGGGTAAAAAGTAAACTATGTGCTTGTACTTTATCAGGTCAAAAGGGAATAGTAGGGCAGTGTGTGTTTAAAAATTTTGTAATTATTAGGTTTATTTTATCATTACCCACTTATCTCTGGTTCATTGACTATATAAAGTCCCTTATTTCGGGCTCATGGACTGTCAAGAGTATTTGGGCTCATGTACTGTTCGCGGTCCTTATCCTACGGAACCGGAACCTCAACAAGTTTATTATAATATGTACGCAATTTATATCATTTTCTATCTACATACATATATACTGTATATCGCTAGAATGAACAATGCAGGGTATATTATGTACTCATATAACCCAGCCTAACACACAAACTTAGCATGACAATATAACAAGTCCGCTGCAGACATTCACATGCTTCAGCAACTTTACACGCAGTTATCAGACGAAGTACGAAAACGGAATAGCAAAACAAACAACAATCAGTGCACTTTCACGCATTCAATGGCATTGGCAAATAACTAAGGTTTCTACTTCAGCATTCCCTCTTGCCACACAGCCCAGTTTCACACAACTCAAAAGTTTACCAGAGCAAACTCCCCTTTTACAAAAATGGCAAAACAGTCCAAACAGTTCCTCAAACAACCCTATTTTCCTGAAACTACCGCAGCGAGGCTCGTCAGCACTCGCTAACAGCAGGCTATGCAAATGCCAACGGTAACGACAATGTCCTTTTCACGGGGAGTCCAACCCAACTCCACTAGGGCCACTGACTAATGACACCAATGTGTCCTCTTACAGGGAGTACAACCCAACTCCACAAAATTCAGTGGTAACGACAAAGTCCTCTTGCGAGAATCCAACCTGACTCCAAAACCCAATGGCAGCAATGCTTCCGCGTCCTATCAACAAATGGCCAGCAACGACGCTCCTGGGTCCTATCAATCTATCAAGGTCTCCAGACCTCCAAATGCCTCAAAGGCAATGACACACCGCGTCCTCTTACGAGAGTCCAACCCAACTCCATTAGGGCCACTGACTAATGACACCAATGTGTCCTCTTACAGGGAGTACAACCCAACTCCGCAAAATTCAGTGGTAACGACACCAATATGCCTAAAGATCATCAGTGATTCAATCACAACACCGTCCCATTCCACACTTTTTTTTATCAAAATAATAAGAGTCACTCTAATAATTGGCTCAAGGACAATCACCACCTAATGAGGATGGTAAAATAAAAAATACTCACCCTCAAGTTGATTATCATTGGTCCAACCAGGAGATGTTTCCTATCTCATCCTGTTCGCCATCTGTTAAGACTGTTTTCTGTCGTGGAATCAAGTCGGGACCGATGAAGTGATGCACCAATGACCACTTTCCAATTGAAAAGGCTTTTATTACAATGTGCAAGGGAGGATTCTAGCGTTCGACATAGCATTCGCAGAGAATCCTAACACACTGTTCACATCTCGGGGTTTAAGTACAAGATCAGTGGTAGAGCAAGTGGTGGATGTAACACCTTCCCATATACATCCAGCCAAACTTACAGGATGTTGATATTACCTTTGATCATGTACCTTCCTTCTGAGCACAATACAGCAATTACCAAGTGTGACCAGGTGCCAGGTGCCCCTCACTGTGGGAGGATATTGATGTGAATGTGTATGAGTGAGGAGAGGGGGCTGGGAATGAGTGTGTGTGTGTGTGTGTGTGTGTGTGTGTGTGTGTGTGTGGGGGGGGTGTAAGCGAGGGGAGGGGGCTGGGAATGGGTGCGTGTGTGGATCTGTGTGTGCTGAGAGAAAAACCTTAATCCAGTAGCTCAATCCTATCAACAGCAACTTATGCTCCCCTCCAGACGACATCTACTCCAGGGAAGGCCTTGTGTATTTCAGCAGGACAATGCAAAACCACATACTGCAGCTATTACAACAGCATGGCTTCGTAGTAGAAGAGTCCATGTGCTGAACTGGCCTGCCTGTTGTCCTGATCTTTCACCGATTGAGAACAGTTGGCGCATAATTAAACGAAAAGTCCGTCAAAGGAGACCCAAAACTCTCTAGCAGCTGGAAGCCTGTACTAAACAAGAGTGGGATCAAATTCCAATGGCTAAACTCAAGAAACTTGTCTCCTCAGTGCCCAGACGCCTCCACTCTGTGTTAAAAAGAAGAGGGGATGCTACACCATGGTAAACAGACTCCTGTCCCAACTTTTTTGAGACCTGTAGCAGCCATCAAATTTGAAATGAGCTCATTTTGTGGATAAAATGGTAAAATTTCTCAATTTCAACATTTGCTATGTTATCTCTGTTACATTGTGAATAAAATACTGGCTAGTGCGATTTGAAAGTCGTTGCGTTTTGATTTTATTCGCAATTTACACTTTGTCCCAACTATTTTGGAATTGGGGTTGTAATATTTCCAATATGGAGTCTCTTCATATGCAGATATCCTGTACTGGAATACATGCATTGTTGTATGCAAGTGCCATTTTTCACAAACTTTTTCAATTTTAACCATTACAGGCCCTCAGACATGCCCCCATTTAGTTTTGTCCAGTTGCCAAGCACATACTTTGATGGCTGTTTATTTGATGATTCACCCATGCATGCATTCTCTTTCTTCAATATGCTTTTACTACAGAGTATGCAGTATGGTTTGGGACCACTAATTTCCACAAACATTTTGAATAACAGAAGTATTATGGTCCCCACTTGAATTTTCTTCTTTTGTGTCCACCACAAAATACTACTTCAAATAGCAATTCCTACATTAAAGGTGCACTATGCAAGTTTGTTGACATCACTTCTGTTGACATTCGAATTCAAGCAAAACAGAGGTAGCTTGCCCCTCCCTCCCATAGTTCCCTCCCTCCCATGCTTCCGTAACTGTCAACTCTTGTCGGTGATTGGCCGGAACGATTTGTTATGTTATGGGGCACAGCCTGTGGCCCTTTTGTTTATGTTCAGTTTGTGACGCCTATGCGGTCTCTAGAGCCCGGGTTTTTTTTACAGTGAATTCAGGGGCAGGCAGCTAGCGGATCGTGGGGAGATTTTGGCAAATTGAGACAAAAATATAATCGCGCAGAAAATAAACAAACTTGCATAGTGCACCTCTAATGCCAGAGTAATATCTACCTTTTTTCTTTTTTTTTTTTTTTGCTTTAAGTAAAACACTGGTACAGTGACATGCAATTGTTAGTAATCTGGAGTAACAGCAGTTCACCAAAATCTCACATTTCAATCTGCACTAAATGCAAACTATTAAGTGGAAAAAAAAAAAAAAAAATCATATTCAAACCAAATAATGGAAGTTGTTTCCTTTTTTTTCTGAACAAAATACACGCATTCTTTGGTTGAATAAGCCGTGTTATTTCTTTTTACAAGCCGATTTTTGACAGCAATTGCATCACGCGTCCTTACCACCGCGCTATCCGCTGTATTTGCGCATCAAATTTTTAGCGGTGATAGTTTGACCGTCGATTTCCGAACTGGCGATAGCTTGACCGCCGTTAGCTAGGTAGCCAAATAGCACGCTCGCGAGTATTCCATTGTAAGCGAACTGTAGCCTTTTTAGCTCGCTAGCCAGTTGGCTATGTAGCTAAATACACTGGCGCGCTAGCTATAAAATTATCCAGTTCGATATCACTTTAGCTTGCTAGCTAGGTAGCAAACTAGCTCGCTAGCAAGTAAGACTGTACGCAAACTGTTTAACAGTGCGTTCAACACATGGAAGTGGAATTATTGGTGGGCATGCGCATTAGGCCACCTCGCTCACAAAGGTAGGAAAAAACCTCTACCGTTGAGTAGGATGTCTGACAACTTTTTCCTGATGCCGATACCTGACTCTGACACCTGATAACTTTTTCCTGACGCTGATAGCTGACTCTGACACCTGATAACTTTTTCCTGATGCCGATACCTGGCTCTGACACCTGATAATTTTACCTGATACCTGATGACTTTTGTCCTGATACCTGATGACTTTTTTCCTGACACCTGATACCTTACTCTGACGACGAGGATGTCCAAAAATGGACACCGTACTTGGGCGATGGAAAAGCAAACAGGAGGTGCATGAGTTGAACCAACCAAGCACCAGGGGGGTATTCCATCAAGCAGACTTAAGGAAAAAGGCTTAAATGGCCATGTCTGGCTAATGTGAGCAAGAGTATTGTTCCATCAAAGTGGCTGAGATTCGCCCCACATCAGTAACCATGGAAATCAAGGTGCTGGCTAAGCCTGATACATCCAGCTAAACTCAGATTTATGTTCCATCAACCTAAGCCACATCTCCATTCCATCAAGCTGGTTAATGAGAATCCCAGCCCAGTAACCATGGTGATTTGAGCTGCAGGGCAATCTGCCCTGTAGCAGGTTTAAGGTGAGGATTAGCTCCATCTGTGTTCAAAGAATGTCCAATAGACAGGAATAGACACCCAAAGGACAGTTCTGCCAGTGGACTTACACACTCACAACTGTCATGTAATGATAAAATAATAATATGTAAAACATAAATGTAATTCATTGAAAAACATTAACTATTAAAAATAAATAAAATCATATCAATAATGACAAATTCAGACTTAAAAAATCAAAAATTTTATAAAACAAAACTGAGGCATTAAAAACAAAAGATTGGATATGTACACCAAACCGCATGAAAATGTGATTGCTCTCCCATCGCCACCCCACTCTGCAAATGATCTAAAATTAACACAACAATGAATTGATAAATGTGATATCACTTTCTACCATAAATTTATACATTTGGTGACTTTTAGTTGGTCTATCTACATTCAATTGTTAGATTTAATAGGTGTTTTTGAAATTCAATTAAAAAAAATTTTGTCCCTTTGATGTAGGATTTTTTAAAATATGATATTATAGCCTACTGAATGATCTTTGTGTCACTGAAGCATCGGTCTCACCGGGGTATTTTTGGCTGACGTTTGAGCCTCATATAGATTTTCTTAAGTTCGTAGAATAATAGCTGGGAAGTTTGAAAAATGCCCAAACAGAATATTGGCCCTCATACCCGCAGTCACAGCGATGAAGTGTCGACCTGGCCTGGATAACTGTCCTCACTATGGCCTCGTATTGGAATAACTAGGCACGTACTAGCCCCGTTGCCGTTACGTATGATACAAACTATCCTTGCTTTTTCAGTAGCTTGCAAATTAACCCTTTAACTGCCTGCTCCCTTTTGGTCAAGCACAGTTTGAGTCGCTGTATAAAATTGAAAGATGTGTTGAACTTAGCCTGATGAAGCCTTCTCCAAAAATCATTTGCAGTCTGTAATGCTGAAAAAAAATCTGATCTTTTAAGTTCAACACATCTTTCAATGAGAAATACTGACTCAAAATGTGCTCTGCCAAAAGGTTGAGCAGGCAGTTAAAGGGTTAAAAAAAATTTTTTTTAATGCTTTGAAATTATCACTGCATTCGACCCTGCGAACAAAAAAGAACTGCTGCTCTAAACTCTAACTCGCCTCACTTTGTCCTTGTACTCTGGATAACCCGCCACGAACTTTAAAAATCAATTCACGTAGCGTGTTATTCATAAAAAAATACCCCTATGAGACCGATACTTTATGTATTTAGTCCCTCCCTCGCCCTCTTGATGGCAGAAGTGTTCCCTTTCCTTGTGATAATTTCCTGATAATCCTCAAAAAACTCCATAAGGAGGGTTTGCTCCGCTGAAGAGATTGCCTCCGCTCGTTCCTTTCCCTTACTTTGAGCCATTTTGCGACATTTCTGGCACTCGACTAGTGTGGGCTTTTTATCTTTCCTGGGCACGTGCACGAAGTGCGGCTTAACAGATGAGGCTCGAATAAGCATCATTTGCAGCCATCTGATTTCGCTTGATGGAACGGGTCGGGGCTAGATTGGAAGTTGGTGTTAATTCAAGCCTCAAGATTACGCCTGACCCCTAGATTACACTGGGAGCGTCTTGGCCTCGTTACTGCCGCAACGCGGTCGCCGGAGTTGATCACAGCCATTCAAGACATAGAACGCAATGCTAAACTACCCTCGGCCGCATGGGCATAAGATAAGGAATTACGACATATAAAGGGTTTTTTAATGTTTGCCTATGTAAAAAAATGTGTTTAATACTATGGGGCTTGAGGGAAGTTTCAAGAGTCAAAAGGAAGACAGAGGTCCAATTTCATCTAGGACCTGGCAGCTTATATGGAAAGTGTGGAACAGGACAGCTGGGACTTGACATCGTTTGGCATTCAGAATATGAAGTGTGACATGATGCGCAGTCATGAAAATTCGATGTTAAATTGAAGATGACTGAACAGTTTGGTTGATAATGTTGCTACATCAAATTGTTGTTAGAAGGTATTTAAAGTAGGTGAAGGCCATGTAGCTTCCATGTCCTCCAAGTTGATAATCCAGTGAGTATACCTTATGAATTTGACATAGCTACACCAAAAAATGTCATGGTAGTGCAAAGGCGTAATGAAAGTAACACTGTTCAGAAAGAATGTGACCTTTTGACCCCATTAACCAGGTGAAGGTCATCCACCTTTAATGTTCTGCAAGCTGATTATCCAGAACATACACACTGTAAATTTTACGCGGCTACAACAAAAATTGTGGATGTAATCAAGGAAATAGTGTTTACAAAGAATGTGACCTTTTGATCCCTTAAAGTAGGTCAAGGTTACCCATCTTCGAACTTGTCCAAGCTATATGTCCCAAGAACAGTCCCTGTGAATTTCATTACCCTGCCATTAATAGGAAAGGAGTTACTGTGTACACAGACGGATGGACAGACAGACAGACGGACGGATGGACACACGGTCTTTGCAATACCTGATGGCCGTGTTTTGCCCTCGGGTAACAATGGTTATGATTCCACCAGCCGCGCCACGGCGTGTCTTGGCAGCATCCTACAAGCAGCTCTCCGCGGTGCTCCACCGAGAATACGCGCCGAGTCTATTTCTGGCGGAGGCGGGCTGCAGCAGCACTGATCTGAATATAGCAGGGATACGTTTCCCATAATTCGACCATGTACAGTCATTAAATCCGACTATGTAAGTATTTGTGCTAATGGGAACTGCACACCAGATCGTGCCAAGCAGGAAGTAACTATCAAGGGGAATACGCTTTCAACTAAAACTTGCCACAAATCTTTGATATAAAATTGGTTTATAACTTACTTTTCAACTACTTGTCTGTGATTTTATTTAACTGAAACACGGGCACTTTTTTTAATCTATGGCGTTCACGGCTGGACTGTAGCAGGCTACAGCACAACAAAGTCAGAAATGGACTGCATTATGACATTAAGTGCAATTAAAGCAGAAAAAAAAAAAAAGCATTTAAGAGGCGTTGCCTGTAAGGATCGAGCAAAATTGGGAATTGGCCCAAAAATCGAAATTTTGAAAATGAGGTTTTGCAGGGTATAGGCAAATTTGCCCACAGCCCAATTTGAAACATTTGAAAACATCTAAATGGCTTTTCTGAGAAATATGTAGTATATAATAAAAAAGGCTTGAATACACCATTTTACCGGCCTCGCAATTTAACGAAACTCGCGCATTATTTAGCCAACTATATGAGGCAACTTTTGTGAAAATATCTTAGGTGTGTTTTCATAGGAATCTGGTTTTTTTTTCAGGATGAACTTTACATTTTGCATCAAGAAAGATGCATTTTTCAATGGAAAATTGTCTGAAACCTCTTCAGTTTTTCACATATATACTCAGAGGCAATGAAAATGCAACACCAGTTTGGATTCAAATAATTTTGTGACTCAAATTTATTTTCTTATTTTAACAATATAAATATGTTGGGTGAGTTGACTTTGATGAATTAAATGTGTTAATGGGCCGATTTGGACAATAATAAACAGATGCATTAAACATAACGAGCACAAGTTGAAAATGAAAAATCACAACAAGACTGAATGGAACACCTATTTAAAAATGAACTCAAAAGAACAGTCAGTATCGGGTGTGACCCCCACGAACATCCACACAGGCAGTACAATGTCTCCTCAACGTCTGGACCTGACTAAGCGTCTTAGGTTGTCTTGGGGAAGTTGTCGCCACTCTGCCTGTAGTGCATTCTGGAGTTGCTGCCTGGTTTGAGGTCTGGGTACTCTTGATGAAAGAGCTCGTCCCAGTTGGACGTACTACACCCAAAACGCGCACTGATGCTGGACGTACTACCCCAAAACGGTGAGCCACTTGCCGGGCACTTACTCCCGCCTCTAGCATACCCAGGGCCCTGTTCCGTTGTTCAGGTGACAGACGTGGCATTATGACACTTAAAAATGTTTTTTGTGTGGCTTTTATCATGCCTTTATATAGGGAAGACAACCCCTCCTTCATTTCAACCACTGTACTTGCACAACTAATCCCATATGTTGTATTCAATATGGATTCATGAGAGTCCAACTCACACTATTGGGTTAAATGATGATCGTTCATGTGTAACGAGGTACACATTGTGACTCCAATGGTCACTTAAGAACTCAAATTGGACTACTCAGGTCCTGAGCAAAAATAAACCAAAATTTAGAGTGTTGCGTTTTCATTGCCTTTGAGTTATGATTGGTATCAAAATGTCCGTCATGTTGTGTAGCCATTAAAAATCATCTGATTTTTCAGAACAATCATTTATGGGTTTAAATATGGACTTTTTGAGGCCTTGCCCCACAAAAATCTTGAAATCACTAAATAGATCACAGTTCACTTCCTGTATGCAAATTTCACATTTCAAATCTATTTTCTGGACAGTCCCACAAGTAGGTACATATAACCAGAAGATGGTTCAAACTGGACTGTGGGCAAATTTGCCTATACCCTGCAAAACCTCCTTTGTCAGGATAAAGTCTATCATAAGCCTTCTTGATTGGCACTATTTATTTTCTCCAAAATTTCATATTTTTATTTTGAGACTTGTTTACTTTTGGGGGTGTTTTTAGCTGCGAAAACGAAAAAAATAGCAAATTTTAAAAATCCGTAAAAAATTTCCAAAAATTTTAAAGCTAACGAGACTCAATCCTGTTATTACTGATGGTCTATAGATGTTATAGATGTATATTCAGCGCCATTAAAAACGCACAGGTGAGGTATGTACTGTATTTGCGGCAAATTGAAGAGTCGATTGATTTTCATTGCTTTTCCAATGAGGCACGAGAGGAAATAAAGAAAAGTGCGTGGTATTGTAATCCTGACGCGCACCACGTGAACGCGCCAAGCACTTCAGTAATAACAAACATTGAGCTGGCAGTGATGATGGCAGCTCAAGAGCGCCACATCTGGTTACAGCCTGTATGTGACAGATTCCGGACAGCAACCAAAACTGATCGTGAGATGAGGGGTCCGAGACGATTGATGGTGAGCGCAAGTACTGTTTGACACCGTCTATGTGAGCAACACATGCATGCACATGGGCCCTACAGAAAACCCAGTTTTTGCCCATTTATGCATGGCTGCCCTTACCGTGGTCAGTCAGCGACAGTCCCTGTTTTCCATTCTCAGACAGAAACAGGGAAATAAAGTGCCAAAAATTCCACAGAGGCAGGTGCCCACAGTCATAAGTGAAGAGTTTCTACTCCTGTTGATGGGCAAAAAATGGGTTTTCTGTAGGGGCCGTGTGCACGCATGTTTTGCTCACGTAGACGGCGTCAAACGGTACTTATGCTCACCCTAAATCGTCTCGGACCCCTCATCTCATTATCAGTTTTGGTTGCTGTCCGGAATCTGTCACGTACAGGCTGTAACTAGATGTGGCGCTCTTGAGCTGCCATCGTCACTCGTGCCTGCCCTAAGCGGGGTCGGTCAGTGACAGTGCCTGTGTTCCATTCTTGGATAGACAGCCGACTGATTGTTGAACGGTGACAGTGCAAATGACCCACCGCCTCTCAGCGGCTGAGATCTGCCCGTAACATGCCAACGGCTCCTTTTCTCTCTCCTGTGCCGCAAGCCATTCCATTTTCTTGATGCAGTAGCATTTTTCGTTGGTTTTGTTGGCTTTATGTAGGCTATTCACCACACCAAAAAGAACAAGTCAAGTGTCACTGTACACATCACGAATAGCTCAATGTTTGTTATTACTGAGGTGCTTGGCGCGTGCACGTGGTGCGCGTCAGGATTACAATACCACGCACTTTTCTTTATTTCCTCTCGTGCCTCACTGGAAAAGCAATGAAAATCAATCGATTCTTCAATTTGCTGCAAATACAGTACATACCTCACCTGTGCATTTTTAATGGAGCTGAGCATATAATTTATTTGGATTTCTGATTATTTTGTGTCAGAACAGTGAGGTCGAAGATGACCCATTTTTCTCACTACCAGTACAGTGTCTGACTATGCTACATTGTCTGGGCTATATCTCGTGTAGTGGACGGACTTTGAATTGTTTGTTTATACCTTTTGAAAGCTTAAAGGTTTGGGAAGTTTTTTATGTAAAAATTCCCGCGGGCAATTATAATACGTTTGTAGCGTAGCGCCTCAAATTGCCCAAAAATGGATTTTTACCTTGAGGCAGCTTCGGGCGTCACAGGCTGGGGGAATGAAAACGAGTTGAATGATTGACAAATATCTCATGAAATAGGTTACTGAATGACTAAATCTGATTTTTTTATTATTTTCGACCTTGGCTCTTATTGTCGGTCGAGAATTTTGCATTATTATCTCTCACTGTAAAGCGTCTTTGTGACAGCCTATCTGTGAAAAGCGCTACACAAATAAATTGAATTGAATTGAATTATTTCTTGATCTGATAAACCGAAAAAACCTTTGTTGTTGTACCATGCGGTCTCTACGAGCCCTATTTGCTGATGTGACTTCACGTACAATATTCCTTGATACATAAGACACACAAACTATCTATTTCAATGCAAATATTCTTTCCAAATAAAGATTATGGCAACTATTTATTGATTATCTGGTCATTAACACCTTTCCTTTCAATTTAACAGGCTTTTCCGCTTGAATAAACAACCATATCCTCCTTAAGGCTACAACGAACTTTTCAAGTCTTCCTTGATTTGCTCATTCTAGTTTGATTAACAGTGAATAGGCTCTTGCAAAGAGCTGGAAACAAAAGAGTTGATTATAAGGGGTGATACGAAGTTTGTTGTTTTTTAATTTGCCTTTGTGGGAAAGCCAGCAACTAGTTTGGTGTTGTAATCAAAACATTATGTCTGCTAATGCAAAACTTTTGCTGTCTTTGCAGGTGAAAAAACAATTGCAATAAATGTTTCTATCGCTCTCGGATGATTCTCACGTCGGATTCTAAATATGGCTGTTTTAAAATCTTCTCGGAAAGTAATAATTTCAGGTTTTTTTTTTTTTACTTAGAAAGCGGCTTCTCCAATCGACCTGTCGATCTAATGTGAATTAACTTTGCCTAATAGGCTTGCTCCACTTGGTAGCAACATTCTTTAGTCAACTCACAGCAAAGCAGACATATTTCATCTTGTGAATACGATCGCTTTAATGTTTAAGAATGGATATATGCGGGATTGGAGAGATATCTGGGACGGAGAGTGGCTCCGTTACTGTAAGAGATGTAGAGATAAAAGAATACCAAGAGCGGAGTAATTGCAAGCGCGACGTTTCAAGGCATCTAGAAATGATGAAACTGCGCGGAGAGGACGTGTCGTCTGAAAGAGAGTTTATTTTCTTGAGAGCAGGTAAACATAAATATCAATGCTCTTCTTTTTCGCATCTTTACCGGTCACAGTTTGTCAGGCCTCTTTTCTGTTATAATTAGGAGTGTTCCAGAGGACTATCATAAATTTCCGTGTGTGTCCAAGGCATCGAGATTCCTTAGGCATCAATTGGAGAGGGAGAAAAAAACTTTGTCAAGTCCCAGAGGTGATTGCGTCACACGGATTAAAAAAGCAAGCTGGCGATCGAACCGTTAACAGAAAGCTCTCCAAGGAAATTTTCAATAGGACCGGATCACTAATACCCATCGGTTCAGGTATTTGTGTAGATATTTACAACCCCAATTCCGAATATTTGGGACAAAGTGTAAATTGTGAATAAAATCAAAAAGCAATGACTTTCAAATCACACCAGCCGGTATTTTATTTACAATAGAACAGACATAACATAGCAAATGTTGAAACTGAGAAATTTTACAATTTTATCCACAAAATGAGCTCCTTTCAAATTTGATGGCTGCTACAGATCTCAAAAAAGTTGGGACAGGGGCCTGTTTACCATGGTGTAGCAACCCCTCTTCTTTCCAACACAGAGTGGAGGCATCTGGGCATTGAGGAGACAAGTTTCCTGAGTTAAGCCATTGGAATTTGATCCCACTCTTGTTCAATACAGGCTTCTTGACGGACTTTTTGTTTAATTATGCCCCAAATGTTCTAAAATCGGTGAAAGATCAGGACTGCAGGCAGGCCAGTTCAGCACAAGGACTCTTCTACTACGAAGCCATGCTGTTGTAATAGCTGCAGTATGTGGTTTTGCATTGTCCTGCTGAAATACAAAGGCTTTCCCTGGAATAGCTATCGTCTGGAGGGGAGCATATATTGCTCTAAAACCTTTATATACCTTTCAGCATTCATGGTGCTTATTAAAATGTGCAAGTGTCCCACACCATATGCACTAATGCATCCCCATGCCATCAGAGATGCTGGCTTTTGAACTGAACGCTGATAACAGGAGGGGCCTTTCTCCTCTTTTGCCCGGAGGACATGACGCCCATGATTTCCAACAAGAATGTCAAATTTGGACTCGTCTGACCACAGGACACTTTGCCACTTAGCTCAGTCCATTTTAAATGAGCCTTGACCCACAGAACACGGCGGGGCTTCTGGATCATGCTCAACAATGGCTTCCTTTTTGCATGATAGAGTTTTAGGTGGCATCTGTGGATGGCACAGCAGACTGTGTTTACAGACAGTGGTTTCTTGAAGTATTCCTGGGCCCATTTAGTAATGTCAATGACAGAATCATGCCGGTGAGTGATGCAGTGGTGTCTGAGGGCCCGAAGATTACAGACATCCAGTAAAGGTCTTCAGCCTTGTCCTTTAAGCACAGAGATTTTTCCAGTTTCTCTGAATCTTTTGATGATGTTGTGCACTGTCAATGATGAGACCTTCAAAGCCTTTGCTATTTTACGTTGACAAACATTGTTTTTAAAGTATTCCACAATTTTTTTACACGAGCCTTCACAGGTTGGAGAGCCTCTGGCCATCTTTACTTCTGAGAGACTCAGCCTCTCTAAGACATCCCTTTTATAGCCAATCATGTTACACACCTGATGCCAGTTAACGTAAGTACTTCCTAAATGTTTTTTCAGCTGATTCTCTTATATATTAATTGCTTTGTCAGCCCTTTTGCTGCCTGTGTCCCAACTTTTTTGAGACCTGTTGCAGCCAAAAAATTTGAAATAAGCTCATTTTGTGGATAAAAATGTCTGTTTCAACATTTGAAATGTTATTTATGTTCTATTGTAAATAACATATTGGCTCCTGTGATCTGAAAGTCACTGCATTTTGATTTTATTCAAAATTTACACTTTGTCCCAACTATTTCGGATAAGATATTGAGACTTCAGAAAGGGGGCGTAGCCCCCAATTTTGTGTAAAAAAATAAGTTCTACTTTACAAAATGCTTAAGGCATAACTTTTGAATTATCAATGATAGATACATTAATTTTGCAGGATTGGTTCTTTGGTATAATATGTCTCAGATTACTAAAAGTCAGTGACATGACTTATACTATATTTTTGTTCACTATTAACCTCCCCAGAATGAATCACAAAAGTTTGGTTTTGTGCATGGGGCCAGGTTTGTCCCTCTATATCTCTGGAATGAAACATACTTTCTCATCTCAGAAATTATAAGTCATTTTATAGTATTTTTATACCTAGTTTTGCTGTTGGGTGAAAACCAATGCTAAGCAAAAAGAACGCAAATGCTTGTTTCACATTTGCCAAAAAAACATCTTGATGACCCCAAGATTTTTGAGACAATGTTTTGTGGACTGATGAGTCAAAATTGGACTTTTTGGAAGACATGGGTTCCGTTACATCTGGCGTAAAGCCAACACAGCATACCGCTATAAGAACATGATACCAACAGTCAAACATGGTAGTGATGGTGTTTGATGGTCTTGGGCTGATTGGCTGCTTCAGGACCTGGGCGATTTTCCATAATTGACAGAACTATTAATTTTGTTCTCTTCCAGAAAATCCTGAAGGAGAATTTCCAGCCATTAGTTTGAGACCTAATGCTCAAGCACTCTTGGCTTTTGAAGCACAACAATGGTACATAGGCAAAAAAAAAAAAAAATAAAACAAAATGAATGTTTTTGAGTGGCCTGAAAAAAAGTCATAACTTCAATCCGGAGGATTGCTGTGGCATGACCTTGAATAGCCAGTTCATGCTCAAAAACCCTTCAACTTTTCTGCAAAAGAAAAGTGGGCCAGAATTCCACTACAGTAATGTCAAAACACATTGCCAGTCAAAAGGCTGCATAATCAGCTATTAGGTATGGGGGGAGGGGGTATTTTTTCACTCCGGTGATGTAGGTTCTTAATAAATCTATCTTTAATAGATGAAATTATTGTTTAAAAGCTGCATTTTGCATGTACACACATTGTCTTTTTCTTATTTTAAAATTGAGTTGAATGATTTGAAACATATACAATCAATATGACAAATAAGCAACAGTAGCCCTTCTGTTAGGTCGGACTGGCAAGCCTTTGCTCCCCACGCACATCAGTGAGCCTTAGGAACCCATGGCCTTGTCGCTGGTCTGCCAGTTGTCTGTGTTTGGACCACTTTTGGTCACACCATGAATGTCCCCCGGGCTCACCCTTCTTATGATTCTTTGTCCCTGGCATCCTGGTCAAAGTTGCTCAGATCCTTACAATTGCCCATTTTTTCTGGTTCCAACGCATCAACTTCATGAACTGACGATACACTTGTTGCATAAGGTATCCCACCCCTTGATAAGTGGCACTGTTACAGGACAATCAATGTTATTCATTTTAACTGTCAGTGGTTTTAATGTTGTGGCTGGTCATGTATAACACATGAAAACAACCTGACAACTCATTATAAGGCTTTGGTCAAGATGGTGAACTAAGCAGGGGAGAAACTTGCCGAGAAAGCTTCTTCACCTGATGCCTGGCAAGGAGAAAGAATTATTTATTTGATTGAACGGAGTCCAAAGCGTTCCCCAAGCCAGTTTTGCTTTTATACAGTGAATTTGCAATACAGTGGATTTGCAATTATCAGTTACATTACAATGACTAGATTTCCATGTCAATTAGGCTAAATGTGCAGATTCCAGTTCTGCGTATATCAGAACCCCGACACAAGGTACCAGTATTGTCTCCCCCCCCCCCCCTTGTGCCTTCCAGCCCAGGTGAGAAAGAACCTAGACTTCCACCTGACATCAGACCAGCAAGAAGTGTTTCTCTCAGTACATGGAAATTCATACCTTCAGATGGTAGACAGCAAGGTAGTGTGGTGGAAAATTATTATTGCTCATTTGTTGCTCATTGCTCATTTCTGAGTAATCTGTTCAAGATTACGATGGGTTGTTTTGTGTTCTGCTTGAGACAGTATAATCTGTTTAATGGAGAAGCATTAGGGCACGGAATGTGTCTTTTTATCACTGGAAGATACTGAGAGGTAAGGATCAGGTGTCACGATGAAGGTGTGTGTGCGTGTGAATGTGAAGCTTGTTTACAAAGAGGGAAAGTAAACACCTGGGACATACACTGCAGAATGAAGGCACAGAGCATCTCATGACTAAGATAAAGGGACCTGGCATCAGCTTTTAGACAGATAATGAGGAACTGGACAATGAGTATGTAACAAACAATGTGCACTCCCCCTCCTGGGTATTTAAGCAAGCTAGGATAGTGCTTCGGGGAGAGAGTCTTTCTGATTTCTTAGTGAGTCCGGTGATGCTCTCCATTCTATATTATATTGCTGCAATATTTCATAAAGTCTTAAAAGATATCCATTATGTTTTCATACTCTGTGAAAGTGTCCTAATTTTCCCCCAACAGTAGTGATGAACACCTGCATAATAAAGGGCTTTATTTTAAGATTATTTTATATTTTATGTCATGGCGGGCCCCAGCCATTATGTGATATTTAAGTAGATTTTGGACTTCTGGTTAATAAGGGTAGTTTTCTTAGCAATTCTCAGAGCAAAGAGGAAAATATTTGTATCAATTTTGCTTATGGTAGTGTTAGAAAGGTCACCCAGTAAGCATAGTGAGGGGGAGGGTGTGATGTGACATTTCATGAGTGATAATTCTTCACAGTACGGAACAGTACAGCCGAAACATGTATCGGGAAATCATCAATGAATAGCAAGCAAGGCTTTTTTCAACAACTGGCAAGAATAACCAATGCGATGCAACTACTAGCAGAGCTTAATGAGCTTTCAACACAGACTGGTTCCAAAAAATATTATTTGACAACAAAATGGAAATTACAACTCCGTTGCAAACCCCCCAGCTTGGAAATTTCTTTACGCTGAATGAAAGGAGAATCATTTCTCTCAGGCTGGTGACTTCTGTGGCACGTGAGAAAATTTGGAAAATGGCAGGTGTAATGATGACAGGTGGTTAATATTGCTGGAATTTTGCTTAAAACATGACAGAGTTGTAAGAATGTGACAGAGTTGTAAAACTCTAATGTGATTTTTTATTTTTGGGGGACAATTTTGCCCTGACAACATTTAAGAACAGGTCAGAGTTTATATAGTTTCTTTCCATATATTTGAAAGGCAGTGCCCTAGTAAAATATGAATAAAATTAATTGGTGGCAAAAATCTGGGCCCGTATTCACAAAGCATCTTAGCGCTAAAAGTAGGTCCTAATTGCCGGATTTAGGAGAAACTCCTAAAAAAATGGGCGTGTCAGTCGTAAATTTAGGACTCCTAGTTATTTTTACTAAGTGTTATTCACAAAGCATTTTAGGCCTAAAAGTAGCTCCTAAGTCTGGGAGAGCTTAAAAGTAGTCAAGAGGACTCCTAACTCACTAAAACCTATTCACAAAGAATCGGAAAATGGCTGCTGCTGTTGAAAGATGGAATGACTTGGAAATTCAGAATGATGCACAGTTGTTGAAAAGATATCTGATCGACCGTGAAGGGATTTTATTTGTTGTTGACTTGGTGAAGGAGAGAATTACGTCTCCAACCATGAGAAACAACCCAATAAGCCCCGAAATAGAACGTTTGACAACACTTCGTTACTTGGCCACCAGGAAAAATGCAACTTTGCAACGCGGACAATTTAGGGATTTCACAGTCATCTGTCAGTCGCTCAATTCACAAACAATCATTGCGCTCTGTGAACCCCATATCATCCGACAGTTTATCCGATTTCCAATGGACATTCGCCAACAACACAGAATCATACTTGAATTCATGCACATCTCAGGTATGCCCGGTATCATCGGTGCTATTGACGAGACCCATATTTGAATTATTTCTCCGACCCAAGATGAAGAGGTATTTGTAAATAGAAAAAAAGTTCATTCCATCAACACCCAGATAGTATTTGATGCCGAATACAATATTTTGGACATTGTTGCGAAATGGCCAGGATCCACGCACGACTCGCATTTTAATGGAAAGCAGCTTATGCCAATTATTTGACAGGCATTATGTGCCTGCGAGATGCCACTTGCTCGGGGACAGTGGCTTTGGTGCTGTACCTCCTCCTGCTATGCATGAATTATTTCATTAGGCTGTTGAGCGAGGGTTACATTTAACAGATCATCATAATAATACCAGCCTATGTCATATTTTGTATACATATTTAAATTGTAGGCTATAAATTACAAACCAAGCTTAGTATGCTTTCCTGTTTAAACGATAGCCCGTTTATAGGCTGCAATCTCGGACCTCCCCTGAGATTGCAGCCCATACCACCGCTTCTCGCAGTCCTCTGTCGTCCGAGGATTTGCTGTTCACCCCCGAGCCAAATTTCCCTTTGATTACATGCTTTCGCTCCAGCACCAACTGGGCCAGCAGCAGAAACTGTTCGTAGCTCCAGTTGGGCTTTCGCGTCCTTTTTGAACTTTCATCCATGACAGTTTAGAGCAAACAAACTTGAACAGCCCAGCATTTAAATAATTGCAACATATTCTCATTGGGTAATAAGTTGCCAATTATTGGGGAAAATGAAGCGTTTTATTTTCGACTTGTTTTATGCTATTGGCGTTTTTACAACTATCTCTTTCCTATGTATGTTTATTTGCCTAGAGCGTGATATGTGGGGACTGCGCATAGTGCATTTTCAGGAGTGCTCAACATGTTATTATTTTATGGGACAAACCAGCCGCTTGGACTATTTCCTCATTTTTTCCTCCATGGGTTGCATGTGGGATGTTTTTTCAATGGGCCGCCCTGTGACCAAACAACCAATCACCGTGCTCATTGTCCCAAGACTCGTGCATGAGAATTGACGTCTTCCATAGCAACGGAGATTTACTCCCACATATCTCAGAGCTACTCCTAGTCTAGGAGTTATCAGTTTTCTTGACTAAAAGTCGCTCTCAGCGGCTTTGTGAATAACTTTTAAGATTTTACTCATACATAAAATGTTTTAGCGCGTCTTAGGAGTACTCCTAACGGTAAGATAAGATGCTTTGTGAATACGGGCCCAAATGGACAAAAATCTGGGCCCGTATTCACAAGGCATCTTAGCACTAAAAGTAGGTCCTAACTGCCGGATTTAGGAGAAACTCCGAAAAAAAATGGGCATGTCAGTCGTAAATTTAGGACTCCTAGTTATTTTTACTAAGTGTTATTCACAAAGCATTTTAGGCCTAAAAGTAGCTCCTAAGTCTGGGAGAGCTTAAAAGTAGTCAAGAGGACTCCTAACTTGCTAAAACCTATTCACAAAGAATCGCAAAATGGCTGCTGCTGTTGAAAGACGGAATGACCTGGAAATTCTGAATGATGCTCAGTTGTTGAAAAGATATCGGATCGACCGTGAGGGGATTTTATTTGTTGTCGACTTGGTGAGGGAGAGAATTACATCTCCAACCATGAGAAACAACCCAATAAGCCCCGAAATAAAATATTTGACAACACTTCGTTACTTGGCCACTGGGAAAATGCAACTTTGCAAAGGCGGACAATTTAGGGATTTCACAATCTGTCAGTCGCTCAATTCAACAAACAATCAATGCGGTCTGTGAACCCCATATCATCCGACAGTTTATCTGGTTTCCAATGGACATTCGCTATCAACACAAATCAAACTTGAATTCGTGCACATCTCAGGTATGCCCGGTATCATCGGGGCTATTGACGGGGCCCATATTCAAATTATTTCTCTGACCCAAGATGAAAAGGTATTTGTAAACAGAAAAAAAGTTCATTCCTTCAACACCCAGATAGTATTTGATGCCGAATACAATATTTTGAACATTGTTGCAAAATGGCCTGGATCCACGCACGACTTGTATTTTAATGGATAGCAGCCTATGCCAATTATATAACAGGCATTATGTGCCTGCGGGATGCCACTTGCTCGGGGACAGTGGCTTTGGTGCTGTACCTCCTCCTGCTATGCATGAATTATTTTATTAGGCTATTGAGCGAGGGTTACATTTAATAGATCATCATAATAATACCAGCCTATGTCATATTTTGTGTGCATATTTAAATTGCAGGCTATAAATTACAAACTAGCTTAGTATGCCTTCCTGTTTGAACGATAGCCCGTTTATAGGCTGCAATCTCGGACCTCCCCTGCGATTGCAGCCCATACCACTGTTTCTCGCAGTCGTCTGCCGTCCGAGACACTGAGGAGAATGCAGCATTGATCTGTAGGCTGATAATATCTCACGCATCCAGCTTGGATTTGCTGTTCACCCCCGAGCCAAATTTCCCTTTGATGACATGCTTTCACTCCAGCACTAACTGGGCCAGCAGCAGTAACTGGTCGTGGCTCTAGTTTGGCTTTCGCGTCCTTTTTGAACTTTCATCCATGACAGTTTAGGGCAAACAAACTTGAACAGCCCAGCATTTAAATAATCGCAACATATTCTCATTGGGTAATAAGTTGCTAATTATTGGGGCAAATGACACGTTTTATTATTGACTCGTTTTATGCTATTGGCGTTTTTACAACTATCTCCTTCCTATGTATGTTTATTTGCCTAGAGCGTGATATGTGGGGACTGCGCATAGTGCAATTTCAGGAGTGCTCAACATGTTATTATTTTATGGGACAAACCAGCCGCTTGGACTATTTCCTCATTTTTTCCTCCATGGGTTGAATGTGGGATATTTTTTTCAATGGGCCGCCCTGTCACCAAACAACCAATCACCGTGCTCATTGTCCCAAGGCTCGTGCATGAGAATTGACGTCATCCATAGCAACGGAGATTTACTCCCACCTCTCACAGAGCTACTCCTAGTCTAGGAGTTATCGGTTTTCTTAACTAAAAGTTGCTCTCAGCAGCTTTGTGAATAACTTTTAAGATTTTACTCCTACATAAAATGTTTTAGTGCGACTTAGGAGTACTCCTAGCGATAAGATAAGATGATTTGTGAATACGGGCCCTGGTTAATTTGTCCCATAGTGAGAACTCATTTAGCTGTCGGGAACTTTTTCTGTGCATTGTGGACAGATTTTCGAGGGAGTCAGCTCCATTTTGAACATCTTTGGCCACTGAAGTGTATTCTATGGAGGATTTAATGCTGAATCAGTTGTAGATTAGTGCTAATGGTCATTGTTGAAGGTGTTTCTGCAGATCTGCATCCAGAAGTCTGAATTTGAGGTGACTGATAAGGCCACTTGGCAGTTGGAAAAGCAGTTATTTTGTCTCCTTTCACCAAAGTTTCATAAATATTTGGCAATAATTTTGGCGATGAGAGCTTAAGAAAGTCAGTTACAGAAAATGAGAGGGTAAAATAAATCTTGTCTCACCTGAAGAGGATCACTGATTTTAGTTTTAAGTACTCCATTGACCTCTAGCTTCTATTGCTTGACTAAATATTCAAACGAGGAAAAATTATAATTCTGAAAGATGTTTCAGGTGTGCAAGAACTTTCCCTTTCCATGATTTAAAATTAATTACATTCTTATTTAAGAGGAGGTCAGGTTTGTTTCAGATTGCAATGTATCTACAGGGAATAAGTGAAGACTGCGTGACTTCCAAATATTTCTGCCAAGCTGACAAGGTTGCATTAACAGATATACTTTTAAAGCAGTCATGCCATTTGATAAATGGGCTTATGAATGGCAGGGTAGAGATTTGGATTTCTGCACAAACTGTCTGCTCAATGTCAACCCATGAATTACCTAGTGGGCTGGTTGTAATCCATTTTAAAATATATTAAAACTGGTTGGCTAGTATGTAATAGCAGAAGTTGGGAGCTTCCAAGCCACCTTTAGCTTTGGATTTCTGTAGGGTTTGTAAAATAATTCTGGCTAGTTTGTTTTTCCAGAGTTAAATGATTTTAAACAGGTGGAGGGAGCTTGGGTGGGTATCATTACAATACCAGTATTGGTATTAATTTGAGCTGGCCTCTTTTGACTGACCGTTGCACTCCTGATTACACCTACTTGCAGCCAATACAAAATGGATGGATATTTTTAAATCTACTAATGTATTAAATCTAATGTATTTAATACACACATTTCTGTATGTGATATTATAATATTATAATAAATGGCCCCATCGCAAAAAAAAACAAAAAACGCTAGGTGTCCAGACCATAGATACCAATTTTCACTATACTGAAACTATTAGCATTGCAGACATAATCCATGAGGCAATTCATTTTTTTTTTTTAAGAAATGACTTTGACTTTGCAACACAAAGTTTTGACTTAGCAGGTTTTGAAAGTGGAAAACTGTCCTGTGGTCTGACCAATCAAAATGTGAAATTCTTTTTGGAAATCATTCATGCCACATCCTTTAGGCTAAAGAGAAGAGGTACCATCAAGCTTGTCATCAGTGCACAGTTCAAAAGCCAGCATCCAAGAGTATATGGTGGTACATTAGTGCACAAGGAATGAATAACATTATTAATAATAACCATTAATGCTGAATAATATTAAGTGCCGTGAAAAAGTATTTGCCCCCTTCCTGATATCTTATTTTTTTGCATATTAGTCACACTTACATGTTTCAGATCACCAAACAAATTTTAATATTAGACAAACATAACCCAAGTAAATACAAAATGCAGTTTTTTAAATGATGATTTCATTTATTGTAGGAAAAAGCTATCCAAACTTACCTGGCCCGATATGAAAAAGTTATTGCCCCCTAACCCTATCTTTTAGCCTACTTCACTTTGTCAGGCAGGTTCTATTTAAGTGATTTCTTGATTCAACAGGTCTGGCAGTAATCAGGCCTGGATGAGGCTAGTGAAATTAACAACAACAAAAAAAATTTGGTTAATCACAGTTAATTCATGATTTAGCGGGGGATTTCTTTTTCACATGGGGCCAGGTAGGTTTGGGGAGTTTTTTTCCCTTAATAAATGAAAAAAATTTAAAAATTGGATTTTGTATTTACTTGGGTTATCTTTATCTAATATTAAACTTAGTTTGATGATATTTGATGATATTTAAGTGTGACAAATATGCAAAAAAATAAGAAATCAGGATGGGGGCAAATACTTTTTCACAGTGTTGCATACAAGTTTTGGAGCAACATATATTACCATTCAGACATCTTTTTCAGGGGAGGCCTTGCTTATTTCAGCAAATTAAAGCCAGTCACCTCATTTTGCATGTATTACAACATTGTGGCTCCAGAGTGAAAAAGTTTGGGTGCTTCACTGGCCTGCCTTGCAGTCCAGACCTGTTACCCCATGAAAACATTTGGTGCATTATGAAATGAAAAATATGACAAAGGAGGCTGCGAAGTGTTGAGCATCTGAAATCCCACATCAAGAAATAATGCGTAAATATTTTGCTCTCAAACCTAAAGCAGTTGGTCTCCTCACATGCCAAACACTTACAGAGTGCTTTTAAATGAAAATGTGATGCAACACAGTGGTAACCATGCCCCTGTTCCAATTTTTAAAAAATGTTTTGCAAGTATCAAATTCAAAATGATGATATATTTTTTTAAAAAAAACTTTCTTTTTTAACATCTGATATTTTGCCTTTGTACTATCTTCAGTTATTACATCTAGAGTTTACATGATTTCCAAATGATTCCATTCTGTTTTCATTAACATTTCATGCAGCTTCTCAACTTATTTGAAAATGGGGTCGTAGTACTAATGTCTGCTATAATTGGAATGAAATTGTATTCTGATTGTAAATCACAATAAATAAAAAAAAACACAAAGCCGTTAAAAACACAACGGTGAGGTATGTACTGTATTTGCGGCAAATTGAAGAATCGATTGATTTTTATTGCTTTACCAGTGAGGCACGAGTGGAGATAAAGAAAAGCACGTGGTATTGTAATCCTGAGGCGCGCCACGTGAACGCGCCAATCACTTCAGTAATAACAAACATTGAGCTGTTTGTGATGTGTACAGTGACACTTGACTTGTTCTTTTGGGTGTGGTCAATAGCCTACATAAAGCCAACAAAAAAAAAAAACGAAAAATGCTACTGCACCAAGAAAATGGAACGGCTTGTGGCACAGGAGAGAGAAAAAGAGCCTTTGGCATGTTACGGGCAGATCTCAGTCGCCCAGAGGTGGTGCGTCATTTGCACTGTCACCGTTCAACAATCAGCCGGCTGTCTAGCCGAGAATGGAACACAGGCACTGTCACTGACCGACCCCGCTTAGGGCAGCCACGAGTGACTATGGTGGCTCAAGAGCGCCACATCTGGTTACAGCCTGTACGTGACAGATTCAGGACAACAACCCAAACTGCTCAATGTTTGTTATTACTGAAGTGCTTGGCGTGTTCACGTGGCGCGCGTCAGGATTACAATACCACACACTTTTCTTTATTTCCACTCGTGCCTCACTGAAAAAGCAATAAAATCAATTGATTCTTCCATTTGCCGCAAGTACAGTACATACCTCACCGTTGCGTTTTTAATGGTTGCTAAGTATACTTTCATCTGCTGAAGACTCTTGTTTTTTCTGGGCATTCATCACCCTTCTTGAATTTGCGGACACAAAATTCTTTGCACTTGCACTGAAAAAAAAGAAGTCAAATGCAGTGTTACATTACTGTAGTCTGATCTGACGCTACGGGCCAACTCTTGGATTCGTGTTTTGCTTAACAGCAGTCATCATAACTTTGCACAAAAAATACCTCATGAAGTATTTCCGGAATGATTGGTCCCTGAGGCCATACAAGATGGGACTGAGAAATCTTGGTAAAATGTGAACAATAACATAGATGGCAAATCGTATTTCTCGTATTTTCATCGGAGCAATGTATATCAGCATGGTCTCCAGAGGTGGACCTATGTAGGTAAACATACACAAACAGAGCTGTGCGGCATGAAGGAGGATTGTGTTGCGTGCCTTCTTGGCATCTGCATTCAGAGCCTTGGCGGCAAATAGGATTTTAAAATAGGAGAAGACCAGGATGAACCAGACCAAGGCCAGGCAGATAGCATGGGAGATGTTCCTCTTCTCCTTCATGAAGGCATAGTGGAAAACATAGTCCCGGCTGCAGAATATAGTTGAATGAAAGAACTGATTGGACTCTATCACGAGGAGCACAAACAGGTCAGGCAGGATGGAGGAGGCTGCCATGACCCAGATAACACCAATGAAGATGTACGTCCTGCTCACAGTGCAGATCTGGGTGTGACGCAGTGGGTTACAGACAGCGATGTAGCACTCAATGGCCATGCCCGCCAGGTTCAAGGGGGTGTTGAACGTGGTGAAGATGGCAATCATCAGCAGGACGCAGCAGAACGACAAGTTGACTTTGAACAAGACGTAGCTGATCACGTGCAGCAGGGCAGAGATAGTCAACTGGATCATGTCATTGAAGACCAGATGGATGAAGAGGATATAACGAGGATTCTCTCTGAACATTTCTTGCCTCAGGAAGGTGTGGACTAAGGTGCCATTGATAAAGTTTATAGAAATGCAGAGCATCACCACAATCACATTCCTCATCACATTAAGCTCAAAGGTGCTTGCTACCCTGGAGTAAGACTTATTATTTGGCATGGTATTGCCCGCAGTGAAGTTCATCATTTTATTACCAGAATCCTGTGAAACAACCAACAGGTACTGCATTTTTGAAGATGCAGTCACTGACTTCTCTGTTTTCTTTGTGTAATATATTTGCTTTGCATGAAAATGACTAAATTAATAAAATGAAATGTTTGACCATGTGCATAAATAAAATATATTTAACAGTGTCTATCAAAATGGAAATCAGAAAGTATAACTACACTACCAGTCAAAAGTTTGTGCACACCCAAAGATCTTGTCAAGTCTCAATCTTACATGTATGTTTACAACAAAGAAATCATTGGAAACAAATACTTGTTTATTACAAATAATAAATTTACAAAAAAAATCAACCCATTTGAATCACCAGTGCTGGAGCAGGGAGAGATCTGAAACATGCAGGACAGGTGGTACTCCAGGAGAGGTTTGAGAAGCACTGGATTAGACCATTGTTACTGATCTGCTTAAATATTGACAAAATGACTGATCCTAGTTTTTCTTAATTAGTTTTGTTATATACATGGTTTATACATTGGGCTTCAGTTTTCCTACCTTTCTGTTATACAACCAATATGAGACTATTACACAAGAACAAAATATTTAAAAAATTGTAACAATTACAGAAAATATTGGGGTGTGGAAAAACTTTTGACTGGTAGTGTATATTTTGTCACTGACAGGAAACAACATTTCATCTAAATTATCAAAATAATTCTATGCCACTCCACGCATGACAGAATTGGGTAATGCAAGAGGCACAACCATATCACACTAGAAAACACAAAATTTTACAAAGAAAGAAAGACCATTAAAAGCAGACTTATGTCACATTTTTTAAAAAATCAAGGAGTCCTCACTCACCTCTGTATTTTCATCATAAGGGAGAAATGGGCTTGTAAACTAAATGGTTTGAATTTGTCTTTTTATGCAGCTCACTGCAGTATGCACATGCGCACTTCTTGAGTTTCTTAAAATAGAGAGGAACTCTTGAGAACTCCACGACTTTCTTCAATGCCCATATGTCATTGCCTCTACTTTGCCTCTACTCATGTCATCCAGATTGAACTGCATTACATCTTGATTTGCTTGTATTATTCAATATTCACAATGGCTTCAGTGAAAACCGTCCAATAGTTTTCTTGCATTAATCTTTAGAACGGCATCATCTCACTTATCTCTTGAACCTCCAAGTTTCATATCTGAACTTTGATTTTGTTTGAATGCAGTTTTCACTTTTGAAAGCAAATGACTCTAAAAATGCAATTGTGATTGGGTGCACCACTAATGAGTGAAAAAATCCTGGTAGGCTTCAAAAAGTGATTAAATCCAGATAGATTTGATATTATATACCGTTGTAGATTTTTTTTTCCTGGCCTTTTGCAGATAATGAATTGACCAGTCCTATAAACTATTCAGTTCATTTCATTGAATTTTTTTTTTTTTTTTTACCTTTTTAAGTGAGGGCCATCTCTTAGCCTGAGTGCCTTGGGATGCTTTTTTAAAAAAAAAAACAACAACCCCAATTCCAAAATAGTTGGGACAAAGTGTAAATTGTGAATAAAATCAAAACGCAATGACTTTCAAATCACACCAGCCAGTATTTTATTCATTATAGAACAGAGATAACATAGCAAATGTTGAAACTAAGAAATTTTACAATTTTATCCACAAAATGAGCTCATTTCAAATTTGATTGCTGCTACAAGTCTCAAAAAAGTTGGGACAGGGGCCTGTTTACCATGGTGTAGCATCCCCTCTTCTTTTTAACACAGAGTGGAGGTGTCTGGGCATTGAGGAGACAAGTTTCTTGAGTTTAGCCGTTGGAATTTGATCCCTCTCTTGTTTAAGACAGCCTTCCAGCTGCTGGAGAGTTTTGGGTCTCCTTTGATGGACTTTTCGCTCAATTATGCGCCAAATGTTCTCAATCGGTGAAAGATCAGGACTGCAGGCAGGCCAGTTCAGCACAAGGACTCTTCTACTACGAAGCCATGCTGTTGTAATAGCTGCAATATGTGGTTTTGCATCGTCCTGCTGAAATACACAAGGCCTTCCCTGGAATAGATGTCGTCTGGAGGGGAGCATATGCTGCTCTAAAACCTTTATATACCTTTCAGCATACACCATATGCACTAATGCATCCCCATACCATCAGAGATGCTGGCTTTTGAACTGAACGCTGATAACAGGAGGGGTGGTCTTTCTCCTCTTTAGCCCGGAGGACACTACGCCCATGATTTCCAAAAAAAAAAAGTCAAATTTGGACTCGTCAGACCACAGGGCACTTTTCCACTTTGCTACAGTCCATTTTAAATGAGCCTTGGCCCACAGAACACAGCGGCACTTCTGAATCGCGCTCAACAATGGCTTCCTTTTTGCATGATAGTGTTTTAGGTGGCATCTGTGGATGGCACGGCGGACTGTGTTTACAGACAGTGGTTTCTTGAAGTATTCCTGGGCCCATTTAGTAATGTCAATGACAGAATCATGCCGGTGAGTGATGCATTGGTGTCTGAGGGCCCGAAGATCACGGGCATCCAGTAAAGGTCTTCGGCCTTGTCCCTCACGCACAGAGATTTTTCCAGTTTCTCAGAATCTTTTGATGATGTTATGCACTGTCGATGATGAGACCTTCAAAGCCTTTACAATTTGACGTTGAGGAACATTGTTTTTAAAGTATTCCACAATTTTTTTACGCAAGCCTTCACAGATTGGTGAGCCTTTGGCCATCTTTACTTCTGAGAGACTTTGCCTCTCTAAGAAATCCCTTTTATAGCCAATCATGTTGCACACCTGATGCCAGTTAACTTAATTACTTGCTAAATGTTCTTTCAGCTGATTCTCTTATATATTAATAGCTTTTTCAACCCTTTCTTGCCTGTGTCCCAACTTTTCTGAGACTTGTTGCAACCAGAAAATTTGAAATAAGCTCATTTTATGGATAAAAATTCAAAATGTCTCAGTTTCAACATTTGAAATGTTATATGTGTTCTATTGTAAATAACATATTGGCTCATGTGATCTGAAAGTCATTGCATTTTGATTTTATTCACAATTTACACTTTGTCCCAACTATTTCGAATTGGGATTGTAATATATAACCGATGTTAAAACATTGTACAATTTCATGAGCCTCACCTGGGTAAAAACTGTTTTTCAGCAGGTTCCTGCTCTGCATCACAGAGATGACACATTACATTTCAAGAGATGAGAGAAACATGAGAGAAATTCTGAAAATACAGGGTAGGTGGCTGGACAAGAGTACACATCTCTCTGTAAAGGCGCTTTCACACCAGGGTCTGTATTCACAAAGCATCTTAGCACTATAAGTAGGTCCTAACTGCCGGATTTAGGAGAAACTCCTTAAAAAAATGGGCGTGTCAGTCATAAATTTAGGACTCCTAATTATTTTTACTAAGTGTTATTCACAAAGCATTTTTGGCCTAAAAGTAGCTCCTAAGTCTGGGAGAGCTTAAAGCAGGGGTTTCCAATCTTATCCATAGAGGGCCGGTGTGGGTGCAGGTTTTTGCCCAGTGCTCCAACACCTGATGCCACTAATTAACTGATCAGGGGGGGTCAATCAAGGCCTCGATGAGAAGAATCTGCTGTGTTAGTATTGGGGTGTTAACAAAAACCAGCACTCACACCGGCCCTTTGTGGATTCGATTGGACACCCCTGGCTTAAAGGGACTATGTCAGCTGGGGCACATGCACTTGACGAAGCGAAAAACTTGAAAACGTTAGGCTAACTATTTCAAGTTCATAGGAGATGCAAGATGTAAGCGTTTCAATCTGTTTATATCGCGTTCATCCTTGAGAAGTTTATTGAAATTTTTACCAAAAAACTATCTTTATTGATCGTAGAGCCTATTCGTAGCATCAGTTTGTCATAGTTTGGGTTTTTGTAGCATTATTATTGCTTTTTAATCAGCCTGTGTTGATTATTATGTCGTCCCGTGGCGGCCGTTGAACTGGAAGCGGTCGAAAAAGGACCTATGACAGCTGCATGTCAGACAAAACATTGCGACAAACAGGTTCTGCGAACATTAAAGACAGTTGCTTGATAAAAATTTCTCCAAACTTCTCAAGGATGCACGCGATGCAAACAGAAACTCCACCACGAATTCACCGAATTTACCTCACCTCACACTTTCAGTGTTTTCTCGCCCTTAGAAATATGGATGGATAGTATAATTGTGTGGCTCAGAGCAATAACGGCGTATGCCACAATTTTAGATAACGTTGTTTTTTGCTGGAATCATACTCTTAATCCCTCTAGCTACATGAACATGAAATACCTAAGCTATGTGGCTTACGCCAAAGCCTCTCTATCGTATGTTGTAAACACTGTCAATGAGTCTTTGTTACTGACTCCAGGCAATAATGACTTATGCCACAAGCCACAGTTGGCATTTAAACTTTTCGACCAATCAGATCACTCCTTAGTCCACAGTGCAAGATAGTAAATGGAAGTTAAGGAAATAGTAGAATCCACACGGAAAGAACCTATATAAACATATAGGTTTTAATATAGGGCCACATAGGTTTCACATATATGCGACATACATAAAATTGGCCGTTTTCATATATTATAGGTACATATAGGTACATATATGTACCTATAATATATGAAAACGGCCAATTAAAACTTTCCGTTTTTTTTTTTGCATTTCCAATCCCACCCGAATCTGGGATATCCAGTTAAAAAACTACGTACAAGTTCGTAGGCTTATTCACATATGCGGCCCCTTGTTGACAGTTCAGTGGAGTGTGCACAGCCCACAACTGTCAGCAATTGCATATTATGTATTTATATATATTATATATTTACATAACTTTGCAAGTTCAGAGTGAGGACAGAGGATAATTGATAAAATTTAGTCAGAATCTTATTTATGACCGCCCATTTAGCCAACAGGACGCGCCTAGGGGAACTCTAATCTACATAACCCTTCCCAGCAGGCCCTTCGCAATTTGCATCCCTGTAGTGCATTGGCCAATTGTGCGCTACTTCTGAAAAGAGCTGCCGACCACTGCTGGTTGATACAAGGCGGGGATTAAAACCTATATGTTTATATAGGTTCTTTCCGTGTGGGAATTTAAGAATCCTTGTTATTTCATCCCTGTAGGAAAACGTCTGGGACCTTTAGTTGCTGTACAAGCATCTCAGATAAAAGACAAGTGTCTGTTCATGAAAACTGGACAGAAATGTAGCCTTCTCTTCAAATTCATTAACCACAGTGAAATGCTCAAATAGATGTGGGGATAAAAATGACTTTTGAAAGGCATGTTTACTTGAATGTATGTTCTTCCGTGTACTTTTATTTTGTTATTTTTGTTTTATTTTGCCACATTTAGACTAAGGACCTCTGAGCCATATTCATCTAGAAACTGCATTACAGACAAGATAGAAAACATTGCATTTGGTGGATGTAACAGTGTAGTGTATAACCTTTCAGTGGATGTGTATGAGCTGTAATGATGTGGGTCCAGTTTTATCTAATGTGGTGAATCTGGCAGTGACTTAAACTTGAAAAAATGCTTAATTGATGAAATAAACATAATCAAACCATTTTGTTTTTATACATTTCCTTCTCTTCCACAATACACAACTCAATCTTCATAGAATGGAAATGAGTATGGTCAAGAAAGAATTGAAGACCTTGTTATTGTTAATGTTTCAGGAAAAAAAAATGTAACAAATAGTATTAGATATTTGTGTTGATATCATAGCTTTTTGTCTCCTCTCACTTGCTATAGTTAATAATGACTGGTTTACACATAACATGCCATTGTCACATGTCAACATGTATTTAGGATCAAATCTGATGCCAATTTCACATGTTCACATGCGATTAATAAGTTATTGCATGAAATTCTTGTTATTTCTGTAAGGGACTTTGGACTAATATGCAGATATTACCTTGAGAATAAAAATATGAGCTAGGCATCATGTATGACAGCTACAAAAGTGAGATATGAGCTATACAATAGGTATGACAAACAGAACCTGCCACGGGGTATATGAGCTATATAGGAGACATATACCTTGTATGTACATATAGGGCCCATATGTGGAAATACAGAAGCGATATAGGAGACCTATATGCCCTCTAAATGCACATATATGTACCTGAATTTGGCCTATATGCGCATATATGCTGCATTTATGTGACATATAAGTTGCATATATGTTCATATAGATTCTTTCCATGTGGGAGATATTAAATAAATAGTTATTTAAGTATGATTTTTTTTTGTTGCTGTTAAATCATTCTTAGAGTTTAGTACTTTTTGCCATTCTGATCATTGATTACTACCTCTAAAAAAAATATAGAGACTTTAGTTTTTGCAGAAATATGGCTGAATGTAATATCATTCAAATGCATATACATAAAAACTGATAGTTTGCACATTATATGAATGGTTCACAAAATTTGAAAAAGTCAAATGTCTCAAAGTTCCTACAGTGGCATAAGTCGTTATTGCTCTGAGCCACACAATTTATTCTTCGTGGGTTTCAGCAAAGATAAATCCGGTTACTCCAGCAATTTCACATTTGCAGGCCATCTTCTGTATTTAAAACAGCGACGAAGATACGCTTTACACATGTACTAATAAGCTTGGGGTTTGTATTTCTGCTCCCTTGATATCGCACTGAAAATGTTTATCGACTGGACTGTACTACGCATGTGCCCCAGCTGACATAGTCCCCTTAAAAGTAGTCAAGAGCACTCCTAACTAGCTAAAACCTGTTTACAAAGAATTGGAAAATGGCTGCTGCTGTTGAAAGACGGAATGACTTGGAAATTCTGAATGATGTGCAGTTGTTGAAAAGATATCGGATCGACCGTGTAGGGATTTCATTTGTTTTTGACTTGGTGAGGGAGAGAATTACGTCTCCAACCATGAGAAACAACCCAATAAGCCCCGAAATAAAATGTTTGACAACACTTTGTTACTTGGACACCGGAAAAATGCTACTTTGCAACGCGGACAATTTAGGGATTTCACAATCATCTGTCAGTCACTTAATTCAACAAACAATCAATGCGCTCTGTGAACCCCATATCATCCAAAAGTTTATCCGGTTTCCAATGGACATTTGCCAACAACACAGAATCAAACTTGAATTCATGCACATCTCAGGTATGCCCGGTATCATCGGTGCTATTGACGGGACCCATATTCGAATTATTTCTCTGACCCAAGATGAAGAGGTATTTGTAAACAGAAAAAAAGTTCATTCCATCAACACCCAGATAGTATTTGATGCCGAATACAATATTTTGGACATTGTTGTGAAATGGCCAGGATCCACGCACGACTCTCACATTTTAATGGAAAGCGACTTACGCCAATTATTTGACAGGCATTATGTGCCTGCGGGATGCCACTTGCTAGGGGACAGTGGCTACCCCTGCAAACGTTGGCTCTTGACCCCTTACCTGAATCCACAACCGGGACCACAGCAAAATTATAACAGGTAGGTATAGCATTGTTGCTATAGCCTACATTGGCATAGCCTATTACATGTGAAGATGGCACAATACTATAAATTACAAATATTAAGTATATTGTTGCCTTTTTCATGGTGCATGTTAGAGCACACAAGACGACACGCAGTGTGGTGGAGCAGGGTATTGGGTAGCTGTAGCGCCGGTTTCATGTGCTGCATGGGGAGGTGCGTCTCAGCCCAGAGAGAGCCAGCAAAGTAATTACAACATGTGCCATTGAGGAGGATGAAGATATTTGCAATGTTGCTGAACAAAGTGGACTGGCATACAGAGACCACTATGTCAATTCGCACTGGTAAAAAAAAACAAAAAAAAAAACACCCAGCCAATTGATAGCGTTATAATGTTTATTGTTGCTCATTTTTCATTTTTTCTATCAGTAGTGTATAATATTCATTCTTTAATTTTAACAGATTCTCCTTTTGTGTCAGAACCTTGCTTTGTCTTTTTAAAGCCCGAATTTCCATTTTCATTTTTTTTTATTAGGGGTGAGCAGCAGGCAGCAGCAGGAGGGAGAGGAGCGGCAGGAGATGGGCTTTTAGGAGAAGCCGCTAGGGCAGAAGCTGCAAGAGGAGCTGCAGAAGGAGATGCAAGAGGAGCAAGAAGAGGAAGAGGAGCTGCCAGAGGAGCACGGAGAGGAAGAGGAGGGCATGGTAGAGCAGGAGGAAGATTTGCAGCATCTTGTTGAGTCCCCTGTGCCCTATAGGGGAGAAAAGTAGCCTATGTGAAGGATAGCTCATTTATGTGCACATTTTGGATTTGTCACAATTGTTAACTTCTCTCATTAAATAGGCATTAAGCCATAAAAATGTGTGTTGGAATTATTGCATAGGTATATTACCCCTCCATCTCCATTATTAATTGCATTGCTGGGTCAGCTGCACTTTGCAGGCCAGTGATGCTTGTGTCGGATCCCAGAACACTGTACATCACTGACGCTATGGGGGACAGTGGCTTTGGTGCCGTACCTCCTCCTGCTATGCATGAATAATGTTATTAGGCTATTGAGCGAAGGTTACATTTAATAGATCATCATAACAATACCAGCCTATGTCATATTTTGTATGCATATTTAAAATTGTTGGCTATAAATTACAAACAAGCTTAGTAGGCCTACCTGTTTGAATGATAGCCCGTTTATAGGCTGCAATCTCGGACCTCCCCTGCGATTGCAGCCCATACCACCGCTTCGCGCAGTCGTCTGCCGTCTGAGACACCGAGGGGAATGCCACATTGATCTGTAGGCTGTTTTTATCCCACGCATCCTGCTTGAATTTGCTGTTCACCCCTGGGCCAAATTTCCCTTTGATTCCCATTTCGCTCCAGGACCAACTGGGCCAGCAGCAGTAACTGGTCGTGGCTCCAGTTGGGCTCTCTCGTCCTTTTTGAACTTTCATCCAAGACAGTTTAGGGCAAACAAACTTGAACAGCCCAACATTTAAATGATCGCAATATATTCTCATTGGGTAATAAGTTGCCAATTATCGGGGCAAATGACGCGTTTCATTATTGCCTCGTTTTGTGCTATTGGCGTTTTTACAACTATCTCTTTCCTATGTATGTTTATTTGCCTAGAGCGTGATATGTGGGGACTGCGCATAGTGCATTTTCAGGAGTGCCCAACGTGTTATTATTTCATGGGACAGACCAGCAGCTTGGACTATTTCCTCATTTTTTCCTCCATGGGTTGTATGTGGGATATTTTTTTCAATGGACCGCCCTGTCACCAAACAACCAATCAACATGTGCATTGTCCCAAGGCTCGTGCATGAGAATTGACGTCATCCATAGCAACTGAGATTTACTCCCACCCAGTGGCATAACAATAGGGGGTGCAGCGAGTGTAACGGTAGTAGGGCCCTGGAGCGGGAGGGGGCCCATGCTGGGCACCCCCAAGACAAGGTTGGGCTCAACCGATGTCAGAACAGGAGTTTGCCTCAGTTGAAATACTCATGCTAATTAAAGCTTCCAACTAATAGTGCAGAATGGTGTGCTACAGGATATTTATAACACTACAACTGCATTCATTTCTCAGTCATGGTACTGGCAAGTCGATGTCATTATGGTACATTATTTATCATTTTAGTTGAACATTAGTCGTTATAACATGAAATAATTTTGATTTCTTGTTGGAAAATGCTTAATAAAACAAACAATGATAATTTTGTTCTGCTGTTGATATCGTCATTGAGACAGCAAGTGTTTCTGGGTAATGTCCAAGATTCCATAGACCAGTGGTTCTCAACGTCGGTCCTGGGGACCCCGTGTGTGCTGGCTTTTGTTCCTACCACAATTGCAATTGTAGAACTTTAACAAGCTGTGACTGTCTTAATTAGGTGCTTTTCATGTTCAGAGTTGTTAATATATCTCTTTAGTCAAATGTTACATAGGAACATCCATACATGCAATGAAGAATAAAACACCCTTGAAGATAGTGTGTTTATTGCAATACTGCAAGTAATGTCAAGTAACATAACATGTCAAACAGATCAAATTATACACTGAGGAAATCAATAAACCCCAGATTAGGCTGCTGGACACAACTGTTTCAAGTTCTTTCAAAAAGCTTCAGGTGAACTTAATCAGATCAATATAACACAAAACTGGTTTGTTTGTGGACTACATTTGTCATGATGAGCCAAGTAGTTTTCACTAATTAGGAGCCAACTACATCATTAATTTGATTGGTTACATTGTTTTCTCTCATTTCATGCTGTTATTTCCGATATACTGCAATGTGCGAATGGTATTTTTGAAATTCTTGATGGCAAATAGATATTTCTGTTAAGTTGTGGGTTAAGAGGGCAAATAACTGCTCTAAACATTAAATGCACATAATTAAGACAAATTAGCAGCTTGTTAAAATCCTACGATTGCAACTGTGGTTGGAACAAAAGCCAGCACACACATGGGGTCCCCAGGACTGTCGTTGAGAACCACTGCCATAGACCACCTATGTGACGATGTCATGGTCTGATCATTTAAAGCTATAGTGCGTAACTTCTACATATCCGCAAATGTCCGGTTCACCCAAGCCACCACTAAAGATGACACAATGCTGATTAAGCCGATCGGCTCCTCTTACATCTCACGGTATTTTTCAGTATTTGTTGTTTTTTATTGCGTGTCGACCGGCGACATTCCCGTGCTGGCACACAGGAAATGACGCGTTTTATCTCACAACAAGAAGGGAGGGGGAGGAAGAGCGGAGAGTCTCCTAGTAAGAGGCAGAGCGCTGCTAGAAAGAGAAAGCAATATAGCGGAGAACCCGAAGAGGTAGTCGAGACACGGTTCAGAAGTGGATCCTGCCACGAAGAATAAGCCTGGTCGTTCGGCTGAAGGACTATTAGAGTGACTGACGGAGAAGACAAACGCGGATTTTTATTGGTGTCGCTTTTCCTCGGTGGAGAGCTCTGAAGGAAGAAATTGGGCTGAGGGCAGAGACGGATATTGCCTTGCTGCTGTTGGATAAGTAAGTGACTTGGTTTATTAGACATTATGAGTAGGATGTGTTCCCGTTACATCGACTGGACCTAGTACTTTATTATTTGATTGGAAATGATGCTATGAATGTAATAGCGAGAGCGTGGAGAGCTACACTCTAAAGCTGCTTTCACACCGGACGCGAAACAAATTTTTCGCACGACAGGTTACATTCGAAGTCAATGCAAAGACGCTTGAATGTAATTTGTCCTGCGAAAATGAAACTCGCATATTGGCATCTTTGCATTGACTTTGAACGTAATCTGTCATGCAAAAATGAAACGCGGATATTGGCGTCTTTGCATTGACTTTAAATGTAATCTGTCGTGCGAAAATGAAACGCGCGTATGAATTCGCGTCTTTGCATTGACTTTGAATGTAATCTGTCGCGCAAAAAAATTTTCTCGCGTCCGGTGTGAAAGCAGAGTTTCGTGTGTCACGCATCAGCCTGCCGCTTGTGGATACACCTGGGCATATGTCATATGGAAGTGCCTGCTGTATCGTTGTAATAATGCAGAATTCTTCTAGGGGGCGACAGAAGTTACGCACTATAGCTTTAATCCAAGGACAGTCTATGGTTTAATCTTGCTGCTGTTTACAATCAGGGGGGCCCGTGTCGTCGGGTCTGCACTCGGGCCCACACGGACCACGTTACGCCACTGCTCCCGCCTATCTCAGAGCTACTCCTAGTCTAAGAGTTACCAGTTTTTTTTAACTAAAAGTTGCTCCCAGCGGCTTTGTGAATAACTAAAATAAGATTTTACTCCTACATAAAATATTTTAGCGCGGCATAGGAGTACTCCTTGCGGTAAGGTAAGATGCTTTTTGAATACGGGCCCAGAGCTGTTTGGTCTGCTTTAAACGGACCAGAGTTTGTTTCCTCGGATAGTCCGCTTCGTTTGGGCAGGTGTGAAAGCTCATCCGAACTTTGGTGCGGACCAAACAAGCGCACTCTGGCCCGCCTGAAAACATGGGTCTCGGTTCGCTTGCAAGTGAACCCTGGTGCGGTTCGCTTGCAGTGGGAAATGCAAACAGACTATCCAGCAAGCCAAAGAGAGGTGTCATGTACAGAGCAACATGCTGGATAGCTCGCTGCCTCACCTGCTGCTCATGCTGGGCAGCTTCTTGTGAAAAACCAATTAGGTTTGAACACCAAAGTAAAACAGAAACCCCAAGACTGCATAAATTTAGTGTTGCTCCATTGTTTGTTTTTATTGCGAACAAGCTGGCTGAAGGGGATGGATTTCCATATTCGGTTCTGGCTAATGGATGAGCCGGGCTTTCTTCTCCTTAATGTATTTTTCCTTCCTAGTCAGTGCTCGTTTCGGGCAATACCACCCCAGACGAGCAGCTGTTGTAAGTGCATGACGTTGTCCAGGCGGTTAGGTCCGCTTTCAAAAGTGCAGTGTGAAATTGAACCAAACTAAATGAAGGTGCGAAGCTTTTCGCTATTCCCCACCCGATCGAACCGAGTCCCCCGGACTATCCTGGTGTGAAAACGTTATAAGACAGGACAAAGGAATGGGATAGGACTAAATAATCAAGTGTATGTATGTCTAGGTCAATTTAATGTCTATTACCGTGATTGCATATCTGTCTCTCTGCAAGTAGTTTGTATGCATGTGTAAAATGAGAAATATTAATTCCTGCTCTGATATTGTGTGGGACTTTATTCAGTTCCTAGTGTGAACATAGAATAATGATCTGGGGTGCTGTAAGGGATGTGGTTTGCACACTGATGATGTGCACGGAGGACCGGAAGTTGAGGACTAGACTCAGGAGCAAGGATGGACTTGGTTGAATTTAATATGCCTTCGGCACAGCATGAAGGCACATATGCAACAATACAAAACAAATGAGGAAACAAGGTTCCTTTATAGATACGATTAGTAATACAGGCACTGGGATTTAGCTACAGCAACAATGTATTACAAATAGAAAAGAAAAAGGAAACAAGGTTCGTTAATTATAAAATTGAGTGCTGACATAAACAATAAACAGCTCTAAGATCAAGATTTAGAGTATATAGACGCGATACGCAGAAAATAAATCTATACAAGACTAGAGCTACTACACAGACATGTGGCTTCCGAGACTTTGCAAAGTCTTAGAGCGAAGCTCAGTCTTAAATAGCCCAACACTACCACACAGAGGAAATGAACAGCAGATGCATGATTGCAGGAGTGAAGAATGTGGTCCGGGTCTTAATAGAACAGTCAGTCTGATTGCTTGAGGCTTGACTTTAGAGTCCCCCTCCCCCCCGAGGCACAACTCCCGGCGTGCCTGACCTTCGGCCGAGAGGGCGCCCTCTGAGGCACGGAGCGGGCTGGTGCAGATGGGCCTGGTGGAACTCGGCCAGGAGCTGCGGATCCAGGATTTTGTCGCGGTCCACCCAGCTCCTCTCCTCCGGACCACAACCCTCCCTGTCTACTAGGTACTGTAACCTGCTTCTGCAATGGCTGGAATTGACCAGGCGTTGACCCAGGGATTGGAATCGACCCAGGGGTCCAACTATCACCAGCCTAAGCAGAGATACATGGAAAGTATTGTGAATGCGGTAGTGTGACGGCAACTGTAGTGAGTAGGCTGTTTCATTGACCTTCCAGAGGACACGGAATGGGCCAATGAACTGTGGGATGAGTTTCCTGCAGAGCAGATGGAGGCGTAGGTCCCTCAAGGAGAGCCAGACTCGGTCCACCAGCTGGTAATTGAGGGCGTCCCGATGTCTCTGGTCCGCTTGGAGGCTCTGGTGGTGGAGTGCCCTCCAGATTTGGATGTTGGCATTTTCTCAGACCTTCTCCGCTTCCTTGAACCAAGCGTCCACCACTGGGACTTCCATCTGGCTCTGGTTCCATGGACACAGGGGAGGTTGCCGTCCGAGCACACACTGGAATGGTGTTAGTCCAGTGGACACGCTCTTCAGGGAGTTCTGGGCATACTTCGCCCAGGGCTGGTACTTAGATCAATCCCATTGGCAATGGTGGCAGTCTGCTCAGCGGAACCTTCCCAAATCCTGGATCGCCCGCTCCGCCTGCCCATTCGTCTCTGGGTGGTATCCCAAGGTGAGGCTTACTGAGGCTCCTAGCTTCCTGAAGAACGTCTTCCACACTCAGGAGGTGAACTGTGGCCGATGGTCTGAGAGGATGTCCTCCGAAAAGCCAAAGTTCTTGTAGACCTGCGTGAATAGTACCTCTGTCACTTGGAAAGCAGAGAGCAATTTGGCAAAAGGCACAAACTTGCAAAATTTTGAGAGTCTGTCAACAATAACTGGTATACATGTATTACCTTCTGATGAGGGGAGGTCGGTTACAAAGTCCATGGCGATGTGCGACCATGGATGATGCGAGACTGGTAATGGGTTGAGTTTGCCGGCTGGCAACTGGCACGGTGTTTTGGATATTGAGCAAGTTGCGCACGAACGGACGGCTGATTCCACATCAAAGGCCAGGTGGGACCACCAGTATTTTCTGCCGATGATGCATGTTGTTCTTTTGGCTCTGGGGTGCCCTGCAGTCAGGGAAGTATGCGCCCGTAGAATAACTCGTTCCCGAAGAGCAGCAGGGATGAAAGTCTTACCCGCTGGCACTGAGGTGGTAGAAGGATTCCTCCTGGTGTCCTGCAGTGTTTCCTGGTCGAACTGCCACTTGATTGGGGAGAGGATGCAGGAAGAGGGTAGGATCGGCTCTTATGTCTCCGGATCTTTCTCCACCTCATATCTTCGGAATAGTGCGTCTGCTTTGATGTTCTTGAAGCCTGGGTGATAGGTTGTTGAAAAATTGAAACAAGTAAAGAAAAGTGCCCACCTGGCCTGACATGGATTCAGCCATTCTGCCTTTCGCAGATATTCCAGGTTCTTGTTGTCTGTCAGCATGAGGAGTGGATGACGGGCCCCCTCTAACCAATGCCTCTACTTTTCCAGCACTAACTTTATGGCCAGCAGCTCGCGGGTTGACTATGCCATGGTTGGCCTCTGCGGGTGTAAGCTTTTGTAGGAAATACGCACAGGGATAGAGCTTTTCAGGGACTCTGTGCCTCTGGCACCGGATTTCCCCCATCCCTGCATTAGAGGCATCGACTTCCACTACGAAGGGCTTATCCGTATCTGATAACTAGAGTATAAGAGCAGTGATAAACAGACTTTTGAGTGTGTCGAAGGCATACTGAGCTTCCGGATTCCATCCCAGGTTTTTGGGTTTTCCCTTGAAGAAATGCGTCAAAGGAAGGGCCACCGAGCTGCAGTTTTTAATGAAGCTTTGATAAAAGTTTGCGAACCCCATGAAGTTCCGGAGCTCTTTTATGGTCCGTGGGATTCGCCACGGGATACTGCCTTCACCTTCTTGTTGACCATAGCTACTCCCTCTGGTCCAATCACGTAACCAAGGAAGGAGACAGTGGACTGATGGACGCACTTTTCAGCTTTGACGTAAAGTTGGTGTTGTAACAGGTGTTTGGGTACTCTCCTCACGTGTTTCACATGTTCTTGATATGTGGTTGAGAAGATGAGGATGTCGTCGAGGTAAGCAATGACGAATCTTCCCAGCATCTCTCATAGCACGTCATTGATGAAGGACTGGAACACAGAGGGGGCGTTAACAAGGCCATACAGCATGATGCAGTACTCGTAGTCCCCAAAGGTGGTGCTAAAAGCCGTCTTCCACTCGTCTCTTTCCCTAACACGGATGAGGTTGTAAGTGCTGTGGAGGTTGAGCTTCATGAAGATCTTCGACCAGGAGGAGTGGAATATCGGCCCTTCACCACGATGTCATTAAGGCCTCTGTAGTCTATGCAGGTGCGTAGACCTCCATCCGTCTTCTGGAAGAAATAGAAGCTGGCGGACGCGGGTGAAGTGGAAGGGCCAATGAAGCCATGCTGTAGAGCTTCTTGTACATACTGCTCCATTGTTTCAGTTTCAGCCACCGTTAGGGGGTATACATGGCTCCTGTGGGGTGAAGAGCCAGACAGGAGCTTGATGGCACAATCCCATGGACAATGAGTAGGTAACTGGGTTGCTTTGGTCTTGCTAAATGCCACTTGCAGGTCCCAGTACAATTTGGGGATCTCTTTGGGGAATTATTCAATCGCAGCAGCAGGATCTCCTCCTGATGTGGCATTCTTGTATAGTGAGGGAGATTGGCGCCATCTGGTGCATGATGCTGCCGCTTCCCAGAGGTTTCCCGTCAACAGCTGCCACAGCGAGGGGGGTGTGGAGCTGATAAGCTGGGGCCTGGAGTCGTCGCACCAACTGACTGGAGATAAAGTTGCCTGCTGCACTGGAGTCAATCAGGGCCTCTATAGTAAGGGTCACATAATTAAAGGCCACTCTGACCGGGATCTGAAATTGTTTGCCAGTGATGGCAGTGGGTGACATCTTTACCTTGGGGGGGCGCTGTTTCTTCTCCTGACTGACAGTGGGTGCAGGGCCCAGCTCTACTCCAGGGGTAACGCCCCAGTGGTCTGGCAAGCCCCAGCTTCACAGGCTACGCCCCCTCCTTGGACAGCTGGGTGGGGCCTCTGGGCTGAGCCCGCTGCCTCTCCAGGAGCTGGTCCAGGTTGATGGCCACGTCGATACACGATGGCAGGGACAGATCTTGGTCCCTGCTGGCCATCTCTGCCCTGAGCTCTGGACACAGCCCATTCTGGAAGATGGTCGACAATGCAGGCTCATTCCAGCTGCTGGCTGCAGCCAAGGGGCGGAACTGGAGGGCTTAGTGAGCTGAGGTCTTGGTCCCTTGGCGCAGGTCCAGCAGCTGGTCACCAGCCTTCTTCCCGGGAAGGTTGAAGACTGATAGAAACTGCTGGAGGAAATCAGCATTGGTGAAAAAAGCCGACTCCCCCCAAACAGCCATCGCCCAGTCAAGCGCCTTGCCAGAGAGGCAGATCACCATTGTGGCAATCTTCTCTGCATCACTCAGGGCTGGATGATTGATGTGAAATGGAGGGCGTACTGAAGAATGAAGCCTCTGCACGCAGTGGGGCTTCTATCATAGCACTCTGGCAGGCACACCGGTGAGTCACCCTGCGGAATGGCATTGCAGGGAGCCTGCATTCTGGCAGGAGAGATGGAGGAGGATGATAGCAGTGGAGTGTGGGAGATGGTCAGTTCTCGGACCCCGCGAATCAGTTCATCCAGGGCAGCACCCATCCTCTATTGCTCTGCCACCAGATGGTAGAGATTGGAAGGCTGGGCAGCGAACTCTCCAACCTCTGGGGGCAAAGGAATCCTTGCTGAATCCATGGGAAGGCGAAGTCTTCTGTAAGGGATGTGCTTTGCACACTGATGATGTGCACGGAGGACAGAAAGTTGGGGACTGGACTCAGGTTCAAGGGTGGACTTGGTTGCATTTAATATGCCAAACGCACAGCACGAAGGCAGATATGCAACTATACAAAACAAATGAGGAAATAAGGTTGCTTTAAAGATACAATTAGTATTGCAGGCACTGAGATTTAGCTACAGCAGCAATGTATTCCAAATAGAGAAGAAAAAGGAAACAAGGTTCCTTATTTATGACGTTGAGTGCTGACATAAACAATAAACAGCAATAAGATCAAGAGGTAGAATACAATACCAGTCAAATGTTTTTGCACACCATAAGATCTTGTCAAGTCTTTATCTTACATGTATGTTTACAACAAAGAAATCACTGGAACCAAATACTTGTTTGTTACAAATAATAAATTTACAAATAAAAATCCACAAAGAATCCAGCGCAGGTGATTGAAATGATCAGCTCGCTGTCAACCCCCTGAAGTAGCTTGATAATGAGTAGATCATTTGAATGACCTATGCTGGAGCGGGGAGAGATCTGAAACATGCAGGACAGGTGGTACTCCAGGAGAAGTTTGAGAAGCACTGGATTAGACCATCGTTACTGATCTGCTTAAATATTGACAAAATGACTGATCCTGGTTTTTCTTAATTTGATTTGTTATATACATGGTTTACACATTGGGCTTCAGTTTTCCTACCTTTCTGTTATACAACCAATATGAGACTATTACACAAGAACAAAATATTAAAAAATTGTAACAATTACAGAAAGTATTGGGGTGTGCAAAAACCTTTGACTGGTAGTGTACCTATATACACGCGATACACAGAGAATAAGTCTATACAAGACTTATATAGAGCTATAGCTATAGAGCTAAGGCACAGATATGTTACAAGACTTTGCAAAGACTAAGTGCAAAGCGATCTTAAATAGCCCAACACTACCGCACAGAGGAAATGAACAGCAGATGCATATAATGATTGGAGCACTGAAGAATGCAGTCCAGGTCTTAATACACCGGTGAGTTTGAGGGCTGGAGGCGTGACCTTACAGGTGCGTTTCCCGAAATCACAGATGCTGACTTTCATAGTTGGAACCATTGACCAATGGGCAAACTATGTAAGTTGCTAACTTACTTAGCAACTACGCTTTTGGGAAGCGCACCATCATATACATCATTGGATCATATACATACATTGTATGATACTATCTTGGTCTCTTTTATCATGAGGGATTTGACTGGAACATGCAAGATATCTTAGAATGATAGAAAGTTTATGTAAGATGGTAAGAATGAGAGAAATTGTGTAAGGCAGTGATTTATAATTTGCAATATGAATGGGATGAGTCATAGATTTTACTTTGTGGAGTGTAAATGCATTGATTTCTCAACAAACACTGTGGATTTCTCTTAAATTGAAATACAGAAAAAAAGACCTGATGACGCATTAAAGGACTTTTGATGTGATGCTGAACTTCATGCTAATAGTCATTAAATACCAGGGTTTCCCGCAGCGCTTTATAGTTAGGGCGGCCACCTTGACGACAAATGCCCTCCGCCTTGACTACGTCCCCCAGAAAAAAAAAAAAAAAAAAATCTTCTGCATCCACGCATGCATAGACCGTAAAATAAGGCCGCATCGCGATGAGGCCGAATAGCGGCTGGCATCCGTTGGTTAAATATGTTACTGCGCTATTTATCACCTGTTGCTGCGCCAACATTATTTTTTTGTATCGGGAAGAAGCTAATTATCCGGATATACAATAACCTGTCGTCGTCGTGGGAAGGACATGTGGAGGTAAGATAATTATTCATCTAAACTAAACATTTGAATAGTGTCTCCTATCAACTGCTTGCCCACATATTCTGTTTCATTAAGATAGATAATAATGGCATGCGGCATATATCTTTAAACAAACTTTCCCAACTCATTATAACATCTGCTTAAGTTATAATAAGCTAACAAATAAAGTTACTACTGTAAACTGATTCATATTGCAATTTTTAGGCGAAAGTTTGAGGGGGCACGAACAAAAAAAATTTATTTAGCGTTTGTTTTGTTGACGGGGGGTGTCGTCTTCATTTTTTTGACCGGGGGGCGAGCGAGATACTCTTTATTTATTCGCAGTGTCTACATGTCCGAAAGTCGGACGGGGTTTTAATATAACTCCGTGTCCGACAGTCGGATAGTTTCAATATGACTCCGTGTCCGACAATCGATTATTGCTTTTAATCTCTTCAAATCTACTGAATCTTTTAGATATTAAACGTGAATGTTTTGATAAGAGGGCTCAGTTCTTCAAGATGAGTACCGAGAATTTCAATCAATGTTTCCGTTTAAGCTCTGCTCAATAAAGTGAGTCGACATTGGCTCGGGACTTTGTGCATTTATGACGACTTTAGAGACTGTCGGACAGAGATCTAAAAAACTCTGTGTCCGAAAGTCATAGAAGTTCTAATTTTTCGAGTATTCCAGCAATCATTAGACGTACAAACTTGGCCATATTGTGTTCGACCTTCACAAAATGCAAATTGATAGCTATCGACTTTTCTTGGTCTTTTTATTTGTCTGTTTTCTTCCGTTGAAGATAGACAACAGTCTTTATTCGGTCTCCCTTGAAAATTAGTCAGATGGATCGAACAGATTCACGCTTTATTTCCACACCAGAGATAAAATAGTGCTTGTAGTCAGTGAGCAAATCAATTCCATGACCATTGACATTGTGAATTAAATATCGCATGCACGATCAAGACTGTTGGACGCGAAATGCAAAATACTCCATGTCCGGCAGCCAGCAAAAAGTAAAAGTACTGATATGAGAACAAATTTATACGAAATAAAGCATAAAAATATATCACCAACAAACGGAACATCCCAAAAAGATGGCCCGCAAATAATTCAATCACAGGATGTTCTGTTTGTTGTTAAAAATTTTTTTTAATTCTTTATTTCCTTATAAATCTGTTCTAAATGTTCTCTTTTTTTTTTGGCTGTCAGACACGGAGCATTTACAGTCCGACTGGCATTGTACGGACTTAGTTGTATTTATAAAAATGGCCCAAATAAATTGATTGCAGTGCCCATTGGATGTTCTGATTGTTGGTGATATATTTTATTCTTTATTTCATTATAAATCTGCTCTCACTGGCCAAGAACTTTGTCAAATGTACCGTCCGTTACACGCGTGGTCGTTGGAAATCTCCATTCTAGAACGTATTTTTTGAACATGTCTTCGTATCTCTGCAGTATGACATCAATTTCAACAAATTCTTTTTTCATTCATTCGGAAAATATATTAGCTACAGTTTGCATTGATAAGCACATGATTATAATCATTGGTGACACTTTGAGGCGCCCCAGAATGGGTGGCCCCTCTTAACCCGTTCAGTGCCACGCCCAAGTATCTCGGGGTAGAAGATTATTGTCTCAGTGCCACGCCCGAGTTAACTCGGGTTTTGACAGTTCCAATTTCTAACACCAGGTGGCAGCAGCTCCTTAGGCGTAGCACAAATAGGACACTTTCATCAGTAAGTGGGTCACCCAGACCTTCTTTTCTAAACCAGATGACATCAATACAGGGTTTCCGCCACATGTAATTGATTGTGGCGCACCACCACAGCAAAATAAAAGCTGCCACGCCTATATAAAATGACTTGACATAAATTCCAAAAATCCTAAAGACAATCAGGTGTCGCCAGTTCTCCTTGTTAAGTGAAAATAATTTTTGACCTGTTGTCAATCATTTTGCTTGATGAACACGTTTTCCAATGAATAAAAATTAGCCATCGGCAGTCAAACGTGCTGCTTTCTTCTTAATGCAATGTGTGCAACGATTAGAAAAAAAATATTTTGGTCAATTTGCAAAACAATAAACTACAATGTTAACTTCTGTGTTTGCTGTGAGCACATCCTGCTCTACCTAACTGCATCTTCATGATTATTTAATTCCAATTCCGGAGTCCGGAGTCATAATCGGTTTTCATATTATATGTGAAATCCACTGTCACGCCCGTGAAACTGATAAACTTCCATGCACATAGACTTCAGTTATTACATCGCCAACATGGTGATGGAATAATTGCTGACAACAGCACGGGACTGTGAATATGTAACGAATATTGAGTATTTTGCACATGCGCTGTAAGCCACATCCGGAAGTGACCATGGTGGCCACGCGAGGAGGCTCATCAACTCGATCAAGGTTGTTCAATGTCCAAGAAGCGTTATAACTGATTTTCAAGCCTGGTTCTGACAACAGCGAGTCCGATGAATCATCAGCACCAGGTGTGTCCATGTCCGATGAATCATCTGCTGATGAACCTGAGCCCGCGGCAAATAGTGTGTCTTCATCTGATGAGGTTGGTGATTTAAATTTACCAGGGCCTAGTTATGCTAGTGACGGCAGTAGACGCAGTCGGGAAAATCAAAACAAACCCAGAACTATGCATGGAAAGCCAACAAAATGAAGTCGTGTTGTGTCAGCTGATGATGGTGATGATGACTGGGATAGACAGAACTTTTGCCCACCTACACTCAATGCAGTCGGCAATTATCTGTCCTCCACTTTTCAGATAACTCTCAGGTTGCTGGAGATGATAGACTAAATATAAGACTAGTTATTGACTATTTACGGGATAAGTTCAGGACTGTTTACTTGCCCAGTGAGCATGTGTGTGTTGACGAATCGCTCATGTTATGGAAAGACCGCCTTGGATTTAGGCAGTACATGCCCAAAAAGAGGTTTCGTTTGGGGGGAAAAGCAATGGACTCTGTGAAAGTGACGCTGGATATGTGTGGGACTTTTTGGTGTATACTGGTGCCACGACTGAATACACCGAGGAGGACGGTGGCCAGGGTGAGAAAGTCGTCTTGACTCTGATGGAACGTTTGCTTGAAAAAAATTACAAACTGTGTTTGGACCGATTCTTCACCAGTCCAACTTTGGTAAAGCGACTCTTAGACTCTCATACATCTGTATGTGCTACTGTTATGAGAAATAGAAAGGGTATGCCAAAAAACTTTCCTGGAACTCGGCTAGCTCCAGGTGAAATGAAAGTCTGTCAGAAAGATGGCATTGCTGTTTACAACTGGAAAGATAAAGGTAATGTTCTAATGCTTAGTACAATGAATGATAATGGCTTTGGGGATTCAGGTAAAGTGAGTAAAACCACCCAAGAGAGAATTCTAAAGCCAAACTGTGTTATCGAGTACAACCTCCACGTGGGTGGGGTTGATTTGTGTGATAGTGTCCTGCATGCATACCCTTGTATGAGAAAACGTGTCTAATGGTCAAAGTATTTTTTCTCGTTAGACATTGTCATGTACAGCTCCTGCGTAGTTTACAAAAAGCTTGGTAAATGCCTGTCCCCTCTTGAATTTAGAATTCAAGTAATCCATACCCTACTTGAGGCAAATCATGTTGCTCGCGCATCTGTCATTCGAGAACCCCCTACGTCTTACAGAAAGACACTTCCCATCCTTCATTCCAGCTACTGACAAAAAGCTAAATTTTACGAGGATTTGTAGAGTGTGTTCTCGCAATGGCAGGCGAAGGGAAAGTCATTACGAATGTGCAGATTTTGAGGTGGCATTATGCATTGACCCATGCTGCTGGAAATTTCATTCAATGTTGAATTTCTAAACTTTTGCCTGAAAAAGTAAAACAGGTAGAGGGCTTTTGACTGCAGAATTTGGAAATACAAACTTAGAGGAATATCTGGTGAAAAATTATGCTGTTACATTGAAAAATAAATTCACAAGAGTGTTTTCAATATTGCTGAGGGAGGCGTCCTTGACTTGGAAAAAAAAATCAAAAATCTGGCACGGGGATGCCATCGCCGAAAAAAGAACTTGGCACTGAACAGGTTAAAAACTAAAAAAAAGTTCAAAATTTTATTTTTTGTCATAAAGAAAATTGATTTTGCCAGTTTCTCTGGTGGATTCACAAACCTCATGGGGTGGTTTATCAATGCTGAAATTATTTTGAATTCAGTGGTTTGGGCCAGAAAACGCCCTTAATGGGACTCCACCTTTGGCACCGCTTCGCTCTTGGCTTCTTCTTATTTTGTGTTTTTTGCCGATTAAAAACCAGCTTAGGAGTGCTTTACCCTCACAAAGTCAACTGGACTCGCTACACTTTCATCAATGGGCTTTCTTAGCCTTATTATAGTCCACTTGGGAGCTTCTGCCGAGCGGTAAAATTTGATTCACCGGTCTGGTCTTGCATTTGACTTAATACCAAAATGGTTTGAAAATTCTTTCACCGGCTCAACCTTAGGCAGCAGTAGTGTCGGTCCACCTACCGACAGTGGACCAAGAGGGACAAACTATGAACCAGTGACAGGATGGTGGGTGCCGAGGGCTCATTGATGCACTAAAGAATATCTCGTCTGGTCCAAAACGACAGAAGGGCAACTGTGGTAAAAGTTCCAGAAAATTTTTGTGACACAAAAACACAGGGCTTCCCACCATCTGCTTTTCATGCTTTATAGCTTCAAACCATTGGAGTCCCCATTGTAACACCAGTCAGTGTTTCCCATACATTGACGAGATTATGGCGGCCCGCCATATTCTCAAAATCAGCTAGATGAGAAATGCCTCCGGTAAATGAATGTGACAATATGCCTAATGCTGAGTAAATGCGCAATTGCCGGCTGTTTGTAATGTATGCGCACGTTCAAAAAAGAAGGAAAAAACTGGGAAAATATAGAAGGTTATACCTACTATTATTTACTGTGCGCAATCCTCAACTGTCCCCCCGTTAAACAAAATTTAAAGCATATGTACCCCAAACACCCCCCCCCCCGGCTCAACAAGATGAAAAGCATCTTTGTTTGAAAACATTGATCTGCCACCACACGTTGCTTCCAGGTCTGTGGGAAACACTGCCAGTACATCATTTAAAGGCCTGCAATGACCACATAAGCATTGGAACTGAACCTTGGAACAGTTACAGAAGGTTGCCTGGTCAAGTGAGGCTCATTATCTTCTACATCATGTGCATCGGCCAGGTACCTGCGTACCATTTACCTGGGGACGAAATGGCGCCAGGATGTACAGTGGGCAGATAACAACTTAGTGGAGGGTGTGTGATGCTTTGGGAAGTGCTCTGCAGGGAAACACTGGGTCCAGGAATTTAACTCGACATTAGTTAGAAGGAGGTGTTTTAGTGGCACAAATGGGACCTACACAGTATCACAGTATTAGAAGTTTAAATATTGTGGCTGACTATATGATCAGTGTATGTGTGTGTGCTGTGGCGGTCCATTGGCAGTAACAAAGGCCTTCAGAAACCTCGCCCTTCAATGCTTATTAACCCAAACCTCTCGCAGTTTACTTTTCCCGATCAGCAACAGTTGCCCAGACTAATTGGTAGAACCGGCGGCAGTATAATTTATATTCAATAGCATTGTTATACATTGCGCCACAATATTATGAGGCGTTTTCTACCGTACAAAAATGACAATGTAAAGTATGATTATGTCTTTATATATTCCGCGCTCTTTTTGCTCGCGAAACAGCGCAGATTTGCTTAGTTTGCGAGGCTCATTAAGCAATTAGCCATGAGAATCCATTCTGTATTCTGAATGTGGTTGCGCTAAAGGGCGTCTTTAGGCACCAGCACAGCTGAGTGATGGCGAAAATAAATGCTGCAAAGTCAGTTTAGGATTTTTTGCATTTATGTTGCTGTTGCCGTTCTTACAAGTCCATATCAATTATATAAATGCAGGCAATAGGCATTCAGTTTTTTCATTATCATTTCTTATTATAGGCCATGGATTGTTCTTGGTTGTTCAGTCGATAAATTGTTTGATCGTTAATAAGGCAAACTTGAACAAAAACAGCTTGAGCACAATCGAGCGGTAAAGGGTGAGGCTATGAAGGCCTTCTGAACATCTGATGGCACGCCGCTGTGTGTGTGTGTGTGTGTGTGTGTGTGTGTGTGTATCTATATATACTGAGAGGCATTAAAAACGCAAAGCGGTTTTTATCGTCTAATTTGAAAACTGATTGTTTTTCCTTTTTGCTGATTGGCATGATGACCATCAGGTGTGATAAGCATTGCAAAATGTCAAGTGTCTGGGTTTGAATCCTTTCTTGGTTTAACACCTCATTATGATTATCTAAAAATGCAGCACAGTTCCCTGGATCATGGTGATGAATCACATCGGGTGAAATCATTTTGCACATGAAAAGTTGATGATCAGGGCCAATAAAAACACAAATAAACAAAGTCACATCATTCCCACTTCAAATGCCACAAATAAATGAATCTTGGAAGAATCAAACATTTTTAATGTTGAATGATGCCCAGTCTCAAAGAAAAGATTCTGGACGCATTAATGTCCATTAAATGACTGTATCCAGACTGCAGGGATGACACAGAATGACCAGATCAGATGTGTCAGCTGTCGTCCCCGACAAAGTGCGTCATCTGTGATGCCACAAAAAAAATTCCTTAAAATGTCTTCTGCCATGTCAGATAATGCATAAATACTGCTGAATTGACTGCCAGTTTAACAATAACAGTGAGGGCAAGTCTCACTACCAAAAGCACAGTTTCCCGAGACCGTGTTTTGCAACTATGAAAGAAACCATTTACATCTACTTAAAACAGAACATTTTATTATGCGTTTTTGATGCCTCTCAGCACACATATACACTGACAGTTAGGTCCATAAATATTTGGACATTGACAACATTATTATTACAGTATTTTTGCAGTAAACCATAGAATACTGGAGTTGAAATTAAATGAGAGTTCATAATAAGGACATTCTGCTTCAGTTTGGTTAACATATCAAAAACCGCACGCAAGGAGTTGGAATTACGGCATTTTTTACGGAATTCCGCCTTTTTAGCGACCAAAAGTTTTTGGATGATTGGATGCTCAGCAGTTCCTTGGGGAGGTGTGCTTTATTTCCAAATATTTTCATTTAAAAGTGAACACATTAAAGGTCTACAGTTGATTTCAAGAGTTACATTTCCACAACTTACATCATGAAATCCAAACAGCTATCAGTGCTGGTAAAGCAATCCATTATTAGGCTGTAAAATCAAAACTAACCTATCAGAGAGAAAGAAAAACCATTAGGTGTGGCTATCTGAACTTTTTGGTGTATTCTTAGAAAGAGAGAAAACACTGGTGAGTTCAGGAATACAAAATGGCCAGAAAACTACCAGTAAGAGCTGTGGACGACAGAATTTTTTCCCTGGTTCAGAAAAACCCCTTCACAACAGCCGCCCAGATCAAGAATACCCTCTAGGAGGTAGGTGTGTCTGTGCCAGTCAGCAAACAAGAAAAGACTTCACCAGAGTAAATACAGAGGGTTGAATTTAACACATGAACTTTTAGTAAGGCTCAAAAACGGGACACTTGCCCCAAAAAATCCAAAAATACCTGTGAAGTTCCTTGACACAGCATCCCATGGACAAAGAAGAAAAAGGTCAACTTATACCAGAAATTCAAGAAAAGAAGAATACGGAAAAGGGAAGAAACTGCTCATGATCTTAGGCATACCACCTCATTTGTGAAGGGTGCTTATGTATGGGCAAGTACAGTCATTGACGAAAGTATTGGCACCCCTGGAAATTTTTCAGAATATACACCATTTCTCCCAGTCCAAATTTGACATTCTTGTTGTAATCATGGACATCGTGTCCTCCAGGCTAAAGAGGAGAAAGACCATCCCTCCTGTTATCAGTGTTCAGTTCAAAAGCCAGCATCTCTGATGGTGTGGGCATGCATTAGTGCATATGTTGTGGGACACTTGCATGTTTTACAGAGCACCATGAATGCTGAAAGGTATATAAAGGTTTTAGAGCAACAAATTCTCCCCTCCAGATGACATCTATTCCAGGGATGGCCTTGTGTATTTCAGCAGGACAATGCAAAACCACATACTGCAGCTATTACAACAGCATGGCTTCATAGTAGAAGAGTCCGTGTGCTGAACTGGCCTGCCTGCAGTCCTGATCTTTCACCGATTGAGAACATTTGGCGCATAATTAAACGAAAAGTCCGTCAAAGAAGACCCAAAACTCTCCAACAGCTGGAAGCCTGTATTAAACAAGAGTGGGATCAAATTCCAATGGTTAAACTCAAGAAACTTGTACTCCTCAATGCCCAGACACTTCCACTCTGTGTTAAAAAGAAGAGGGGATGCTACACCATGGTAAACAGGCCCCTTTCCTGTGTTAAAAAGAAGAGGGGATGCAACACCATGGTAAACAGGCCCCTTTCCCAACTTTTTTGAGACCTGTAGCAGCCATCAAATTTGAAATGAGCTCATTCTGTGGATAAAATTGTAAAATTTCTCAGTTTCAACATTTGATATGCAGTGGCGTTTTTAAGTGTAAAAACTTGGTGGGGCAAGAATGTATTTCAGGTCTGGGCGGGGCGGCACAGTAAACGAGGGGTATGGAGTGATTTCTATACAACTATTTGTGATAAATTAGTTTGTCTGCTACCGTTTTACCTTACAAGCATTTAGTTAAAAGTTAACATTATCGCACACACGCACACACACGGAGGAGACGAGGGAAGAGAGAGCGCACGCAAGTGAGTGAGAGTTCGCCAATATGGAGATCGACGTTTGTTTAAAAGCCATATGCCACCGTTGCTCCACAACGCTCAGAGCCTACAAGGCCATAAACAAAGTAGAGCGCTCAACACCACTAAGTGCCACAGCAAACCGCACAGACAACGTATTAGGATCGATCCACTCTATGACAGCATTATGACAACAACCTTATCCTTAAGTATATGTGTGACACACTGTCATCACCATCTAGCCTTGATCCAGCATAAGATATTATACATTAGTATACCGTTGTCTTACTGTCATAATGTTGCAACATATTGAAATAGATATGAGAAATATCTATGAACTGCAACATATGTTTTCAAGTCTTTTTAATATCATTTAAAAATGATAGTAGATTCAGGCCTTTTTAATATTACAAAAATGATAGAGAAATTGTGAAAAGAAAGAGCATTTCTTTGTATCCAACCGGTATAAAATACCTGGGCCAACAACAATCTTGTAAACTTAATACTAACGTTAGGATCTGACCTGGCAGCCTTAGTAACCAGCTTTGAAATGCAATCACATCCTCTTTGTTAGTCGTTCGGAAGAAAAGATAGGATTGTAATAAAATTGGGGGGTGTGGAGAAATACCCGGATAACTATACATTATAATTATGATTTATTTGTTATAAAGCCTCAGCTTCCATGACTAGGGCTAGTCTAGCCTAGCTACGTTAGCATTTCGCTGGTGGACAAATAGTTACAGTAGCTCTCAACATAATGTTATAATACACAAATACATCCAAAATCTATCGTTAAATCTTACCTGCGAAAGGTAAGTCCACGGGATCTGGTATTGATATCTCGTTCAGCATCCATATGCAGCGCAAAAAATCTGGCACCTTTGGTGTAGATTTAAGTTTAAGCGCTTGACTGTTGTGAATACGAAGTTGTATTTTGGTCGTAAAACCGGCATTTTAGAGTATCAGGGCATCCTGGATCATAGCTAAATGTGTTACGTTTATAACAAATCAAACCACTTAAATATCAGTCCAAAATTCAGCGAGTAATGATTTGTAGAAATTGTTTGATACTTCTAACCCTGTACTAACATGGTCGCCCGGTAGGCACGCCTCTCCACCACTCATGCGACGTCCACGTATATGTCTCTGATGCCTGATGAAATGACGCAGGAGTGGGGCTTGGGACTGTCAGCCCCACATGCCAACAAATTCGTGCTACCTCCACTAATACAGCCAACACTCTGAGCATGCGTACTTATATTTTCACACGTATCGTTAACATTGCATTGCGTAAGGGGGGCTAGCCCCATTGATGCGGACGTGGATCAGGAGATCGGTCTGAAGCAGCAAAACAGAGACCAATAAACATGAACTTAAATTCAAACACAAATTCCATGCAATTTAGGAAAATGCTACATTTATAGATAATACATTTAATCAGATAATACGATCATGTTTGAGAATTAATAATGTAATTTGCCTCCGGTCCTTTCTGGTGACACCAGGTGGGGCTGTGCCCCACCTGCCCCTATTGACCAGTCGCCACTGTTGATATGTTATCTCTGTTCTATTGTGAATAAAATACTGGCTGGTGTGATTTCAAAGTCATTGCGTTTTGAGTTTATTCACAATTTTCACTTTGTACCTACTATTTTGGAAATGGGGTTGTAGAAATCACACTTGAAGCCAGTTAGAATGTATAAAAATTGACTCAACCTTTGTGTTGTGTGCCTGTGTGTGTCACACCAAGCATGGAGAAGAGAAAGAAGAGCCGAGAACTGTCTGAGGACTTAAGAAGCAAAATTGTGGAAAAATATGAACAATCTTAAGGTTACAAGACCATCTCCAGAGATCTTGAAGTTCCTTTGTCCACTGTGCGCAATATAATCAAGAAGTTTATAACCCATGGAACTGTGGCTAATCTCCCTGGATGTGGACGGAAGAGAAACATTGACAAAAGAATGCAACGCAGGATAGTTCGAATGGTGGACAAACATCCTCAGTCAACTTCCACACAAATTCAGACTGTCCTGCGGACTCAGGGTGCAAAAGTGTCAGCTCGGACCATACGTCGTCATCTGAATGAGATGAAGCGCTGTTGCAGGAGACGGAGGAGAACCCCACTGACACAGAGACACAAAAATGCCAGACTGGATGTTGACAGAGTTTAATGCACAGCGTTCTGCGTATGTATCAGTAGTCGTCATTAAATATAAAATAAATACCGTTGGCGAGGTTTAAAAACTGGGAGGAATAAGGTGACGTCCACACATGTTCACAAACAACTCAAGGCGCTGACTTTGTTTATTGAAAACACCCATTTTAAAGACAGGTCAGCAAGCATTTCCAGTTTAAACTCATTTCTAAATAAGAGTACATACAATTGAGGCGCATATGACATAAATGTCAACACTGGAGTTTGCAAAAATGTACCCAAGTAAGCCTCAATCCTTCTGGGAGAACGTTTTGTGGACAGATGAGACTAAGGTAGAGCTTTTAGGCAAAACACGTCATTCTACTGTTAACAGAAAACGGAATGAGGCCTATAAAGAAAAGAACACAGTACTGTTACGTCCGAGGACGTATGTATGCCTAATCCTCTTCTCACAGGTGATCCTGTTAAGGAAGCTGCATATGATTGGACCTGACCAGAACCTTGACTTCATAAGAGTCTGCAGAAGCCGTGTGACCGGCAGTCTTCCCTTCCTCGCCCCCAGAAACGCATCTGTCGCTTCCGTTGTTGCGCGTAGTGTTGATTGTTGAAAGTACAAACATATATTTATTGAACTTGTTACGAAACTATAATCTATATTTGACTGGTTGCAGTCGTTGTGTATAGTCTATACGTCGATCAGCCTTGTTAGTTGTAAAGAGTGGGTGCCATTTGTTTTGATTCCTTTTTCTCCTGGTTATGTTAGGAAGTTAGGTTAGTTGATTTGTCCTTTTTGGTTTTTGTTTAGGAAAATTAGTTTGTTTTGTTTTCAGATTATTTTGTTTATTGTTTTGGCATTGCCCACTCTGGAGCTTGTAGCTCTCTGGGGCCGACATGTGTAAGCAGTTCCCCACTTTGGAGCCTGTAGCTCTCCGGGGCTGACATGTGTAAGCATTACAATAAATTCTTTCCTCTTTTTTGCTCTGCTAGGGTGTGGGCATGTTTGGGGACGGGAAAGGGGATGCTCACTTGAAGCTGTTACAGCTTTACCCTAGACAGAGCCCATAACAAGTGGGGGCTCATCCAGGAGCGGACGCGGCGGTAGCGGCAGATGAATTTTTGCTGACGCATAAACCAGTGTTTTCCCCTACTGTGTGTCAGGATGCTTTTAGCGAATGGGTAAAACTTGACAGAGAATTTCCTTGTGACTCACGGTCAAATGAGGTTCGTAACTCTGGTCCCATGCGTTCGGGTGACCGGCGTGTGTGTTTTTATTGCCTCGATCCTGGGCATTTTATCTCCAATTGTGTGGCTTGGCGGCAGAAACGGCTATGCACTGACCAACCAAAGGGTGTTGCTGAGCCTATGTTGAAAACAGGTGGCTCGGTTATTGGAGATACACCTTTTACTCCATTTTTGTTGTCAGGCACCGTTTCGCTTTAAGGGGGCACGGATACCAAACAGATTTCGATATTGAGGGACACTGGTGCCGCGCAGTCGTTTATACTCGAAAGCGTTCTGAATTTTTCATCGGATTCATTTTGTGGAACCCATGTGCTTATTCGGGAATTGAATTGGGTTGTGTGTCTGTACCCCTACATACCGTTTATTTAAAATCTGACCTGCTTACCAGAGTTTTGAAGGTGGGAGTACGTTCTCAATTGCCCGTGGAAGGTGTGAGCTTCAATTTGGGAAATGATCTAGCAGGGGCAAAGATTTTTCCCCATCCTGTGGTGATTGACCGGCCAGATGCTCTTGCTGTTCCAACTGACCTGGCGGAAAGTTTTCCAGCGGTGTTCCCTATTTGTGCTGTGACACGTGCGCAGACTCGTACATTGAAAGATCTAACATGAAATTATTTTCCGGTTGCTGGATCAAGGCATGAGGTGGACAGTGACATGCCTAAAGAGCCGCCTGTTCCTGCTATGCCTGACACTGAAAAGCTGGTTGCTGTTTTGGATTTGCCTGCTAAAGTTGGCTGAGAACAGTTGGCTGCGGCACAGAGGGTTGATCCTTCCCTTACTGGCTGCATCGTAAGAGCGCTGGAGAAGGATGATCCCAGTAAACGGGGTGTTGTCTATTTTTGGGATGATGAGGTATTGATGCGACGTTGGGTGTCGCCAGTGAATGAGGCCGAAGAGAATGTTACCTACCAAATTGTTGTGCCTGTTGGGTATCGTTCGCAAATCTTGCGGTTGGCTCATGATCATGCTTTGTCGGGTCATTTGGGTATAAATAAAACCTACCGTCAGATTTTGCGGTATTTCTTTTAGCCTGCATTGAAATCTGCTGTAGCACCTTATTGTCGCTCATGCCATGTTTGTCAACTGGCTGGTAAGCCAAACCAAGTAGTGCCATCTGCCCCTCCCAAACTAATTCCAGCAATTGGTGAGCCCTTTGAGCATATTTCAATTGATTGTGCCTCGGTTGAATGCAGGTCATCAGTATATATGGACGCTGATGTGTGCTTCAACACGTTACCCTGAGGCGATTCTGTAGCGTAATATTAAAGCAAGCCTTGTTGTCAAAGAACTGGTGAAATTTTGTTCCATAGTCGGTTTACCAAAAGTCATTCAAACTGATCAGGGATCCAATTTCACTTCTAAATTGTTCGTTCACGTTTTGGAGAAACTGTCAGTAAAACATCAGTTATCGAGTGCCTATCATCCGGTGTCGCAAGGTGCCTTGGAGCGCTTCCAACAGACGCTAAAAACAATGTTGCGCACTTATTGCATTGAAAGTGGTAGTGATTCGGATGAGGGGTTGCCCTTACTGATGTTTGCTGTTCGCGAAACGGTGCAAGAGATGCTGGGTTCTAGTCTTGCTGATCTAGTTGTAGGTGCAACAGCTTAAAAGGGCATTACAATGGCTATTAAATGTAATTATTTACTAGTAAATTAGTTGGCACTGGGTGCCTTGACTGTGCGCAAGGAATCATGAAATCTGAAGACTATCAAAAGATTTTGGGCTGCAATGTAGGGCCTAGTGTCAGAAAGCTGGGTCTGCATCGGAGGTTATGGGTGTTCCAGCAGACAATGACCCGAAAAATACCTCAGAAAGCACCAAGAAATGGTTGGAGACAAAGCACTGGAGAGTACTGAAGTGACCAGCAATGAGTCCAGATCTAAATCCCATTGAACACCTATGGCGAGATCTCAGAATTGCTGCTGCAAGAAGGCACCCTTCAAATCTGAGAGACCTGGAGCAGTTTGCAAAAGAAGAGTGGTCCAACATTCTAGTTGAGAGGTATAAGAAGCTTGTTGATGATTATAGGAAGCGATTGGTTTCAGTTATTTTTTCCAAAGGGGGTGCAACCAAATATTAACAGGGTTCCCACGCGTCCTGGAAAACCTGGAAAACCTGGAAAATGATTGACCAATTTTCCAGTCATGGAAAACACATGGAAAATGAGAAAAAAAGTAAAATGTCCTGGAAAAGCTTGAGTTGTCCTGGAAAATTATTTTTCCTCCCTCTGCTTCTCTCTGCCTTGTGGGTGAACGCAAACGGGTTAAACATTTTATGCATGTATGTCTGTTTTCAGCTGCCTTTAATGGGCAACATTGAGCTGTAGCGCTTCTCTGCTTCATCTCTGCTTCAGGCTGGCACAGCGCCCCACGTGACGCTACCAACCAGTCAAATTGCATATTCCCTTAGAGCAGTTCTGCTGCCCAGTGTTTCCATATGACTTTGTTGCTAGATTTACCGACTTTTTAGACCGAAGTAAGGATTTATTTTCCCCAAAGAGGCGCCAAAACTAGCGACTTTCAGTTCAAGAGTGTTGCTGTATCGTTGTATATCGAGTGTGAGGTTTTTCTCCCTCTCTCTGTCTCCTCTGTTGAGTGACAGAGGAGCAGCGGAGAGCTGTAGTGGGCGTACCGTCACGTTTGGCTGTGCGCTCTGAGATGAAATACATCTCTGGTTTCAGTAGAGCTGCAGCGACCATGACGACAGCTTCGAGATAGCGACGGGTAACAGGTAGTCTTACTGGGCCACGTTTCACTCAGTATTTCATACTTGCTCCATTGTCCGACAGCAGAAACAGAAAATATGTGAATGAGAAAAACTTCATTAGGAATTCAGCACTATTAAAATACTGTGTATGTGCACAGAGAGCAGAGCTCCGACTTTTCATGCAGTTTTTAGCTAGCTACTTTGCAATGAAAGTAATTTAGATGTCAACATCCAAGTGAGATCTTATATATCCATGAGTGAGATCAGAGGCAGATTGTCCATTGGGGCGATTGGGCGACGCACTGCCCCGAGAAAAAGGGATTTTTTTTCCCCCGGCTCTACCACTGTTCTACAGCTTGATCTCCCTTTGTATGGCATTGTCCAATCAGGATAAACTAGCGTTTCCAATAGTCCCGCCCCTTTCGGGGCGATTTCACTCAGACTGAAAATTGCCCCAGGGGTCTCTCATTGACTCTCGTGTAACGTCATTTTTTCGCCAGTGCAAAGCCTTTCAATGCAATCTCAATGGGTTCGGGGAGGGCTTGCCCCAACGTGCTTTTAATCATACGTAACAGCAGTGGTGGTGGGTGGAGCTGGTCGTTAGGTATGTGCGGCGCCATGAGAACCGAGATGGTCTCCTACTTCCGGTCATTGCTCGCTGTACTGAAGAGAGAAGGGCAGGCTGAATGCGTTCAGGCTCCACTTATTCCGTTGTTGGTTGTACCAACGACTCAAAAAAAGATAAAGTTTGTGTGGAAACAGAGTGCTTTATTCACAAGGTGATTAGAAAAAGATTGCCCTTGCCCAGCACCTTACAGCCTACACTCGATGCCAGCGAAGTCGGGCGCTAGGAGTGGCTAGCAGCGGAGACAGAAGTATCCACCCCATGAGGATATATGTGTGCTCACACCATTTCGTATAAAAGCGCCTGACGGATGACAATCCCGATCCCACTGTGTTATACATTATACAGTCCCCTGATACGTTAATTCAAAGATCCGTCCAACAAGTATGTTTTTTCGAAATCCGACAAAAGCAGTATTGTCAGCCAGTGGTCAGTTAGTTTTCCGGTGAAGTTAGCAGCGTTTGCCATGTAATTAGTGGCCATCTACGGTCACACGCGGGATAGCCACACATTTAGTAGTTATACACGCTAACGTTAGCACTTTTGAACAAGTTGACTTTGAGCAGTGGAGGGGCTTACCAGTAGCGTTAGTGAATATTGAAAGGTGTATAATCGTAATCCTGGCTTCTGTAAAAAACCTCAGCTTTAGTTGATTATATTCTTGTGGCAAATATTTAGCTTGTCAGCTACAGCAGTTGTGAAGGATTGGACTGAGATCTTTATTTCGTTCCGTGCATCGGTGATTTCCAGCATGCGAATTGAAGCTTGGGGACTGTACTTTCGTGCTCTGAATGATGATTATTGCCCACAGCTAATGTGATATTATTCTTGCTTTGTTTTATATTGACCTTTTTGCACTGCAGGATAGGATTTGATTTTGATATTTATATTTTTGATTTATTTTTGCAGTGATTTTGATTTTTACTTTAAGAATGCAGGTGTCAGATGCACAAAGTAAACTAAGTAAACAGTAAACAGATTAACTAGAGGAAATTGTTTTGGTGATTTATTGAACATATAAAAATATTTTGTGGAGAAAGTACAAGAGGGAAAGAGGGAGAGGAATGAACATTGAAGCAATCTGGTTAAATGAACAAAATATAAGGTACAATTGTAGAAAACAACACTTCTCCAAAGCTTGGGGGTGGAATTTATTAGTGTATGTTGTGATAACTTGACTCGTACTGTAGCAGCTGAAAAAGTCCTGAAAATGTCCTGGAAAAGTCCTGGAAAATAATTTCAAGAAAAGAGTGGGAACCCTGATTAAGTTGAGGGTGCTAACAATTTTGTCCGGCCCATTTTTTAAGTTTCATGTAAAGTGATGTCAAATTTGGCTTTTTTCTTCTGTTTTTTTTTTTTTTTTTGGTGCTCCAATGCACATAAAGGAAATAAACGTGTATACCAGAAACATTTGTGATTGCAATAATTTCTGGGAGAAATGGTGTGATTAGACTGTTGGCAAATGCTGGAGGATGAATTTTGAATTATGTTGGGCTAAATTATTTGCTTAGATTCGGCTAAATGCATCAGAAATAATTGGAAAATACTTTACGGTGACGTGGGATTATACTGCAAAAACAACACATGATTTTTTACAGCAAAGAAGTGAGTGTTCTACCATAGCCAAGTCAATCATATGACCTGAATTCAATTGAGCATGCATTTCACTTGCCAAAGGAAAAACACCACAAGAAAAAGGCAGAAACTCAGGACAACTTTTGTGTTGGTCGGGTAGAACATTACCAGGGAAGAACCCAGTGTCTGGTGTCTCTGGGTTCCAGATTTCAGGCAGTCATTGACTCCTTGGCATGTGCCAGTGTACAATAATATGATGCACTGTGATAGTCATCTTTCCCGATAGAGCTACTGAGAAGAGGTTATATTACCATCGTTCAAAAAGACATAGCTAAACTACTCAAAATAAGTTAAGGGTCAAAAGTTTTTGATCATTTCTGTAAGTATGACTTTCTAAGCAAGATAGGGTTAGAATCTTCCCCTTTGGGTTGTCATTTGGACTATAGACAGCACGTTATTATGGGACATGCAATTATAATTGCACTTATCTTTAGAAATGTTTTAAGCTAACCCAGATTTCCTTTTCATGGATTTGAAACACAAACTTAGTCAGACTAAATTTACAAACTGCCTCTAAATGCCCATTGTGACAACTCATGCCCCATTTGCACGTTTTCCGAGAGTGTCATTCCATGCATGCCAATTTTAGCAATAAAAGGGCTGAGCATTTTCCATTCATCATCAATTGAAATTTGAAGATGGTCAGACAACAACTCAGTATCCAAGACAGGGGAGGGGCAATTGACTGGCTACAAGATGGACCAACTCAGAGAACTGTGGCTCAGCGTCTAAATGTAAGCCAAAGTGTTATCGACAGACCCTGGCAGAGGTTCAGGACAACTAATGCTGCTCAGAATTACCCCCATCCTGGAAGACCCCGATCAACAACACCAAAAGAAGACCATTTCCTGATGATAAGGGCTTTGCAACCGTGCTTTGTGACAGCACAACATCTGGTCCCAGATCAGAGGAGGCAGAGAGATTGCTTAGGCGAAGGGCCAGAGAAAGAAGGACTCAAAGTCTGGTCGGCCGACTACAGTCCTTCATGGGACTGAACAGACTTAAAGTAGACCTGCTATCCGAGAATTCACATCCACTAGTGCCAGTCCACCATGCAATGTCATTCTGTCTCGCCCATACTGGACTGATGCCCAGCATCACCTGAACCAGTGCATTAATTTCAGCCAGCTTACCACTGAGCAGTGGAATACTTGGGTCAACAGTAACAGACAGTGCTGGTGTTGTGGCCGGTCTCACTTGGCCGCACAGTGCCAACTAAAGGTCAGGTGCAAGATAAGTGATAGCAAATATCTACCGGTTCTCCAGGACCTCAACAACAAGCCAGCCCCAGAGAACAACTCCTGCCTAGTGAGAACTGCTGCTGAAGGATCTAGCTGGATAGACAGTCCAGCCACAGTCACATGCTCCTGAAGGTGACTAAGGTCATAGCCAGTACATAATTGAGATCAGGCCACGGAGACCAATTCGATACTAAACGACAGATCTGAGCAATTTTTTCGTCAAATTGGTAAAATAGGTTTTGAATAACCTCGTACCTTCAATTAATGAACTTAAAGCTGCATTTTGTGTCCATTCAAATTGTCTTTGACACATTAAAATTAGTTGGATGATCTGAAATATTTAAATATGACATACAAGCAAAAAATTGAAGAATTTGGGCAAGTACTTTTTCTCAGCACTGTAGATTGACTGGGTATGATTGTGAGTACTGGCAAAATGTTTTCCATTTTCACCATGTATTTTCAAATGCTTAAAACAGAAGTGCCATCTTACAAGCCCCAATTCCAATGAAGTTGGGACATAGTGTAAAACGTAAGTAAAAACAGAACACAATGATTTGCAAATCCTTTTTGACCTATATTCAATGGAGTACACTACAAAGACGAGATATTTACTGTTCAAACTGATTAACTTTATTGTTTTTTTTTTAAAATATTCACTCATTTTGAATTTGAGGCTGTAAAACCCCACAAAACAATACCAACGACGGAAATTGCAGGGGGCGAAGGCTCAATGTGTTCTTTGGGCTGGTGTTACAAGCGCGATCTTCCAGCTGGTTCAAATAGAAATACAATGAATCAGTTTTCTCCGTTCGAAGAACGGGGCACAAAAGCACAACAGCTACAATTAATCTGACTCCATAGTAAATTTAGAATACCAAATTTAGTTATACTCTCGTTACATATCTGACTCCAAATTAGAATTAGAATTTATAATTTAGCGAAAACATGCGTGGACCTCAGGGTGATTACCCCCTGGACTCGTAGGTGTAGGCCTGCGCTACTCAATCTATGCCCCCGGGTTTTAGCATAATTGCCGGATCTTAGTTCGGTGATAGTTTTAGAGGATGGAAGAAATCACCATGATAGTAGCATCTTGGCTTAAACATATCATGAACCCAGATTTATGTACACCCAAGGGTTCCTTAAGGTGGATCTGACAGACACCGGCTTATAAGCCCAGGGGTGCCCTTTAATGCCAAATCCCCAGAACCGGTACTACATAAACCCTTTATATAAGTAGACCGTAATTTACAATCCAACTTAAAACCCATCACTACCTATAAACATCAGCTAGCTAGTCTGGAATGATAAGGAATCGCCCCCTAAGTACCAGTTGTAACGTGGCTAGAAAGAACAAGTAGACATGGTCAACAACATCCCCCGCCAACGGAGCTCAAACCTATATCCCCCTCGTACTTTGTGGCGGGGGATAATAAGGTCTCTATGGTCTCAAGCTACACACCAAATTTGGTTATCCTATCTCTAATAGTTTCTGAGAAAAACTGTCCCCTTTGGCAATACTGTGCACAAAGTCCAACAATTCAGATCAAGGGCAACAAGGGCAATAACTCCGGAAAAAATAATCGCGCGAGTCTCATTTTCGAACTCCATCAAGGCCTTTAAGGTCTCAAGCTACACACCAAAGTTGGTTATCCTATCTCTAATAGTTTCTGAGAAAAACTGTCCCCTTTGGTGATACTGCGGACTAAGTCCAAAAATACGGATCAAGGGCAATAACTCCGAAAAAAATAATCGCGCGAGTCTCATTTTCGAACTCCATCAAGGCCTTTATGGTCTCAAGCTACACACCAAATTTGGTAATCCGTTCTCTAATAGATTCTGAGAAAAACTGTCCCCTTTATCTCGGACGGACGGACGGACACACAGACGGATGGACGGAGCTCAAACCTATATCCCCCTTCCACTTCGTGGCGGGGGATAATAAAAGGATTAGGAGTCACAGAGACCACGCAAGTTAAAGGGATAACAATAATTTATTCGCCTGGTAGGCAAGAGCTTAAATCAACAGACCAAACATCAGTTACCACAAATTTAGACAAATATAAAAGTCATACCTGGCGAAAGCTACACACACAGAGTTGTGTGAGGGCGAGATCAGAGAGACAATCTGCCATAGCTATAGAGGCTACACACAGCATAGAGGTGCACGTGTGGGAAGTCGGCTGCGATCTTCCATAATTAAAGAGGCTACTCACGCACTAACATACGCGGGGAGAGATCGGATACGATCTTCCCAGAATGGATTGTTTCTCTTTGCTTTAAGCTAAATCACGTCTTTGATCCAGGCGGCATGGCCATAAATTACCTGGAAGGGAGGTCGAATCTGGTTTTTGGGTTTCCTCCATTTGGAGGATGTAATAAAACAATTAAGCAGAGAGAGGAAAACAGGATGATTACCCGAGAGGATTCTGACCAATTTTCGGGAGTTTCCAAAAGGGAATGAACCATAATTTCAATGGGAGTGAAACATACTCCATTCAACTCCTTGGATTCTCCCGAGAATTACAAGACCAAACATGATATGAATATGTACTAATATGATGCAGTTGTCATGAAAAAGTCTTAAGATTAATTATTATATAGGTAAGTTTGGTGATAAGTACAGAAGTGATTTCTTAGCAGTATATTGAACATAAGCATATTGTGAAGTTCCCAGAGGTTTAGATTATTTTAAACAGATAAGTTAAGGTCCAGTTTCATGAAAGACATGGCCAGGGCCGGGGATGAGGTTCATGGGGGGGAACTGTGATAGTTACCCCCCTCACGTCGCCAGAGTTCTGTTGATTGTCCTGGGGCGTCATAAACCCCCCCCAGTCTTCCACAGACACAGTCCCAGCTGGATTTCCCGTCTTACAAGGCTGAGTAAACAGTCTGTACAATATGTGGAAGATTCTTTCAAAGATTCCAACTCAGACCACATTCTCCCAACAATCTGAGCCCTCTCCTTTAATATCTAAACATGATTCATTTGTCAAGTTTCTGCATATTCATGTTCAAGGTAGCCAACTTCCTGGTCAGTTATTTTTTAAAGTGCTGCAGCACGCTGTGACTTTTTTTACTACTTTGTTGGGCAGGAATATGAGATATTATGCTAAAAGAATATGTGAAGTAGAGGTCGACCGATCAATCGGCCGGCCGATTAATTAGGCTGATTATTAGGTATTTTGACTTAATCGGCATCGGCCGATGCCACCCCTCACAAGGCCGATTGAAAATGACTGCAACAAAAAAATTCTGCAAAGTGCAGACGCATCTGCAGACAGCCTTGTCAGTGTGGCTGCTGTGGAGCAGTGTTAGCGCTCCCCCTACGGGCTGAGGGGAGTGTGTTCGGGAACTGGGAAGCTTGCCAATGGTGGATGCAATGTTAACTACGAGGAGAATAGTGGCGGTTCGTCGGCCATAACAAAGGGAAGCCAAAACCTCACCCTTCAAAGCTTAATGACTTATACCTTTCGCAGTTTACTTTTCTTGATCAGCAATACGAATAGGTAGAAGGACAGTCAAATTTATTTTCGATAGCATTGTTATACATAGCACCACAAAATTATGAGGAGTTTTCTTTCTCACATAAATTATGATGTAAATTACCATTGGCCTACGTCTTTATAAATTCCACGCTCAAGTAGTTTGTGAAACGGCATAGATTCGCAAATTGATTAGTGAGGCTCATTAAGCAATAAACTGTGCAACATCGCATTCTTCACTTATATATTAAGATGGTAGAAAACAGATTCTCGTGGCTTCTTGCCAAAGAAGCCTCGCAAACTAATTTATAAAGACGTATTGATAATTTGCGTAGTCATTTGCTATCGAAAATAAATCTGACTGTCCTTCTACCAATTCGTATGAGCAACTGCTGATCAAGAAAAGTAAACTGCGAAAGGTTTAAGTCATTAAGCTTTGAAGGGCGAGGTTTTGGCCTCCCTTTGTTACGGCCGACGAACCGCCACTGGAGGAGAAGGAAAGAAAGAATGAAATTCCTTGCTTTCAAAGCTCAATATAAGTAATTGTTACTCTTAGCACAGACAATGTTGAATGTCTGTGTAATTAGACCAATTACAGTCTTTTATTGAGAGAAATGTAAAGAAGCAGCGAGCCTTCAACAAGCTAAACTGACGCTATCTTAAAACTACTGACGCCACTCCAAAGCTAATGTTAATTAACTCCTGATGAGCCAGGGTCGTAACAAAATAAAAAAAGATACTTCATTTGGGATGGTTGTGAAATGGCGGTGTAAGTTAGCTTTGAAGCCTTTAGTGATGGTGAGCCGGTCGCGGTCTGTCATTACACGGCCTAACATTATTTCCTTCATCAATGGCACTGGTATATGATTGATCATGCCTATGATCATGCCAGTGCAATGTTCGCTAGCTGTTAGCTTTAGAGTAACGTTAACATTAACAGCCAGCTAACGTTAGCAGCGGCACAACTATTCTCGAGTGGGCACGGCCAGCAGCAGCTGCTGTCAGCTGTCAGAGGCCACAGGATTGATAAACCTCTCCTGTCATCTCGGTTGCGTTTGCTAATCAGCTAACGCTACATGAACAGTAATGCTAGTTTGAAAGTGAACTTTACCTTTGCATTGTTATCAGCAGCTTGCCAATGTTTTTGGGAACGAACATTATGAGCTTCTTTCATAACATGAAAGCGTTTCCCTCTCTGCCCGCTCTGTATGTGTGTGTGTGTGTGTGTGAGAGAGAGAGAGAGAGAGAGAGAGCATGCGCGCAAGCTTGCTTCGCCAACACAGCAGTGTTCAATGGATTCACGAGAAAAAAAAAAATCTCTGCTTTACCACTGAATTTATGAATTTCCTCAGTCACCATAGTCTCTTGTAAATGTTTTTCTCATCCTAAATGCCAGGAAATCTAAACTAAAACTGGCTAGTGTTAAATATGTAACATTATTAGAGTAATACAGTCGAATGATGTTGCTTCTTACATACTGTACCCTGCTCTCCTTTACATACTATTTCCATTTTGAAATTTAAAGCGTAATCCAGCGTAGTTTTTCATTAAAAGTAATAATAATAATAAAATTCATTTAAAACAAAAATGTTGCTGGCTAAGATATCCATGTATATTAGACTGCAATGTGCATGGATTCATATGACTATGAAGACAAATGAAAAACAAAACAGAAATTGAATTTCATAGATTTTATTTAAGAAAAACACAGATCATCAATGAACAAGCTTGTTAATTTTTGAATATGGGTCTCTCAGGCCTTGGCTATAAGGAGGAAAAAAAATAAAAGCAACACTAACAGCTGGACTGAAAATCTTTTGGAAAGGATATAATTGTCATGCTTTTGGAGGTTGGCATTTGTTTGGGAGCTTTGTTTGTTACTCTCGTCCGGGACGATATTGTTTTGCCCACATCGGATTCTTTGGCCAGCTGGCATTAATTGTGGGCGGCGCCCGGACTCTACTTAAGCCCAAGCTCCGCCTCGCCACCTTTGCTAGAGTGTCAGTGTTACGATTGCACTATAGCCCGTAAGTTCTCCAGCTAGAGAGTTGGTGAGGAATTAGTTGCAAAGAGGAAAGTGTTAGTAAGGGAAATTATCTCTCTTTTCTCTCTCTTCCTCTGCCTGTGCGCCGTCCTGGTGCTTAATCTTTTGATCTTGGCTTCCGAGATTCTTCCTTTATTTCGTTCGGTCTAGCTCGCGTTGCTTGCTTATTTTTACTCGGACGAGATTTATGTCCTTTGGAAGCGCGAGCCCCTCTCTCTTGTTTTGTCTGTGTTCGTCATATTACTGTGCTTCTTTTCGTTCCGGCCACTGCATTTGGTGTCTCGAAATACCAGCCATCACAGTACACTCTAGCCAACATGGAGACTTCAGCTGTGGCCGCGATTGAAAAGGTTGTTACCAGCCAGCAAGCTATGCTTTCTGGTTTCAGTGAAGGGCTTTCCAGCCTGGGCAACCAGCAGGCTGGTGTAGCTGAGAGACTCCGCCTTCAGGAGAATTCTTTGCAAAAACAGGAGAGCGTTGTGTTAAGTTTAACCGAGGGTATCAGATCCCTGTCTACACAAGTTTCACAAAATGTCGCACAAGCACCACCCATACACCTTCCCCGAGAACCGAAGTTGCAGATGCCTCAAAGATATAGCAGCGAGGCCGGAAAATGTAAAGATTTCATCGCCCAATGTGAGATATTTTTTAAGGCTCAACCATCACGGTTTGTTAATGAGGATTCTTGGGTTGCATTTATTTTATCCCTGTTGGCTGGCACAGCACTCACTTGGGTCGGCCCACTAATCAGATCTAATTCACTGGTCGTAAATTCTGTGGAGGCTCTTGTTAAGGAGATGTTGCCAGTGTTTGATCAGGATGTTTGTGGTCAGGACGTGGCTACACGTTTAATGCATCTGAAACAGGGCTATGAAAGTGTCGCGGAGTTTTCTATTTTATTTTGCTCCCTGGCGACAGACAGGCTGGGCGGAGGCTCCTCTTATGACCGTGTTCAGACATGCTCTCACTGAGGAGGTAAAAGATACGTTGGCAACATTGGAGCCCTGTTCAACTTTTGATTCTTTGGTTCGCACTGCGGTGCAAATTGACAATCGCATCCGCGAACGTAACAGGGAGAAACTAAACAGATTGCCGCTTGCTGCTAGTGGCAAGTGTGCGGTTCCTATTCCACCCACTGAAAATTCCACTCCAGTTGAGGCTATGCAGGTTGATAGCTCGTTTGAGAGTCGGACTCATAAACCTGCTCGCAGAAGAATAATCTGCTTTAATTGTAATAAACCGGGTCATACCCGTCCACGTTGTCCGAAGCTTCAGGGAAACGGGAAATCCCTCTAGCGGTTTGGGGGGGCACTAGAGGGGCAGACCTAATTTCCCTTCCGAACACTAATCCCTGTTGAACTGACTGTGGGGAGCAAGAGGGTTATTATTGAAGCGTTCGTGGATTCGGGCGCCGTGAATTGTTTCATGGATGTTGAGTGGGCTAGGAGGGACTCCGTTCCTACCTATCCTCTTTCACAGCCACGGTCTGTGAAAACTTTGGATGGTCACCCGTTGGGAACGGGAGTTAAAACCAAAGTTTCTGAACCGCTAAATATGTTCATTTCCATTGGTGGCTATTCTGAGGAGGTTGGTTTTTTATTATCAGTTCCCCTGCTTTTCCCATTGTTTTAGGGCATTCTTGGCTACGGGAGCATAGGCCTTGCATCACTTGGGGGGAAGAGAATAATCCTATCGTCCACTGGGGTAACGCTTGTAAGTCCCATTGTAGAGAGAATGTGACTTGTTTTCCCAGACATCAAGCTATGGGGCAGACTGATGCCTGGAGCGAGTGTGAGGAGGTTGTCTCACCTTACCTTCCTAAACTGGAAAAAGGGACAGAGGAGGGGTTGGAATGGGATTCTCAATTTGATTGGCGACAGCCAGAGGACGATTACCTTTTAGAGGATTTTTACGATTCTGAATCAGTCACGGAGACATCAGGTTCTGAACAGGGTGAGAATTTGGGGGCCACCCTAAACTTTGATTTGCCTTCTAATGTTCCTAATGATTATGCTGACCTCGCTGAGGGTTTTGGCAAGCAAAGGGCCTCGACCTTACCTCCTCACCGTGCGTATGATTGCGAGATTAATCTCCACCCTGGTCCCCCTAGGGGTTCGTTATACTCGCTGTCGGGGCCTGAGCATAAAGCTATGCGAGAGTATATCCAGGAGGCTCTAGCTAACGGATTCATTTGGCTGTCGACCTCTCCTGCAGGTGCAGGGTTTTTTTTCGTGGGCAAAAAAAGATGGCAGTTTGAGACCCTGTATTGATTACAGGGGTCTCAATAATATCACCGTCAAGAACCGATATCCCCTTCCGTTAATGAACTCTGCCTTTGAGCGACTGCAGGAGGCGTCATTTTTTACTAAGTTAGACGTCTGCAATGCTTATAATCTGGTTCGAATCCGGGAAGGGGACGAGTGGAAAACGGCATTTAATACGCATGATGGGCACTACGAATATTTGGTCATGTCGTTCGGATTGGTTAACGCCCCCTCTGTATTCCAGGCGCTCGTCAATGACGTTCTCCGAGAGATGTTGGAGAGATTCGTCTTTGTCTACCTTGACGATATTCTGATTTTTTCTTCAACTCTCTCGGAGCATTAACAACACGTCAGACAAGTGCTTGAGGCCCTCCTTAAAGCCAAGTTATTTGTCAAGGCTGAGAAATGCACCTTTCATGCTCAGACCATCTCGTTTCTTGGCTTTATTGTTTCTAAGGGGTCGGTCTGTATGGACCCGGACAAGGTGGCTGCGGTCAGGAATTGGCTTGCCCCTCAAAGTGTTAAGGACGTCCAACGCTTCTTGGGCTTTGCTAATTTTTATAGGAGGTTTATCTGTAATTTTAGTGCGGTTGCTGCCCCCATTATTGCGCTCACCAGAAAGAATACCTCCTCAGCGTTTTTTTGGTCTCCAGCAGCTGAGGCTGCCTTTCAGGAATTAAAGAAACCTTTTAGCTCGGAGCCTATTCTGGTTTTGCCCAATCCCTCCCTCCCATTTGTGGTGGAGGTGGATGCTTCGGAGGTTGGGGTGGGTGCTATTTTGTCCCAGCGCCCCCTTTGGGATAATAAGCTACACCCATGCGCATACTTCTCCCGGTCTTTGTCCGCCGCGGAACGGCATTACAGCATTGGTGACCGGGAGTTATTGGTGGTCAAGTTGGCCCTTGAAGAATGGCGCCACTGGTTGGAGGGGGCTAAACACCCTTTTGTGGTATGGACAGACCATGAAAATCTCCAGTATATCCAGCAGACCAAGCGACGTAATTCCCGGCAGGCGCGGTGGTCATTGTTCTTTAAACGCTTTAATTTTATGCTAACCTACCGCCCTGGCTCTAAAAACATTCAGCCTGACACCTTGTCGCGGATTTACGACCGCTCTGATCGCGATAGTACCCCGGAGCCAGTTATTCCAGCTGCTCAGATTGAGGCGCCCATTCAATGGGAGATTGCGGCGGTGGTTCAGGAGGCTTTGAAGACTGATCCCAGTCCTGGGGGGGAGCCTCCTGGCTGTTTGTTTGTCCCGCCTAGGGTTAGGTCACAGGTCCTCCAGTGGGGACACTCTTCTCGCTTAGCGGGGCACCCCGGAGCCCATCGAACCAAGCAGTTCCTGGCCCGGTATGATGAGGGACATTCGGGAATTCGTTGCTGCCTATGGCATCTGCTCCAGAAATAAAACTTCCCATCTCCCTCCGTCTGGTCTGCTGCAACCATTGCCCATCCCCAGGCGTCCTTGGACGCATATTGCATTGGATTTTATTATGGGACTGCCTGTGTCTGAAGGCAACACGGTCATCTTGGTCGTGGTTGACAGTTTTTCCAAGGCCGCTCATTTTGTCGCGCTACCCAAGCTACCTTCAGCGCAGGAGATGGCCCTTCTTGTGGTTAACCATGTGTTCCGGCTGCATGGGCTTCTGCAAGATGTTGTCTCTGACCGGGGTCCTCAGTTTACGGCCAGATTCTGGCAGGCGTTTTGTAGGCAGTTGGGGGCCACTGTGAGTCTCTCCTTGGGGTCCCACCCAGAGACTAACGGGCAGACTGACCGTACTAATCAGTCATTGGAAAACACTCTTCGTTGTTTAGTGGCGGATAATCCATCTTCATGGAGTCGATTTTTAGCATGGGCCGAGTATTCCCATAACTCACTGAGTAATTCCTCCATGGGCTTTTCCCCGTTTGAAGCTCAGGTTGGTTACCAACCCCCACTGTTTCCTGAGACTGAGAATGATTCCGAGGTTCCCTCGGTCAACCATTTCATTTGTTGCTGTCGCTCGGTTTGGACCAGGGTCCATTCATCTCTGTTGTGCTCGGGGCTCAAACAGAAATCCGCCACCGATAGAAGGCGTCGTTTGGCCCCATCTTATCGGGTGGGTCAGAGAGTTTGGCTATCTACCTGGGACCTACCCTTGAAGGTAGAATCACGAAAACTGGCTCCCCGCTATATTGGCCCATTCAAGATTGTGCGGAAGATCAATCCGGTCACGGTCCAGTTAAAGCTCCCTAGATCTTTGCGCATCCATCCGTCGTTCCATGTCTCTCGGATTAAGCTGGTTAGCACTAGCGTCCTGGCACCTGCCGACACACCCCCGCCACCACCGCGAATGGTGGAGGGGGGGGCCGGTTTACACCGTGCGCCGCATTCTGGCCGAGAGCCGTGTTGGTCGTGGGGCCCAGTTTCTCGTGGACTGGGATGGATATGGCCCTGAGGAGCGCTGCTGGGTCCCTTCCCGGGATATTCTGGATCCCACGCTCATTTCCGAGTTCCGTGCATGGGGTTCCCTAGGGACTTCTGGAGCTGTCCCTTAGAGGGGGGGTCCTGTCATGGTTTTGGAGGTTGGTGTTTGATTGGGAGCTTTCTTTGTTACTCTCGTCCGGGACAATATCGTTTTGCCCACATCGGATTCTTTGGCCAGCTGGCATTAATTGTGGGCGGCGCCCGGACTCTACTTAAGCCCAAGTTCCGCCTCGCCACCTTTGCTAGAGTGTCAGTGTTACAATTGCACTATAGCCCATAAGTTCTCTAGCTAGAGAGTTGGTGAGGAATTAGTTGCAAAGAGGAAAGTGTTAGTTAGTAAGGGAAATTAGCTCTCACTTTTCTTCTCTCTTCCTCTGCCTGTGCACCGTCCTGGTGCTTAATCTATGATCTCGGCTTCCGATATTTTTCCCTTATTTCGTTGGGTCTAGCTTGTGTTGCTTCCTTATTTTTACTCGGATGGGATTTATGTCCTTTGGAAGCGTGAGCCCCTCTCTCGTTTTGTCTGTGTTCGTCATATTACTGTGCTTCCTTTCGTTCCGGCCACTGCATTTGGCGTCTCGAAATACCAGCCATTACAATAATTGCCTGGAGCCCCCCGTAGATCGCCAAAAGAGTAAGCTTCTGATCACAGTTTTCCCCATTAAGTTCTATTGTGTGGTTCCAGACGGAGATATGAGACAAAATATTAACACTGCTGCCGGGATCACCAGCACCCCAGCGGAGTTCTGGGGATTAATAGGACCGCCCTGTAATTTATCATTTAAAAAAAATATCAGCATTATATATCGGCCATCGGCTGCCCTGCTGTATAAATATCGGCATCGGCCACTGAAAAACCCATATCGGTCGATCTCTAGTGAAGTGTGAAGTGAAATGTAATGTGAAAGGGTGTTTGTGGGGGAGAAAAAGCCAATAATTAGCTTAAAGTTATGATCATTATTAACCTTAAAGGTATCATCAGTATTACCGAGCCATGATTGACTAATAAGCATTTGAATGAATAGGCAAGACCCACTGCACTACATGGGCTGTGGAGGTTGTATAATTGACATATATGAAATGTGGGGGGAGTACTAAAGTTCTGTCAGTTGCATGTGAATACATTTAGATAATAACATTCCATAAGACTGGGTAATCAAGCAGCCGATGCCGAGTGAGGTAATGCCCAGTTTTTGTTTTTTTTTTTCAATAAATTTGGCGTCTCCAATCCCACCCGAATCTGGCATGTCCAATACGAGAACTATGTACAAGACTTGCTCGTATGTAACCCCCTGTTGCCAGCTTAGGGGAGAGAGAGAGTTTGCGGCCCTCCTCCAAAGCACGCGCCTGTCAGCCCCTGCATCTTTACACTCATTAGTAGAAACTACCGCAAGTTCAGAACGAGGGCGGAGGATACCCGAACATGAGCAAGCTCAAAATCTCACTGACGAGCGCCCGTCTGGCCAACAGAAGGCACTTGAGCAACGAACAAAGCAATCATTTTTAATCTCCCTTCCCAGCAGTCCCTTCCCAATTTACATCCCCACAGCGCTTTAGCCAATTGTGCACTATTCTGAAAAAGCTGCTGACCACTGCTGGTTGGTACGACCGCGCTGTAGTAGTCGTTACTGCTCCACAAGTGCGGCGCCTTAACCGAGTGAGCTAACCCGGCAGCTGTTATGTCCAGTTTTTTAAGGGACAGAGTGGAACACAGGTAAATAATGGTGAGAAGGCCTAACTGTTTCTTAATGAAGATATAGGGAAGCTAGTAATTACTGGAGTCAGAAAATAAACGAAAAATTAAATTGGAAGAACCACAGGAAAATGAAGCGTGAGTCGGAAGGAGAATTCCCACCAGAGACCAGACAAGAAAAATTAGATAAAAGATGTTGTTAAGATAGAACCCAAGAATGCTTGATGGACTGCTTGGGGACCATACATGTGTGTTATGATTTTTGCAGATCAGTCCGGGGTCTTGTATGCTACTTTGAGTTTTATGCAATAAACCCATTCAAATCAGACTGCTATTTTTTTTTATTGAAATGAGGAAGATTTTAACACTGTGGGGGAAAACCCCAATTTGCTTGACCTCGACTGGGGCAATATTTTTCCCACAACAGGCTACATACTACTTTTGATTGGTTACGAACTAAATGAATTGATTACAATATGTAACACAAATTTTGCTCCTGGATAGTGTGTGTTATTTCTTTATTGCTTATATTGTAAAATAATAGAAAATACCTATTATTCTCTTAAAACTTTACTTTTGTGACCTGGATAATGAAATTAGGAATTCATCAATTTTCTGTGTAAAAATAGGCAAATCTGCGCATTTTCATTTACATAAGGTCTGAATAAAACAAAATATGAATCAAATTTTATTTCATTTGTATAATATCTAATTTTCCTATTCAAGCGAGCAAAAATTGTCTGTCTTACCCACTAGAGTTTTTTTACAGTGCTTGCAGGTAAAATGAGGTGCCCAGAGTTTGTGTTGATTTTTAACAGGTATGCCAAAATGTACCTTGAAGGCTTCATACATTTTAGCAGATGCTGTCACTGAGTACTTTTTTGCCCGTTTTGATAAATTGACTACATGCATTGCAGAATACATGAATTTTGCCAAGATTTTTTTATTGATTAGGCAGGCTGTACCAAACTCGTCACATGTATGTCACATGATGTAATGAGCTGTTCTGCTGAAGAGATGATGGCAACCTTGGGGGGAAACAGAACATGTACCGGGGACATGACTTTAGTGCGGTTATTGGTAGCTGCGACCATAAGCTATCCATTACTTGGCTCAAGTGTCATGAGAAAATAAAACTGCAAAAGCAAGCCACCTCGGGTTTATCTGCACAGTCACTGGCATCACTGTTTTACCCATAGTTGTAACCCACCAATGTGAATATGAAAATTATGCTTTTAGGTCTAAAAGTTATGTAAAGGGTAACTTTAAATAATTTTTTATATGTATGGTGACATGATGGCATTTTACCCAGTCATCAATGTTGAAGGAAACAAATATTTACTCACCTTTTTTAATAAGCCAGACAGGAATGAGCACTTTAAGTTTTGGTTTAAATTTCAGTATTTCTATGATGGATACACACATTGGTTTTCTTTTATTGGTGTTATGTCACATTCAATGGGCATGGTATAGTCATAAAATACCAGGCTGAAAGTGTCATTAATTTGATGTAAAATTTTCAGAAAGTATACTGTATCTCTAAGTTTATTAGCAGTATATTTCAAACTATACTTTCATCAACTAAAAATTTTGAATGAAGTAAACTAGTTTACTTAAAGCTTACTTCTCTCAAACTTAAGTTATTCTTCAAAATATACTTTCGCAAACTTAAAGTGGGCCAATTTAGTACCAAGAAGTATCAAAGTAGTACAATTACAAGTATACTACTAGTTTACTAGGGAAATATACTTAAGTTTGCTAATAAAATAAACTTGAAGTGTCCTTTGTTTTGGCAAGGGTATGCTAGATTATTTAGGCTAAGCTGTGTTCACATAACTGTGAGTCAAAGTGTGGAATAGCTCTCTGGGTCACTACGTCGAGGCAGAAACTTTGAGAGCTTTCAAGATCAGGCTTGATGCAGTGGTAAATACTATCTAGTTTTTAAGTACCCTGATTGTTAGGTACACTTTAGCTGCAGGAAAAAGGCGAGCCTTGTTAGGTTGACCAGCTTGGTCTTATCACTCATGTTATGCAATGTTTCATCAAGGAACAGAATAAACCAAGCCTGCAAATTACAATAGCAATTACTCTGGCATTAATGTCCACATTGAGAAGTAGGAATTTGTAGTCTGACTGTGAATCACAACTGATTTCAATATGATAGAGACCCTTGTTTTGACTGGATATTTCTCATCCACCATGAGAATACCCATGGCATCTATTCACGTTAGCATAAAACAAATGTCACAATGAGGTGCGATATCCCTGCAGTTTGATTTATTGGTGTGGGCATGGTCTTGAAGAAGTGAGATGCTAAACAACAGTCACCTTAACACTGCACCAAAAGTACCTTATGAAATACTTCCGGAAGGATTTGTCCCTCAAGCCGTACAAGATGGGGCTAAGAAATCTTGGCAAAATGTGAATGATGAGATAATTGACAAATAGTATGTCCTGTGTATTTGCGGAAGAAATGTACATCAGCATGGTCTCCAGAGATGGATGTATATAGGTGAGCATGCATAACAAAAGCTGGGCAGCATGAAGAAGGATTGTGTTGCGTGCTTTCTTAGCATCCGTGTTCAGAGCCTTGGCAGCAAAGAGGATCTTAAAGTAAGAGAAGACCAGGATGAGCCAGACTGTGGCCAGGCAGATGGCATGGGAGATGTTTCTCTTCTCCTTCATGAAGGCATGGTGGAACACTGGGTCTCGGTTGCAGCGGGTGGCCGAATGGAAGAACTGATTGGACTCTGTCGCCAGGAGCACAAACAGGTCAGGCAGGATGGAGGAAGCCCCCATGGCCCAGATAACGCCTATGAGGAGGTAGGTCCTGGTCTTGGTGCAGATCTGGGTATGGCGCAGTGGGTTGCAGACAGCGATGTAGCGCTCGATGGCCATAGCCGCCAAGTTCAGGGGGGTGTTGAACGTGGTAAAGATGGCAATCATCAGGAGGACGCAGCAAAGTGACAAGTTTATTTTGCCCAAGACGGTGCTGATCACATACAGCACAGCGGCAATGGTCAACTGGATCATGTCATTGAAGACTAGATGGATGAAGAGGATATAACGTGGGTTTTCCCGGAACATTTCATGTTTCAAGAAAATGTGGACCAGCGTGCAATTAATGTAGTTTATGGAAATGCAGAGTATCACCACAATCACATTTCTGGTCACCAGCCCAAATGCGCTTACTAGCATTAAGTAAGACTTATTTGACATGTTGTTGTCCGCTGTGATGTTCATGGTTTGAATACCGCAATCCTGTGAAACAACAGTCAGGTACTACATTTGTGCAGATCTGGTCACTAACATTCCTGTTTCCTGTGTGCAAAATATTAATTTAGTGCTCTCATGAAAATTTTAAAGGAATGAATGCAATGTTGAAAATCCATAACTAAATCATGATATATGGTATCCATCAACATGTCTGCCAGAGAGCATCAGTATAAGTAACATGAAACTTTTCAACTAAATAACCAAAATAATTTTAATACCACTCTATGCATGACAGAACTGTGGTAATATGAGAAACATGTTATTCGGACAGAACAGAAAAGCTTTTACAATATAAAAGCAACAGTTCCCACATTATATACAACATAATAATAAAACTGGAATGGAAAATAAAAGCAGGGGCTGTAACGTTTTGTGCACTGTACTGTCATGTGGCACAGGGGACTTGCAGTTAATGCCCTGCTCCACTAGGGGATTGGCCCGGGCCTCTGAATGAGTGTCTCGAGACTGGCTTGGGGCAGTGGCTGGCCATTGCGGTAACTGCCCTGCTCCACTAAGGGACTGGCCTGGACCACTGAATGAGTGTCTCGGAACCACTGACTGTACAGTCCGTGCTCGGAATACTGCAATTACATCGAAACGCCTGCCTTACCCTCAGCATAACTGTTGGCCAACTCATTTTTCCAGCCCAACATTTTGATAAATTACATTCAGAACAAGTTATTTTTCAAAATATTTGAATTCGGTAAAATTAGCTAGTTACAATCAATGTGGCCTTGCAAAACACAGCTCGCCGCTTTTTACTGCACTAATTTGGCACAGAAATAAGATGGCTAATGACACCTAACAAAACCCGATGAATATAAAGTAGCAATAACTAAGATTGTGTCAGCTTATTCACAAAAATATGAATGCTCTAAACAGACTATTTTTATCTAACCTAGCTAGTGAATGTTAAAAAAATAATTGGCAGGTTCGGCAAGTGGTAATGAATTGTATTCACACTTTGTTGTTGGTTGTTAATCTTGGCTGATTATGGTGCTTTCTTTCTGCAGCATACAAACATAATTTTAAGTAGACGGCTATAGCTATACTCAGGCTGAGGAGTGTGATAGAGCATAATGATTTTATACTTTAAATGAAGTTTTGATTAAAGCTCTGTGTAATTCATTTGAATATGGTGGCCATTTCTGAAAAGTGATTTGGCCTCAAAGAAGACACTGGAAAGTGACCTCATGGTTTTATCATACAATTTTGCTGAGCAAAAAATAAAAAATGTTTCGAGGGGATTGATGTTTGAGCAATATAAGTGGGCTATTGCTGCTGTCCATCAGAAGTGGGACTGAAGTAACCTTGCCTGTTTATAGTAGCCTAATTATGTAGGCCTTTACCGCGGCTTGGAGTACTGTACATCGACCCAGATTAGCCGTGTCTAACATGGGTTATTATCCCCTGCCACGACTTGCAACGGGATATTTGATTGGGGTCCATCTGTCCGGGCCCCAATGGGGACAAGATTTCTCTGGAACTATTATTCCTAGATGCGTGAAAATTTTGTTTGCTTAATAAGCTACTCATGACCTATGTTCAGTTCGAAAATGGATGTCGAAGCATATTTTTTACATTATGGCCCTTGATCGTGGTGGGGGATAGTGATGACACTGTTGTGTTCTCGTTTATTTGTGAGACAACTGTTGTAACTAAGCATGTCATAATGATAAGAAGCCACTCAGTCTTCATGGGTTTCTTCAAGGAAACGGCCACCGTATTTTCAAATGGATTAGGCCCATACGAAGTTTTAATTAAGAGGCAATTTTATTGATACAATCATTAGACTTGAATACATTTACCCTTCTGACAGAATATAGTCTTAGGCTCCTGCCATAAAACATGTTTCTTTACTGCAAAAAGAAGCACCTACACTTAGGTAATCTAAGCAGAAAAAAGTGTGCTTAGAATTCATTAACGTTACTGGCCTGATCATAACTTGCCGACTATTTCTTTTATAAATACATAAATAAATCTGTTCAGTACATTATTATTTTAGTTCTTAAGCTAACACAATTTGAATTTTTATTTTATATTCATCTGGTTTTTCTAAAAGTCGTTCGAATAAGTAGGTAAAATAAATTAATTGTAATAACTCTTTTAAGTCGGCGTTTATTTCAGTAGATCGTGGCCCTTCTACTCAGCAGCATAGAAACATAATTTTTGGCAGAAGGCTACTCTACTGTGGGAGAAGGATAAAATATAGTCCAATGATTTCATCATTTATTAAAATTGAGTTTTGATTACAAATTTGCATTGGTTAATTCATTTGAAAATGTGGTGGCCATTTCTGGAAAAAAAAAAAGAGTAAGTAAGTAAATAAATACATGGAAACAAGAGGTTGCTCGCTAGTAAGTTTTATTAGCTTGGTAGTAACAACAGTCATACTATAATCACTGACCCAAGTCATTCATGGCTAATCTGGGCCGATGCACTTGTATTACGATCTGCGGTAAATCGGCTTACACAATTAAGCAGTCGCGGGGTGAGTTCAGTCCAATTTCTGATGGACAGGGACAATAGCCCTCTTCTTAGAACACCCATTCTCCTTGACAGTCTAAACATTTTTATCCTTTGCTCGGAATGATTGAATGGTAAAATCATGAAGTAAATTTCTAGTGTTTACTTTGAGGCCAAATTACTTTTCAGAAATGGCCACTGCATTTTCAAATGAATTACAGGTCAGGGGTGGATCCAGGTTTTGAAGTGAGCAGTTTCCACGAGTTGTCTGCGACATGAATAGCCAATCAGAATGAGGTTTGAGTGAGTTCCAACACAATGAAAGTGTTTCCAGCCAATCAATGAGGTGTTTGAGTGAATTCTGGAAACTACATAAACTACCCTGGATCTGCCCCTGCACGGAGCTGTAATCAAAACTCCATTTCAAGTATGATATTAGGCTGTATCACAACCCTCTGCCTGAGTACAGCTAAAGCCGTCTACTTAAAATTATGTTTCCGTACTGCAGAAAGAAAGGACCATAATCAACCGAGCTTAATAGCGACTGCAAAGTGTGAATACAATTTATCAACATTACTTTCTGAACCTGCCGATTACTTTTTATGGTTCACTAGCTAGGCTAAAAAAAAAGAAAAATTTTCAAAGCATTCATATTTTTGTGAATAAGCTGACAAAATCTCAGTTAATTCTACTTTATATTCATCTGGTTTTGTTAGGTGTCATTAGCCATCTTATTGATATGTCAAATTAGTGCAGTAAAAAGCGGCAAGCTGCATCTGGTTAGGCCACATCGATTGTGACTAATTTATTTTACTGGCTTCAAATATTTTGAACAATTACATGCATAACAATCTAATTATGAAAATGGCGGCTAGATAAATGATTTGGCCAACACTAATTGCTGAGGGTAAGGCACGCATTTACAATGTAATTGCTGTATTCCAAGCACGAACTATACAGTCTGTCAGGATACTGCTGTCTCGAGCCACTTTCCTCAGTGCAAGGTCAGTAAAGACAGCACAATTCCACTGTCTTGGGACACTTGTTCAGTGGTCCGGGCCTGTACCCTAGTGGAGCAAGACAATTACTGCAATGGCAAGCCACTGCCCCGAGTCAGTCTGGAGACACTCGTCCAGTGGTCTGGGATAGTCCCCTAGTGGAGCAGGACAGTTACGGCAATGGAAAGCCACTGCCCCGAGCCAGTCTCCAGACTCTTGTTCAGTAGCCTGGGCCAGTCCCCTAGTGCAGCAGGACAGTTACTGCACCCCTAGCATAGTGGCCCGTGCCACAGGACAGTACAGTACACCAAATGTTACAGCCCCCTCTTGAAAATAATTTGGTCTGAGTAGTCTTTTCCTAAACTCCTGAGAAGAATGATCTCAGCTGCACATTTTTTGATATCACTTCAGTCTTAAATGTTACTCGCAAAACGCCATCTGGAGGAATTATGAGTTAATGGAGAGAATGGCTTTTTGAAACTTACAGTATATGGATACCTAATTGAGAGTAAAATATGACAAAATGAGGCAATTATTGAGATCTCATAAATCATCTTGAGCTCATTTATATCTTGCTTTTTGGTCCAGAAAAGCCATGCAAAAGCATTAGGGAGAAATAAGTTAGAAACAACTCTACTGTGACTACTAAGAGAAAACTTCGACATTTTTGAGTTGGAGCATTGAGTTTTTAGGAGTCATAGCAGAGTTTACTTCATGGTCTCTTTCAAATGTGTTCATTTCATGTTCACAAGATTAAAATTATAGCTGCTGCGCAGCAATGGTTTGGGCCAGGCAATTTTAGGCAAAATTAGGCAATTCTGAGCAACAAGCAGAGTGTAGGAAGATGAAAAAAGGTGGCATTCTAATGTGCATTTTACATCGGTTGAGGCTTGAACTCACAATTTCTGGCACAAGAGACTATGCTCTATCTAATTGAGCTAATTAGCAAGAAACAACTCTGCGGTATGTATGTTCAAAACTTCTTCTAGCTCATTATAGGAATTCTACAGCTGCAATGACAGCGTGTAAAGGCAGATTTCAAACGGCTGTCAAAAATTTGGTTATTTAGACAAAAATCCAAAAATACACAAATTGCATCTAGATAGCATGGAGATGTTGGTAATTTGTTTTTAACAATGATTTATTGGCTCCATAAGTGAAAAACTGATGTTTAATAATGCCATTTTTGCATTGACTCCAACTGTTCGCATGAGAGCAAAATTCAAAATGCTGTAAAAAAATTGAGTTTTTGAGATAAAATTCTGATATTTTCCAAACATCATCTACCATGACTCCAAAATGTGACATTTTTTTAATGAACATTGAAAATATATTTAGCAAGAATTTGCAAGTATATGTTGACAATACCGTTTACAGTCAAACATTTTGATGCACTGTAGGCTCAATTTTCGATAAATCAAAAAATCTGTGGATGATTTGAGTAGGACAGTCTGAAGATGCTCTGTAGCAAGTTTGGTGTCAATTGAGCAAAAATTGTGGGAGGAGATAGGTTTAATAAGTTTTACAGTTTTTGAAAAAAAACAGTGATGGACTTCATAATTTGCAATAGGTTTAAATGTACAAAAGTTTCTTCAGTATTGGGGCTACATTTTGGTGAAAGTAGCAAATCTGTAGCGTATATTGTTGATTTGTTGTGAATTTTCAAAATTTTGAAATTTAGAGGCTTGCTGTAGCGCCATTATGAGGACTATTGGCCTGTTTTTACAGCTGAGGCAATCTGGCATGGGACTGGACCTTTGTACAAAGTTTGGTGATTTTTTGCGCATGGGAAGTAGGATTTCCTTGGAAGAAGAAGAAAGAAGAACATGCAGGATAACAGAGTCCTGGCAGCTTAGGCTGCCTGGCCCCTAATTACACCTATTTTAGATAATTGAGAGATCTCGTTTTGATCAGAACGAGACAGATATCATTTCTCTTTAATAGAACAAAAGACAGAGTGAAAAAGTCTCATTTTAGGATAAAAAAAAACTCATTTGCGTTTGGAGGAAACCATACAACCCCTGGCAAAAATTATGCGCTCACATAATGGATGGTCATCCAGCTTTGTTACTTCTTAGCAAATAAACAAATTGCAAATACAGCACAAAACAATACTGTTTATTAGCTTAACATTCAGCCTTCATAAAACACTCCTCAAATTTATTTCAATAAAAGTGATATTTTTTCAAGAATCAATGTGTGGCTTAAAATGTAGTAATCAGTGTGTCCAACAAATAGTCCAATTGACTCTATTTGATTAATTTCCTCTGTGACGATCGGGAGTGGTTCCAAATTTTCCTCCTCATCTACCTGAATGGCGCCTGCAAATATTGTGAAATAAATGATTTATACAATTCCATAAACCTATTCAGTACCGGGTGTTTATTATATATATAATCTGTTCTTGCAGTGGTCTTTGGTTCTTACAAGAAGAGTGTTCGAATTAGTTTTGTCCTATTTTTCTCTCACAGAAGCATTGCACGGCATGGAGCTTGCTCAGGGAAGTGTTTGTATCCCAGCGGCGTGCCGTCAAATGTTCAAAGGGCCTTCAGCAAGCTTACCCTTTACCTGCTCGATTGCCCTCAAGTTGTTCACGTTCAAGTTTGCCTGATTAACAATAAAACAATTTATTAACTGAACAACCAAGAACAATACATGACCTATACTGAATAAGAAATGATCATGAAAAAGTAATTTCCTACTGGCTACATTTGTATAATTGATATGGCATTATAAGACTGGCAATATAAATGCAAAAAAAAAAAAAAAAAAAAAACTTTCGCTGACTTTGCTGCATTTATTTTCACCATTCTTACAATTGTCCCTCTGCTGTGCATCATGCCTAGCAATGGGCTTTAGCCGTGTCTACATTCAGAATATAGAATGGATTCTCTTGGCTTGTTGCTTAACAAGCCTTACAAACTCATTTATGTAAATCTGTGCTGTTTCACAAGCTACAAAAGTGCAGCAATTATAAAGACATATTGATGGCTTACATCGTCATTTATGTGCGGAAGAAAACGCCTCATAACTTAGTGATGCAATGTATAACCATGCCATTGGAAATAAATTAGTCTGTTGTCGGTTCTACCAAGTAGTTTGAGCAACTGTTGCTAATCAGGAAAAGTAAACTGCGAGAGGTTTAGGTTATTAAGCATTGAAAGGTGCGGTTTCCGAAGGCCTTTGTTACTGCCAATGAACTGCTACTGGTGTATCCAAAGGCCCACATGCTGCTCAGTGTGAACATTGTGGACGAGCAGCAGATTTCATCAAAACAAAAGAAGAAACAGACAAGCAAGCTAACCGCGGGCAAAATTGAGGATTTTTACTTGTAAGTAACTTTAGTTGTCATCACTTTTATTATGAAGTGCATGATGGCGGGGTGTAAATACTGATGTGCAACCCCAATTCCAAAATAGTTGGGACGAAGAGTAAATTGTGAATAAAATCAAAATGCAATGACTTTCAGATCACATGAGCCAATATGTTATTTACAATAGAACATAGATAACATTTCAAATGTTGAAACTGAGACATTTTACATTTTTATCCACAAAATGAGCTTATTTCAAATTTTCTGGCTGCAACAGGTCTCAAAAAAGTTGGGACACAGGCAAAAAAGGGCTGAAAAGCAATTAATATATAAGAGAATCAGCTGAAAGGAAATTTAGCAAGTAATTAAGTTAACTGGCATCAGGTGTGTAACATGATTGGCTATAAAAAGGATGTCTTAGAGAGGCTGAGTCTCTCAGAAGTAAAGATGGCCAGAGGCTCTCCAACCTGTGAAGGCTTGCGTAAAAAAATTGTGGAATACTTTAAAAACAATGTTCCTCATGTCAAATTGCAAAGGCTTTGAAGGTCTCATCATCGACAGTGCATAACATCATCAAAAGATTCGGAGAAACTGGAAAAATCTCTGTGCGTAAGGGACAAGGCCGAAGACCGTTACTGGATTCCTGTGATTTTCCGGCCCTCAGACGCCACTGCATCACTCACCGGCATGATTCTGTCATTGACATTACTGAATGGGCCCAGGAATACTTCAAGAGACCACTGTCTGTAAACACAGTCCGCCATGCCATCCACAGATGCCACCTAAAACTCTATCATGCAAAAAGGAAGCCACTGTTAAGCATGATCCAGAAGCGCCGCCATGTTCTGTGGGCCAAGGCTCATTTAAAATGGACTGTAGCAAAGTGGCAAAGTGTCCTGTGGTCAGACGAATCCAAATTTGACATTCTTGTTGGAAATCATGGGTGTTGTGTCCTCTGGGCTAATGAGGAGAAAGACCACCCCTCCTGTTATCAGCGTTCAGTTCAAAAGCCAGCATCTCTGATGGTATGGGGATGCATTAGTGCATATGGTGTGGGACAATTGCATGTTTTAAAAAGCACCATGAATGCTGAAAGGTATATAAAGGTTTTAGAGCAACATATGCTCCCCTCCAGACGACATCTATTCCAGGGAAGGTCGTGTGTATTTCAGCAGGACAATGCAAAACCATATACTGCAGCTATTACAACAGCATGGCTTTGTAGTAGAAGACTCCATGTGCTGAACTGGCCTACCTGCAGTCCTGATCTTTCATCGATTGAGAACATTTAGCGCATAATTAAACGAAAAGTCCATCAAAGGAGACCCAAAACTCTCCAGCAGCTGGAAGCCTGTATTAAACAAGAGTGGGATCAAATTCCCATGGCGGAACTCAAGAAACTTGTCTCCTCAATGCCCAGATGCCTCCACTCTGTGTTAAAAAGAAGAGGGGATGCTACACCATGGTAAACAGGCCCCTGTCCCAACTTTTTTGAGACTTGTAGCAGCCATCAAATTTGAAAGGAGCTCATTTTGTGGATAAAATAATAAAATTTCTCAGTTTCAACATTTGCTATGTTATCTCTGTTCTATTGTGAATAAAATACTGGCTGGTGTGATTTGAAAGTCATTGCATTTTGATTTTATTCACAATTTACACTTTGTCCCAACTATTTCGGAATTGGGACTGTAAGTTTTCACCATTTGCCAGTGGGAAACCCGGAGTGATGTAAGCAATGGTTGTTGGCAATAAGGAAACGGACTTCAACGAAGGGGCCACTAAGTCAGAATGGCTACTGACACAACGATCTCAAAATACTTCCTGTATGACAGACGGATGTATGTATGTATGTATGACGGATCTACTTTTGATTTAAAATGGTAATTACGCAAAAACAACGTTCGGAAATAACAAACTGGCCAAGACCACCATCTTATTTTGTGTATGTTTGGTATGGTATGTTTAGAAATTCTGATATAAAGTGTTTGAATGCATTTTATATTCGTTTGTAGCGTTTTCAATTCAAGTGAATGTGGAGGAAAATTTGGAACCTCTCCCGTTCCTGGGCCCATTTAGTAATGTCAATGACAGAATCATGCCGGTGAGTGATGCAGTGGCGTCTGAGGAAATTAATCTTATTGAGTAGTGTTGCACCGATACCGATACCAGTATCGGGTATCAGCCCGATACCGCGTTAATATGCTCGTACTCGTACTCGTCCACATTTGCCGATACCACGCACCGATACCACTTAATGTAAGACGCAAGGTACCCGCCTGCTCACGGTCGCATAGGCTACAGTATTTTGTACTATCTGACTTCTATGTCTAGGGGGAGACAGCGAGTTAGAAAAAATACGAGAAAGAGAGCTTTATCGTCATCACATCACATGCAGGCATATGCGCATACACACAAGAGGTGTATAGTAAAGAAATACATGTAGGCAACTTCGTTACAGTACTTAAGTAGTTTTTTTGAGGATTTGTACTTTACTTGAGTTTTTTTTTTTTTAACCGGGACTTCTACTCTACTACATTCAAAAGAGAAAAACTATACTTTTTCTTCATTACTTTGACACTGGCCACTTCACTACACGTTAAAAATTAAAATATGAATATAATTAATCATTTAAGGATTATCTGGATGCGGCGTGTTCAAAAAGAACAACGGTGCTCGGCAGGGTATCTTAAGCGTTTTGTGCAGATGTTTCTGCCAGCGGACATGGAGCTGCAAATTTATGCACGCAATTACAATATTCTATCACTAGATGGCACACCCGGATCAGTTATTGAATATTTACAAGCAAGCCGAGCTCGCACAAGCACACACCCACAATCACACACAGAGACTTAGAATTGTGAATCTTCTTATTTTACTACAAATATATTGGTAACATATGGTTACCTTAAACATTTCAGTTGTGGTTAAGTTAAATCTTTTTCATTTGTCATTTGTGTAATTGAAATATGGCGATACCACACACTTTAAGTGATGCCTTGTCTGCTTGGAAAGCTATTATTAACTTTAGTTGGATTGAGAATGCCTATGAATGTGTGTAGAAACTATCTGTGCCAATTAATAGTACTACTGACCTTTGATGAAGTTGAGTGTGTTACCTTGCCTATGCAGCGAGTTTACTTTTCATTTGTCAAGTTTCAGTAATGTTTTGCATCATTTGATGGCAGTGCTAGTTCAAATGCTTTTTGTCAGGCCTAAATACAGAAAGATTTTTAGCAGTTAGGCCTACTCTTTTTTCTTTTTTTTTTTGGAAATAGCCATGTGTGAATCGTTTGATATTGGCCTCTTTTAGGCTTGTTATAAAAAGAAAATAAAACCTTTACTCCGAAATTGTCATTGTATTTTCCTGGAAAACATTTCAGAAATTTCGGTATCGGTACTCGGTATCGGCAAGTACACAAAATAAAATACTCATACTCGTATCGGTTTTTAAAAAAGTGGTAGCGGTGCATCCCTATTATTGAGTCTAGTGAAATATTTGTTGTATGCACTGATTGCTACATTTTAAGATGCTTTAATGGCATATTTTTTCATATGAAATAGAGGGAAAATATGGAATCACTTCGTAATTGGCATTTTTACCAGCACAAATCTGAATATCAAAATTAGTCTGCAGTTAAAATAGAGTGCTGGCAGACCCTAATGAGGTGTCGGACCTTGCTAATTGAGAGGAATCATGGCACCAACAAGAGAGCTGGCAAATAAAACAACCGAAAGGGTATAAAAGTGCTCCAAGAAGGAAATTTAACAGGGAAAGTAGCAAACAATGTTGGTTGTTCCCAGTCAGCTGAGTCTAAAATTTGGTGCATTAGCATAAACAAATTTATAAAAGGGAAACATGGGTAGACCACAGAAGACCTCAAAGCATCAAAACAGAAAGCTCAAATTAAATATAAGTGCACCAGTAAAAAATTAAAAAAACAAATGAGAAGAAACAGGAGTTAATGTCTGTGACAGAACTGTTAGAAATCAGCTGAATAAAATGAAATTTGCATACAGAAAAGCCAAAGGAAAATCAACACCACAGCAAAAGAAAGCAAGGTTTCAGAGGGCTAAAGAGAAGCCATTGTGGAGAGTGGGTGATTGGATGAAAGTGATATTCAGTGATGAATCACAAATCTGCATTGGCCAAAGTGATGATGCTGAAACTTTTTTCTGTTGTTGTTCCAATGAAACATAAAAAGATGAATGCTTGAAGATAATATGCCAATTTCCATATTCTTTTATGATAATGGGTCACATGTCAGATAAAAGACAAGGGGAGATGGCAATCATTACCTTGACAATCAATGCGCAGGTGTACATTGAAATTTTGAACTATTTCCTGATTCCATCAATAGAAAATAGGTTTGGTGATGATGAAGTAATTTATTGGGATGAGAGTGCATCTTGCCACAGTGTGAGAGCGTAAAAACTTTTCTTCAGGAAAGGCATATCAAGTCAATGAGATGGCCAGCAAACAGCTTGGAATTCAATCCAACTGAAAATTTATGGTGGAAATTAAAGAAATCCAAAACAAGGTCCCATCATGCAAAGCTGATGTGTCAACCACTATTCAAGAAAGTTGGAATCAGCCAACTTTGGAGAATATTGTTTTTCATAAGTGAAGTCCATACCTCATAGAGCCATCATAAAAGCCTGAGGAGGAGCAACAAAGTACTAATTCTGATTTTTTGTTAATGATTCCATAATTTTTTCCGCTAGTTGATTATGAAAAAAATTCCATTACTTGGAATAATTTAATCTAATTAGTTTGAAGTGTGTTTCCTGAAGCCTGAATGTTAAGCTAAAAAACAAAAATTGTCTTGTGTCATATCTGTGATTTGTTTATTATGAAGTTATAAAAGCTGGATAAATATCCTCTAAGAGTGGTGATTCCACAATTTTTGCCAGAAGTTGCACTTCCAACAATGAGATCTCCGCTTGGATTTTACTTGCCTGTGCGAATGAATTAAATGTTTGACATCCGTTACTCATTTATCATAAACAGTTTCATAACATCAAAGTGTCTGTCGACGAGAATCAATGCATTATATGTGATTTTAAAAAATTTTTCATCTAATTAATCAAAATAATTCTGATGTTATTCCATGCACAACAAAGTTGGAAAATTTTAGGCTCATTGAAGATATCTTCACTCATGTAACACAAGAGATAAGCTTTTCAAAACGAAAAAATAGCGAAAAAACAATCTAGAACTCTTCAAAATTAAGGAGTCAAAACTCACCTCTGTATTTTCAGTGAAGGAGGAATGAGCCAGTGGACTAAATGGTTTGAATTTGTCCTTTTATTCAGGCCACTGCAGTATGCACATGCGCACTTCTCAAGGTTCTAAAAATATGAGAGAACTCTGCTTGCGGGGTTCTTTTTTTTTTAATACTCATATGTCATGCCATTGGGGTCATGCTGCTGTAGGATTAATGCGCTCCCAATCACATGTAATCCAGATGGAATTGCATCATATGTCTTGGTTTGCTTGTATTTATTAATATCCCCAATGCCTTCAATGAAAACCTAACAATCATTGTAATCTTTCAAACTCCAATTGTGTACCTATTTTCTATGGGCTTTTACTATGATGCCTACAACTCATTAGGCATATCTCCACTCAGCCATTTCAGGCGCTGTCCACACACACACGGAAGCATTTTCTATGCACTTCAGCCTGTCGTCCACATGCACGCTGTGTTTTCTGTGGCTGAAAACTGCTCTTTTTAGAAACGTCTTCCAGGGTGAAGATTTCTAGAAACTCTCACCACGTGGACAGGGAAAATAGTTTTAGGATTTTAAATCAGTGAATGCGCCTCATAACAAGTTTTTAAGGCTTGTGATCGGCCTAAATGGAGTTACCTGTGGGGTCGGCGCGCTCTTGACAGTGCTTGAATTGTGTTTTTGCGTCTTCGTTTGGATGGAGGTTTTTTTTGGGGAAACGAGGAAAAACCCAATTTTTGAAAATACACAATTGCATGTGGACTACATCTCAGATGTACCTGAAAATAAAATTAGACTGAGGTGTGTCGTTTGTTTCACTTTTGAGGGTTCAAAAATGCCTTGTTGGTGGGATGCACAATGAGAGAATGATCAAATATCCACAGGTTTAAAAATAATTATCAATTCTGATAGATTAGTCATCAGGCAGACTTTTCCTCGGTAAAACAGGCCTTGAGCTCACCAGTCCTACCATTCAGTTTATTTGAGGGAATCTATGGTTTGTCTGATATAACTGAGGACACAATTGGATGCCATTAAAAAAAAAAGTAATGTATTTTTGCTTTTTTCTTTGCAATGAGATGCCTTCTTTCCTCCCAGCACCCTCCTGGTGAATATTGGGAGTGACTGCATGCAGGCACGCAAGGGATATTTTCAAAGTGGGGGGGGGACCAAATCGTGCACCAAAGCCCAGATAGCAGTATCAGATTTCCAGATACTGGACCACCACTTCTGGCCCACTGTCGGACAGCCATGCACCATCAAGTTTTTACTTTGCCTCAATATTAAGAAAATTACATGAATTGTTATTAAAATGAATTAAGAAGTGTAAATGAATGATTTAAAGGGTTTTTTGATCAAAATTGGCAAGACTGTAGGCTTTCTGTTGGTAACCCATCTGGACCACCCTCAAACCGATGAACAAAACGCCAGTGAAATGCCAGATCTTCTTTCAGTGGTCCTCTGCCCTCTTGCTATGTGGGAGGTCTCAACTGTCAAGGTTATAGAATTCTATTTTTACCATTTTGATTTAATTATTCTACATTGTTTGGGCAAATGGTTTAACTCTCTAAAAATGGCATGGGATGCTGACAGTTTGTGAAGCCATGGATGACCAAAAGTCAACACAAATCAACATATGAAGAGTTTCCAAAACGCAATAAGTGCCAAAATTACACAAATTGAGATAATACTACAGAGCGGTAGCCCTGTGTTTCTTACACACGGTGCAAAAATCAGTTTTTAGAAATTCATACTATAAGGTGTATTTTTTCATGGTCAAACTTTGTGTTTTTCTATAAAATGCAATAGGCACCAACATAGAACAAGAGGCCTGTCGGCCTAGAGAGCTCCGCTGAGGATGTCTGAAATGTCCATGTCATAACTTAACATAACATGACATAACATGAATGGCGAGAACAGGCCGTTCAGCCCAACTAGGCTCGCCAGTTTCTTTATACTATTGTGAAGATATCACTTCAGATATTCAATGACTCAATGGTATCTAGCTTTAAGTCAAGCCTGCTCTTGAAAACCCCAAAGGTCTCTGCCTCAACAATATGGTCAGGTAAGCTATTCCACATCGAAATTACTCTTTGGGTGAAGAAATATTTCCGAATATCAGTGCTAAATTTACCTTTGGTCAACTTCCATTTGTGACCTCGAGTTCTACTAGCAACACTTGGTCAAAGGAATCCTACATAATTCACTTTGTTAATCCCTTTAACATATTTAAAGACCTCAATCAAATCACCCCTTAGTCTCCTTTTCCTAAGACTAAAGAGATTAAGGATCTTCAGCCTCTTCTCATAGCTTTCACCTTTTATACCTGGAATTAGCTTAGTGGCTCTTCTCTGAACTTTCTCTAGAGCCTCTATATCTTTCTTAAAGTATGGTCCCCAGAACTGTACACAATACTCCAGATGTGGTCTGACGAATGTGTTCTACAAAAGAAGCATCACCTCCTTAGATTTGTACTCAATACTTTTGGCAATGTATCCCAGCATCCGATTGGCTTTTTTAACTGCTATGGCACAATGGCTAGAGCCTGTGAGGGTTTGGTCAACAATCACTCCCAGATCTTTCTCGTGTGGAGCACATTCCAGTTTTAAACCTCCCATGAAGTAATCCCGTCGAATGTTTTTATTACCTACATGTACAACTTTACATTTCGCTACATTAAATTTCACTTGCCACATTTCTGCCCAATTCTGGATTCAATCCAAATCATCCTGAATCACTTTAGTGGACTCTAAACTATTTGCCAAACCCCCCAATTTAGTATCATCTGCAAATTTAACTAATCTGCTCTCAATATTCCTATCAAGGTCATTAATGCAGATGAGGAACAGCAGGGGTCCCAACACCGATCCCTGGGGGACGCCACTCCCCACCATACCTAGCTCAGATGAGATACCATTGACCACCACTCTTTGTGTTCTGTCCTGTAACCAGTTTTGAATCCACTCCAGAATGCCTCCTGTAAATCCAATGGAGCTCATTTTAAAAATTAGTCTCTTATGTGGTACTGTATCAAATGCTTTCTGAAAATCCAAGTATATGATGTCATAAGCCCTGCTCTGGTCATAAGTCTTGGTGGCCTCTTCAAAAAATTCCAGAAGGTTTGTCAGGCATGACCTTCCCTTACGGAAACCATTTTGGCTATCCCTCAAGATACTGTTACGTTCAAGAAATAAGTTGAGCTCATCTTTTATGATAGATTCCAATATTTTGCACGCAATGCAAGTTAAACTGACTGGCCTGTAATTTCCTGGCTCAGTACGGTCCCCTTTGTCATATATTGGTATTATGTTGCCCTTTTCCCAATCATTTGGTATTTCTCCAGTTTCTAAAGACCGTCTGAAGATGGCAGATAGCGGCTTAAAGATGATCTCACCAACTTCCCTGAGCACTCTAGGATGTAAGCCATCAGGACCCACCGCCTTATCTGCCCTTAGTTTATGCAACTTGTCTAATACTTCGTTATCCCTAACCTCAATTTCCGCTAAATAATCTTGACCATTAAACATGCCCTCTGGCCGAATAAAGACCCACTCTGAGGTAAAATTCTCAACAAAGTAACTGTTTAAGGCATCCGCAATATCCGTGTTATCATAGAGCAGCGATCCATTTTTATTCTTTATGCACTTAACCTGCTCTTTGACTTTCCTTTTTCTGCTACAGTACTGAAAGAAGCGCTTAGGGTTAGTTTTTGCCCCCTCTGCAATTTGTCTTTCATAGTCTTCTAGCATTCCTCAGCTCTTTTTTGACCACAGCCCGCATTTTACAGTATTCAGCCTTAGTGTTCTCATTGTTATCCTTTATGTACATCTTATAAAGATTCCTCTTTTCCCTCAAAATCCTACGAATACTTTTGGTCATCCACTGAGGATTCTGCTTTTTCAGCTTACTTTTGGACACCTTTGGAATGAATTTGCATTGTGAATCAAGTAAAACCTCCTTAAATCTTTCCCACATCTCATTTACAGACTCACAGTCCAGGAGTGTCTCCCATTTTATTTCACTTAGATATGAGTGCATCCTGTCAAAGTTTGCTCACCTAAATTGAAAATTTTTGTTTTTGAATACACCTTTTTAACTTCCCATGAAACATCAAAATTAACAGTAGAGTGATCACTTGTCCCAAGTGGCTCCAGTACCTCAACATTGCTAATTCTATCTGGGTCATTACAGAGGACTAAGTCTAAAATTGCCTTCTCTCTTGTAGGTTTATAAACATACTGCACCAAAAAATTATCATTTATAACATCTAAAAAATTCCACCCCCTACCCTGTCCTTTCACCATTTCCCAATCGATACCAGGATAATTTAAGTCTCCCATAATAATAGTCCCTCCACCTCTACAAGCTTGCGTAATCCTCTTAAAAAGCATTTCATTGACTGTACTGTCCAAAGCTGGTGGTCGATAGCATACACCTATGTTTAAACCTGTCTCGTGTTTGCCAATGAGCCTGACCCAGATATCTTCACAGGGCAAGGATTGTTCAATTTCGGGAATTTCCTGTACATTTATGTTTTCGTTCACCGTAGATTGCTATGCCCCTTCCTCGCCTGTTACATCTATCCTTCCTAAAGAGCTTATAACCTTCTATATTATATTCATCTCCATCCTCTTCAGTAAGCCATGTCTCTGTAATCCCAACTATGTCATAGCCCTCACTAATCATAACGGCCTCAAGCTCTGGAAATTTATTTTTTATGCTTCTTGCATTTAAATAAAAACATTTCAGGTTATTACTAATGCTCTTCCCCCTTGATTTCCCATGCGGCCGCTGCTTCAAGCCCCCCACTACACTTTGTTGCTTTAAAAGTATATCATCAATAGTGCATGTAACGCCGTCAGCTTCCATCAGGGCAGTCTGCATTTCCGTATTGACACATATGACACATTATTGAAAGACTGAGCATAAACACTGATTTTCTAAGTCCAAAATGCTGAATTTCTCAAAAACCGGGATGTAGAATTTTCTAATTTGCACAGGGGATAATCAGAATATCATAAGGAAAGCTCACAACAAATTAGAACAATAGTTATCAGACAGTTTTTGAGATATTAATGAAAGCCTGAAAAAAATGAGCACAAACACTGATTTTCTAAGTCCAAAATGCTGAATTTCTCAAAAACCGAGACATAAAATTTTCTAATTTTCACAGTGAATATGCAGAATATCATAAAGAAGGCTCACACCAAATTAGAAGAAAAGTTATCAGACGGTTTTTGAGATATTCAACTTTGAAGTGAAAAGTTGACACTGGACTGACAGACAGACGGATGCCGGACGACTCGGTCTTAGCAAAGCTCCGCTGACTGCTGACTATGGTCACAGCGGATTAAAAAAGTTATCAGACAGTGTCCGAGATATTTATGAAAGACTGAAAAAATGAGCACAAACACTGATGTTCTAAGTATAAAATGCTGAATTTCTCAAAAACCGGGACGTAGAATTTTCTAATTTTTGCAGTGAATATTTAGAATATCATAAGGAAGGCTCACACCAAATAAGAAAAAAAGTCATCCGACAGTTTTTGAGATATTCAGATTTGAAGTGAAAAGTTGACGCCAGACAGACAGGCAGACAGACGGACGCCGGACGACTCGGCATAAGAAAAGCTCCACTCACTGTGACTGTTGTCACAGCGGAGCTAAAAAGCTGATTTACTCAAAATGAGTAAAATGGATATATTGCATTTTGGAAACAAACTCTTCATATACACTTGTTCATATGCATGATCAAATGATTAGGTCTACTTCCTTGTCTGGCATCAAATTGCCAAACATACCAATAATACAACATACATTCTCCAATGCTTGCTGGATATATGAGGCAGACCAGTCTAGCAGCACTGCTTTTTAACCTTCTGTTTGATTGAGCAGACTGTTCCATTTAAGATAACAAGTGACCACTGGAGGCATGTGGCACGAACGTCGGTGAACTGGTCGCAAGCAAGCAGCAAATCCTCACAACTATCAACGTTACTGTAGGCTGAGCACAATTACTGTACTTATAGCTGGCAGTGAGGCAATACCAGATGGTACATGAAAGAGCTACACATCTGCACAGAAACTTCATTTGGATAGATTGAGGTTTGAACTCTCCGGGAAAGTGAAAATATTTGAAGAAACATGGAGTCCAGTTTTAAATTCTTTGAACAATGGGGGGATATAATTTTGATTACATTTTGTACCATCTAACCAATTGTCTGAATGAGGAAACTGTCAAATAACGCACACTTTTGAAATGAAAGGTAAATCTATTGATAAATGTTACATAGGAGATTTTATGGGGGGAGGGGGGGATTATGTTTCTTCTTCTTATTATGACGAAGAGAAACTAGGAAAAATAATCACACACACTGTGGTAATTATCATTGAAATAACAGAAATGTCTAATTCAAAAAAAAGTAGAATGACTTCATGTGACACTAATAGTAATAATGATGTGTGATGATAGAAGGATATATATATATATATATTTCTTTTTTATTGTTATTTAAAATTATCATTTGTTTTGATCTGATATTTTGGTATATTGCAGTAATTTGCATATTATATGTTGGCGTATGTTTGTAAGGAGTTAATTGTCCTGAAAATCCTAATAAAAAAAAAGGGGGCTGAAATTGAGGTAATTTGTTTCAATAAACAGGTGTTTTATCAAGTTAACTGTAATCTTCTGTCTGCTTTTGGTGCCCTGAAACATGAATGCACTGAATACTGAACTGACCTTCTGAATAAAAAAGAAATAATTTAAAAAAAAAAGAAACTACATGTAGCTGGACACAATAAAAGTCTTCATGCACGAACACAGTTTAAACATTTTTCCCTCTGAGACTCTTGAGAGCCCCCCAAAAGTAGCCTAAGTCTTATGTACCAGTGCAACTTGCATTCCAGATTTTATGGTAAGTCCACATAGGAAGCAAATGAGAATTAAAAAAAAATAAATGATGAAAACAAATCCCCTCTTTCCTCCTACAACTTGCCAAAAAAGTCAAGTTCTCCTAAAAACTCTTATTTCAGGAGGGCACCAATTGGGCACTTTGCTTAAATTCCAAAAAACCAGTAATGCTTGTACACAACAGCATGTCGTACAGAATATGTGGTAAACAGAAACTAATGTTTTCAGTGTTCCTTCAAGCTCCTTGCTCACTCCTAGTGGACACATCACTAATAATGCTGAATGTAAAGCCTTAAAATAAATTAAAGGGCAGATTACAGGACTTCTCCCATGTATAGTCGTCCTGAATAGAAAAATGAGAAATACAGACCAAAACAGTTAATACAAGGATCTCACAATGTGGTTTTACTCACCCTTAACCCTGTGTGCAGAAAACAAATAATGCCAATTTTTCCTCTTATACATGAGCCTATTTAGGCTTTAATACTCAGTATTTGTGCCACAGAGACAGTGGAAAATTGTTCCAGTGAAGCAAGACATTTGGAAATTCAATAACAGAATTACCCAGGAATTAAATTTCAGAGTATACAGATGCTGGCGTCTATATCTGTGCAAAGGCGTTGAGCAAGTATATGTTTAAACATTGACCAAATCTGTTAAAACTGTCAAAAATTACAGCAGTGCACCACATTGAACTAGGCTGTGACATTTTTAAACCAATTCAACTTGTGTTAACCAGTTTGTTATACTGTAGAATACATGGCGAATAGCAGCTTAAAACCAGCAGGTTAATTTCAGTATATGACTCAAACTCCTTGCTCAGACCCTTAGCTGCCGTAATATAATTTCAAAGTTGACTCATATTCAAATTCACCCCTAAAATGAACTTAAACCAAAACCATTTTTGTCCAAGGCTGTAAACAAGTTCAATGTTTCCGGTGTCTTTCAGTCAGCCGTAAGCGGTCAACTGCAGCAATGCAGTTTTTGACACTTCTGCATCGGCTACATTTTCACCCTTGAAGACATCATAATTAATTTTCAGTTTTGCTTTTCAACCTTCGCTCAGGTTCAACCTTTTGTAAGCATTTTCAAAGTCCGTTAAAACAGTGCAACATCGAATACTTGAACCTTGGATATCTCTGAGTTCAATGTAAAGATACAAACACGAGTAGTCCTTTTATTTGATTTTGGGAAAAACAATGTTCCAAACTTTTTGTTTCTCGAACTTTCACAATCCACCTGAAATTAAATGTCTAAACAGTTCCCTCAGTTTTTTTTTCAGCACTTGAGCCTTGACTGACAAGCGGCTGCCATCTAGTTCCATTAGAAGTTTCTGTACAACCTAAATGTGTATTTAAGGTTGTCAGGATAGCTCAAATCCAAAGCGTACATGAGCCCAAACAAAACTGCAACTGCATTTGACATGTCACCAAGGTCATTGAGCAACTGAACACCTTCAATTATGATCCCAACATCTTCAAGGCTGTCTTTTGGTTCGGCCCCTTCTTTTTTGAATTGCAAAGATTCCCAGGATTGTCTGATCCATGGCCTCCTGGCGGTCCTCAACATCCTAAAAAGGTTGAATATTTGTTAGCCAAGGATATAATCACTTGAAATATTTTTTTTTCCCAGTGACATCTTACCAGCCCCAATGTTAACACCCCTCCAAACCACATTTGGTGTAGTTTTCGTAGTTTGATACTACATGCAAATGTAATGAATAAAGTGTTTCTGATGGACTCCTACTCTCTCAGATTTTAATTATCTTCACAGTAACATTAACAGGAGATATAACTTATCATGCATAGGAAGTTAACACCATTATACCGATGACAAACTATAATCCTTGTTACTTTTTTGGATGGTGAATAAGGAAATTTATCAAATTGAAAACTCAGGAGTGATGCTCTGTTTTATTGATCTTATGAAAACTATGCTCAGAACATCAGCCAGAATGTATGTTGGGGAGAGAGAATGAGCTTTAGTGTAAGTGATCCTGACTGATGAGGCATCTTCGGCCAATCTGTCCCTTACAAAACCATGGAAACATTTGCCTGAGAATATTTTAGTGTTAGATTTCCAAAATTATGAACGCTAGACTTATGGGAATTCAGTATTTTGAGCCCAATACCCACCGTCCCGCACCAAAGCCCAGAGTAAGTGTGTGGTGAAACTACAAAACACAAATAGCAATTTCCTTTTCTATGAAGTGAAAGTTGAAGGATAATGAACAAAACAAAACAAGCTTTGAGAATGCAGGCTCTCCTATTTTCAATGGCATCATCCTGCAGCAGAAATCAAAGGAAATGACAGCAACACTAAAAGCTGGGTTAAGGGTAAATGTGGTGCCCATCAGAATGCAAACAATGAATAAAATGACTTAATTGTTCAACCTAAATGGAGAAAAATACAGGAAGGCATAAAATTAAGTAATTTTGCACTACTAAGACTGTAGGGCCAAGTGGTTGAGCTTGTTGTTATGATGTTGGCTACTGTAATTTTTTGTTTGTTTTGTTTTATTGGTCTTGTTTTTTCTTCCTTTCTGATTGGTGACTTGTACGTAAAATAAAATAAATAAAAAAAGGATATGCAGGTGCATCTCAAATGACGAGACAAGTTCAACTAGACAGTCCGTTTGGCCGCGACCGCATGGGTGTAGCACCCAAAAGCCTGCTTCTCCCCTTTTTTGCGCATTATTCAGCCAGTACTGTCCCCATGGCAACCAAAATTCATAGGTGTCGTGACGTAAGTATAACACATGTCCATACCAAATATGAAAGTAATTGGTCAAATAGTACAGCCTTTACTGCATCCACGAGGAAGTGTCCATGTTTCAGCACAAATTTGGGCATTATTCGGCGAATAAAGTCGCCATGGCAACCAAAATCGACAGGTGTTAGACGTATAACATGTCCATTCCAAATATGAAAGTAATCGGTCAAAAATTACAGCCTGTACAGCGTCCACAAGGAAGTGTCTATGGACGCGAACGCAGTGGCAGAGACAACACACATGAATCCGTAGTAGCCGCCCGACTTCGGCCGGGGGCTACAATAATTTCCATAATCTGTTGAAAAAAATGAAAATTTTGTACATTCTAGACTCATTACTTGTAAAATAAAATGTTTACAGTATTTATTCTATTTTAATTTAGGTAATTAGGGCTTACAGCTCAAAAAAAATATCTTTATTTCATTTTGAGATGACTGGAAGGGAAAGTATGACAGGAACGTGCACAAGAAACTGGGATTAGCGCAGCCTGCAGAGACTAACAGGCTACAGTCAGGTCATGTAAACAAATTTCCTAAAATCCAACACACAGCACAAAGCTTGTGTGTTTTACGGAAGTACCGAGGGGATTACAAACTTCAAAATCATCTGCATACAAACACATAGATATTCACAATTCCACACCTGAAAAAAAACCCCATTTGTTTTGAAAGTGCTGGCCATCCTCAAAAAATCTAAAGTGAAGTTGATCATTTACTACCTATTGCTGTTTTCTCTTTTCAACAACCTTGCTAGGCACTTCCTTTTTATTAAGTAACAAATGTAAAATCTTCAGAAAGGGCACATAATGAAAGCTTCTTTTAGCCTGTAAATCAATAATGTACTGAACTGGATCAACAATATTGAAATGATCTTTGTAATATTGCATCCGTTTAAAAGCAATGGCTAATGGACCCTCCTTTGCCAGAGCTTTTGAAAGAGGATTAACTGAACAAAGTGTGTAGCCTAACTCCTTGATTAACAGTTGGTTAACTTGCAAGTTTCTGTTCTCAAAGAAATCAGGTAGAATGCTGTTAGACTTAGGCAGTAAAGTGGAGCTACAGAGATACGGGAACTCATGCAGCAGCTCATCAATGGCAGAGCTTATGGAACGTGAAAACTATTTTCCAACTTTAACAAAATAAATCCCAGTTTTTGCTCTATTACTTTGAGCTAGTTTTCTGGATTTAGGACCAGTGCATCATCCTCTGATTCAGCATCATCAAATAACTCATCACTCTCTGTCAAACAAGCAGTATGATTTAATTAATTTGCCCAATCATTTTGTACAATTCCATCTTTGAAAAAATTCACAGTGTGTACTTTGTGTTTTCTGTTTTTATGTGTTTGAAATGTTCCATAAATATTTGTTGAAAAAAAAAAAAACAGTTACTGAAAGTACAAGACATGGTTTCATGTCTTTTGAGATGACTGTTCATATGACTGAAAAAGTCTCTCAATGAGGCAATGCCTTTGCATGAACAATGATGGCAGTTATAGGTTAAGCTATCCACTGATCTCAGAGAAGTCTGATCCAAATGTGATCTACAAAGGTGACTTCTGGGTGCATTCCACGTTTTGAATGTGCATGAGCAATTTGAATATGTGCATGGATAAGAGTGTCTCCGGCCAAAGTGGCCATGCTTAAAGCTGTAGTGCCTTAGTAACTGATATTGTGTAGGTTGTACTGCATCACAGTCTTTACAAGTCCACATTCATGATGCTGAAAATGACAAAAACACATAAGACCTGATATTACTATCTTGTGTTTTAACTGTGTGGTAAAATTTAGTGCACTTCAGTGGTAACCTTTAAAATGAACATTTGAAACGTTTCATGGACATAAATATCCTGGCATTAACTGGCAATATTAATTAAGCATTATTGTGTCCCAACTTTCTCACATCACTTTAGTCCATACAGTTGCTGAATTACATTGCAGTTGTGCCAAATATCTAACAACTGTTGTTTTAAATGTTTGCTAAGAAGCACTTTTCCCTATTATCCCAAGTGATAGTCAGGTTATTCCACAGTAATGTCCATATTTCTGCCCCTGACAATTTTGCAGTCCGTTCGCATGCTTTTTGGGTGGATTTTTGACGAAAATTGTGGAATTCATGAGTAGACGACCTTTGAATTAAGATGAAATTGCAATGAAATTTAAACATTACTAATAAGTGTTTAAAATGGATCCAACGTAAAAATTTGATAAGTTTCCAACAGTTTTCAAAAAATCACCGTCACTTGCTGAAGTCTTTGTTATCCCGCTTTTCTGGCATCATTTCCGTCATGGGCCGTTTTGCGCGTCATAGCTGCCATCTGTCAGTCTGTTTGTGTACAGCACCATCATCTTTGTGACATAACATACAACTAGTACTTCCATTATGCCATGTATTCCAAAGTTCCCCTTACTTTTTCTCCAAATTTCCTGAAACCGACCATTCAAAAGGTGAGTAGGTTTATTATGCGTCATCTCTGAGTGCTCTAGAACTAGTAGGTGAAGCGATTCACAGCATATTTTGCCAATTTGGTGATATTACGCACAGCTTCATGTGGTGCATTGCGCTCATTGCGCCTGCCAAGGTTAATGTACTGTGTGTATGAGGCTTCCATGTGATAAATCTGTCATATCCGTCACTATCATTTCCGTCACAATGGCTCATTTCCAGCCTCGTCAAAAATTTTTCCAAAAGTATAGTTCGCTGCTGGCACTGATGATAAATATTTCATGATTTCTTTTTTTGTTGGGTGCCTAAAATAATCCTCTTTCAGCCATGTATTTTTAACAGACAATGACAGCAAAAGTATGGACATTACTGTGGAATCACTTACTCAACCCCCCCCCAAAACAAAACTGCCTACAACTCTCAGTTGAAATGATTAGTAGTACCACTTGTTTGACCATAACAACACTGAAATGCCAGAAATATAAACTACATAAAGATTCATTTCAGTCAATTAATGCAATTTTCAGCCGTGTAATAAATTCTTTCTGCTGGCTAGAACACGGTTATCTATTGACCAGTGCAATTGCTACCAAATGTGAGCCATATGCACCAAAACTTATCGTATTTCTGCACTAACTGTACATGAACACCGTCAGTATCAATTTCTAACATTACATTTATCTAAAAACATCATAGAGTGAATCAAAAAAGCTCACTTACTCAGAAAAAAAACGTGGATGAGACTTGATCCAAAATTTGTAATCCTCGAGTCCGGTAGCGCCGCTCTTCTTCTTCTTCTTTTGAGTTTTATTGGCAGTTGGAAATTGTATGTGTATTGTGCATTACCGCCATTACATTACATTACAGGGACTTAGCTGACACCCTTATCCAGAGCGACGTACGAAAGTGCAAAAGTTCAGCACAAAAGTTGCAGAGCTCCAAGAAGGCAAGTTAAGTGCCAATATTTCAAGTGACAAAGAGCACTTAATGAGGTAAGTGACAATTGAACAAGCAGTAGACAAAAGGGACCAGTACAGTTAAAAAAGAGAACAAAATGACAGTCAAGGCACGTGGACTTGACGTCAGGAGAGTCGAACTGTGGGCAGTGAAGTAGGGGAAAGGTGGAGCCTGAAGAGGTGGGTTATCTGTCATGGTTCTGGATGTTTGTGTGGTTAGGGACTTTTTCTTTGTGGATCTCGTCCCAGGACGATATCAAATTCCTTTTCCATCGAATTCTTTACCCAGCTGGCTGATTGAACTGGGGCAGCGCTTCTCCGGACTCTATATAAGCCGGAGGTCCGCAACGCCTCCTTTTGCTAGAGTGTCTGTTTGTAGTTAAGTACGATAGCTGAAGATATCTGTAGTCAGGATTTATTTGACTTTATATCTTTTCGTTATTTTTGGAGTTCCTATCTCTCTAGGGATATTCCCTTTTCTTTTCTACTCTAATCTTTGTGTCGCACTATTTGAGGTGCTTTGTTTATCTTGGTTCCCGAGATACTTCTCCTTTCATCTCTCTCGCTTTGCTTCCGTGTTGTCGGATGGTTGGATGTCCTTTTGAAAGCGCGAGAACTTTCCCTGTCCTGTGGTCTGTATCATTCTCTGTGTTTGTATTAAGTCCCTGCTGCTCCGTTTCCCTCTTGCCGCTGCACTTGGCCTCCCAAGTCTACCGGCCATTACATTTTCAGGCTGTGTCTGAAGGTGTTCAAGGACTCCGATGTTCTGACCTCGACAAGATCATTCCACCAACGGGGAGCCAGGACAGACAGCAATCTTATTTTATTTATTTTTTATTTATTTATTATTTTTTTAAAATTTGGCATCTCCAATCCCACCCGAATCTGGAATGCCCAATTGGTGAACTATGTACAAAGCTTGCTCATATGCGACCCCTTGCTGCCAACTCAGGAGAGCGAAGACAGTTCACAGCTCTCCTCCGAAGCACGTGCCTGTCAGCCACTGCTTCTTATACACTCATTGGTTGAATCTTCGCGAGTTCAGAACGAGGGCGGAGGATACCCGGACATGAACAGACTTGGAATCTTCCTGACGAGCGCCCGTCTGGCCAACAGGAGGCGCTTGAGCAACGAACAAAGCTATTTATTTATTTCCCTATACCCGGCAGTCCCTTCCCAATTTGAAACCCTGTAGCGCAATGGCCAATTGTGCGCTACTCTGAAAAAGCTGCCGACTACTGCCGGTTGGTATGACCGGGGCTCGAACCCGCGACATGATAGTCACTTCTGCACTGCAACGCAGTGCCTTAACCGAGTGAGCTATCCGGCAGCCCTGACAGACAGCAATCTTGAGTGAGATGAGCAGGAGTGGCGAGGAGGTGGAGCCAAGCGACCAGAAGTGGCAGAGCGGAGTCTTCTAGTAAACGTGTATGGTCTAACCAGTTTCTGGATGTATGCTGGAGCTGTTCCTTTGACTGCTTGACAAGCAGTTATGTGATCGGTGCCGTTTGTTTGTTTGTTTCATATCCCTATGGAAGCAATACATGGATCTCGGCAAACAACCTCCACAGTGTCTGCAATTTCACAGTTTTACCCTAATATTCTGCCAGTCATTTCAATCATGCACATTGTTAATGGTGGTGTCCTTATTTTGTTTGAATTCTGATATGTATTTGCACCTGTAACTATCTTAAATGTCATCTGACTTGCTATTGGTCGAACTGTATAGGTTGGTCATTCAGCCCATCATTAGCCTCATGTATCAGCCTTTCATCAGTGGCTGTTTAGACTGTCCTTCTTGCCCTTCATCAATCTTGCTCTTCATCAACCAGTTAGCAATAGTCACCTCTAATCAGCACTAACTAATATCTGGCCCCTAGTATCGGGCCCTCTATCAGCCAGTTTAGTAATGCTGGCCTCTCATCAGCCTACTAACTATCATCTTGCCCTTCTTTAACACTTTTATCAATACTGGCCTCATCTTACTTGATAGTATCTGGTCCCTAGGATCTGGCCCTTCATCAGCCAGTTAGTAAGTTTCTGGCTCTTTGTCAGCACATTAACGTTACTGGCCTCATCTCGTTTGCTAGGTTGTAGCCCTTAAAATCTGGCACCTCATCAGCGTGCTAGTTAGCGTTTAGCTCTTTGTCAGCACTAGAATGTTACCAGCCTCATCTTGTTTGTTAGTATTTAACAATGATAATCTGGCCCTTCATCAGCCAGTTAGTAATGCTGGCCCTTCATCAGCAAGGCAGTAATACTGCCCCTCTTCAGCCCGCTAGTTAGTATCTGGCCCTGCGGGAGCACATTAGCAATACTGGCTTCATCTCAGTCACTGGTATCTGGCCCTTCATCAGCCAATTATTAATGCTGGCACTACATCAGCCAACCAGATATTATGGTGCCAATTCTATTCAATTTTGGGTGGAACAAGCAATTTCGATTGATCCGTATCCATGTTATAATTCTTGTTTTTCGTGTACTTCGCGCTTCAGGGCCGCAAGTTCTCCTGTCGCCTCATCCAGTCTTTTGCTCAGGGGTACACAGGGCATAGTGTATGCCTTCTACAACGTGGTCTCCCTTTCATGACATCTGGATGAAATTCAGCAGCTACTTCTTAGGAACGCAAGTATAAATGTCCTAGGACTTAATGAAACTCGTTTAATTGACAATATCCCAGACTCAACAGTGGGAGTCAATGGTTACACTTTGTACAGAAGGGACAGAGACAGGCAAGGTGGGGGCGTGGGCGTCTACGTGAAGCAGACAATCCCTTCCCAACGATGATATGAGCTCGAGCAAGAAGATTTGGAGGTATGCTGTGTTGAGATTAAGCTGGAGAAGGCGAAAAAGACTCTACTGGTCTGCGTTTACCGACCACCGAACTCTCGATCTGACTGGAGAGACTCTGCTGAATCACTTGTACACACACTCAGTCATACTGCAGAAAAAGAAAACGCAGACGTCACAATCATGGGGGACTTCAATTCCGACCTGCTTAAATCAACTCAATCAATGTCTTTGGTGGAATTCTTAATGGGTTTGTACCAGCATACGCCAACCAACCCGCATTACAGAGAACACAGAAACATGTATCGACAACATATTTGTCTCAAACCTGGACCGATACAAGTCAAGTGCGAGTGTGGCCTGGGGGCCGTCTGATCACAACCTTTTTCTGACGTGCTAAAGTTGGGAGAAAGGCTGGTGGTGCTCGCTGGTGTGAATTTACATCTTATGAGCAGTACACACAACAATCCTTCATTGATAGTCTGAAGTCAGTTAGATGGGATACAGTACTAGACTGCATTGATGTCACTGATGCCTGGAATGCCTTTAAAGACATTTTCTTGAATGATGCTGAAGAACACGCCCCACTGCGTAAGAGAATATCAAGGGAGAACAACCTCATTGCTCCATGGCTGACAGACAGGGTGAAAAACATGATGGGTCGTCGGGACGCAGCCAGACGCAAAGCCATTAAAACCAAGGCTGTAAAAGACTGGGAAATCTATCAATCTCTAAGGAACCAGACAACTTCTATGATCAGGAAAGCAAAGAAAAGTCATTTTGCAAATGCTGTGACAGAAGCTAAGGGAAACCAGTCTCTCATGTGGAAGATCATAAACACTTTCACAGGGAAGTCCAAATCAAAAAGCCAAGTCCAGAATTTAGAGCGACCTGATAATACAACCACATCTAACCCTAGCGAAATGGCACAGGAATTCAACGACTACTTCTCATCTTGTGCCACAAGACTTACAGCTGGGATGCCAGCTTCCCAGGAAGACCCTTTTCGCCACATCCCTGAACCGACGACGATGTTCAGCTTTGAGTGTGTTGATGAGTTGACTGTGCTAAATGAACTTCAGAGGCTGAAAACAAGGAAAGCCACAGGGCTGGATAAAATCCCCTTCAAACTTCTTAAAGACTCCGCCCCTGTGATCGTAAAGCCACTGACACACATTTTTAACTTATCACTCCATTGAAGAGGTCCCAACTGAATGGAAGAAGGCCCAGATCTCACAAATACACAAGTCTGGAAACCAAGCTAACGTTGCTAATTATCGTCCTGCCTCTGTGCTAAGTGTTACATCCAAAGTGATGGAAAAACTCATGGGTAATCAAGTATCACGCTTTTTGGCCAGAAATGAACTTCTCACGGCTTACCAAAGCGGGTTTAGGAGACATCATAGCACAGCGACTGCCGTCCAGAAGATTGTTGACGACATCAAGTCTGCGTATAACTGTAGTAAGGTCACGGTTGCTCTTTTCCTTGACTTTTTTTTTTTGTAATTTAAATTTTTTATTTTTTCCACTTCAACGAGTATACAAAAACACCAATTTTAAAAATAATTAAAAAAACAAACATACAAACAAAAGAAAAAAAATAAATAAATAACACATTCCCACTAAAATATATTTAACAACATAGCCTGACATATCACAGCACACTACCCCATCCCCCCGCACACATCACTCCACATACTTAGACACTTCACAGCCTATTATTCTCAAAGATCCACCCCCTTGATGAATTTCATAAAGCTGCCCCACATATCCACAAATTTAGACACAGAGTCACTGAGCTTGGCCAACATCAACTCATATGATGCCGTGCTTGTCATAAGGTCAATCCAATCTTTGTAACAGGGTAAGCTTGTACTCTTCCAATTTCTAAGAATAATTCTAACTGCATTAATGAAACCTGCGAGAGCTAACCCATGTTGCGCTCTTGTAAGTCCAGCTGGTAAAATGGACTTGTCTCCGAGGAGGCAAAATCGTGGTGAGCTTGGTAGGGGCTGCATTAACCAGTCCTCCAATGCTCCAACAACTTGAGACCAAAAAGGGGAAATCAATGGACAGTCCCATATAATGTGTAAAAATGTTCCCATAGAACTTTTACATTTCCAGCAGTCATTACTTTGGGTTAAACCAAGTCTTTTAAGTCTCACAGGAGTCCAATAATATCTATGAACAATCTTATAATGTGTTAGTTTACTCTTAATATCCTTTACCGACCACCCCACATTATGAATAATGTCCTCCCAAACCTCTTGATCAAATTCGATGCCAAGGTCCCTTTGCCATATTAACCTCACATTTTCACTTTTCCCATAAACAGTATTTGCCACCATTCTATAAAACACAGAGGAAGATCGTACAATGTTAGGGAGTTTCAAAAACCTTTGCAAGACACTATCCCCTTTCCTACATTGTGGCCCATGGACTGCACACTACTTACTCGCAATTGAAGGTATTTCCAAAAGTCCCTTTATCATTTAAGTTATATTTATCCTTTAATTCTTGATAAGAGTGAAAAACTCCATCCTCAAATAGGTCCGCTAATACAGCAATACCCCTACTATGCCACGTCCTCCACCATACAGTTCCCTTCCCTATCTTGACCATGGGGTTCTTCCATATGGAAGAGTACCCTTGCTTGTATTGAGAAAAAGCCAATCATTTTATGGACTTTGTTCCATACCACCCTCGAGTGTTTAAGTATAGGATTGATATCCTCTTCTGAATAGAGATGTGACTGTTTTTGAGAGAGAGCGTATCAATAAATCTAAAAGGTAAAACCAGTGACCTTTCAATCTCCATCCAACCTAGGTCTGAGCCACTCCCCAACCAATGCTTACATATCTTAGCCAATTCAAAAGCTGTATTATACAGTTCTATGTTTGGCAGTGCCAGTCCCCCCCTCTCTCTGCTGGTAAACAACTTGGTCAGACTAATTCGCGGTTTTTTACCATCCCACAAGTAATCCCTAACCAAATTGTTATATTGCCTAATAACTGACTCGGGAAAATTTAAAGGAATCATCAAAGAAACATAATTAATCTTTGAGGATACCATCATTTTTACTGTGTTTATTTTCCCCCACAGAGATAGATTTAACATTTTCCACTTGGCAAAGCTAGTTCTGATATCTTGGAGAACGGGATTTATATTACTTTGTACCAGCTCTTGAAAATCTGCATGCAGCCTTATGCCTAAATACGTCATCCCTGATTGTAGCCATTTACATGGAAATGCACCAATATCAGCTGGTGAACAACCCAAAGAGAGGGGCATTACCTCTGACTTTTGCCAGTTGATTTTGTAGCCAGATATTCTAGAAAAACTTTCAATCACTTCCATAACCGCTGGGATGGAGGAGACTGGGTTAGACAGATCAACAAAATATCGTCTGCAAATAAAAGCAACTTATGCTCCCTCCCTCCCGCCAAGACTCCCTTAATTCTCAGATCATTCCTGATTGACACTGCTAAAGGTTCTAAAAACAGAGTAAAGAGCAGCGGGGACATTGGATCGCCCTGTCTGGTTCCTTGTGTCAGACTAAAAAATGGGGACGTAGTACCATTTGTAATAACGGCTGCCCTTGGTGCTGAATTGGTCTTTTCCTTGACTTAAAGGCCTTTGATGCTGTGAACCACGACATCCGGTAAACTCAAGAAGCTGGGCCTTGACAGTGATGCAACGAAATGGTTCACATCCTACCTCACAGACCGCTACCAGTACACACATCTACGAGGTCAATATTCCAAAAAAGCTTGGGTCACCTGCGGGGTACCTCAGGGAAGTGTGCTGGGCCCCTTGCTATTCTGCTTGTATGTGAATGACTTACCCAAGGTTATCGAAAAGTGCAGCATTCATTTGAATGCTGACGATACCATTCTAAACTACTCGGCTGGTTCCGTGAAAGAGTGTGAAGAGACAGTCTGTAGCGATATGAAGAGAGTAGCAGATCGGTTAAATGAAAACAAGCTGCTACTTCACCCAGACAAGACCAAATCAATGTTATTCGGACTCCCACAGAAACTGAGGCATGCTGGGAGATCCTTAAACATAACAGATGGCGTGAATGTTTATGAACAAGTCAACTCGTTTACATACTTGGGCATCACTCTCGATCCATCACTCCAGTGGACAGCACATGCTGAGAAAGTCACGAAAAAATCCTTGGTGGTCTTGGTGCCATGAGACGTGCTAGAGATTTTGTCACAAAGGAAATTCTGCAAATCATGTGTCAGACACTGTTGTTGTCTCATCTGGACTATTGCGCCACAGTGTGGCTACCAAGTCTAGTACAGGGCAACAAAACACAAATCATACAACTGGAAAGACTGTTAAACAGAGCTGCAAGGCTTATCACAGGATACACACTTCAAGACCATGTCCCAGTTGATACCTTGCTAGCTGCGGCAGGGCTGGAGTCTGTGAGTAAACGGTTAGAAATAACTTCTCTTGCTACAGTTTTTAAGTCAGTACGTGGAAGGGCCCCATTGTACATGTCAGCACTGTTCAGATGGAAGTCACCCCCAACCCTAAGAGTCAGAACACGTACAGAGGCTAAACGGTTACGGGACTATGACCCCCACCTGCTTCACTGTCCAGCAGCTAGAGTAACGTCATATCGTGGCAGTTTACAGCACTACGGTGCTCAGTTGTGGAACAGTCTCCTTCTGGAACAGCGATATGTGCTTAAGCTCAGGACATTTAAACATCGCCTTATCAGCAGTACTCGTTAACCGACACCATTGTAATTTCCTATGCTTATTATGTGATATTGTTGTTGTGTGGTGTATTTTGTGTACGATGATTTTTGGCTGTTATTGTTTTTAAATGTTAGACCCAGGACTACCTGAAAAGCAGGTCAAAATGACCTGAGTGTATCCTCCTGGTGAAATAAATAAATGAAATGACACAAGCGGTACGAGTGAGACGTTATTATGTTGATAGTTTGTAAATATTTTTCAGTTGCATAAATTATCTGAGTTATCTCCTGCAAAAGCATTTCAGCCAAATCTTAGTTTTAAGGGTTATGATGCTGTCAACCCTAGTTTCAAGTTTAAGTTTATTTGTCTCAATGGGCAATTTGTACTGCAGCAATCATAAACACATTTAAAAAAGAGACACACAACATCTCTCACAATAAAAATACAATAAACAGGATACACTAAGAATGACAGTCTTAAGTAAAATAATAAAATACAACTATTACTACCACTAATAATAATAAGTAAATAAATAAAATAAAAATAAAGAAGTAAAAAGTAACTGCTACAACTTGGCTACACTCATCATCACTACCTCATAATATCCACAGTTAACATCACCGCTGCCACCCCAGTAAGGGAACAACAAAAACAGAAAAGCAACAGATTATTTAGTTCGGCCAACAGCATTTAATGTTATAATGGAGACTGGGACAAAAAAGTTTTGGTACCTGTTTGTTTTGGTCCTAGAAGCACTTAGGCGCACACCAGATGGCAAAAGTTTATACTCTGAACTTAGAGGGTGGCTATTATCAGCGCGGATGCTCTCAGCTTTCTTAACGACTTGCTTATTGAATATAAGGTTCACTCCGTTAAACTGGACACCTACGATCTTGCTCGCCACCCTCAAGTGCATTCTTCTCTCTGGTGCGAAGATTACCATACCAACAAATAGAAAAAGAGACAACAGACTCTATAAAGGAGCATAATGTCTGAAGTCAATACACGTCTTTTGTTTTGGAGGCATTAAGTTGGAGAAAGGCATCATCACACCAAGAGACAAAATCATTGACAATAGTACCATGACAGACTTCAACATCACCAAGGAGGCTGACAATTACACAATCATCTGCAAACTTAACAATACGCCTGTTGGCATAACTGCTGCGACAATCATCTGTATACAACATATACAAAAGAGGGGAGAGGACGCAGCCCTGAGGCGAGCCAGTGGACGTTGGCAACTCGCCTACAGGATCCTATTTACCCTGACTTTTTGGGTTCTATTTGTGAGAAAATCAAGAACCCAGCCTACAATGCCAGGATCTAAGTGGAAGTTTTGAACCCATTTCTCAACCAGCAAGTGAGGCTGAATGGTATTAAAGGCAGATGAAAAGTCAACAAATAACAATCTGGCATGATTTTTACTGCCTTCAAGATGCTTGTATATCAAATTTAGTTGCGTGACCGTGGCATCTTGCATGCCCCTATGAATCCTGTACGCAAATTGAAAAGGATCCAGGAGGTGTTCTGTTTTGGTCGTAAGTTCTACTTTAATCAATCTCTCAAAGGATGTCAAAACCAAAGAAGTTAAGGCAACAGGCCTGAAATCAATAAAGGCTTTAGGGTGATTACTTTTAGCAACAGCCACCACTATGGACTGTTTCCACAGCGAAGGCACCCTCTGCTGACTGAGTGACAGTCGAAAAATATAATAGAAAGTAGGGCCTAGTTGCTCTGAACACACATTGAGCAGGCGGCCGCCAATGTTGTCTGGGCCTGGGCTTTTCCTGGGACTGCAGCTTTTGAAACACTTGATCACCCTGCTCTCATCAAAGGAAGGATTAAAAGAGGGAGCTGACAGAAACGTATTCCTGAGCTCAGAGTGTTTGTCACTGAAATCATGCATATCAAATCGCACATAAAATTTATGAAATTCCTGCGCCAGCTGCGGGTCTGAATTATAGCCATGAAGCTCTGTATTACACCTGCTGCCTTCTTTGAGAACTACAATACCATACAGGCCAGCAGTTACTGCCTAATTCCTACGAGACGTCTCGTGTATCTCTCGTGGATTTCTCGCGATAATCTCCTCTTTATGTCGCGTGCTATTATCAACCTCTTACTCTGCCGAGACAAGCTTCGCAGTAGGCGGGCCGCCGAAGCTACACACGTATGCCTAGAGTCTACCACATGCGCGACGTAATGCAGTCCGAATTAGGCCTATGCACAGTTGTTGCTAAGAATTACTTTTTATATGCGGATTTAATAGATATAATACGTTGTTGCGTTGAGGCACGGTTGTTGGGAATCGCTAATCACTAATTCATGAAAATCGAGGATGGGGTGGGCTGAAGAAGAGTATACGATACCCAGCAGCGGTTGAAGAATCACTTTGAAAATCTCAGTATACATGTACCGCTGGTCTGAATAAAACATAATGTGATACATACATGTAGATTGTAATTTTGCATTTATTTCAGGTCATGTGGTAGAGGGGGATAACTCATATTATGTTTGCTGTTTAATAGCCTTCTGTTTGACGATGTTGGTTTATTCCTAAACATTGATACTGTAAATACATCGTAGAGTGTTTTCTGTGCACGTCTCATTGTATCATAAATAAAGCAACAAATCTATCGATTCACATGTCAAATGATATTGAAAGCGACGCTTTGTTGCAGTATCCTGAAAACGACAGAGCTCACGTTCCATGTCTTTTCCTTCAATTGGAATTGGTTAAGTGAACAGTATTAGTTTGATATTTGTTTGGCATATTTCGCCTCTCTATGTAGAGTTTGATGGATTTAGTTTGAATGGATATCCCTTCCTCCATGATCAGACAGTCTTTTATGTGCGACGGCATTTCTTGATTTTCATACAGAGACATACGCGCTCCCAAATAAGGGGAAATGCAACGCGTCTTCTCTACTGACAACTTGCTTACTGAATGATAATTTTGCTCATTAGGTAGAATATGAATTTAAAGGACTGATGAACGGGCCTCAAGCTGCGGATTAAAAAAAAACGACTCCTTTTCCATTTTGGCATCTAGAACTCGCGGCCTTTGTATTATCTCAGCCGTGGCTTCTTTCACAGGTGGCATGAAACACTTCAGTGCAAAGGGACATCTTCTCATTAATCAAGTATAGGATTATAAAAATAATGTCACGCAGGATTGCATTGTTAACAGAGGAATTTGGTTTTTCCTTTCTGTATTTGTGATAATATAACTATCCTTTAACACACCCCACGGTCCCAATCGATCGGTCCAAAACTCTAAACTTAACAGAGCCGGTAAACCTCTCAGTCGGATGAATACAATAATCACAGACTAATAAATCTTTTTTTGACCAGTTTAATAATAATCCGACGACCGTTACACTCAAAATATGAATTATTTACTTTTAACAAAATGAAACAAATTAGCTAATTTGTTCCATGAGAGATGACCAATTAATTTGTTAAAATCAATCCAACAAAATGAATTTGTTCAGGAAGTAACAAATTAGTTTGTTTTATTAACAAAGTAAAATTATTGCTGTTGGCTATTAACCAAATATTGTGTTAGACTAACAATTAAGTAACAAATGTGTTTTGCTAACACGATTGGACCATAAATTATTTTGTTAGGATTTTTGTTAAAATAATTCTGCCACAAACCGATTATGCGGCCGATGTACATGTAGATGAAATAATTTAAGTGCGTATTTTCGTTACTTCTCAGTGAAGTGGTAATGCAAGAAGTGAACAGTAATGTTCAATGACCTGGTTTGCGGAAGATAAAATATGGTGGGATAGGAACAGGGGCGTAGCTAGGGATTTTGGGCCCCCAGAAAGAAAATTACACAGGGCCCCCGCCAGCTGGCCAGCCAAACAAGAAAAGTTTTTTTTTTTTTTTTTTTTTTAACAAATATCTATGCATTTTTATGTATTTTTTGAACTCTTAATTTCCTTGTATTAAAAGCAATAGTTTATTTCCTTCACATTACTTCGTGTTTATTAGCATATTCCCAAAGTAGGATATAATATCTACCATTTAAGCATCTAACCCCCACATTCGGACAATTCTTATAACACTGCATATATATTTCTTGATTTTACCCCTAGTGGTTCTTTATGTACCTTACACGGTTGCACTTTATAAAATCACAACACACCAGGTTCTTTCAAGTTTGAACAAGATTCCAACTGCTGGGTTTTATTCATAGGTGAAAAAAGTACACAACTATTGTACTCAAGTAGAAGTACAGTTACTCTGGTTAAAATTAACTTAAGCAAAACTAAAAGTACTGGTTTATAAATCTAGTCAAGTGAAAGTAAAAAGTATTCAACACACACGCACACACTTAACAATTTTTGATAATCCGGCGAAATGCTATTCGTAAAGCAACACTGACATAGGAGGTTGCATTGGCTAAAGCTGTTTGGATGCACGTTGTTATAATAACAAGGAGAGGCAAAGTTGTGCATTGCAATGCAGACGCAACAATAACTGGCACCAATCTGGCGCACTTACATGAGCCATCACCTGAATAAATGCCAGGTATAGCCTATCGGAGACTGGCACGCAATCAGTGCACTTGCAAATGAGAGCCTGCAGTATCACCGATCGTGTGACATTATTTAACCATCCATCTACAACAAATATGATCAGACAGATACATCATTGAACACATACACAAAGCACATTCGCCAAACTGTGCAAACAGGCAATCTCTCAAATTGGAAAAAAGCACCACGGCGGATGCTGACAAGACAGCTTACTAACAACAAGCCAAACATCACCACGGCGGGTGCTCTCTCGCTCTCTCACGCACAGATACACACACGCACGCAATCACCCCAACTTCTCCAACTCCAAGGCTAGGCTGCCTCACTGAGACCACAACCAATCACAAGGCCTACATAACCATGCAGTATGCCGAAGCCGAAAAGGACACACACACAGTCGCACACACTCATCTATTCGTCCAGTCGCCCACTTGCTTCACTGTCCCACCAGCCGGCAAGTCGCTTGTGCTAGCAGCTGTAGCAACTAACGATACCTCAGCACCTACTGCTTCAGAGGAGCACTCGGCTTCAGGGTCACTGGGTGGGAAAGGAATCAGAGGATCCTCCGTTTTGGTAGCGAGAGTGGGCCCACTGTGCCCAGCATCGCTCTTCGGTGCCTCTTCATCTCCGAGTGCCACACTTTTGAATGTGAACCCAAAGCGCATCTGAATGATACACTCTGGTTTAGTTTTCGCTCGCCGCCATTTTTAGTACAACTTCTCAACGTTGTCTTTCTTCTGTTTGGCGCGCGCATGGCTAATTTGCATACGTGCACAGGACTGGCTGGCTCCGCTTGGCAAAAAAAAAATAGAACATATGTGTGAATAAATGTTTTGAATTCTTTATACTGGACATGGTGAGCTTAAAAACATTTTGGTGACCATTAGTGACAATAAAATATTTTTTTTTTATTTCTTAAGACAAAATTTGAGACCCCTTCAAATTTTGCTTTGGAGGCTTTCAGAGGGTCTCATGGGTTAATCCCCCCGTATTTCGCGCACTGCTCCAGCCAACGAGCAATATAAAACTAGAGGCGCTTATGTTACGATTTCAATGTGCAAGTCTGGCGGCATCTTGTGACGGGCGTCCATCACAGAACGGTGCAGCTAAGTGGATTCATGCCTTCCAGAAATTTTGATTTCCACTGAGTGCCATACAGGCCTAACAAAGCGAAAAATACCGCAGTACTTTGAATCACTCCCGACTTAAGGCACGTCCGAAAACCGTTGAAATCAGCAGCCGCTGTCAGTAGATGCGAATAGATGTTTACTTGTTCCTCATTCATCGTAATGTCAGTGTCCGGGTCTGCACCATGCAGCTTCTATCAAAAAAAAAAAAAAAATAGTCGTAGATACGTGTCTGATCCAATTACAAACCAATTATTGTTTTTCTTTTTTTAATAGATAGGCCTACGTGTCAGATTCAATTACAAACCAGCGTTTTTTTTCTCTCTAAACTAATTGGCATGTTTCACGACTTGGCTGCGGTCACAATAAGACACTTGTTATCAAGGTTCCCGGCACTTGCGATGCTAATTTATCTTACTAGTTGACAAGTGTCCGTCCTTGATCGTACTGCTTGAGAAATAGACCCAGCCTGACAGAACGAGATCAGTCATAATATTACCGTATCGTCTACCGAAGGGGTTTTAAGATGGCCTGGGTGTTTACCACTGTATTTTCAAACATTCCCAATGGAAAAATATCAATCGCTTAGGGGTCCGTTTCCCGAATTCACAGATGCTCACTTACGTCGTAGGAACCATTGACAATGAATGGACCTACTATGTCAGCTGCTAACTTAATTAGCAACAACGCTTTTGGTAAACGCAATGGGCGATAATAGACCGAAATGGCGCTTCAAGCTAACTCTTCTCTAGTTATCGGTCAGAAAAAGGCCGGAAATCAAAACGCTGCTGAATGATTATTATTGATATTTACTGAAATATTAACCAGAGCCTGCTTGTTTACATGGGTTCAAGCGGCAGGCACGCCCGTCATAAGGTGGCGGCCAGCTCTGCACACATTGGAACGACCAACGTAGCGCCTTTAGTTTAAATATCTCGTTAGCTCCAGCGACCTCCAGGTTTGAAGAGGTTGGAAGCCATAAACTTAAGGCGACATCACACCTCCTGTTTAGTCACCTTTCTCCTCTCCTTGAGGCTTGCTCTCTCCAAGCAGCTAAGGGATGGACTATACCATTTGTATATTTTAGAAGGGGGGAGCAGAGGCCCCTAGTATTTGATTTTACTCTATTTGAGACCAACTTTAATCTTTTGACCAATCCATTTAGTTGCTTTTGATTCAATAATGACATTACTAAGAAAAAAATAAATTAATAAAAAAAATTACACTTTTCATTCCAGGCTTCTCAAGGGCCCCCCTCCCACTGTGGGCCCGGGTAATCAGTACCCTTTTTCCCCCCCGTGCTACGCCCCTGGATAGGAATATCATCTGCACACACAAATATCTAGATTGCGACGCAAAAATAAAGATAGGCCTAGAATAACGTTGTCGGTGCATGTCGCTAAATATTAAAACTTAAAAAATGACAACATATAGTATACAGAGAAAAGATGGCATAGGTTAAAACTCGCCTTCCCGTTGCGTTCCTGCTCATATCAAGATCCTTCGCAGTCAGACGACACTGAAATTGGTGCAAGTGATAGATTCTCGCCAATGAAAAGTGACAACAGAAAATTCGCTGGGGCCGTGCAGAAAAGTAAAAAATCAATTTTGTTAAGACGACTGGACAAAATCTAGCCTATTATGTTAAGATTTTTGTTTGAATAATAAATCGGATTCTGTTGCATCAACAAATTAATTTGTTACGAAGGTGTAACAAATTTGTTTTTCTTAAATTTTAACAAAATAATATTTTGAGTGTAATATCAATACATAAGAAAATCAAAAACATAAATGACACTGTCCTGGAGCCATATTTTAAACGCGCGTGAGACCGTAAACCTCAGAACTGGATGTTAGACATTCGGAATCTCGTTCACAAACAATGCTGTTTACCGACACCAGTTTTATGCGTGACTTATCGCGATACACATGTATACTTGCCACCGGCGCTATAGCCTATTACTTTTCCTAAGCACGATATACGTGACTCGTGCATTTACGCTGCGTCGCGATATTCTCTTGTATGTCTCGTGTATTTCTCCCGATAATCTCGCGTTAGAAATGGCACTGTCTGCTGGCCTGTACGGTAGTTTTCATACTATCCCAGGCTTTGCTTAAATTATTCATTTTGAGCTGGGTCTCAATCTCATTCTTATATTTCATTTTCCCAGCCCTGATTTCACCTTTCATTCCTTTCTGTAGACTGCGCAGCTCCATCATATTCCCTTCTTTAAATGCCTTATTCTTTTTGTGCAGTAACATTGTGAGGGACTTAGAAACCCAAGGCTTGTTGTAAGAATACACCTTGACATTTTTTTCTGGAATTACATGATCTACACAATTAGTAATCCAGCTGCTAACAGCATTAGTTAATTCATCAATGTCTGAGCAAGTCTCTATGAAAATGTCCCAGTCAGTACTCTCAATACAACCCAGGAGAGTCGAGCAGGCCTCCTCAGACCAGTTTTTGACACAAGTGTTCTGCACCTTGCCCCTCTTCAGTGCAGAGCAGTATGCGGGGATCAGGTGCACACAGGTATGATCAGATGAGCCCAGGGGCGGGAGGGGAATGGATTTATAAGCTCCTTTAATGTTCCATAACACAAATCCAGGGTCGTGTTGTGTCTGGTGGGACATGTTACAAACTGATGGAAATCCCTCAACGTCTTGAACAGAGTACAGTAGTTCATATCACCAAGAATGAAATTTGGAGCATCGGGAGATAAAGTTTGAAGCCTCTGTGTTACTTTATGGATGAGTTCACAGGCATTGCTTGCGTCCGCCCTTGGATGAATATATATCAGCGTGAAAAACACTTGAGGAAATTCCCGTGACAAATAATATCATGCAAAGAAGCCATATGTGAACACGATCCAGAAACGCCACTGTCTTTGGGCCAAAGTTAATTTAAAATGGACTAAGTCAGATAAATCAAAATTTGAAATTCTTTTTGGAAACCACGGACGCCGTGTCGTGTGGTCTAAAGAGGAGAGGGACCATCCAGCTTGTTATCAGCGCACAGATCAAAAGCCCACATCTCTGATGGTATGGGGTTGCATTAGTGCCTATGGCGTGGGGAGCTTACAAATCTGGAAAGGCATTATCAATGCTGAAAAGTATATAGAGGTTTTACAACAACATATGCTCCCATCCAGACCATGTTTCTTTCAGGGAAGGCCTTGCATATTTCAGTAAAACAATGCCAAACCACATACTGCATCCGTCACAGCAGCATGGCTTTGCTGTTGAAGAGTCTGAGTGCTGAACGGGCCTACCTGCAGTCCACTCACCAATAGAAAACATTTGGCACATCATAAAATGAAAAATCTGGCATAGAAGACCCAGGACTGTTGAGCAGCTAGAATCCTACATCTGACAAGAGTGGGACAACATTCGTCTCCCAAAACTTCAACAACTGGTCTCCTCACTTCCCAGATGTTTACAGACTGTTGTTAAAAGAAGAGGGGATACTAAACAATGGTAAACATGGTCCTATCCCAACTTTTTTGAGATGTTTTGCTGCCATCAAATTCAAAATGTGCTGATATTTTTCATGACATGGTAAAATGTCTCACTTTCAACATCTGATAAGTTGTCTATGTTCTATTGTGAATAAAATGTCAGTTCATGAGATTTGGAAATCATTGCATTGTTTTTATTCACATTTTACATAACATCCCAACTTTTTTGGAATTGGGGTTGTAATAGATTCATAAAGTTATCAATGTCACATTATTTAGGTCAAATTATGTTTCTACACTAGGGTTCACAATGGGGAATAGCTTGCCAGGTCATGTTGTTGAGGCAGAAACTCTGCGAGTGATATTATCAAGTTCTTTAGTATACTAATTAGTACGTACTCTTTAGTGGTTGGAAAACGATGAGCGGTGCTGGACTGAAAGGCCTGTTCACACTGCAATGTTATTTTGAGTTAAATCAAGGATCAGAATTCACCCAAGCCAGCATATCACAATCGTAATTATCAAGTATAGATGCATCCACTGAAAGGAATGAGTGTGTAGTCTGACAGCAATAATTTATTTTAATGTGCAGGAGTCCATTACTTTGACTGGATATTTCTCTTTCAACTGGAAAATACCCACACCAACTATTTACACTGGCTCTTAAATGTCAAAATGAGGTTAGACAGCCCTGCTGTCTGATCTAACGCTGCGGGCTGACTCTTGGATTAGCGATTTGCTTGACAACAGTCATTGTAATATTGCACAAAAAGTACCTCTTTAAATACTTCTGGAAGGATTTGTCTCGGAGGCCATAGAAGATGGGGCTGAGAGATCTGGGTAAAATGTGAATGAACAAATAGATGGTGAACATTACTTCCTCTGCAGTTATGGGAGTAGTGTACATCAGCATGTTATGCAGTGTTGGACTTATGTAGGTGAGCATGCACAAGATGAGCTGTACAGCATGGAGAAGGATGGTGTTACGTGCCTTTTTAGCCTCTGTTTTAAGAGCTTTGGCAGCAAAGAGGACCTTAAAGTAAGTGAAGACCAGAATGAGGCACACTGTAGTGAGGCAGAGAGCGTCAAAGATGTTCTCCTTTGCCTTCATGAAGGCATAGCGGAACACGTTGTCCCGGATGCAGTAGATGGTTGAATGAAAGAACTGATTGGACTCTGTCACCAGAAGCACAAACAGGTCAGGCAGGATGGAGGAGGCTGCCAAGGCCCAGTTAAGACTGATGAAGATGTAGGTCCTGCTCTTGGTGCAGATCTGGTCATGGCGCAGTGGGTAACACACAGCGATATAGCGCTCAATGGCCATGCCCGCCAGGTTCAGGGGGGTGTTGTACGTGGTGAAGATGGCAGTCATCAGGATGAAGCAGCAGAATAAATAGTTGATTCTGAAGAAGACGTAGGCAAGCACATGCAGCAGAGCAGCAGCGGTCAACTGGATCATGTCATTACAGACTAGATGGATGAAGAGAATATAACGAGGGTTCTCTCTGAACATTTCATGCCTCAAGAAGATGTGGCTCAAGACGCTATTAATGTAATTTATGGAAATGCAAAGCATCACCACAATCACATTTTTGGTCACAACAAGCTCAAAAATGCTTGCTCCCATGGAGTAAGACACATTATTATGCTCGCCATTGTCCCCTGTAAAGTTCATGCTTTGAACACCAGAATCCTGTGAAACAACAGACAGTGAATAAATAAGTACAAATGTGATCACTGGCTTTTCATTTTACTTGTTGTGAAACCCTGAAATTTTACTCACTATAAAAATGAATTAATACATTAGTAAATTAATAAAATAAGACATAGGACAGCCATAATGCAATAATATCAACCATATCAAGATTCAACTCATTTGAGAGCACCAGTATCATATAACTGATTAAACCAAAAATGTTTCATCTGAATGAAAAAAAAAAAATCATTGCTCCAAGTATTTTAACAGAACATAGTCATGAGAGAACTGACCTCATGTTTTCGTAGAAAACAGCTTTTGCAATAAAAAAATTTCCATTTAAGGGGAGTTTGTACTTTTCAGAGAATTTGCAACTGACCTTTGTATTTTTGCAATGCAGAAGGAAAAATGAGCTTGTAAACTAATTCAAATGGTTTGTAGTTTGTCTTTTTATGCAGTTCGCTGTGTGTACGCACATGCGCAGTGCACAAAGTTCTAAGAATATTGGAGACCTCTTGATAATTCTGTATACCCATTTTTCTTTTAATTCTCTCATGTCATTCCGGTAATCTTCTTGCTGTTGAATGAGTTCCCTCCCAGAGTGAATTGCATCACATCACCATTTGTTTTTATTGATCAGCCATTTCTGATTCCCCATCTTTGACATACGCTGCATTTATCTTTTGACCCCCCGTTTTTTAATTATGCTCCTTGGCCTTGGACTTTAATATCTTAACTCGTGAATGTTACGGCTGAAAATGTTCAGTCTTTTGTTCTTATTGTGTCCTGTTGGACTCTGTTATGTTGTGCACTGCGAGTGACAGGTTACTGTGCCTTTAAGGATTACAGCAGTGATGTAGGGCAAGGGTCGTAAAATGAAAGGGGGCGGGGCAGTTGAGTAAACGCACATCAACACAGCTACACGGTGAGGTTATTGAGTCCTACACAAACATAGCAGTGAAGCTCATCCCCTATAAGCCGTTATAGATGCACCTGAAGATGAAACCAAGCTAACCTCCATGGGGTCAGAGCCTTCTCATTATGAAGCAATACACATAGTAGTATTCACAAATGTTGGGAGAGTCTCAAAAAACCCAGTCACACACATTGAGACTTTAGAATGACAGGTTTCTAACTAACATTTGCAAAGTTTTGAGGAATTTGATAGCAAAGTTTGGCCGCTCAGTGCGCACTTAGGGAACTGGAACTTTGTCATTCTGATCTGAACCCAATTTAACAAAGGCATTGAATACCCATAGCTAAACATTAGACAGAACTATTTATTGCCAATTATGTGCAATAGTTAACTCAATTTTGACCAAAATGTCAGAAACCTGTAATTCAAAGGTTGTGACATGCAGAAGTTTGCAAAAGACTATCTGCTTGTAAATGCAGGATTAATAGAATGTACATAAATGCTATTCAGAAACATCAAAACACAAATGTGTTTTTGATGAGTAAAGGAATAATCACAAACATTTTCATTTAAATAAACATCTGTGAAGTCTCAATCTATTGCTAAATACAGTACAACCTTGTTTCCCAAAAAGTTGGGACACTGTGCAAAATTAAATAAAAACAGAATACAATGCTATCAAAATCATTGAAACACAACATTTAAATAAATATGGAACAAAGACAACACTGAAACATTTTATTGTTTTTTGAAAACTAAATAGTCATTTTAAATTTAAGTCATGAGTATAATTATCTCTGAGTTTTTATATGGAGCCAAAAGATCAGCCTTCTCATCAATAGCAATGGACAATGCGGTATGAGGTTTGTATTCTCCAACCACAGTGAAGACAAATTATTTTGTGCAATACACATTTTCAGGGCCAAGAATTTAAAGCCTATTTCTACGGTGACTGCAACATGAACAATAAAAACAAGTTCTAGTGCAAATGGAAACAGCTCCTCTTCTTGAATTTCTGTCTATTCTAAAAGGTTGTAATCATCTAAAATACCAGCAAAATGCATTGCCCATGGCATTAAGAGTGTCTTGTCTAATATTGTCCACAGTGACTAGTCTGGATTTTTACAAGGTCAAAATAATGGGGGCAAATATTTGGTGATTAATACAAATTATCGAGAACTAAGAAATGTCAAAAAAGGCAGTTTAAATTTTATAGCAGATTTTGAAAAAGGGTACAATAAAATTTGTCTGGATTTTACTTATAAATGCCTTGAATTCTTCAACTTTGGTGCATGAATAAAATGGGTTAAAGCTATGTACAACAGCCTCACATGTAAAATTATAAATTATGGTCATATTTCAAGTAATATTTCACTATCATGGGGGGTAAGCCAAGGTTTTCTTCATCACCGTATTTGTTAATAATGGCAATTGAATGACTTGCAATACAGATTAGATTAAATAACAATATCAAAGGCTTAGAACTCCAGGGACTGCGTACAAAGGTCTCAATGTACGCTGATGATACCACCTTCCTGTTGACTCCTCAGTCCTTATCCTAGCAAAGCCTAAAACCCTAGTCACACTAGAGGCGGAATGAGCTGGAATGCCGTCGGAATGAAAATCCTTTGTATATTCCTGGATATTCGAAGTGCATTCTAAAAATTCTGACTGCATTTTGAGTGCATTCCAAATATTCGGGCCCATTCTTGAGGCCGGCCCGAATGTTTTGCTCGTGCTCAAAACTTTCCAGGTGCATTCGAAGTGGAGAAATATCGAACGGCATTCGAAGTGTTTTCTAACTGCGCTCTGACTGCATTATAAATATTCTTATGGCATTCCAACAGCATTCAAAACATTCTGATTGCATTCGAGGGAGAATTGAAACGGCAAGCCATGTCAAATCTGCCAGAATGCGCCTCTAATGAGCCAGAATGCTCTCGAATGCATTTCGATTGCTGCAGGAATCTATTTCAATATTAAAACAATTCTGCTGGAATATGCTTCGAATGCCGTTGGAATCTTTCCATTGCCGCTGGAATCAGTGGCGGCTGGTGAACTGGCGTAAAAATAATGATTGGTTATGACCTGTTTTCAATCATTAATTTAAATTACCATTACAGAAACTCCGAAAACTCTCAACATTATCAGGTGTGGCCAGTTTTCATTAATAACGCATACCTGTTAACTCTCACGCATTCGGCGTCAGTTTTAGTGGCATATTTACGTTCCCCTGCTGTAGTCAGCAATTACTCAATCAACGCATATGGGACACTCGTGTTACATTCTAAGTACATTCTGAGTATTCGAGCTGCATTCTGTTTGAATCCTTGGATGTTCCAACCATATTTGGCGGCCATTCCAGGAGCGTTCTGACTGCATTCGAGGTGAATTCGTACAGCATTCGAGGCACCTTCCAACCAGACTTCGGGTGGAGTTCAGGCAGCAATTGAACCACACTCGTACGGCATTCGAAGTGTATTCTAAATATTCTGACTGCATTCTGACTGCATTCTAAATATCTATACTGTGTTCTTACTACATTCAAGCTGCATTCGAGAGTTAATAGAATGTGCAAGAATCATTTGAGGCGGGTTCGAAGTGCTTTCTAAGTATTCGAACGGAATTCTTTCAAAGCTGTAAGAATTTTGGTCAATTTGAAATTCCCGCTGGAATGTTCCGCAAATTCTTCATTCTGGCTGGTTCTGCTTGATTCTTGCTGATTTTGAATAAGTGTGACGGGGGCTTTACACAGGACCTTGATTATTTTTCGTACTTGTCAGGCCTGAAGCCAAATTATGACAAGGTACAATACTTAGGATTGGGTCTCTGAAAAACACAGCATTCACCTCACTGTGTAATTTATCCATAAAGTGGAAGGATGGATCAGTTGATATGCTCCGCATTCATATTCCTGAAAATATGGATAATCTCTAAGAAGTTAATTTCAATAAAAAGCTAAAATAGACAAAATTTTGCAGCCATGGAGCAGGAAATATTAGATCATTTATGGTAAGATCACCTTGATTAATTCCTTAGTTGTATCCCAATTTCCATCTTTGTTTATGACATTACCCCTGCCAAGTGAATCATTTTTCAAACAATATGAGCAAAAAACCGTCAAATTTATATGGAATGGTAGACCAGATAAAGTTAAATGCATGTATCTGTACAATGAATATGAATCAGGTGGACTAAAATGGTTACATTTAAGGGCTTTGAATCTCTCACTAAAAGCCTGCCTGATTCCAAAGTTTTTTTAAAACCCAAGATGGTTTTCTGGGAGACGATTAGATCATGGGCACCCAATTTTTTTACAAAGGGATTGTTGCCCTTTGTACAGATTAAACACCCCCAGTTCTCACAATTCAATGAGGAAATACTCCTTAATGTATCCCTGTTTCTTAAGGAAGCCATACAAATTTGGCTGCAATTCCAATTCTATCCTCCAGAAAATACAGAGCAGAGCAAATTTTACAACAGATCATATGGTGCAATTCTGATACCTTGATAGGTAAGACATTTATTATTTTGGGAATACATGTTTGATTCCCGATAACGTAGGTTAATGAACAGGGCCACTCCCAATGCACCTTCTTATTCGTCTTTACGCCTATATATACCTCCTACATTGCCACAATCCCCGCTCGTCTCATTTCTACTTTGTTCACTCGCTAACCAGACAGCCAGCGCACAGCAAGAGTTTGCTTACCGGAAGCATGAAATCCGAAATCCTACCGAGTTCCTCGGGCACAGAATAATTCCAAGGCTCCGATGCTCCAGAGGAATCTTCTCTGTTTTCACCTCGTAAAGGCAAGATGGCCGCAGCAGAGCAGTTCTCAGCGTATCTGAATCCAGGATCTAATGTTTTAAATAGATCAAAGCTCTCTGTTAAGCAGAGAAATAGACTTTATTTAAAGTTCACATATGGATGGTCATTTTTTGCGATGTTTGCGTTATGCATGTTCATTTGTTCCACCCATCATTGCTTTATCCCGGAGAGAGTGGATACAGTTTATAGGCCTACTTTAGCTACCGCTAGTCAGCATCTAATGTTCACCGGGCTATTAAACTATGGTCGAGCATGATTGTCCATATCGAGGAAAAATGGAGAAATCTCCACGACAAAATCCTACATGGGTATGATGCAGCTGGCGATGATAATTATCTTGGCGGGTGACGTTGAACTTAACCCTGGTGCTCTTGACTCCGCGAGTATTGACACTCCACCTCCAGAACCAACATTGGATTTGCTATCCACGTTAACTCCAGTACAAACTCAGCTACTGGCAATCGAGCCTGAACAGCGGCAATTAACGTGGCCTCAATGGGGGTCGCAAGTTATGTCCATTTTTCATCCAGTCAGGGAGTTTGCATCGACGGCAAGGAACAGCGGAATAGCAGCCGAGTTACCACCGCCTCCCCGGGACACCTCTACTGAGACATCCCGGCCAGTAATCTGGAGTCCGGCTGCTACTACTTCAGGTACCGCAACAGCAAACATGGACGGCGGCGTGAATGAAAATTCGGGGCCTGGGGAGATCCTGAGACGAGTGTTTTCCTCTAGAGGTTTACATATTTTACATCTTAACATAAAAAGCATCTTACCTAAAATCCATGAACTGCGTAAAATCACCGTTGAATGTAAACCGGACATTTTTATATTGACTGAATGCTGGCTAGGCAGCTCTATTACGGACAATGAAATTGAACTGGTAAACTTTTCTGTTGTAAGGAGGGATAGAAACCGAAAGGGTGGGGGGTTAGTATTTTCGTAAGGCAGGGCACTGATTTTAATTATTGAACAGACTTGGAAAGTAAAGAGCTCGAAGCAGTATGGCTCAACATTTACTCACCTAAAACTAACCTATACTGATTGGGGGGGTGTATAGACCACTTGCTTGAGGATCACTGTGCTGGTTTGATTTCTAATATGGAGACCATCATTATGGGAGATCTGAACACTGACATGAACAATAGAGACACTGCATTATACAAAGGATTTCTTCATTTCTGCACAATCACTGGCCTATGTCAATTAGTGAAAGAAACTAGAACTACTAACACCTCCGCCACAATTATTGATTTGATTTTGGTGTCCGACAGTGAAAAGTACGGTGGCCCTGAAGGGCAATAGTAATCAATATTTCAAAAGCGCAAAATACATTTCACAAAACACAAATACATTTCACAGAACACAAACACATTTCACAAAACACAAATATATTTCACAGAACAAAAATAAATTTCACAAAACACAAATAAATTTAACAGAACAAACATAAATTTCACAGAACACAGATACATTTCACAGAACAAAAATAAATTTTAGAGAACACAAATACATTTCACAAAACACAAAAACATTTCACAGATCACAAAATACATTTCACGAAACCGGAAAGGGTAGGACCATGGTACTTGTTTGTGATTGGCTAAACCCAAGTCTGTCCGGCATCAGTCATTTATCATTTCCTGTTTACACTGGATACCGCTGAGCCAGCGTGAAATTTCAAGTGTTTACCAGGATGGAAGAAGAGCTTGGGTTGATAGTGCAATACTTCAACAAGGGACATACATATAGTGGAATTCTTGAAATGGTCTCCTCATATCACGAAATACACGTATCAGTTGGAACCCTTAAATGCTTAAAAGACCTTGCACGACAGAGAAGGGTCGGATATTCTTCATTGAATGTCGTTAGGAGGGCAATATCATCAGAGCTGCTGGGACCTGGGGGATATACTTCGAAGCTGGCTGTGTGATTAAGCCTGACTTCAGCACTTAGTAAAACCAGGAAACTCTTCAAATCTGGAACATGAGCTAATGTAAAAAGTGCTTTTCCAGGTTTTACTTAAGCTTAAAGTCAGGCTTAATCACAAAGCCAGCTTCGTAGTACACCCCCCCGACAACTGTTTGGATCCCGAACAATGTGGATAACTCTTAAGCCCAACATCCACTGGCCGCGAAGCGTCACGTCAAACTCCAAACGCTTCTAAACGCCCTCTGGAAGCATCAGCTGCATCAATATTAATGGATGACCACAGGACCGAGAAGCAAGCCGTGGGTGTCACTCTCAAAATATTCAACAAGATAACGTTTAATTTTGAAAACACCTACCGATAAAGCTTATTTTAAGTGATGGCAACATGCGACGTTCGGGTTACTACGCACTATAGGCCTTCGTTATGTACAGGTATAATTTTCCTCCTAAATCTCTAGTAAATTAAGATTATGATTCACTTTACTTTACCCAGCAGCGAATTAGCTAGCTAACTTAGCAGTGTTAATTTTTTATAAGTGTACCTTGATTTAGGTACTGTCTAACTGTAGATCGCTTGATAACTTAAATGCCCGCAAAATAACGGATTTCCTTTCAAATCTGCGACTTAGTTAAAAAGCAGGTTGACAACTGCATGTGAGGTTGCCGCTAAATGTGTGCCACTAACCATGACAAGGGGAACTAATTAAATAATCTAAAAGACAAATACATTTTTATTGTGTTGACGCTTCAGAAATTGAGCAGTGGCGAAAAACACGCTGCCAGAGGGTGTTGCTCCATTGAAATGAATGGAACCTATTTTTTGACGCGCGTCTCACGCTTCTGGTGGGCGTTGGGCTTTAAGCAGAAACATGGTCCGCGTGTCAGAAAACGAGACCGTCATGAGAATGCTCCGGCAGCTTCGGACCCATTGAATGGTAAATGCGATGGATAAACCTGCGACGTGCCCGCAACAGAGTCCTGCGTGGATTCAGCTGCCGGAGCATTCTCATGTCGGTCTCCCTTTTGACACACAAACCATGTTTCTGCTTAGAGTTATCCACATTGTTCGGTATCCAAACAGTTGTCCAGGTACCAGCAGCTCTTATGATGTTGCCCTCCTAACGACATTCAATGAAGAATATCCGCCCCTTCTCTGTAGTGCGAGGTCTTTTAAGCGTGATTTAAGGGTTCCAATTGATATGGGTATTTCATGATACGGAGAGCATTTCAAGAATTCCACTATATGTATGTCCCTTGTTGAAGTATTGCGCTATCGACTCAACCTCCTCTTCCATCCTGGTAAACACTTGAAATTTCACGCTGGCTCTGCTATTGCGGTATCCAGTGTAAACAGGAAATAATAAATGACTGATGCCGGACAGACGTGGGTTTAGCCAATCACAAACAAGTACCATGGTCCTACCCTGTCCGGTTTCGTGAAATGTATTTTGTGATCTGTGAAATATTTTTGTGCTTTGTGAAATGTATTTGTGTTCTCTGAAATTTATTTTTGTTCTGTGAAATTTATTTGTGTTCTGTGAAATTTACTTTTGTTCTGTGAAATGTATTTGCGTTCTGTGTAATTTATATTTCTTCTGTGAAATTTATTTGTGTTTTGTGAAATTTACTTTTGTTCTGTGAAATGTATTTGTGTTCTGTGTAATTTATTTTTGTTCTGTGAAATTTATTTGTGTTTTTTGAGATTTATTTTTGTTCTGTGAAATGTTTTTGTCTTTTGTGAAATGTATTTTGCACTTTTGAAATATTTATTACTATTGCCCTTCAGGGCCACCGTAGAAAAGGTCTCTAGCAGTGGTGTTGTAAAACATAGTCTGAGTGACCATGAGTATATTTATTTGATGAGGAAAATTAGAAGACCTATATATAATAGACATAACTTAGTGAGTTTGAGAAGTCTCAAACACTATAAAAAGGTGGAGTTTATTAAAATTTTGAACAAGGACAGGCGTGTATCCAATGTTCTCGAGTGTCGGAATGTGGATGAAGCTCTAAATCTGTTTAGCATAGCATTTCTTGACTGCCTAGATAAAGTAGCTCCAAAAAAACAGAATCAAACAACGCTCAGAGAAATGGATAAATGATGGGATTCTCAATACTATAAGAGCAAGGAATGCCAGTTTTGAGAAATATAAAAAACACAAAGACCTAGAAAGCTTTAAAAGCTTTCAGTAAATCAGTATTTAACTGATTTAATTAGGAAAGAGGTAGACAGTGGCAAGTTCTGTGGCCTAGTTATGCTCGACTTGCAGAAAGCATTTAATACGGTAGACCACAGTATCTTAATTAACAAGTTAAGAGCTATGGGTTTTAATGATGGGTCATGTAAATGGTTAACTTCGTTCCTTGAAAACCATACTCAGGTAATGGGAGTTCATGGGTCTCTGTCAAGTGAGAAGAGTATGGGATGGGGGGTGCCACAAGGAAGCATCCTCGGACCTCTGTTCTTCTTATTGTTCATAAATGATTTTTCAGCTGCCATTTAATGTAATCTGTTTTAATATGCTGAGGACTCTGTTCTGTTGTTCGCACATAAAGATAAATCTGTGGTTGAGGACAATCTGAGTGCTGAGATGGGGAGAGCAAGCGAATGGCTTTTGGCAAATAGACTGTCCCTCCACATGGGTAAATCAGAAGTCATTCTATTTGGCAGTAGAATTAGGCTGTCTCGAGCATCAGATTTTGAGGTTAAAATTGGGGACTGCGTATTGAAAGGCACTGAGAGAATTAAATACCTTGGCAGTATTTTAGATAACTGCCTATCTGGTGAAGAGATGGCTCAAGTGACATTGACGAAAATACATCAACGAATAAACTTTTTAGCCAGAAAGGCAGCCTTTCTGGATAGCTCGATTCTTCGTACTCTAGCCGGAGCATTAGTGCAGAGCCACTTTGACTATGCTGCCACCTCCTGGTTCACCGGTTTGTCGCAGCGGTTAAAGAACAGGCTGCAGACAGCGCAAAACAAACTCATAAGAGTAATTTTAAAACTAGATACTCGCACTCACCTTGACATTGAGCATTTTACGAGGCTCAATTGGTTAACAGTGGAAAAACGTGCCACGTATATGAAAATGATGCTCGTATTCAAAATTATACTAAACAAGGTGCCAAATTATTTAAAAAACTATTTTTTATTAGTACAAGAGACCCATCAACATTCTACCAGAGGCAGTACAACCAATTTTGTTCCGTGCTGATTTAAAACTTTTATGGGAAAAAACAGTTTTTGCTACAGTGCTGCAGTGCAATGGAATAAGTTAACAGTTGAATTAAAGTCATGTTACTCCTTGAATATTTTTAAAAGAGGTCTTAAACGCTGGCTACAGAAAAATGAATAGTGTGACAAATATCCTTCCTGGTAGTAATTTATCTTTTTTTTTTTTTTAGGAGCAAATGTTATACAGTGCTGTGAAAAAGTATTTGCCCCCTTCCTGATTTCTTCTTTGTTTGCATATTTGTCACGCTTAAATGTTTCAGATCATCAAACAAATTTTTATATTAGACAAAGACAACCCGAGTAAATACAAAATGCAGTTTTTCAATGATGAGTTCATTTATTAAGGGTAAAAATCTATCCAAACCTACCTGGCCCTATGTGAAATAGTAATTGCCCCCTACATCCTACTAACAGGTTGTGCCACCCTCGGCGACAACAACTGCAATCAAATGTTTGCAGTAACTGGCAATGAGTCTTTCACATCACTGTGGAGGAATTTTGGCCCACTCTTCTTTGCAGAATTATTTTAATTCAGCCACATTGGAGGGGTTTTCAGCATGAACGGCCTGTTTAAGGTCATGCCACTGCATCTCAGTAGGATTTAAGCCCGGACTTTGACAAGGCTACTCCAAAATCTTCATTTTGTTTTTTTTTTTTTTAAGCCATTCATTGTATTTCAGATCATTGTCCTGCTGCATAACCCAAGTGCGCTTGAGCTCGAGATCACAATCTGAGGGTTGGACATTCTCCTTCAGGATTCTCCGGTAGAGAGCAGAATTCATAGTTCCATCAATTATGACAAGTCGTCCAGGTCCTGAAGCAGCAAAGCAGCCCCAAACCATCACACTACCACCACCATGTTTGACTTTTGGTATGATGTTCTTTTTATGAAATGCTGTGTTAGTTTTACACCTGATGTAATGGGGCGACACCTTCCAAAAAAGTTCAACTTATGTCTCGTCAGTCCACAGAATATTTTCCTAAAAGCCTTGGGGATCATCAAGATGTATTTTGGCAAATGTGAGACGAGCCTTCGTGTTCTTTTTGGTCAGCAGTGGCTTTTCACCTTGGAACTCTCCCATGGATGACATGTTTTGCCCAGTCTCTGTCTTATTGTTGAATCATGAACACTGACTTTAACTGAGGCAAGTGAGGCCTGCAGTTCTTCAGATGTTGTTTTGGGTTTTTCTGTTACCTCCTGGATGAGTAGTTGATGCGCTCTTGGAGAAATTTTGGTGGGCCAGCCACTCCTGGGAAGGTTCACCACTGTTCCAAGTTTTCTCCATTTGTGGATAATGGCTTTCACCCTGATTCGCCGGAGTCTCAAAGCCTTAGAAATGGCTTTGCAACCCTTTCCAGACTGATAGATGTCAATTTCTTTGTTTCTCATCTGTTCTTGAATTTCTTTAGTTCACAGCATGACATGTTGCTTTTTGAGATCTTTTAGCCTACTTCACTTTGTCAGACAGGTTCTATTTAAGTGATTTCTTGATTCAACAGGTCTGGCAGTAATCAGGCCTGGTTGTGGCTTGTGAAACTGGACTCAAAAAATGTGGTTAATCACAATTAATTCATGATTTAACAAGGGGGGGGAATTACTTTTTCACATAGGGCCAGGTAGGTTCGGATAGCTTTTTCCCCTTAATAAATGAAATCATCATTTAAAAACTGCATTTTCTATGTACTCGGGTTATCTTTTTCTTATATTAAAATTTGTTTGATGATCTGAAATATTTAAGTGTGAAAAATATGCAAAAAAGTAAGAAATCAGGAAGGGGGCAAATACTTTTTCACGGCACTGTATTTTATATACTATTTTTAAAATGTTCTAGTATTTATTATATTTTGCACTGTACATCTGCACTATGAATTTGTCTGGATTTCGTACGCTGCTGTACTCTTTGCTGTAGTGTCTTCTTGCCACGTCTGGTTTTTGTGTGTTTTTTTTTTTTTTTTTATGTGGGGACCACAATGGAAATAAGCCTTTGGGCTTTATTGTGCTTTAATCCTTGGTGATATTGCGTCTATGTCTTTTGTGTTGGCTGTCATGCTCTTCTTTATCACCTAAATAAAATCAATCAAAACTCAATCCGTTCCCACAACTCCATTTCTCCTCCGCGCACCCGCCTGTGCTCCGCCATCTTCGTACCTCCACCACAAAGCATCACCCACTCGCCTTAACCGGGGTGCCCATATCCTGGACCATGCTCCCCCGCGATGACGACCGAAGCCGTTTCCCTGTTTCGGGCTCAGCACCGCAGGAATTCCAGCTACGCTCCTCATTAACCGCGGCGCCCAGAAGCGAGAGCCCGAGGCTCCCCAGCAAGGCTTACCATGGCATGCACTCCAAGCTCATCTGAGGCTGCACGTCGGACAGTTGCCAGACTCCATCAGGCACTCAAGCAGAAGAAAATCCCCTTCCACCGCTCCGACAACAAGGCCAGACTACTAAAAAATTATACACCGACTCTTTCAGCAATGTAGCTGATCCTCCCCATGTGCAGACCAGACGTGTACAGACCACAAAGCACTTCCGGGTTCCGCGCTTAACGTCCCCAGCGCCAACGTCATCATGCTTGGCGACATCTTCCCCGCTCCATATTTGGCGCAAGTCACTCCTTCTGCAAACCAGCCAGCCCCCCCGGCCCCTCTTTACGACCTCTTCGGTCTCTTTTCATCCCCAATTTTGTCCGTGTTCGCAGACTGCATCTTTGCCCCGTGCACATGCATCCCGTTCCCCCCCCCCGCACCCCATCACTTCCACTGGACGAAACCCGCTTCTACGCCCTTGCTGCCCACAACCAAATTTTCTAAGGCTGCAGCAGTTCCGGTGTTAACCCACCTACACCCGAAGAAGCACCTGCTGTTGCCTCATCCGCTTGTCTCTTCCCTCCGGCACTATCTTTCCCCGCTCCCCTCCCCTTACCCGTTTCCCATGTCACTAATTCTGTGCTTCCTCCTTCGGGTCCGCCCCTCCCATCAACTACTTCGGCTCCTCGCAGTTTTCCCCTCACCACAGTTTCAGCACACACTAGCCACCGCCTTACCTCCCATACGCTCCTCGTAGCCTATTCCAAACCCTTCGCTATTATCCCCCACACTTAGACAACAGATTTTATCGGGCATGCACGTCCACCTGGCCCAGCTCATTCAACCATCCTATTTCCGCATTCATATTTTAGTCGTGAGAAAAAAAAAAAAATCCAAACCGTCATTGGCCTCACACAGCTCAAACAACCCACCCCGCTCGTTGCGCAAAATATACGCGAACCGAGTTCGCCACTCCCCATTCCACTCAACCGACACAATCCACCAGTCCTTGCCTCATCGGAGGCAAGAACCGGACGAATACCTTATACTAGTTTTCGGTCTCGCTGTTCGCTACGGTAGTGCAAGAATTTACCATATCACGTACATTTTGCCCCCGTTTCTGCATTCATATTTTTCGTAGCATATAATAATAATAAAAAAATCCTAGCCATCATCGGCCCTGCACAGCTCAGGCACCCGAGCCCCGCTCGGGGAGCCCACGCGAAGCGAGTTCGCCATTCGCTGTGACGCCGTTCCACTCTACCGAGACGCAATCCCCCAGTCCTTTCCTCATCAGAGGCGAGAACTGCATGATTACTTTACACTCGCTCTCGATCTTGCTTTATGCTTTGGCTGTACGGTAAGCGATTGCCTGTTGGCTATGTTGATATAATTTATGTGACTCCGCAAGGATGATAATCTGCAAATCCAAAACTCTCGCTGACTTCGCAGCAATTATATTCATCATCACTCAGCTGTGCATCGTACTTTACAACGCCATTTAGCTGCCACTTCATTCAGACTGTAGAACGGATTCTCATGGCTTATTGCTCTATGAGCCTCGCAAACTTAGTTACGCGAATCTGCGTTGTTTTCACGAACTACACGAGCACAGAAATTACAAAGACTTATTGATATTTTTCGTAGTCATCGATGTGCGGAAGAAAATGCCATATAATTTCGTAGCGCAATGTATAACAAGGCTTTCAATAAATAAATAAATAAATTAGACTTTCGTCGGTTCTACCAATTAGTCAGAGCAACTCTTGCTATATACGAACGTCATATTCTTCGCAAATTAAATGCCACATATTTATGGTGCTGTTGTATGATTGCAATGTTTATTCCAAAATTGTAAAATCATTACAAATGCTAATGTTCTTTGCCTCACCGGCAAACATTCACGGATACTATGTGTATCCACCTCATGGCCACTTGCTAACATTCACGGGTACTGCACGCGTATCCACCTTACAGCTACTAGCAGTGGCGCAGCTCGCTAGCGCTTCGGTTATTGGTGCTCTTTGCCCCGCCGGCAAAACATTAACGGATACTACGCGCATCCACCTCACGGCCACTCGCATTGGCGCAGCCCACTAGCGCTTCGCTAGCGCTTCAGTTATTGGTACACTTTGCCTCGTCGGCAAACATTCACGGATACTGCACAAGTATCCACCTAACAGCCACTGGCAGTGGCGCAGCCCACTAGTGCTTCGCTAGCTCTTTGGTTATTGGTGCACTTTGCCTCGCCGGCAAACATTAACGGATACTACGCGTATCCTCCTCACGGCCACTGGCAGTGGCGTAGCCCATTAACGCTTTGCTAGCACTTCAGTTATTGGTACACTTTGCCTCGTCGGCAAACATTCACGGATACTGCACAAGTATCCACCTAACAGCCACTGGCAGTGGCGCAGCCCACTAGTGCTTCGCTAGCTCTTTGGTTATTGGTGCACTTTGCCTCGCCGGCAAACATTAACGGATACTACGCGTATCCTCCTCACGGCCACTGGCAGTGGCGCAGCCCACTAACGCTTCGCTAGTGCTTCAGTTATTGGTACACTTTGCCTCGTCAGCAAACATTCACGGATACTGCACAACTATCCACCTAACAGCCACTGACAGTGGCGCAGCCCACTAGTCCTTCGCTAGCTCTTCGGTTATTGGTGCACTTTGCCTCGCCGGCAAACATTAACGGATACTACGCGTATCCTCCTCGCGGCCACTGGCAGTGGCGCAGCCCACTAACGCTTCGCTAGCGCTTCAGTTATTGGTACACTTTGCCTCGTCGGCAAACATTCACGGATACTGCACAAGTATCCACCTCACGGCCACTCGCATTGGCAAGGTTCACGCCCTGGGCCAACTTTCAGTCCTGCAATCCATCATTCCGCCTGCACACCGTCCATCTGCCGTCTCCACGCTCAAGCACGCTGCTCCATGCAATCCGACTGGCCGCTTGCCCAACAATGGTTAACCCTTTACTGGCTGTCCTCCGTCTCACCACTCTCATCCGCCTAGCCGGTTGCGGCGCCTGGTTGGCTAAAGCCAATATTGCAAACGCTTAGGGCCGTCCCACTTGACGCACGCTTTTTTGGGGGTGCCTTTGGTGTTTCCGGGAAGGAGCGCTATTACTTTGCTGTTCGTCTCGCCGTACCCCATCATCCCTTCCTCCCTCATTCAGGGTCACAAATGGGCCGCCAATTGTATAATCGTACATTATGACAACCGACCACAGTTGACACCGTAAACAAAGGCTGTTCCCGCTCCCTCTCATTCATGCCGTTCTTCAGGAAACTAACCCTAATTTCCGCAAAACACCAGTCCATGCTCAAAGCCACACATATTCCCGACCGTAAAATGCCATCACTGACGCCCCTGCTCGTTTCTCCTGGCAGAGAATCAGACGCTTAGCACCACACTTGGACATTCATACCACTCCGGTTCCTCCGTATTCTGCGACCGTCGACCCCTGACACCACAACCCGAGCCATTCACCGCTTTATCTCGAGATACCATTCTAAAAGGGTTCGCTCCACGCTTACTTTCCCTGTACCTTGCAGGACGGAACCAATTCAAGAAATTCCATTCAGCCCTCCGACTGCCATTCCCGGCACTCAACGTCGTTTCCCTTACGAGCTTCATTTCATACATTCACTCCATAAACCACGTTCGACCAGCCCCAATACAAGTCTTCCTTAATGGCATAAACTTTTTTGTCAAATTAGCCACTGGTTATCCATGCTGGTCTATTTCCCACTCTCACGTGTAAACACTGTTGAAAGGTTTATGTAAACAAGAACCTCCTGCGCTGACTAATCGTTTACCACTAATGGCAGACCTCCTCTCTGACTGCATCCAGACGCTGCGTTCAGGGTCCCATTCTCCTTCCACGGATTCAGCTCTGGAAGCAATGTTTCTATTGGCCTTCTTTGGTTTTTTTGAGATGTGCCGAGTTCGCTCCGCTCTCCGCTAATTATTATTCTTCCCATCACGCCAGCCTAAACGACATCTCATTCTACTCCATCGACTGCCTCATGTTCAAGATAAAGAGTAGTAAATAGATCAGTTCAGCATTTCTCAGCCCATATTCCTATTTCGCCTAGACTCTGCCCTCAGTCCACTCGAGCCAATATCAAACTACGTCCCTTGAGATACAATAACCATGCTTCTCCCCCGGACCCGTTATTCACAATCGACATCGGGGCCGTAGCCACTCGCCACTGGTTCCTCTACCATTTCCGTGAAGTTTTAATTAGATCCAACATTCCACCCAAATACTCCTCTGGGCACTCTTTCCGCATCGGCACTGCCACCACAGCATCCAAGCGAGGAGTGCCGGACCACCTGATTAAAATCCTCAGCCGCTGGACATCAAACTTGTATGCAAGCTACATTCGCAATAATGTTGACGACGTACGTAGAGCCCATCTCTCGTTGATACATTAACACTTTTTGGGGCTTAGGAGCCACACGGACTCCGACAAGAGATGGGAGCCCCACCCTGAGTCTCACCACCCGGGGGGTGCCCAACGTCCGCACAATCACAGTGTCCAACACCACACCCGCCCCGATCTCCTATCCGCAATCCCACCCAACACTCTCCTCTACTTAGGGAGTGGTCCAGAATTCATTAAATGAGGGTAAACTAATGTCTTATGAAGAGTTATTTGATATTTATGGCATGGTTTGCCCTTTACAAAAGTTTAATCAATTGATTGCGGCCATGCCACTAAAATGGAACAGAGGAATTGTTAAAGAAAGTAGCCAGGAGCTTGTCTGTCAACCATATATGAAAAACTTTCAACGGATTGAAAAGATGAGCATAAAAAGAATGATGTATAAGTTTCATCTTAGATCATGAAAACTGATACCCAATCCTCACAGCATTTTAGATTCTTGGGAATATATGCTAGACTTTCCGATTCCATGGAACCAGGTTTTCAATTTAATTTACAAAACAATAATTGATTCATCAAAAAGATTTTTTCAGTTTAAATAAATACACAGATTTTTGGCCACTAAAAAGATGCTTCATGTTTGGGGGATTGAGGGGTCAAACGTGTGTAGATTCTGTCCTGAAGAGGTTGAGTCAGTGGATAATTTATTTTGGTACTGCCAGGCGCGGCGCCAGGATTTGTATTTTGGGTGGGCCCAATGAATTTTGGCTGGGCCTTCTACTAACAGATGTTAAGAGCCATATTCTGAGAGAATGGCACTTTTGAGGTACTTAGTGGAGTTGACATCGCAGAATTGCATGAAATGTGGCAGAATGGTGCCCATATATGTGTAACAGAAAATCCCAGAGTTTGAGCGCACAATTTTAATCGATATGGCTACAGCGCCACCTTGAAGTGGACGAGTCAAGTACCAAATTGAGCATTTGTGAGGAAAAATACCCATTTTTGAAGGAATATTGTGGATAACTGCTTCAATGTGCCAAAGGAGTTATGATTGTATTTGATACTGTGATACCCAGATTTTGAAAATGTGAAACTGCCACCTGGTGATCATGTTGGTTATACATGCTATGACAAGAAATCTGGGTACAACAGGAAAAAATATTTTTACGAATTCAGGCTTATTTTAATTTTTAAACCAGACCAGTGCCAAATTCATCTTACCTGTTTCATTTTCAGACATTAAAGGTGAGAAAAACTTTGAGGTATTTAGTCTGGCACTTTTTTGGTTTTTCAAGATATTTGCTCCCAAAGTTAGGAGCGGGCAAATTTTTTCTTGTTCGTACTTTGGATTAACATTAATAACCAGACACCTGTGGGGATGGGTAGACCATTAATTTGAAGCTTCCTTTGGGCTAAACAAAGGACACCAGAAACATCTTTGGCGCTATGCTTCATCTTGGAGCAGCGGCTACAGACATTTTGACAAGATCTCCACTTCGCCTATTTGCAGTGATGTTCAACGCATAGACTGTATAAGAAGATGGACGGAGCTAATGTGACTTCACCCATTGGTTTCAGCATACCATAAAGGAAGCCTCGATTTTGGCAATTTGAATTGCGCCATGTTGTCATTTTGAAACCGGATGTGATTTCTATTGGACGAGAGCATGTATTGAAGGACCATGGCTCTGGATCTGACCGTATTGGACGAGGACCAGAAGATAGCCACGCCCCTAAAGCATATTCTGGCTTTATCCTTTATTCTAGTCTATATGGGACCATAATTTACAAAAATGAACATCATGATATATCGAAGGAGACTTGAAACATGCTATAGCTACCATAAAATAGTGTGAAAAATCATTATTTAAATGAAAAATCAGGTGGGAAAGTAGGGTCATTTTCTCGTAGACTTCTATAGCATTGAACTTCTTTCTGCAACCGCCGACGTCGCCATCTCCTGGCCATTAAATAGAATGCCATTTTACGGTACTTCCGCATGGGCTTCATTTTTCAGACCAGGGTGCTGCGTCCATCTTTTTATACAGTTTATGGTTCAGAGGCCCATAAAAATGTTAACCAAGAAGATAGAGCCTTGAAATTAGCTGAGTCTCCAGCCCTTTCAGGATATTATAACACGCCAAAGGAAGTTTTATGGCACTCTTTGCAAATGTCTGGATATAAGGGGACGAATGTTTAAAATAGGGCTGCCAAAATTAACGCGTTAACGCGGATTAATCCATCATCACTATTAATCTGATTAAAAATTTTAACGCAATGAATCCATCTGCAGAGCAGAATGACTCAAAATCCCTGAAACGTCGCATTTCGGGCAGTTTGTCCAAGTACTGTTACGGTTGCGCATGCGAAAATGGGCAGTTGATCCAGCAGAACCCAAGGCAGAACCAAACAACTCGGTATGGAAGACGCTAAAGACGCTCGCGGACATGGAACTGCAAATTTAAGCATGCAGTTACAGTACTCGATCACTAGATGGCACCCCCAGATCAGTTATTGAACATTCACAAGCAAGCCGAGCTGGAACACTATCTATTGCATCTAGGGAGGCATATCGAGGGCTGACTGCAATAAACAGTTATGTCCAGATGTTTCACATTGGACATAACTGTTTATTGCAGTCAGCCCTCGATATATTATTTGATTTTTCCTGAAAGTGGAATGTCTGTTCTGTTAAAATAAGGTATATTTCAGAATCAAGATATTACGGAGTTAGTGAGTTTTACTTGTTCCTTATAAGGTGTAGAAAGGTTGTGAGCTAAGAAATGGGAACTGTTAGCTTTTCATTGCAGGGTAAATGTCTTGAATCATTTAATCAATTTTGTCTGTCTGTGAAGCTGCAATCTTGAATTATAAAGCCTTAAATAAGGTAACACCTAAATAGCCAGATTTGGATTCTGCGCAAAGGGGTTAAGTGCATATATATTCCCTTCTTTCTTGAGTCTCTTTGCTCATGCAAAATGAAACACGAATAATATAGATTAAAAATGAATGATATTTAATCGTGATTAATCGAAATTAATCCACAACAACCCTGTGATTAATCTGATTAAAAATTTTAATCGTTTGACAGCACTGGTTTAAAAATATATCAGTATGGGGGTGCTGTTACCAATATGTCAGATCTGATAAATCTAGACTTTTGCCATGGAGAAGTTTCTTGAAATGGAATGCGTCTTATGTACATTGTGAAAACACTGATTTTGTTTTGGCACTATGTTGGTTTAACTATTAATGCCAATAGGTGGCGCCCCACCATACCACCTTATTCAGATCTGGCAAAACCAGATATGTGCCAGAGAGAAATCTCTTGAAATAAAATACGTGCAATGTATACATAGCAAAAACACTGATTTTGCTTTGGCAGTTGGCTGGTTTAACTAGTTACCGAGATAGGTGGTGCCCTAAGAGGTGCTGGTCCAAGATAAATTTTTTTTTTTTTTTTTTAAGATTTTCTCCTTTATTTGATAGTCACACAGTAGAGAGAGACAGGAAGGTTGGGGAGAAGAATGGGGAAGACATGCGGCAAATGACCCGAGCCGGAATCGAACTGGGTCGCCACAGGAAGGCCACAGCCTTTATGGTGCGCGCGCTTAGACCGATAAGCCACCGGGGGCGCCCCGGTCCAAGATAAATTTTAAGGTTTCAAACGGAGGTAAGCAACATATTATTTCGGTACATTTGGATAGTATATTGGAACAAGAACTATGACAGAGAAATTCATGAGAGTTGAGTTTATTGGTTGTGGTATATGTAAAAAAATCAGTCAACTGTAGACACCAGTAGGGGCAACAATTCACATTGCGCAGTCACTTCATACTTCTGAATACAAGCCTTTTCCCTGCTATCCCTTGAGGTTTCAACTTTTTACTTGTTTGCCTGAATTTGTAAAAATATTTTTTCCCGTTGTGCAAAGGCAGCCTCGAATACCCTGGCTAGGCGACGCCACAGTTTGGCATTGAATTTTAATTCGCCACAAAAAAATTACTGTACGTCAGCCACTAGGACTGCCACTAGTTATTTTCACCTTGTCACTGAGGGATTATGTATCTCAATGACGATCGTGATGAGCTTCAGCGGGAACCTTGGGGTGGACCAGCTGCGCAAGTGGGCGGGCCCATGCCCAGGCTACATGTAGTTACTACTTGATGTAAAAAGCCAACTCTTCTACATGGTTACTGGGGGTCAGTATAGGCACCAGGTGGGTGACTTTTGTGACATCAGCCAGAAGATTCCCTCTCAACCCCTGGGAGTGGAGAGGAACTAGCAATGGCTTAGCTGGCATTTTTAGGCCTCAAACAAGACCAGGACAGATGGAATCAAACCCTGATGGTGATTAGGGGGCCTGGTCAAGTCAGACAAACAGGAAGGAGTGGGTGGAATGATGAGACAACCACTCCCAACAGCACCTCTCGTACTGATGTTGCTTGCATCGTTTGGACTGGACATGCAGCTATGGCATTTGAAGCGCTCTGCAGCTCAGGCAAAGATTCAACTTTATCCAGCACAGCCATTCTTCCGGAGGCAGCCTATGAAGCTGGTCCTGGTCAATAGTCATGGGCAGGCCTGGAATTTTGTCATTTTAGGGGCAAGGCCACTTGGCCTTCTGTGTTGTCAATTTTTTTAGGGCGCAAAGGCCAAAAGCCAGGGCACCAAGGCCATAAAATAAAACAATGACTTTAAGTTCACGTCCATAATGAATTTAATTTAAGGACTAATGACACTTCTGAGGAAGATTGGAGTCTCAGTCGAAACTGTCAAGCAGGTAAAGAAACATCTTCTACAGTTTTTTTATGTTTGAACTAGCCCAAAGTGTTTTAAATATAGAACAACCAGGTTTATGTACAGTGCTGTGAAAAAGTATTTGCCCCCTTCCTGATTTCTTACTTTTTTGCATATTTTTCACACTTAAATGTTTCAGATCAAACAAATTTTAATATAAGAAAAAGATTGCCCGAGTAAATACAAAATGCAGTTTTTAAATGATGATTTCATTTATTAAGGGGAAAAAGCTATCCAAACCTACCTGGCCCTATGTGAAAAAAAGTAATTGCCCCCCCCTTGTTAAATCATGAATTAACTGTGATTAACCACATTTTTTGAGTCCAGTTTCACTAGCCACACTCAGGCCGGATTACTGCCAGACCTGTTGAATCAAGAAATCACTTCAATAGAACCTGTCTGACAAAGTGAAGTAGGTTAAAAGATCTCAAAAAGCAACATTTCATGCCACGAACTTAAGAAATTCAAGAACAGACGAGAAACAAAGAAATCGACATCTATCAGTCTGGAAAAGGTTGCAAAGCCATTTCTAAGGCTTTGGGACTCCAGCATTATCCACAAATGGAGAAAACTTGGAACAGTTGTTAACCTTCCCAGGAGTGGCCAGCCTACCAAAATTACTCCAAGAGCACATCAACTACTCATCCAGGAGGTCACAAAAAAAACCATAACAACATCTGAAGAACTGCAGGCCTCACTTGCCTCAGTTAAAGTCAGTATTCATGATTCAACAATAAGATAGAGACTGGGCAAAAAATGGCATCCATGGGAGAGTTCCAAGGCAAAAACCACTGCTGACCAAAAAGAACACGAAGGCTCGTCTCACATTTGCCAAAATACATCTTGATGATCCCCAAGACTTTTGGAAAATATTCTGTGGAATGACGAGACATAAGCTGAACTTTTTGGGTGTAAAGTCTTGTCCCATTACATCAGGCGTAAAACTAACACAGCATTTCATAAAAAAGAACATCATACCAAAAGTCAAACATGGTGGTGGTAGTGTGATGGTTTGGGGCTGGTTTGCTGCATCAGGACCTGGACGACTTGTCATAATTGATGGAACTATGAATTCTGCTCTCTACCGGAAAATCCTGAAGGAGAATGTCCAACCCTCAGATTGTGATCTCGAGCTCAAGCGCACTTGGGTTATGCAGCAGGACAATGATCTGAAACACACCAGCAAGTCCACCTCTGAATGGCTTAAAAAAAAAAAAAAAAATGAAGATTTTGGAGTAGCCTTGTCAAAGTCCGGGCTTAAATCCTATTGAGATGCAGTGGCATGACCTTAAACAGGCCGTTCATGCTCAAAACCCCTCCAATGTGGCTGAATTAAAATAATTCTGCAAAGAAGAGTGGGCTAAAATTCTTCCACAGTGATGTGAAAGACTCATTACCAGTTATTGCAAACGTTTGATTGCAGTTGTTGTCGCCGAGGGTGGCACAACCTGTTAGTAGGATGTAAGGGGCAATTACTATTTCACATAGGGCCAGGTAGGTTTGGATAGCTTTTTTCCCTTAATAAATGAACTCATCATTTAAAAACTGCATTTTTGTATACTATTCAAAAAAAGTAGGGGATATTTTATTTTGAGATCAAAATTTTCACATATACAAAGGGATACAAAACCATGTTGTATAGTTCCTTACTGAGGAAGCATTTCCAAAGAAATTCATCACCCAAACACATCAATGACACTCTCACGATCTGCACGGGATGCTATGGATGATCAAGGGGGTTGTGCCACAAATTTGCATGACTCTGAATTGGAAGGTTAGAGCCACTGTAAAGGAAGATTTTGAAGAGAAAGCATCAGATTATCAGTGGTTGAAGTCGTTAATTAAACAGAGACCATGCGCCGTCTAACACAGGAGGAGAGGTTACGTGCCCTTGGCATGCTACAGGTTGGCACAAGACAGGTCGTTGTGGCAAGGGCAATGAATGTTTCCCAGTCTGTCATCAGCAGATTATGGTCCAGACATCGTGCTACAGGGTCTGTTCCGGATAGACCACGATCCGGTCGACCAAGGGCAACAACTCAGGCTCAGGACAGATTCATCCGCACTATTGTCTTGAGAAATCGTATGGGTAACAGCAAATCAGATAAGGTCTCAACTTCAAAGGGATACTGGCTTGGTAGTGAGTGGCCAGACCATCAGGAATCGCCTGCACAGATTTCACTTACACGCCCGGCGTCCTCGTGTCATTCCCTGTTTGAGGATCGTCACATTAGGGCCAGACTCAATGGTGTCGTCATCATCGGCGCTGGGATAATCGCCCGATGGAACAACGTAATGTTCTCAGATGAGTCGAGGTTCACTGTGGACTTCCTTGACAGACGCAGGAGGGTTTGGCGCCGACGTAACGGACGTTTCCATGACGTTAACGTCATTAGACATGATCCGTATGGGGGGTGGATCTGTAATGGTGTGGGGAGGCATCACTGCTGCCGGCAGAGCAGACTTGCATGTTGTTGCTGGGCGTGTCACAGGGCAGTACTACCGGGACAACATCTTGGCACCCCATGTTGTGCCATTTGCACGCCGTTATGGCCGCCGTTTCATTTTCCAAGATGACAATGCCAGATGTCATAGGGCCAGGATCGTTACAGATTACCTCCAGCAGCAGAATATCACCACATTACCATGGCCAGCACTCAGTCCGGACCTTTCCCCCCCGAGCATGTCTGGGACATGCTTGGACAGCGGCTACGCCAACGCCAACAACCTCCTGCCAATGTCCAAGAACTTGCTGCAGCATTGCAACAGGAATGGAATAACGTTCCCCAAAATGACCTGGGACGTCTCGTTAGGAGTATGCCACGCCGAATTCGAGCTTGTCTAGCCAACCGAGGGGTTTTACCGCTACTGACTCTGTTTCACAATGGTGGTAAATTTGCTGTGTGACCCTGTGTTTGTGTCGACCCTTATTCTGGAGAATCTGTCCTTTACTGACTGTACACAGGGTTTCGAATAAATTGGCAAATGTTTCCTTAATGTTTTTATGTCATTTGTTTCCTTCCTGACCTCATGATCTGCATTTCATGGTACTTGTAAATCCAATATCCCCTACTTTTTTTGAATAGCATATTTACTCGGGTTGTCTTTGTCTAATATTGAAATTTGTTTGATGATCTGAAACTAGCGTAGTTGCGTACACACCGACATAACTTACAGCGGTGTGTCACGGGTAGCTACAGCGTTGTGTGTGTGCCTGTGTGCCGCACTCAGGTGTCTTATAGCGAGTTTTATGTGTCAAAGGGCATGTCCGGTTAATGTCCGGGCCTGATTGTCCGGATATTTACCGGTTTTCATGTCTGAAAAGGGCTATAGAAACATACAATACCGGTAACAAAACAGTGCTAACAGTATAAATTAAAAAAGCGGCTATGAACAGCCAGCACACATCAACCAACTGTAACTTACCCAAGTAGCAACACCAAGATCATAAATACACAAAAATTACAGATTACGGCAGGAACAAGCAGAAGTAAGGACATCCATGACCTTACACTTAAAGCTCGACAAAGGAAAAACTTGACTGCAAGCTAGCAAGCGTTTGTTGACGTTATTGTTACAGGCTACGGTCGGCACGTTAAAACTGGGTCAACGTTGTAGCGATATAACGTTACTGTACAAGCAATGCGTATTTAATGTTAACTAACTTATATGTTGAATATTCGTTCGCTAATTTATCACACTGTCTTACCTCAGTCCCGGCAACTTTTTCCCTCTCTTCAGTCTCAGACCCAACGCCACAGCCTCACAGACGCGGACACGAGAGGGTGGGAGTGGGGGGTGCGTTTGATGAAGTCTCCTGGTTGGCCGGTGATAGATTGGTGTCAACCTGTCATTATAGCCCGTCCGAGCGGTTCATGCCAGGTTCGAATCAAACCCACCACTGATGATGTACGCATCGTCTCATTTGAGTTGCCCAATAAGAATCCAGAATGTCATCAAAAGCCGCATTTTTTTTCCTCAAAAGACGCAGGTGTCAAAGCCGTGTTGAAACAGCGTGGAAACAGCGAAGGTACGGAAGTCGAGGGAATAATCTGACACCGACAGGTTGTGTTGATGATACTGAAGTAGCTGACGGGCAGCGGCATGACAGGAGCGGAAATGGTCAGACACCTTCAGTTCTGCAGCAAAGGCAGCAAATGACGTCACTGCTGGGTGACCAAACTTTTAGATGGCAGCGGCCCAGTCCCTGGCACGTCCAGATAGCTAAGGGATGACAAATGCCACTCTTGAATGCTCACTGGGGAAGGAGGAGGGCTGAAGCTTGAACCGAATCACACACTGGGCCAGGAAAGTACGACTGGTTGTTGTATCACCACTATAGGAGTCCAAAACAACCAGGTTGAGCTCCCAAGGGGCTTGCATCTGAGGGACAGCTTGCTGCAAAATTTCTGTTACAGCCACAAATTAATTGTAGAGGGCTGTAATGGATTTGCGAAGGTGCTGGAGTTAATTCTGGTGCTGAACAATCTGTCTGCCCTGGTACCTCAGGGTGTCAATCAGGCTTGACATCTCTAAGATGAGATACAATTTATTGAACCTCGTGGAGTAATTTGTCCTCTGCATTTGACCCATCCTATTGTAAGGAGCAGTGGGCAGCCACAGAGCAGCGCCCGGGGACCAACTCCAGTTCTAAAGCCAGTTCCTTGGTCAGGGGTACTGGTAGGAGTGTTCCGATAATGCATGTTTTTGTGGGTGGGGGAAACCAGAGTGCCCGGAGGAAACCGACACGGGAAAACATGCAAACTCCACACAGAAAGGCCCCAGGCTGGATTCGAACCCACAATCTTCTTGCTGTGAGGCGGCAGTCTTGGCAAACACGTTCAGGCAAATCTATGCCGTAAATTTGTATCGGGGGTGTCCAAGCATTTCTTCAGTTCTTTCCCAACTTCGAAGATGAACGGACCTGATGCTGATTTGATTCAACTGGCTCTGCTCCAACAAGAACGGTGCTGCGTTTTTATTACGACCACAGAGATCTCAACACAATGCTATCACGCTGCTTGTATGATAATGGCGTTCCCACTATGTTCTTAATAAGACTTTGCCCTGCTTTTTTTTGGCCACGACCCGGCTACGCTTATTTTGTGCACATACAAAATAAGCGTGGGGAGAGCGTGTAGCTTCCCGACCTAGGAGATCCCGTCCCCACCAAACCACGCTCATGGAGATCCTCCCACGTTTGTCCCACAATGGGCCCCGATTGGCCATGCTCTCGGCCACTTTTCCATCGTAGTAGAAGCGGCATCTTGGTGTGACGGGCCTTAATAGACACACAGGGGTTGTTACACAAGCGGCACTAGTGAGACGTTATTATGTTGATAGTTTGTTAATATTTTTTAGTTGTATGAATTATCTGAGTTATCTCCTGTCAAAGCATTTCAGCCAAATCTTAGTTTTAGGGGGTATGATGCTGCCAACCCTAGTTTCAAGTTTAATTGTTCCTATGGGCAATTTGTGCTGCAGCAATCATAAACACTTTAAAAAAAAAAGAGACACACAACATCTCTCACAATAAAAATACAATAAACAGGATACGCTAACAATGACAGTCTTAAGTAAAATCATAAAATGCAACTATTACTACCACTTATAATAATAAATAAATAAATAAATGAAAAATAAAGTAGTAAAAAATAACTGCTGCAACTTGGCTACACTCATCATCACTACCTCATAATATCCACAGTTAACATCACTGCTGCCACCCCAGTAAGGGAACAACAAAAACAGAACAGCAACAGATTATTTAGTTTGGCCAACAGCGTTAAATGCTCAAATGGAGACAGGGACAAACAAGTTTTTGTACCTGTTTGTTTTGGCCCTAGAAGCACTTAGGCGCACGCCAGATGGCAAAAGTTTATACTCTGAACTAAGAGGGTAGCTACTATCAGAGCGGATGCTCTCAGCTTTCTTAACAACTTGCTTATCGAATGTAAGGTTCACTCCGTTAAAGTGGACACCTACGATCTTGCTCGCCACCCTCAAGTGCATTCTTCTCTCTGGTGCCAAGATTACTATACCAACAAATAGAAAAAGAGACAACAGACTCTATAAAGGATCTGTAGAACAGTGTCATTAGAGTCTTGTCAACATTAAATTTTGCAAGTTTCCTGAGGCAACCAAGGCGTTGCTGGCCTTTCTTGCATAGCATTTCTGTATTGACATCAAATTTCAAGTGGTTGTCTATCATGGTGCCAAGGTATTTGTAGTTGTTAGCCACCTCTACTGCTTGACCCTGATGAAAGTGCTCTGAGTAATTGTTTTGGAGACATTGATTGGATGTCATCACACCAAAGAAGTCAATACAATACTACGTCTTTTGTTTTGGAGACATTGAGTTGGAGAAAGGCATCATCACACCAAGAGACAAAATCATTTACAATACTACCGTGACAGACTTCAACATCACCAAGGAGGCTGACAATTACACAATCATCTGCAAACTTAACAATAGGCCTGTTGACATAACTGCTGGGACAATCATCTGTATACAACCCAAAACCAGTGAAGTTGGCACGTTATGTAAATCGTAGATAAAAACAGAATACAATGATTTGCAAATCCTTTTCAACTTATATTCAATTGAATACACTGCAAAGACAAGATGTTTAATGTTCAAACTGAGCAACTTTATTTTTTTTTTGCAAATAATCATTAACTTAGAATTTAAAGGCAGCAACACATTGCAAAAAAAGTTAGCACAGGGGCCTTTTTACCACTGTGTTACATCACCTTTCCTTTTAACGACACTCAGTAAACGTTTGGGAACTGAGGAGACCAATTTTTGAAGCTTTTCAGGTGGAACTCTTTCCCATTCTTGCTTGATGTACAGCTTAAGTTGTTCAACAGTCCGGGGTCTCCGTTGTCATATTTTACGCTTCATAATGCGCCACACATTTTCAATGGCAGACAGGTCTGGACTACAGGCAGGCCAGTCTAGTACCCGCACTCTTTTACTGCGGAGCCATGCTGTTGTAACACGTGCAGAATGTGGCTTGGCATTGTCTTGCTGAAATAAGCAGGGGCGTCCATGAAAAAGACGTTGCTTGGATGGCAACATATGTTGCTCCAAAACCTGTATGTACCTTTCAGCATTAATGGTGCCTTCACATATGTGTAAGTTGCCCATGCCTTGGGCACTAATACACCCCCATACCATCACAGATGCTGGCTTTTGAACTTTGCGCCTATAACAGTCCGGATGGTTCTTTTCCTCTTTGGTCCGGAGGACACGACGTCCACAGTTTCCAAAAACAATTTGAAATGTGGACTCGTCAGACCACAGAACACTTTTCCACTTTGCATCAGTCCATCTTAGATGAGCTTGGGCCCAGCGGCCGGGCGGCGTTCTGGGTGCTGTTGATAAATGGCTTTCGCTTTGCATTGTAGAGTTTTTAACTTGCACTTGCAGATGTAGCGACGAACTGTAGTTACTGACAGTGGTTTTCTGAAGTGTTCCTGAGCCCATGTGGTGATGTCCTTTACACACTGATGTCGGTTTTGATGCAGTACCGCCTGAGGGATCGAAGGTCACGGGCATTCAATGTTGGTTTTCGCCTTGTCGCGTGCAGTGATTTCTCCAGATTCTCTGAACCTTTCGGCGATATTACGGACCGTAGATGATGAAATCCCTAAATTTCTTGCAATAGCTCGTTGAGGAATGTTATTTTTAAACTGTTCGACAATCAGCTCACGCATTTGTTCACTAAGTGGTGACCCTCGCCCCATCCTTGTTTGTGAATGACTGAGCATTTCAGGAAGCTGCTTTTATACCCAATCATGGCACCCACCTGTTCCCAATTAGCCCGCTCACCTGTGGGATGTTCCAAATAAGTGTTTGATGAGCATTCCTCAACTCTCTCAGTCTTTTTTGCCACTTGTGCCAGCTTTTTTGAAACATGTTGCAGGCATCAAATTCCAAATGAGCTAATATTTGCAAAAAATTACAAAGTTTACCTGTTCGAACATTAAGTAACTTGTCTTTGCAGTGTATTCAATTGAATATAGGTTGAAAAGGATTTGCAAATCATTGTATTCTGTTTTTATTTACGATTTACACAACGTGCCAACTTCACTGGTTTTGGGTTTTGTACAACATATACAAAAGAGGGGAGAGGACGCAGCCCTGAGGCGAGCCAGTAGATGTTGGCAACTCGCTTGACAAGATCCTATTTACCCTCACTTTTTGGCTTCTATTTGTAAGAAAATCAAGAGCCCAGCCTACAATGCCAGGATCTAAGTGGAAGTTTTGAACCCATTTCTCCACCAGCAAGTGAGGCTGAATGGTATTAAAGGCAGATGAAAAGTCAACAAATAACAACCTGGCATGATTTTAACTGCCTTCAAGATGCTTGTATATCAAATTTAGTTGCATGACTGTGGCATCTTGCACACCCATATGAATCCTGTACGCAAATTGAAAAGAATCCAGGAGGTGTTCTGTTTTGGTCATACGTTCTACTTTAATCAATCTCTCAAAGGATGTCAAAACCAAAGAAGTTAAGGCAACAGGCCTGAAATCAATAAGGGCCTTAGAGTGATTACTTTTAGCAACAGGCACCACTATGGACTGTTTCCACAGCGAAGGCACCCTCTTCTGACTGAGTGACAGATGAAAAATATAATAGAAAGTAGGGCCTAATTGCTCTGGACACACATTGAGCAGGCGGCCGCCAATGTTGTCGGCCTGGGCTTTTTCTGGGACTGCAGCTTTTGAAAAACTTGATCACCCTGCTCTCATCAAAGGAAGGATTAAAAGAGGGAGCTGACAGAAACTTATTCCTGAGCTCAGAGTGCTACCTGCTAACAACATCAGTTAATTCATCAATGTCCGAGCAAGTCTCAATGAAAATGTCCCAGTCAGGACTCTCAATACAACCCAGGAGAGTCGAGCAGGCCTCCTCAGGCCAGTTTTTGACACGAATGTTCTGCACCTTGCCCCTCTTCAGTGCAGAGCGGTATGCGGGGATCGGGTGCACACAAGTATGATCAGATGAGCCCAGGGGCAGGAGGGGAATGGATTTATAAGCTCCTTTAATATTCCCATAACACAAATGCAGAGTCTTGTTGTGTCTGGTGGCACATGTTACATACTTATGGAAATCCCTCAACGTCTTGAACAGAGTACAGTAGTTCATATCACCAAGAATAAAATTTGGAGCATCGGGAGATAAAGTTCGAAGCCTCTGCGTTAATTTATGGATGAGTTCACGGGCATTGCCTGCGTCCGCCCTTGGATGAATATACCACAGCGTGAAAAAAACTTGAGGAAATTCCCGTGGCAAATAATATCATGCAAAGAAGCCAAATGTGAACACGAATCAGAAACGCCGCTGTCTTTGGGCCAAAGTTCATTTAAAATGGACTAAGTCAGATGAATCAAAATTTGAAATTCTTTTTGGAAACCACGGACGCGGTGTTTTGAGGTCTAAAGAGGAGAGGGACCATCCAGCTTGTTATCAGCGCACAGTTCAAAAGCCGACATCTCTGATGGTATGGGGTTGCATTAGTGCCTATGGCGTGGGGAGCTTACACATCTGGAAAGGCATTATCAATGCTGAAAAGGAGATAGAGATTTTACAACAACATATGCTCCCATCCAGACCATGTCTCTTTTAGGGAGGGCCTTGCATATTTCACCTGCAGTCCACTCACCAATAGAAAACATTTGGCACATCATAAAATGAAAAATCTGGCATAGAAGACCCAGGACTGTTCAGCAGCTAGAATCCCACATCTGTCAAGAGAGGGACAACATTCGTCTCCCAAAACTTCAACAATTGGTCTCCTCACTTCCCAGATGTTTATAGACATGTTATTAAAAGAAGAATTATATGTTGTTAAAAGAAGAGGGGATACTAAGCAATGGTAAACATGGTCCTATCCCAACTTTTTTGAGATATGTTGCAGCCATCAAATTCAAAATGTGCTTATATTTTTAATGAAATGGTAAAATGTCTCACTTTCAACATCTGATAAGTTGTCTGTGTTCTATTGCGAATAAAATGTCAGTTTATGAGGTTTGCATATCATTGCATTGTTTTTATTCACATTTTACACATCATCCCAACTTTTTTGAAATTGGGATTGTAATAGATTCATATAGTTATGTCACATTATTTAGGTCAAATTATGTTTATAAATTAGGGTTCACAATAGGGAATAGCTTGCTAGGTCATGTTGTTGAGGCAGAAACTCTGCGAGTGATATTATCAAGTTCTTTAGTATACTAATTAGTACGTACTCTTTAGTGGTTGGAAAACGATGAGTATTGCTGGACTGAAAGACCTGTTCACACTGCAATGTTATTTTGAGTTAGATCAAGGATCAGAATTCACCCAAGCCAGCATATCACAATCGTAATTATCAAGTATAGATGCATCCACTGAAAGGAATAAGTGTGTAGTCTGACAGCAGTAATTTATTTTAATGTGCAGGAATCCATTACTTTGACTGGATATTTCTCTTTCAACTCAAAAATACCCACATCAACTATTTACACTGGCACTTAATTGTCAAAATGAGGTTAGACAGCCCTGCTGTCTGATCTAAAGCTGCGGGCAGACTCTTGGATTAGTTATGTGCTTGACAACAGTCATTGTCATATTGCACAAAAAGTACCTCTTGAAATACTTCTGGAAGGATTTGTCTCGGAGGCCATAAAAGATGGGGCTGAGAGATCTGGGTAAAATGTGAATGAACAAATAGATGGTGAATCTTACTTCCTCTGCAGTACTGGGAGTAGTGTACATCAGCATGTTATGCAGTGTTGGACTTATGTAGGTGAGCATGCACAAGATGAGCTGTACAGCATGGAGAAGGATGGTGTTACGTGCCTTTTTAGCCTCTGTTTTAAGAGCTTTGGCAGCAAAGAGGACCTTAAAGTAAGTGAAGACCAGAATGAGGCACACTGTAGTGAGGCAGAGAGCGTCAAAGATGTTCTCCTTTGCCTTCATGAAGGGATAGTGGAACACGTTTTCCCGGATGCAGTGGGTGGTTGAATGAAAGAACTGATTGGACTCCGTCACCAGAAGCACAAACAGGTCAGGCAGGATGGAGGAGGCTGCCAAGGCCCAGATAAGACTGATGAAGATGTAGGTCCTGCTCTTGGTGCAGATCTGGTTGTGACGCAGTGGGTAACACACAGCGATATAGCGCTCAATGGCCATGCCTGCCAGGTTCAGGGGGGTGTTGAACGTGGTGAAGATGGCAGTCATCAGGATGAAGCAGCAGAATAAATAATTGATTCTGAAGAAGACGTAGGCAAGCACATGCAGCAGAGCAGCAGCGGTCAACTGGATCATGTCATTACAGACTAGATGGATGAAGAGAATATAACGAGGGTTCACTCTGAATATTTCATGCCTCAGGAAGGTGTGGACCAAGACGCCATTAATGTAATTTATGGAAATGCAAAGCATCACCACAATCACATTCTTGGACACAACAAGCTCAGAACCTCTTGCTCCCATGGAGTAAGACACATTATTACGCTCACCATTGTCCCCTGTAAAGTTCATGCTTTGAACACCAGAATCCTGTGAAACAACAGACAGTGAATAGATAAATACAAATGTGATCACTGGCTTTTCATTTTACTTTTTGTGAAACCCTGAAATTTTATTCATTATAAAAATGAATTAATACATGAGTGAATTAATAATTTAAGACATATGACAGCCATAATGCAATACTATCAACCATATCAAGAATCAACTGATTTGAGAGCACCAGTATCATATAATCGATTAAACCAAAAATGTTTCATCTGAATGAAAAACTAAATCATTGCTTCAGATATTTTAACAGAACATAGTGGTGAGAGAACTGACCTCATGTTATCGTAGAAAACAGCTTTTGCAATAAAACAATTCCATTTAAGGGGAGGTTGTACTTTCAACGAGAATTTGCAACTGACCTTTGTATTTTCGCAATGCAGAAGAAAAAATGAGCTTGTAAACTAATTCAAATGGTTTTTAGTTTGTCTTTTTATGCAGTTTGCTGTGCGTACGCACATGCGCAGGGCACAAGGTTCTAAGAATATTAGAGACCTCTTGATAATTCTGTATACTCATTTTTCTTTTAATTCTCTCATGTCATTCCAGTAATTTTCTTGCTGTTGAATGAGTTCCCTCCCAGAGTGAATTGCATCACATCACCATTTGTTTTTATTGATCAGCCATTTCTGATATCCCATCTTTGACATATGCTGCATTTACAACCCCAATTCTGAAATAGTTGGGACGAAGAGTAAATTGTGAATAAAATCAAAATGCAATGACTTTCAGATCACATGAGCCAATATATGATTTACAATAGAACATAGATAACATTTCAAATGTTGAAACTGAGACATTTTATATTTTCATCCACAAAATGAGCTTATTTCAAATTTTCTGGCTGCAACAGGTCTCAAAAAAGTTGGGATATCTGCAAAAAAGGGCTGAAAAAGCAATTAATATAGAAAAGAACAGGCTGAAAGAACATTTAGCAAGTTATTAAGTAAACTGGCATCAGGTGTGTAACATGATTGGCTATAGAAGGGATGTCTTAGAGAGGCTGAGTCTCTCAGAAGTAAAGATGGCCAGAGGCTCTCCAACCTGTGAAGGCTTGCGTAAAAAAAAAAAAAAATTGTGGAATACTTTAAAAACAATGTTCCTCAACGTCAAATTGCAAAGGCTTTGAAGGTCTCATCATCAACAATGCATAGCATCATCAAAAGATTCAGAGAAAGTGGAAAAATCTCTGTGCGTAAGGGACAAGGCTGAAGACCTTTACTGGATGCCCATGATCTTCGGGCCCTCAGACACCACTGCATCACTCACCGGCATGATTCTGTCATTGACGTTACTTAATGGGCCCAGGAATATTTCAAGAAACCACTGCCTGTAAACACAGTTCGCGGTGCCATCCACAGATGCCACCTAAAACTCTATCATGCAAAAAGGAAGCCATTGTTGAGCATGATCCAGAAGCGGCGCCATGTTCTGAGGGCCAAGGCTCATTTAAAATGGACTGTAGCAAAGTGGCAAAGTGTCCTGAGGTCAGACGAGTCCAAATTTGATGTTCTTGTTGGAAATCATGGGCGTCGTGTCCTCTGGGCTAAAGATAAGAAAGACCACCCCTCCTGTTATCAGCGTTCCGTTCAAAAGCCAGCATCTCTGATGGTATGGGGATGCATTAATGCATATGGTGTGGGACACTTGCATGTTTTAAAAAGCACCATGAATGCTGAAAGGTATATAAAGGTTTTAGAGCAACATGTGCTCCCCTCCAGACGACATCTTTTCCAGGGAAGGCCTTGTGTAATTCAGCAGGACAATGCAAAACCACATACTGCAGTTATTACAACAGCACGGCTTTGTAGTAGAAGAGTCCGTGTGCTGAACTGGCCTGCCTGCAGTCCTGGTCTTTCACTGATTGAGAACATTTGGCGCATAATTAAATGAAAAGTCCGTCAAAGGAGACCCAAAACTCTCCAGCAGCTGGAAGCCTGTATTAAACGAGTGGGATCAAATTCCAATGGCTAAACTCAAGAAACTTGTCTCCTCAATGCCCAGACGCCTCCACTCTGTGTTAAAAAGAAGAGGGGATGCTACACCATGGTAAACAGGCCCCTGTCCCAACTTTTTTGAGACCCGTAGCAGCCATCAAATTTGAAAAGAGCTCATTTTGTGGACAAAATTGTAAGATTTCTCAGTTTCAACATTTGCTATGTTATCTCTGTTCTATTGTGAATAAAATACAGGCTGGTGTGATTTGAAAGTCATTGGCCCTCATTTATCAAACGTGCGTACACCAAAAAAATGGGTGTACGCCAAATCTCCCGCAAGGATTGGCATTTATCAATCTGAACGTGAGCGAACGGTCCGCAAAAATCTCACGCCAGATCTGACCAGGGGCCTCATTTTTCAAAAAGTGCTACTAAATTTCCACGTACGGTGAAAAACCAAAAATGGCGTACACCCAAAATATTTACACCCTTTTCAGATCTATCAAACTGTGCGTACGCACAGCTCTCCGCAGCCATGTGCACTCTGGGGATTTGTGGAGTGACGTCAGTGGAAGACGGTGAAGCATGGATGGGAAACGCAGAAAGAAGCGAAACTTCTCAGAGACTGAGATACACGTTCTTGTTAGTGAGGTGCAGGCGAGGAAAAAAATCCTCTTCGGCAGGTATTTGCACTAATTCTGTATGATCACTTCGTCTTGTGGTTTATTTAGGAACAAGAACATATAACTAAGAACACGTAGAGAATCACAACAGAAATGAACAAATAATGTTGGACCAAACAATTTCTCCTCTAGAAATTAAAACAATCTCATCTAATCAGCCACAGCACCGGCCTCACCAACAAGCGTAAAACCGCCGAGTGCTGCGGTCACAAGTCTTACAGAGGCAATTAAAAAAAAAAAAAAGAACCTTCTTGTCGAATCTTTTGTCAAATGCAGTAGGTGTGTGTTTTGTCTCAGTTGCATAAAGGGACAAAAATTACAATGTCGTGTTTGATATACATGAATTTATTTCTGTCTCAACTTGTGGACATCAAATGTACGAGGAATGAAATATGAGGTTCTTGCCATACTGAAAACTAAACACAACTTTGCAAGACTTAAACTGAGAAACTCGTAGGCTATATACACACATTCTTTAGCTCAACATGAGGGGTGAGAGGTGGGGGGGGGGCTTACCAACCACTGCATCACCGCAGCTCTTGTCCTTAGTCCCCGTTGAAAACCCTCATGACGGGGAGGGGGCTGTGGGTCCGGGTCCACATGCTGGGGTGGAGGGAGGCCCGGCGGCAGCGCAACCCCACGCCTCACTGCCACATTGTGCAGGATGGCACAGGCCCAGATGATCCTGCAGACCTTTTTCGGGTGGTAGAGGAGCCTACCACCCGACACATCCAGGCAGCGCCAACGGCCTTTCAAGAGCCCAATGGCGCGCTCCACGACGCAGCGCGCACGGGCATGGACCTCATTATACTGGGTTTCCTGGCCACCCTGTGGGTCCGGGATGGGAACTAGCAGCCACTCCCTCAGGAAGTAGCCACTATCGACTGTAAGTCACAACGATGGGGTGAGTATCAGCCTTGAATTGATGATTATAAGCAGCAGCTTTCAATGAATGAGTATACTGTGTAGCCTACATGCACTCACCAAGAAGCCAGCCGTCACGCGCAGCGCCTGCCCCCAGTCTCGCCCCCACACTGCTGTGCGTCAGGATGATTGAATCGTGTAGAGCCAGGCTAACGTGCCACTACATTCATTATGAGCATGTCGGCGCCACATATGATTTGGGTATTGATCGTATGCACATTTTTGCGATTCACATATACAAATTCATTCACCGATGGTGCCCTAATCATGATGTGAGTGCAGTCAATGGCTCCAATTACATTAGGTAAACCGGACATTGCTGCGGCTTTGATTGTTCTTTTAAATAAGCTATAATCCGCGCTTCTCTCTCCCTCGCACACTGCAATTCTCTGACTCAGCAGCTGCGTCGCCAATTCCTCCTGTTCTTCAAAAAGGGTGTAAATCACGGTACGCCATGGTCAAAATGGGTGTAAATGTCCGCACTTTTTCCCATCAGGTTTGGGTTTGATAGATCCCAAATTTGGCGGAGAAAATTGCATACGCACAAAACGGGGGGAAAAGGGTGTAAAAAAAGGTGTATCTACAATGATAAATGAGGCCTTAGGTGTACGCAGATTTGAAACCAGCGAACAACATGCAGGAACGAGTGCAGCTGTCAAAATGAGTAATAAACCATGTGCAGCGATGCGGACGTCATGCTGTTGTTGCTCTTACTAGTAAAATGAATAAGTAGGCTAAATAGATAAATAGGCTAAATTAATAAATGAATGAATTAACAAATAAATAAATAAATAAGACACCTGTGTTGAGAAATTAATTAAACTTATATTTTGAGACAACCTGCTTGTCAGGCCAGACGGCTGACAATTACAATCAATTTGATTAACTGCAATGCGTGGCTTGGCAGATATGCAGTCAGTGTGGTATGTCAGATGCTCATCCAGTCAGATATATACTGAACAACAAAAGAAACACAAGTTAATTAAAGGCAGACTGGAAAATAAGTTTGCGCGTAATTATTTTTGAAAATCAAATTTATTACTAGTGTGTGCACATTTACACTCGATTAATCAAACTTTTATTTATTTTGCGGTCACTTTGACTGAGTTCCCATCAGAGTACATTAACTAACTAGCTAACTTGCGTTTCTTTTCTTGCTCAGGCCAACAGACACTTTGACCGTGATCATATTTTGACACTGGCAGATTTTCTATTGTTAGAGGAATAAGCTTCTGTCCGACGTGAGAGGAACTTTGGGCACAGAAAAGATCTCCTCTGGGAAAGTGACGAGTGGCTGCTCGTTTTGTGTGGCTCCCAATAAAATGTCATGGAGTAATACTAATAAAAGTACAATGAAGAGTGATCTCTGCAGACTTTATTTTAACAATTACTCTCATGCAGCTCCGATCGAGGCAGTGGGGACTCATCTGAATGGGGAGCCCATCAGTGCCACCACGCGCTCCTCAAACGGTGACAGCTGGAGGTTCGAGTCTGGTTGGCCTCCACCGGTCCGTGCGCTGCTGCCCCTGAGCGCAGCAACCTGTTTTTTTTGGTGGCGATCTTAAAATCGGACCACTTTTTTTACCTACATGTAAAGCATGTGGATTGTCAGTTATGTAGGCTATATAACATGAAATATCATGGATCTATAAATTGAATTTATTAAGGCCGATGTTATTCGCACTTACATGTGTGGCCAATGCTGATTTTTTTCTTGGCCACACTTATAAGTGAGCCAGTTGATGACCATTCTAGTGCCGCTTATGAAGTACCGCTTAAAATAAGTTTGGCCAAGAAAAAAATTTTTAGCTTTGGACACACCTAAAATAAGTGTGGGCAATGGAGAAGTGTGCATCTTGGCCACACTTATAAGTGCGTCTAACGCGAATTTAGATCAATTTTTGTGCTTGGACGCACTTAAATAAGTGCGAATAGTCACTTCGATTTATGAATGAATTAAATCAAACCTCTGCTGCCCTCCGGTTTTCCACCCCAACGGTGTTTACCGCAGCAGCAATAGTTTTTCAAACTGCAGCCTTCTGGGCTCCCTTTATGCCACTCTTAAGGCTAGGCTCCCAAATAAAATTATTTTGGTTTTCTCTAGCTCAGACGTGATAATTTATATTTCCTCCTCAGTGAAGTTCTTTCTTCTTTGCTGTCTTTTGAGAGTCCATGTCGTAAAGTGGGCAGGACTCTGGCTACCCGGGGCATTAATTTATAGGGGCGTGTCATGTAAATTACAATGGTTTTAGCCGCCAGATTTATCAACGCCACGCCAGTTCTACACCGAAATCAGCGACGTACACACTTTTAGTAAATCAGACGTGACACCTGGTGAACGCTGATATTTACACCAGAATCTACACCAGACCTACGCAAGTTTGATAAATGAGGGCCATTGTGTTTTGATTTTATTCACAATTTTCTCTTTGTCCCAGCTATTTCGGAATTGGAGTTGTATTTTTTGACCCCCAGTTTTTTAATTATGTTCCTTGGCCTTGGACTTTAATATCTTAACTAGGGCTGCAACGATTAGTCGCCATAATTGTTTATGTCGACTATAAAAATTCAAAAATTTTGTAGATTATGAAAATATCAAAAAAAATATTGCAACGCGTTGACGCGTCGTATTATTGTTTTTGATATTGGTAAAATCAAATACTGGCAGGTAAAAACTCATCTGTACTTGCAGTTCACTACAGGAAGTGGTGGGGGCAGTATCGCTCCCACTGTTTACAACATTCAGTGAAACGGAGAAGAAGTTAAAGGTTACCTATTATGCTATTTTTCCAAGTTTATATTTTGGTCTTTGACTCCCCTAGAGTACTCCTGATCGCTCAAAGTAAAAAAAGGGTACTTATTTCGCTCATACTGCCGTCCTCAAAAAACCCCATGTGTGGTCCATAGTGGTCTCTGCCTGAAACGCCTCACTGGGGTGGCTCTTCCGCTATTGCCCCCACTCCCCGTGTGCCCACTTTCTTCTGACTGGCCAGCTCTGTGGAGGGCGGAGTTGGGCGGGACAAGGCAGCAGAACGCAGTTTTCCATGTCCCTCTCCCCAGAGTGAAACTTGAGACACGGCTGCCATCTGATAAGGAAACGGCGGGCAAATTCCGCAATCAAACGCAGTACATGTGTATAGATCTAATGAAATGAACTTGTTCTAATAAACGCAGCGGCGAAAGTGGAGGACGCACTGCGAAAGTACGGCAGCTCAAGCACGAATTTGCTATCGGCTACAGTTTGCTACGGCGACAGTGGTGAGTACAGCGGTTCCTCTATTCTGTAGCTAGGATGCAGGGAAAGCTAGAATCCACCTTATTTAGACACATTTGTAGAACGGGTCGACATGCCCAAGTGTAGACCGGAGACCGTAGAAATCCAGTGGGTCTGAGTTTAGAGGGAAACATGGACAGTGAGGAGCAGCTAAAAGTGGACCAACAGCTTATGGACTGCTTCAGTGTGTATTAGGACCTGCTGGTTTGTGTGCATAGCTGTGGTGTGTTGTTAGCGTGGAGAAACAAACAGCTTCTGCGCTGGTATATGACGGAGGGGCGAAAGCTCCAGGCTAAACTGCCTTTTCGGAAATCGCCCGTGGTAATGGTTTACTTATTGCTTCGGAATGACCAGCTTTCCTCGCGGAAAATGGGCGAGTTATGGATAGTGCCAAGAGCGAGATAGAGCTCCGGTTATGTCATGAACATAATACAGGTTTTACAGACCGGTAGTTCGTTCCGTTTGCGTGAACCGTTGCCATCGTTTGTTACACCGGACACGTTATAGCCTGTGCGCTTCCCTATTGCTTTCACCAGTAGCATCAGAGAGCTTGCCCAAACATTGGAGATGTATCAGGCTGACCCCGGTCATGGATAAGTAAAGCAATCGTTTCACAAGCACCCAAAAACGCAGCCCAAGCTCTGCAAAACCTACCTCTGGTCTAACTGCAGCCCAACTCGGTAGACACATACAGCACCTCTCCGGTTAGCTTCAACTGTAGTGGCTACAATCAGGCAACATAATGATGAAACTCTCACATTGATGCTTACCGAAGTAACACAAGCATACCAATCAGAATTATTGCATATAAGTTAACCAGGAGCATTTTCAATTAGCAGAGCACGCGAAATAACATGCAGTAGCTGATAAGCGGTCATGACTTTGAATGTAATCTGTCGCGCGAAAAATTCGTTTTGCGTCCGGTGTGAAAGCTGCTTAACGTGCCCTTAACGCGTGTATTCGCTTCTTTGCATTGACTTTGAATGTAGGCTAATCTGTCCCGCAAAAAATTCGTTTCGTGTCCAATGTGAAAGCAGCTTTATGGATAGTACGCGACAGCTAGAGAGAGCTCGGTTATGTTATGAACATAACACAGATTTTGCAGACCGTAAGTTCCGTTTGCGTGGACTAGTTGCTTATGTCGAGCCAGCGAATCGATCACTTCTACAGGAAAGAATTACCTATTTGATCTCCGCCTTTTTCGGCTTTTTATTAGCCACAACAATTTCTAAAGGGGGATGAAATTATGTCACGGTAGTGCAGAGGAATCATTTGTAAACCGGTAGAGCTTCTGCGTTTCGCATTGCTTTCACGGTAGCACCAGAGAGCTTGCTCAAACATTTGTGAAGTATCCGGCTGATCCCGGTCATGGATAAGTGAAGCGATCACTAACTGTAGTGGCTACAATCGGGCAACGTTATGATGAAACCGCCACATTGATGCTTACCGAAGTAACACAAGCATACTGATCAGAATTACTGCATATAAGTTAACCAGGAGCATTTATAATTAGCACGGCATGCAAACTAACATGCAGTAGCTGGTAACCGAGCAGTAATAACAACCACAGAGACAAACCCTTGCAATACAGGTTTTACAGACAGCAAGTTCTGTTACTGTGAACAGTTGTACTAAGCATCCAAATTACAAACAAGTATTAAAAGTTAGCTTCAAATAAGGTTTATGATCACACACCTTCTGTAGAATTTCCCCTGATATCACTCTTGCATATTTAGGACACAAACATTAGCAACAGTAACTTGGCTACGTTAGCTGCTGTGCTTACAGCCACAATCAACTGGCTATCATCTCAGGTTCGCTTATGCAGTAAAAGCAACTTGCAGCTTCTGTGTCTGTGCGTCACGGATAGTTGCGACCAATACAGGCTTTATCTTCAGATATTTTGCAAAGCCTGCGTTTGAGGCCAGTTGTTAGTGCTAACTATTGTTAGCAGTCTTGCTAGCCACGCGTAACATGTTAACTTCACTTACAATATTTGCTGTTATATCGTTACTTACAGCTTGTGGCTCTGAGCGCTTGATCGATGCAGCTGCTTCAGGTTTGAGAAGCAGCTGAAACGCTTATCCTGTGTCGAATTATCCTTTATTGATAAAGCTGTCTTTGGTGAAATGCTGAGCACAATCAGCTAACGTTCCCTTTGGCCGTGGCTGTTTGCTGCCAGCAAACAAAAAAGCTACCCATTGATTTCGGTGGCATCCTCTTTTGGAAGAGAAATAAGTGTTTTTCTTTGCGTCCAAAAGTAAACGGACAAGCAGCTTTGGGAGAGATACTGACAAAACTGCACCTCAAATGATATTTGGTTCTTCTTTTGTATTTCCAAAAGTGTCGATGCTACTAAGGCATAGTATGATCTGCCGTTGTTAGTGCCTGCTAGAATAGTGTCCGGTGTGGGCAGGTCCAGCACCGTGATTGGCTCTGGCTAGGTCTGTACTAATGGGACGGCACAACCTGACGTCAGGTTTTGCCCAGATCTCGCGAAGATCTCGGGAGGAGCTGTTCAGAGAGGAAATCACGTTCACGAAATCACGTTCTTGGATTACGGCAAAACCCTTGTATCTTATGTTTAGAAACTTTTCAGTGGTTGAGTATGGACAACTAACATTATAACATTACTAATATGTATTAACAGAAGGATCAGCATCATAAGTCCCCTTTAACATCAATCATGGCGGAAAGCACGGAGAACGCACCAAAAAGCCGACCCAGAGCTTCCAAAGTTTGGGAAAAATTTACAGAAAATAAATTGGCGAAACAAGTCAACTGCAAACTGTGTCAAGTCAAACTCTCATTCCATGGCGGCACTATGTCAATGCACGAACACCTGAAACGGAAACACCCTGTAACTGCAGTGTCTTCAAATACCGCGAGTCGGTAAGTTTGCAAGTCGCACGAGTATCTTTTAGATCTTTTGCATTTAATAAGTGAGCCCTTTGTGCTGCAGGCACGAGGATTAATTCAAGTAGCCTACTTCAAACGTTGGTGCTGTACGTTAATCAGTCGGAAAACCATCTTTGATATTTGCTAGGATAACGTTTTTTTCAGTAACGCTATTTAGTGTGCAATTTACTTTAGTTATCAGTTCAATACGTTTATATTAGAGGAAAAACAAACCTTGATGATGTAGCTACTTGACATGTCATGTCAATTTGCTAAACCATTTAGTTTTATTTTTCCTGTTAATACTTGCGTTCAATATGGATTGTAAAGCTCCACTTAATGTCAACTAATTAAACAGATTTGGAGCACATTCATTCTACTTTGTAAGATATTAAATTTTGGAGGAATCAGTAATATTTGTTTAAGGTATTGATACGTGTTTAACATGATTTATTTCTTTGACATTGTTAAATTTTTTCTCTTTCTTCTCTCATTTTTTTTAAGTGCCAAGCAAAGGTGTTTGGATGAGTTTGTCATGAGGAAAGGCTCATGCACCCCAAAAATGGCTGAGATCTTCACAGAAAGTGTCCTTAACATGATCATCATGGACATGAGACCATTGTCTATGGTTGAGGATGAAGGCTTCAAGCAAGATGATCCAGACCTTCCATCCAGGCTACATCTTGCCCTGTAGAGTACATTTTACAAAACTGATGGAAGGGAAATATGAGACAACTGTCAGTAAAATTAAAAGCGCTCTTAAATTAACTGATAGCAAGATTGCCCTGACAGCTGATGCCTGGACCAGTGTTGCCACAGAGGCATATCTTGACATCACTTGTCACTTTATAAATGATGAGTGGGAGCTCACAAGCTTCTGCCTTACCTGTCATGGTTTTGGAGGTCGGCGTTTGTTTGGGAGCTTTCTTTGTTGCTCTCGTCCGGGACGATATCGTTTTGGCCACATCGGATTCTTTGGCCAGCTGGCATTAATTGTGGGCGGCGCCCGGACTCTACTTAAGCCCAAGGTCCACCTCGCCACCTTTGCTAGAGTGTCAGTGTTATGATTGCATTATAGCCCGTAAGTTCTCTAGCTAGAAAGTTGGTTAGGAATTAGTTGCAAAAGGGGAAAGTGTTAGTAAGGGAATTTATCTCTCTCTTTCCCTCTCTCTTCCTCTGTCTGTGCACCGTCTGGGTGCTTAATCTTTTGATCTTGGCTTCCGAGATTTTTCCTTTATTTCTTTTGGTCTAGCTTGCTTTGCTTCCTTATTTTTACTCGGACGAGATTTATGTCCTTTGGAAACACAAGCCCCTCTCTCTTGTTTTGTCTGTGTTCGTCGTTTTGCTGTGCTTCCTTTCGTTCTGGCCACTGCATTTGGCGTCTCGAAATACCAGCTATCACAGTACACTCTAGCCAACATGGAGACTTCAGCTGTGGCTGCGATTGAAAAGGTTGTTACCAGCCAGAAAGCTATGCTTTCTGATTTCGGCGAAGGGCTCTCCAGCCTGGGCAACCAGCAGGCTGGTTTGGCTGAGAGACTCAGAATTCTTTGCAATAACAAGAGAGTGTTCTGTTAAGTTTGACTGAGAGTATCAGATCCCTGTCGACACAAGTTTCACAAAATGTCACACAAGCATCACCCATACACCTTCCCCACGAACCGAAGTTGCAATTGCCCCAAAGATATAGCGGCGAGGCCGGAAAATGGAAAGATTTCATTGCCCAATGTGAGATATTTTTTAAGGCTCAACTGTCACGGTTTGTTAATGAGGATTCTCGGGTTGCATTTATTTTATCCCTGTTGGCTGACACAGCACTCACTTGGGTCGGCCCACTTATCAGATCTAATTCACCGGTCGTAAATTCTGTGGAGGCTCTTGTTAAGGAGATGTTGTCAGTGTTTGATCAGGATGTTTGTGGTCAGGACGTGGCTACGCGTTTGATGCATCTGAAACAGGGCTACGAAAGTGTCGCAGAGTTTTCTGTTTTATTTCGCTCCCTGGCGACAGAGACAGGCTGGCCAGAGGCTCCTCTTATAACTGTGTTCAGTTGTGCTCTCACTGAGGAGGTAAAAGACGCGTTGGCTCCATTGGAGCCCTGTTCGACTTTTGATTCCTTGGTTCGCACTGCGGTGCAAATTGACAATCGCCTCCGCGAACGTAACAGTGAGAGACTGAACAAATTGCCGCTTGATGACAACGGGGCCAAGGCTGCTAGTGGCAAGTGTGCGGCTCCTATTACACTCACTGAAAATTCCACTGCGGTTGAGGCCGTGCAGGTTGATAGCTCGTTTGAGAGTCGGACTCATAAACCTGCTCGCAGAAGAATAATCTGCTTTAATTGTTATAAACCGGGTCATACCCGTCCACGTTGCCTGAAGCTTCAGAGAAACGGGAAATCCCTCTAGCGGTTTGGGGGGCGCTAGAGGGGCAGGCCCAATTTCCCTTCTGAACACTAATCCCTGTTGAAATGTGGGGAGCAAGAGGGTTTTTATTGAAGTGTTCGTGGATTCGGGCGCCGTGAATTGTTTCATGGATGTTGAGTGGTCTAGGAGGCACACTGTTCCTACCTGTCCTCTTTCACAGCCACGTTCTGTGAAAACTTTGGACGGTCGCCCGTTGGGAACGGGATTTATTACCGAAGTTTCTGAACCGCTAAATATGTTCATTCCCTGTGGAGGCCATTCTGAGGAGGTTCGGTTTTTTATTATCAGTTCCCCTGCTTTTCCCATTGTTTTAGGGCATTCTTGGCTACGGGAGCATAGGCCTTGCATTACTTGGGGGGAACAGAATAATCCTATTGTCCACTGGGGTACCGCTTGTAGGTCCCATTGTAGAGAGAATGTGACTTGTTTTCCCAGACATCAAGCTATGGGGCAGACTGATGCCTGGAGCGAGTGTGAGGAGGTTGTCTCACCTTACCTTCCTAAACTGGAAAAAGGGACAGAGGAGGGGTTGGAATGGGATTCTCAATTTGACTAGTGACAACCAGAGGACGATTACCTTTTAGAGGATTTTTTCGATTCTGAATCAGTCACCGAAACGTCAGGTTCTGAACAGGGTGAGAATTTGGGAGCCACCCTGAACTTTGATTTGCCTCCTAATGTTCCTAATGATTATGCTGACCTCGCTGAGGTTTTTAGCAAGCAAAGGGCCTCAACCTTACCTCCACCCTGGTCCTACTCCCTCTAGGGATTCGTTATACTCGCTGTTTGGGCCTGAGCGTAAAGCTATGCGAGAGTATATCCAGGAGGCTCTAGCTAACGGATTCATTCGGCTGTCTAGCTCTCCTGCAGGTGCAGGTTTTTTTTCCTCGGCAAAAAAGATGGCGATTTGAGACCATGTATTGATTACAGGGGTCTCAATAATATCACTGTCAAGAACCGATGTCCCCTTCCATTAATGAACTCTGCCTTTGAACGACTGCAGAAGGCGTCGTTTTTTACTAAGTTAGACGTCCGCAATGCTTATAATCTGGTCCGAATCCGGGAAGGAGACGAGTGGAAAACGGCATTTAATACGCATGACGGGTACTACGAATATTTGGCCATGCCGTTCGGATTGGTTAACGCCCCCTCTGTATTCCAGGCGCTCGTCAATGACGTTCTCCGAGAGATGTTGGAGAGATTCGTCTTTGTCTACCTTGACGATATTCTGATTTTTTCTTCAACTCTCTCGGAGCATAAACAGCATGTCAGACAAGTGCTTGAGGCCCTCCTTAAAGCCAAGCTATTTGTCAAGGCGGAGAAATGCACCTTTCACGCCCAGACCGTCTCGTTTCTTGGCTTTATTGTTTCTAAGGGGTCGGTCCGTATGGACCCGGACAAGGTGGCTGCGGTCAGGAATTGGCCTGCCCCTCAAAGTGTTAACGAGGTCCAATGCTTTGCTAATTTTTATAGGAGGTTTATTCATAATTTAAGCGCGGTTGCTGCCCCCATTATTGCGTTCGCCAGAAAGAATACCTCCGCAGCGTTTTTTTGACCTCCAGCAGCTGAGGCTGCCTTTCAGGAATTAAAGAAACGTTTTAGCTCAGAGCCTATTCTGGTTTTGCCCGATCCCTCCCTCCCATTTGTGGTGGACGTGGATGCTTCGGAGGTTGGCGTGGGTGCTATTTTGTCCTAGCGCCCCCTTTGGAACAATAAGCTACACCCATGCGCATGCTTCTCCCGGTCTTTGTTCGCCGCGGAACGGAATTACAGCATTGGTGACCGGGAGTTATTGGCGGTCAACTTGGCCCTTGAAGAGTGGCGCCACTGGTTGGAGGGGGCTGAACATCCTTTTGTTATATGGACAGACCATAAAAATCTCCAGTGTATTCTCGGCAGGCGTGGTGGTCATTGTTCTTTAACTGCTTTAATTTTACGCTAACCTACCGCCCTGGCTCTAAAAACATTAAGCCTGATGCCTTGTCGCGGATTTACGACCGCTCTGATTGCGATCCTACCCCGGAGCCAGTTATTCCGGCTGCTAAGATTTTGGCGCCCATTCAGTGGGAGATTGAGGTGGTTCAGGAGGCTTTGAAGACCGATCCCAGTCCTGGGGGGGAGCCTCCTGGCTGTTTGTTTGTCCCACCTAGGGTTAGGTCACAGGTCCTCCAGTGGGGACACTCTTCCCACTTGGCGGGGCACCCGGGAACCCATTGGACCAAGAAGTTCTTAGCCCAACGTTTTTTGTGGCCCGGTATGATAAGGGACATTCGGGAATTTGTTGCTGCCAGTGGCATTTGCTCCAGAAATAAAACTTCCCATCTCCCTCCCTCTGGTCTGCTGCGACCATTGCCCATCCCCAGGCGTCCTTGGACGCATATTGCATTGGATTTTATTACGGGACTGCCTGTGTCTGAAGGCAACACGGTCACCTTGGTCATGGTTGACCGTTTTTTCAAGGCCGCTCATTTTGTCGCGTTACCCAAGCTGCCTTCAGTGCGGGAGACGGCCCTTCTTGTCGTTAACGATGTGTTCCGGCTGCATAGGTTTCCGCAAGATGTTGTCTTTGACCGGGGTCCTCAGTTTACGGCCAGATTCTGGCGGGCGCTTTGTAGGCAGTTGGGGGCCACTGTGAGTCTCTCCTCTGGGTTCCACCCAGAGACCAACGGGCAGACTGAGCGTACTAATCAGTCATTGGAAAACACTCTTCGTTGTTTAGCGGCAGATAATCCATCTTCATGGAGTCGATTTTTAGCATGGGCCGAGTATTCCCATAACTCACTGAGTAATTCCTCCACGGGCTTTTCCCCGTTTGAAGCTCAGGTGGGTTACCAACCCCCACTGTTTTCAGAGACAGAATGATTCCGAGGTACCCTCGGTCCACCATTTCATTCGTTGCTGTCGGTCGGTTTGGACCAGGGTCCGTTCATCTCTGTTGCGCTCGGGGCTCAAACAGAAATCCGCCGCCGAAAGAAGGCGTCATTTGGCCCCATCTTATCGAGTGGGTCAGAGAGTTTGGCTGTCTACCCAGGACCTCCCCTTGAAGGTAGAATCACGAAAACTGGCTCCCCGCTATATTGTCCCATTCAAAATTGTGCGGAAGATCAATCCGGTCACGGTCCAGTTAAAGCTCCCTAGATCTTTTTGCATCCATCCGTCGTTCCATGTCTCTCGGATTAAGCTGGTTAGCACTCGCGTCTTGGCACCTGCTGACACACCCCCGCCGCCACCGCGAATGGTGGAGGGTGGGCCGGTTTACACCGTGCGCCGCATTCTGGCCGAGAGGCGTGTTGGTTGTGGGGCCCAGTTTCTCGTGGACTGGGAGGGATATGGCCCTGAAAAGCGCTGCTGGGTCCCTTCCCAGGATATTCTAGATCCCATGCTCATTTCCGAGTTCCGTGCACGGGGTTCCCTAGGGACTTCTGGAGCTGTCCCTTAGAGGGGGGGGTCCTGTCATGGTTTTGGAGGTTGGCGTTTGTTTGGGAGCTTTCTTTATTACTCTCGTCTGGGAAGATATCGTTTTCCCACATCGGATTCTTTGGCCAGCTGGCATTAATTGTGGGCGGCGCCCGGACTCTACTTAAGCCCAAGTTCCGCCTCGCCACCTTTGCTAGAGTGTCAGTGTTACGATTGCACTATAGCCCGTAAGTTCTCTAGCTAGAAAGTTGGTTAGGAATTAGTTGCAAAAGAGGAAAGTGTTAGTTAGTAAGGGAATTTATCTCTCTCTTTCCCTCTCTCTTCCTCTGTCTGTGCTCCGTCTGGGTGTCTTTTGATCACGGCTTCTGAGATTTTTCCTTTATTTCGTTCGGTCTAGCTCGCTTTGCTTCCTTATTTTTACTCGGACGAGATTTATGTCCTTTGGAAGCGCGAGCCCCTCTCTCTTGTTTTGTCTGTGTTCGTCATTTTGCTGTGCTTCCTTTCGTTCCGGCCACTGCATTTAGCGTCTCGAAATACCAGCCATCACATTACCGTCATGCCGCTGGAAGAATGACACACTGGACCCAACATTGCTGCATGGATTAAGGAGACTATAGCAAGATTTGAGATCTCTGCTAGCAGGATCGAGGCAATTGTCCATGACAGTGGTTCCAATATTGTCCTGGCAGCAAACATTTTACCAGAAAAGCATGGATGGATGTCAATCCGCTGTGCAGGACACACTTTGCAGTTGGTGGTCAATCATGCCCTGAAACAAACTCAGATTAAAAAACAGTAGGAGCAGCTAGGTGTCTCGTGGAGCACTTCAAAAATAGTGAACTGGCATCAAGCAATCTGAAAACCAAACAGCAGCAGATGGGGACCCCAGAGCATAAACTTATCCAAGATGTCTTGACGAGATGGTACAGCACCTTTTACATGGTGACCCGTCTGCTGGAGCAGAGATGGCCACTGACTGCAACACTGTCTGACCCAACAATAACACAGAGTGGGAAGCAATACCTTGACCTGAAACCAGATCAGTGGGCCCTGCTAGAGAAACTGGGTAAAGCTCTTCAGGCCTTTGAATGCGCCACCGTCTTCCTGGAAAGGAAGGAAAGGTTTAGTGTTCAAAATAAAGTTCAAGCTTTGGCACTTGAGTCCATGCAGGGCAGTCTGAGGAAACATCATGCCTGTGAGAATGACGAAGCCATTTCCTCAGCTGAGAGAACTTCAGTTATTGATCAGGGTTCCCGCGGTCATGAAATTCCTGGAAAAGTTATGGAATTTGAAAAACCTGTTTTCCAGTCTGGAAAAGTTATGGAATTAACTAACGGTTTTGGAAAGGTTTGGAAAAATACACTGTTTTGCCGAATGCTTATAAGATGTTCACTAAATCCCCAAAAGATGTCGAGTTTACCGCAAAACTACAAGCTATTATTTAAAATCGAACGCGACACCGTTGAAACTAACATGACGTTTCGTGATACGCTTAGGTTACATTATGCAGCCAGATGGCGGGCAGCGAAATTTTTTTCCTACCGGACTTCTTAATACCAACTTTATCTCATTAGCTTACAGCCAATAAGAATCGAGCACATGCTTTTGTTTACCTTTTGACGCACATGGGCTTGTACCCTCCATGCACGTGATAACTTGGTACGCTGTTCGCCGGAATTTAAAGGGCACCGTTTTTCTAATAACGCCAGTTGAATTTTCCCACTGCCTCGCTTCAAATTAGTGTGATAATAGTATCAGTGTCAATCAGAATAATGAATGAAATAACGTGAATATAATAAGATTTCAATATAAACACACAACTTTATTTAAATTTATGGTCGACGTCCACCTATGGCCCAATTGGTTTCTCTCCAAGTCGTTTTCCTGCATTATACACTGTTCAAAAATATTTCATTTCCATCCTGGCATTTATTTGTTTGATTACCCAGGTTCGCTTGTGAAACTCCATGATTTTCTCAGGTCGATGAACACGTCATGCAAGTAAATTGATTAGACCGCAAAGAAACCCGATTCCCGATTGTGGCCGGAGTGTACGAAAAATACTTTCACTATTTGCTTTGAAATTCTCCTGCAAGTTTTCTCACTCCAAATAAGATATTTTCTGTATTTTTAAAGCGTGTCTGTTTCGACATTATTGGGATGCATGTTCGTGTAAACGCCGGATTTTTGATTTTCTGAGAAAATGGGACCAAAAGTGAAGGAAAGGACCCCAATTCTGGCTTAAAACACGTCATTAATTTTTTCACTAATCACTCAAAATTTCAAAATGGAAATTCTGTACGAACATGCACAATATCTTAAACAATATACACTTTGGTTCATGACTGTGGCGTTTGTTACGTTTGAGAAAACTTGCACAAAGTGATTTTGATGATCTTGGGGGGAACCTCATTAACTCCACCAATTTGCGTTTTTTCAAATTTCCTTTTCATATCATGTAGCAATACAACATACGTCATTGACTGATAGCTTAATTTGACAGGACTCGGCCCACGCAACTGAATAATAGGCTGATGTTATTTGCACTTCTACGTGTGGCCAATGCTGAATTTTTTTCTTGGCCACGCTTGTAAGTGCGCCAGTTGATGACCATTCCAGTTTTTAGAAAAAGTACCGCTTAAAATAAGTTTGGCCAAGAAAAAAAAATTAGCTTTGGACACACTTAAAATAAGTGTGGGCAATGGAGCAATGTGCATCTATTTATATGTGCATCTAACGCAAATTTCGATCAATTTTTGTGCTTGGACCCACTTAAATAAGCGCGAATAGTCACTTCAATAATAATATCAAATTTAGCGGCTACTGTGGTGTCAAAAGGTGGACGTCGACCTTAACTTTCTCTTTACATGTACACTGAAAGCTTCCATATCACCGTGCTCACCAGAAAAGTACGTTATGCCATGGGCCAAAACCTGGATCCTTTATTGTCACTTCGTAGAAACTTTCTGAGTGCAGTTCAAGTATTTTTCCATCAGAACAAGTATGATGTGCAGATATTATAAAATGAAAATATTCTCAAAAAAGTATGTGCACGCTAATGAGAACAATTAGTTTGCAGCTTTGTAAGAAACATATTTTTCTCTGTACTGCGATAAGCACTAGGCCTCCTACAGACGAATGCACTAACAATTTTGCATATCGCTCATACGAAAAGAAAATCTCTCAAAAGACCGCTATTCTATGAAACTTTTCCTCGGTTAGCTTTTCTATGAAACCTTTCCTCGGTTACAGTCTTTAATGGTTTCATGTCATGTCAGTGTCATTTAAACTTTGCTAACTCGACGACGTCCCCCAGATTCTGCGAACAATGCACGCAAGCAAGGATAATACACTCTGAATAATAATTTTTAATTGTTCAACATCTGTCTCAGAATATATTAAATGCCATCTGTTTGTTACCTCTTCAATGTTTTTGCCTTCTTGAGCATTTAAATGTAGCACTTGGTTATTTATTGCTGTTTGTTTGTTTGTTTGTTAAATATAATTGAGAAAATACAAGAATGGTGCCACAGGCCCTTATGCCATTGTGTGATGCCGTAGGATAGGTGGTAGATAGACACAACTTCCCTTCTATTCTCCATGCTACATTTTTGCTACACTGCTTAGGGCTTAGCACACTGTTGAAGCTCATTATGGCGCTCTGTGTTCGCTATTATAGGCCTTATCTATCTTAAACGAAGTCATGGAAATTAGGTAAAATATTATGGAAAAGTTTTGGAAAAGTTTTGAAAAATCACTGGTAAAAAAGTGTGGGAACCCTGATTGATGCATTGCTTGGGTTTGACTTCTCAACAGACAGCGACAGTGAGAATAAAGAACAGGAATCATACAACCAAGCCATCACAAATGAGGTTACATTTATTGAATAAAAACAGTGCTTATTTATTAACATATAATAAATTATGACAGGCCAGACTTATTTAAAAGGCTAATTTTCAACTGTTGTCCATAGCAGGTGTTGATGTACTTTGGAGAGCAGCCTCTCCCAAAGTCAGGGAGTCCCCTTACTTGGTGGAAGTTAAATGAGGCAAAATATCCATCACTTGCATCACTAGCCAAGTCATTCTTGTACATTCCAGCTACTTCTACGCCCTCTGAGCGTCTCTTCTGAGCAGCTGGAAACATCGCCTCAAAGAAGAGAGCCAGCCTCACACCAGAACATGTTGACATGCTCACGTTCCTGCACTGCAATTTAAAGAAATTATAATCTATTGCTCAGTCACTTGGGTTGGAGGGTTGATTTGTTTACATTAAGCTTTATTTGTACTTTTGGACTTTGGATGGGCTATTTGCTTTATTTACTTTTATGGACATATCAGTCACTTTAAAGAAAGCCATCCTTTAGTTATTTGTAACCTGCAAGGCAGGTGAACTGCTACTATTTTGAGTTATTTATTTATACATTAAAGACCACTTGCACTTTTGTCTGCACACTGGATTATTTAGTTTATTTACTTTTCATTATGATCCAAATGGATTTTCTAAAAAATATACTTACTATGTTCCAAACTCATGTTTCATGTGCCATTATTCTAATTTGCAGCCCTGAGGTGAGCCAGTGGACGTTGGCAACTTGCCTGACAGGATCCTATTTACCCTCACTTTTTGGGTTCTATTTATGAGAAAATCAAGAACCCAGCCTACAATGCCAGGATCTAAGTGGAAGTTTTGAACCCATTTCTCCACCAGCAAGTGAGGCTGAATGGTATTAAAGGCAGATGAAAAGTCAACAAATAACAACCTGGCATGATTTTTACTGCCTTCAAGATGCTTGGATATCAAATTTAGTTACGTGAACGTGGAATCATGCACGCCCCTATGAATCCTGTACGCAAATTGAAAAGGATCCAGGAGGTGTTCTGTTTTGGTCATAAGTTCTATTTTAATCAATCTCTCAAAGGATGTCAAAACCAAAGAAGTTAAGGCAACAGGCCTGAAATCAATAAAGGTTTTAGGGTGATTACTTTTAGCAACAGCCACCACTATGGACTGTTTCCACAGCGAAGGCACCCTCTGCTGACTGAGTGACAGTCGAAAAATATAATAGAAAGTAGGGCCTAATTGCTCTGAACACACATTGAGCAGACGGCCGCCAATGTTGTCGGCCTGGGCTTTTCCTGGGGCTGCAGCTTTTGAAATACTTGATCACCCTGCTCTCATCAAAGGAAGGATTAAAAGAGAGAGCTGATAGAAACTTATTCCTGAGCTCAGAGTGTTTGTCCCTGAAATCATGCATATCAAATCGCACATAAAATTTATGAAATTCCTGCATCAGCTGCTGGTCTGAATTATAGCCATGAAGCTCTGTATTACGCCTGCTGCCTTCTTCGAGACCTACAATAGTTTTCATACTATCCCAGGCTTTGCTTAAATTATTCATTTTGAGCTGGGTCTCAATCTTGTTCTTATATTTCATTTTCCCAGCCCTGATTTCACCTTTCTTTCCTTTCTACAGACTGCGCAGCTCCATCATATTCCCTTCTTTAAATGCCTTATTCTTTTTGTGCAGTAACATTGTGAGGGACTTAGAAACCGCAGGCTTGTTGTTAGGATACACCTTGACATTTTTTTCTGGAATTACATGATCTACACAATAAGTAATCCAGCTGCTAACAACATTAGTTAATTCATCAATGTCCGAGCAAGTCTCTATGAAAATGTCCCAGTCAGGACTCTCAACACAACCCAGGAGAGTCGAGCAGGCCTCCTCAGACCAGTTTTTGACACGAATGTTCTGCACCTTGCCCCTCTTCAGTGCAGAGCGGTATGCGGGGATCGGGTGCACACAGGTATCATCAGATGAGCCCAGGGGTGGGAGGGGAATGGATTTATAAGCTCCTTTAATGTTCCCATAACACAAATCCAGGGTCTTGTTGTGTCTGGTGGGACATGTTACATACTGATGGAAATCCCTCAACGTCTTGAACAGAGTACAGTAGTTCATATCACCAAGAATAAAATTTGGAGCATCGGGAGATAAAGTTTGAAGCCTCTGCGTTACTTTATGGATGAGTTCATAGGCATTGCTTGCGTCCGCCCCTGGATGAATACATATCAGTGTGACGAACACTTGAGGAAATTCCTGTGGCAAATAATATTATGCAAAGAGGCCGTATGTGAACACGATCCAGAAACGCTGCTGTCTTTGGGCCAAAATTAATTTAAAATGAAATAAGTCAGATTAATCAAAATTTGAAATTCTTTTTGGAAACCATGGACGCCGTGTTACGTGGTCTAAAGAGGAGAGGGACCATCAAGCTTGTTATCAGCGCACAGATCAAAAGCCTACATCTCCGATGGTATGGGGTTGCATTAGTGCCTATGGCGTGGGGAGCTTACACATCTGGAAAGGCATTATCAATGCTGAAAAGTATAAAGAGGTTTTACAACAACATATGCTTCCATCCAGACCATGTCTCTTTCAGGGAAGGACTTGCATATTTCAGCAAAACAATGCCAAACCACATACTGCATCCATCACAACAGCATGGCTTTGCTGTTGAAGAGTCTGAGTGCTGAAAGGGCCTACCTGCAGTCCACTCACCAATAGAAAACATTTGGCACATCATAAAATGAAAAATCTGGCATAGAAGACCCAGGACTGTTCAGCAGCTAGAATCCCACATTTGACAAGAGAGGGACAACATTCGTCTCCCAAAACTTCAAGAATTGGTCTCCTCACTTCCCAGATGTTTACAGACTGTTGTTAAAAGAAGAGGGGATACTAAGCAATGGTAAACACGGTCCTATCCCAACTTTTTTGAGAAGTGTTGCTGCCATCAAATTCAAAATGTGCTGATATTTTTCATGAAATGGTAAAATGTCTCACTTTCAACATCTGACAAGTTGTCTATGTTCTATTGTGAATAAAATGTCAGTTTGTGAGATTTGCAAATCATTGCATTGTTTTTATTCACATTTTACACAGCATCCCAACTTTTTTGGAATTGGGGTTGTAATAGATTCATATAGTTATCAACGTCACATTATTTAGGTCAAATTATGTTTATAAACTAGGGTTCACAATGGGGAATAGCTTGCCAGGTCATGTTGTTGAGGCAGAAACTCTGCGAGTGGAATTATCAAGTTCTTTAGTCGACTAATTGTTTCGTACTCTTTAGTGGTTGGAAAACGATGAGCATAGCTGGACTGAAAGGCCTGTTCACACTGCAGTGTTATTTTGTGTTAAATCAAGGATCAGAATTCACCCAAGCCAGTGTATCACAATCGTAATTATTCGAGTAAAGATACATCCACTGAAAGGAATGAGTGTGTTTTCTGACAGCAATAATTTATTTTAATGTGCAGGAGTCCATTACTTTGACTGGATATTTCTCTTTCAACTGGAAAATACCCACACCAACTATTTACACTGGCTCTTAAATGTCAAAATGAGGTGTGACAGCCCTGCTGTCTGATCTAACGCTGCGGGCTGACTCTTGGATTAGCGATTTGCTTGACAACAGTCATTGTCATATTGCACAAAAAGTACCTCTTGAAATACTTCTGGAAGGATTTGTCTCGGAGGCCATAAAAGATGGGGCTGAGAGATCTGGGTAAAATGTGAATGAACAAATAGATGGTGAATCTAACTTCCTCTGCAGTACTGGGGGTAGTGTACATCAGCATTTTATGCAGTGTTGGACTTATGTAGGTGAGCATGCACAAGACGAGCTGTACAGCATGGAGAAGGATGGTGTTACGTGCCTTCTTAGCCTCTGCTTTAAGAGCTTTGGCTGCAAAGAGGACCTGAAAGTAAGTAAAGACCAGAATGAGGCACACTGTGGTCAGGCAGATGGCGTCAGAGATGTTCTTCTTCACCTTTATGAAGGCATGGTGGAACACATTTTCCCGGATGCAGTGGGTGGTTGAATGAAAGAACTGATTGGACTCCGTCACCAGAAGCACAAACAGGTCAGGCAGGATGGAGGAGGCTGCCAAGGCCCAGATAAGACTGATGAAGATGTAGGTCCTGCTCTTGGTGCAGATCTGGTTGTGACGCAGTGGGTAACACACAGCGATATAGCGCTCAATGGCCATGCCTGCCAGGTTCAGGGGGGTGTTGAACGTGGTGAAGATGGCAATCATCAGGATGAAGCAGCAGAATAAATAGTTGATTCTGAAGAAGACGTAGGCAAGCACATGCAGCAGAGCAGCAGCAGTCAACTGGATCATGTCATTACAGACAAGATGGATGAAGAGAATATAACGAGGGTTCACTCTGAACATTTCATGCCTCAAGAAGGTGTGGACCAAGACGCTATTAATGTAATTTATGGAAATGCAAAGCATCACCACAATCACATTCTTGGACACAACAAGCTCAAAAACGCTTGCTCCCATGGAGTAAGACACATTATTACGCTCACCATTGTCCCCTGTAAAGTTCATGCTTTGAACACCAGAATCCTGTGAAACATCAGAGAGTGAAACAACAGATAAGTACAAATGTGATCACTGGCTTTTCATTTTACTTTAACCCTGAAATTTTACTCATTATAAAAATGAATTATAACATAAGTGAATTAATAAAATAAGACATATGACAGCCATAATTCAATAATATCAACCATATGAAGATTCACCTGATTTGAGAGCACCAGTATCATATAATCGATTAAACCAAAAATGTTTCATCTGAATGAAAAAAATAAATCATTGCTACACATATATTAACAGAACATAGTGGTGAGAGAACTGACCTCATGTTATCGTAGAAAACAGCTTTTGCAATAAAAAAATTCCATTTAAGGGGAGGTTGTACTTTTCAATGAGAATTTGCAACTGACCTGTGTATTTTTGCAATGCAGAAGGAAAAATGAGCTTGTAAACTAATTCAAATGGTTTGTGTTTGTCTTTTTATGCAGTTCGCTGTGTGTACGCACATGCGCAGGGCACAAGGTTCTTAGAATATTGGAGACCTCTTGATAATTCTGTATACCCATTTTTCTTTTAATTCTCTCATGTCATTCCGGTAATTTTCTTGCTGTTGAATGAGTTCCCTCCCAGAGTGAATTGCATCACATCACCATTTGTTTTTATTGATCAGCCATTTCTGATGCCCCATCTTTCACATATGCTGCATTTACAGCCCCAATTCTGAAATAGTTGGGACGAAGTGTAAATTGTGAATAAAATCAAAATGCAATGACTTTCAGATCACATGAGCCAATATGGTATTTACAATAGAACATAGATAACATTTCAAATGTTGAAACTGAGACATTTTACATTTTCATGCACAAAATGAGCTTATTTCAAATTTTCTGGCTGCAACAGGTCTCAAAAAAGTTGGGATATAGGCAAAAAAGGGCTGAAAAAGCAATTAATATAAGAGAACAGGCTGAAAGAACATTTAGCAAGTTATTAAGTTAACTGGCATCAGGTGTGTAACATGATTGGCTATAAAAGGGATGTCTTAGAGAGGCTGAGTCTCTCAGAAGTAAAGATGGCCAGAGGCTCTCCAACCTGTGAAGGCTTGCGTAAAAAAAAAAATTGTGGAATACTTTAAAAACAATGTTCCTCAATGTCAAATTGCAAAGGCTTTGAAGGTCTCATCATCGACAGTGGATAACATCATCAAAAGATTCAGAGAAAGTGGAAAAATCTCTGTGCGTAAGGGATAAGGCTGAAGACCTTTACTGGATGCCCATGATCTTCGGGCCCTCAGACGCCACTGCATCACTCACCGGCATGATTCTGTCATTGACGTTACTAAATGGGCCCAGGAATACTTCAAGAAACCACTGTCTGTAAACACAGTCCGCCGTGCCATCCACAGATGCCACCTAAAACTCTATCATGCAAAAAGGAAGCCATTGTTTAGCACGATCCAGAAGCGGCGCCGTGTTCTGAGGGCCAAGGCTCATTTAAAATGGACTGTAGCAAAGTGGCAAAGTGTCCTGTGGTCAGACGAGTCCAAATTTGACATTCTTGTTGGAAATCATGGGCGTCGTGTCCTCTGGGCTTAAGAGGCAAAAGACCACCCCTCCTGTTATCAGCGTTCAGTTCAAAAGCCAGCATCTCTGATGGTATGGGGATGCATTAGTGCATATAGTGTGGGACACTTGCATGTTTTAAAAAGCAACATGAATGCTGAAAGGTATATACAGGTTTTAGAGCAACATATGCTCCCCTCCAGATGACATCTATTCCGGGGAAGGCCTTGTGTAATTCAGCAGGACAATGCAAAACCACATACTGCAGCTATTACAACAGCACGGCTTTGTAGTAGAAGAGTCCGTGTGCTGAACTGGCCAGCCTTCTGTCCTGATCTTTCACTGATTGAGAATATTTGGCGCGTAATTAAATGAAAAGTCCGTCAAAGGAGACCCAGAACTCTCCAGCAGCTGGAAGCCTGTATTAAACAAGAGTGCGATCAAATTCCAATGGCTAAACTCAAGAAACTTGTCTCCTCAATGCCCAGACGCGTCCATTCTGTGTTAAAAAGAAGAGGGGATGCTACAACATGGTAAACAGGCCCCTGTCCCAACTTTTTTGAGACCTGTAGCAGCCATCAAATTTGAAAAGAGCTCATTCTGTGGATAAAATTGTAACATTTCTCAGTTTAAACATTTGCTATGTTATCTCTGTTCTATTGTGAATAAAATACAGGCTGGTGTGATTTGAAAGTCATTGTGTTTTGATTTTATTCACAATTTTCTCTTTGTCCCCACTTATTTCAGAATTGGGGTTGTATCTTTTGACCCCCAGTTTTTTAATTATGTTCCTTGGCCTTGGACTTTAATATCTTAACGAGGGTTGCAACGATTAGTCACCATTATCGTTTATGTCGACTATAAAAATTTAAAAATTATGTTGATTATAAAAATATTAAAACCAATAATACGACGCGTTGTATTATTGTTTTTGATATTGGTAAAATCAAATACCGGCCGGTGAAAACTCATCACAAATGTTTTATTTTGTAGAACACATTTTACAAAACTGATGGAAGAGAAATATGAGACAACTGTCAGTAAAATTAAAAGTGCTCTTAAATGAACTGATAGCAAGATTGCCCTGATAGCTGATGCCTGGACCAGTGTTGCCACAAAGGCATATCTTGGCATCACTTGTCACTTTATAAATGAGTGGGAGCTCACAAGCTTCTGCCTTACCACCATGCCGCTGGAAGAACGACACACTGGACCCAACATTGCTGCATGGATTGGGGAGGCTTTAGCAAGATTTGAGATCTCTGATAGCAGGATTGTGGCAATTGTCCATGACAATGGTTCCAATATTGTCCTGGCAGCAAACATTTTACTAGAAAAGCATGGATGGATATCAATTTGCTGCGCAGGACACACTTTGCAGCTGGTGGTCAGTTTTGGTTTTGCAGCTGGAAACATCGCCTCAAAGAAGAGAGCCAGCCTCACACCAGAACATGTTGACATGCTCACGTTCCTGCACTGCAGTTTAAAGAAATTAGTATCTATTGTTCAGTCACTTGGGCTGGAAGGTTGATTTGTTTACATTAAGCGTTATTTGTACTTTTGGACTTTGGATGGGCTATTTGCTTTATTTACTTTTCTGGACATACCAGTCACTTTAAAGAAAGCCATCCTTTAGTTATTTGTAACCTGCAAGGCAGGTGAACTACTACTATTTTGAGTTATTTATTTATACATGAAAGACTACTTGCACTTTTGTTTGCACACAAGTTTGGATTATTTAGTTTATTTCCTTTTCATTATGATCCAAATGGATTTTCTAAAAAATACACTTACTATGTTCCAAACTCATGTTTCATGTGCCATTCTTCTAATTTGCTTTTGCTGGTTGAAATTCACAGGTGTGCATGCTTTAGCAGGTGAGGTAAAACAGGGATCCAAAATATACTGGACAAAGAAAGTTAGGGATCACTCTGATTTTTAATATTGAAATATGATATGGAACATAATTTGAACTATCAAATATTTCAAATTCGAAAATTGGGGTGATCCCTAATTTTCTTTGTCCAGTATAGTATGCCAAATAACTGTGATTAATCGACTAAACCAACAAATAGAAAAAGAGACAACAGACTCTATAAAGGATCTGTAGAAAAGTGTCATTAGAGTCTTGTCAACATTAAATTTTTCCAGTTTCCTGAAGCAACCAAGGCGTTTCTGGCCTTTCTTGCATAGCATTTCTGTATTGACATCAAATTTCAAGTGGTTGTCTATTGTGGTGCCAAGGTATTTGTAGTTGTTAGCCACCTCTACTGCTTGACCCTTGATGAAAGTGCTCTGAGGAATTGGAGCATAATGTCTGAAGTCAATACACGTCTTTTGTTTTGGTGACATTGAGTTGGAGGAAGGTATCATCACACAAGAGACAAAATCATTGACAATAGTACCATGACAGACTTTAACATCACCAAGGAGGCTGACAATTACACAATCATCTGCAAACTTAACAATAGGCCTGTTGACATAACTGCTGCGACAATCATCTGTATACAAGATATGGGGCTGGTCAAGGGGAAGTAACGGACAGACACTGTTACTTAACAATTTACTTCATTTATGGTATGCAGGATGATGAATCTTTTTGTTTCAATTCAATAAGTTGGCCTTGCTTAATAATTTCCCTAATCTGCGATAGTGTACAATATACATAATGTGCAAAATAAACTTGGTACCGGACAGACAAATGTTCACTTCCCCTTGACCAGGCCCATATACAAAAGAGGGGAGAGGACGCAGCCCTGAGGCGAGCCAGTGAACGTTGGCAACTCGCCTGACAGGATCCTATTTACCCTCACTTTTTGGGTTCTATTTGTGAGAAAATCAAGAACCCAGCCTACAATGCCAGGATCTAAGTGGAAGTTTTGAACCCATTTCTCCACCAGCAAGTGAGGCTGAATGGTATTAAAGGCAGATGAAAAGTCTACAAATAACAAACTGGCATGATTTTTACTGCCTTCAAGATGCTTGTATATCAAATTTAGTTACGTGACCGTGGCATCTTGCACGCCCCTATGAATCCTGTACGCAAATTGAAAAGGATCCAGGAGGTGTTCTGTTTTGGTCGTAAGTTCTATTTTAATCAATCTCTCAAAGTCATAACCAAAGAAGTTAATAAGGCAACAGGCCTGAAATCAATAAGGGCCTTAGAGTGATTACTTTTAGCAACAGGCACCACTATGGACTGTTTCCACAGCGAAGGCACCCTCTGCTGACTGAGTGACAGTCGAAAAATATAATAGAAAGTAGGGCCGAGTTGCTCTGAACACACATTGAGCAGGCGGCCGCCAATGTTGTCGGCCTGGGCTTTTCCTGGGACTGCAGCTTTTGAAATACTTGATCACCCTGCTCTCATCAAAGGAAGGATTAAAAGAGGGAGCTGACAGAAACTTATTCCTGAGCTCAGAGTGTTTGTCCCTGAAATCATGCATATCAAATCGCACATAAAATTTATGAAATTCCTGCGCTAGCTGCTGGTCTGAATTATAGCCACGAAGCTCTGTATTACACCTGCTGCCTTCTTTGAGACCTACAATAGTTTTCATACTATCCCAGGCTTTGCTTAAATTATTCATTTGAGCTGGGTCTCAACAATGGTAAACATGGTCCTATCCCAACTTTTTTGAGAAGTGTTGCTGCCATCAAATTCAAAAAGTGCTGATATTTTTCATGAAATGGTAAAATGTCTCACTTTCAACATCTGCTAAGTTGTCTATGTTCTATTGTGAATAAAATGTCAGTGTACGAGATTTGGAAATCATTGCATTATTTTTATTCACATTTTACACAACATCCCAACTTTTTTGGAATTGGGATTGCAATAGATTCATAAAGTTATCAATGTCACATTATTTAGGTCAAATTATGTTTCTAAACTAGGGTTCACAATGGGGAATAGCTTGCCAGATCATGTTGTTGCAGAAACTCTGCGAGTGATATTTTCAAGTTCTTTCGTATACTAATTAGTACGTACTCTTTAGTGGTTGGAAAACGATGAGCGTTGCTGAACTGAAAGGCCTGTTCACACTGCAATGTTATTTTGAGTTAGACCAAGGATCAGAATTCACCAAAGCCAGCATATCACAATCGTAATTATTCAAGTATAGATACAGCCACTGAAAGGAATAAGTGTTTAGTCTGACAACAATAATTTATTTTAATGTGCAGGAGTCCATTACTTTGACTGGATATTTCTCTTTCAACTGGAAAATACCCACACCAACTATTTACACTGGCACTTAAATGTCAAAATGAGGTGTGACAGCCCTGCTGTCTGATCTAAAGCTGCGGGCTGACTCTTGGATTAGCGATGTGCTTGACAACAGTCATTGTCATATTGCACAAAAAGTACCTCTTGAAATACTTCTGGAAAGATTTGTCTCGGAGGCCATAGAAGATGGGGCTGAGAGATCTGGGTAAAATGTGAATGAACAAATAGATGGTGAATCTTACTTCCTCTGCAGTACTGGGAGTAGTGTACATCAGCATGTTATGCAGTGTTGGACTTATGTAGGTGAGCATGCACAAGACGAGCTGTACAGCATGGAGAAGGATGGTGTTACGTGCCTTTTTAGCCTCTGTTTTAAGAGCTTTGGCAGCAAAGAGGACCTTAAAGTAAGTGAAGACCAGAATGAGGCACACTGTAGTCAGGCAGATGGCGTCAGAGATGTTCTCCTTTGCCTTCATGAATGGATAGTGGAACATGTTTTCCCGGTTGCAGTTGATGGTTGAATGAAAGAACTGATTGGACTCTGTCACCAGAAGCACAAACAGGTCAGGCAGGATGGAGGAGGCTGCCAATGCCCAGATAAGACTGATGAAGATGTAGGTCCTGCTCACAGTGCAGATCTGGTCGTGACGCAGTGGGTAACACACAGCGATATAGCGCTCAATGGCCATGCCCGCCAGGTTCAGGGGGGTGTTGAACGTGGTGAAGATGGCAATCATCAGGATGAAGCAGCAGAATAAATAGTTGATTCTGAAGAAGACGTAGGCAAGCACATGCAGCAGAGCAGCAGCAGTCAACTGGATCATGTCATTACAGACCAGATGGATGAAGAGTATATATCGAGGGTTCTCTCTGAACATTTCATGCCTCAAGAAGGTGTGGACCAAAATGCTATTAATGTAATTTATGGAAATGCAAACCATCACCACAATCACATTCTTGGTCACAAGAAGCTCAAAAACCTTTTGCTCCCATGGAGTAAGACACATTATTACGCTTGCCATTGTCCCCTGTAAAGTTCATGCTTTGAACACCAGAATCCTGTGAAACAACAGACAGTGAATTAATAAGTACAAATGTGATCACTGGCTTTTCATTTTACTTTTTGTGAAACCCTGAAATTTTACTTTACAGTGCATAAAAATGAATGAACACATTAGTAAATTAATAATATAAGACACAGGACAGCTATAATGCAATAATATAAACCATATCAAGATTCAACTGATTTGAGAGCACCAGTATCATATAATTGATTAAAACAAAAATGTTTCATCTGAATGAAAAAAAAATCATTGCTTCAAATATTTTAACAGAGCATAGTAATGAGAGAACTGACCTCATGTTATCGTAGAAAACAGTTTTTGCGATAAAAAAATTCCATTTAAGGGGAGCTTGTACTTTTCAACGAGAATTTGCAACTGACCTTTGTATTTTCGCAATGCAGAAGGAAAAATGAGCTTGTAAACTAATTCAAATGGTTTGTAGTTTGTCTTTTTATGCAGTTCGCTGTGTGTATGCACATGCGCAGGGCACAAGGTTCTAAGAACATTGGAGACCTCTTGATAATTCTGTTTTCCCATTTTTCTTTTAATTCTCTCATCTCATTCCGGTAATTTTCTTGCTGTTGAATGAGTTCCCTCCCAGAGTGAATTGCATCACATCACCATTTGTTTTTATTGATCAGCCAATTCTGATGCCCCATCTTTGAAATATGCTGCATTTATCTTTTGATCCCCCGTTTTTTAATTAAGTTCCTTGGCCTTGGACTTTAATATCTTAACTCGTGAAGCTCATCTCCTATAAGCCGTTATAGATGCACCTGAAGATGAAACCAAGCTAACCTCCATGGGGTCAGAGCCTTCTCATTATGAAGCAATACACATAGTAGTATTCACAAATGTTGGGAGAGTCTCAAAAAACCCAGACACACACATTGAGACTTTAGAATGACAGGTTTCTTACTAACATTTTCAAAGTTTTGAGGAATTTGCTAGCAAAGTTTGGCCGTTCAGTGCACACTTCCGGAACTGGAACTTTGTCATTCTGATCTGAACCCACTTAAACAAATAAATTGAATATCCATACCTAATCATTAGATCGAACTATTTATTGCCAATTATGTGCAATAGTTAACTCAATTTTGACCAAAATGTCAGGTAGAAACCTGTCATTATAAGGTTGCGACATGCAGACAATTCACAAAAAACGATCTGCTCATAAATGCATGATTAACAGAATGTACATAAATGCGATTCAAAAACATCAAAAAACAAAGGACTGTTCTACTCTCGCCTGGTTTTTCTGTAGCTGATTTAGCTAACAAACTTCAGCAAGCTTCTCAACACTAAGAATATTATCGATTACCTGGATATCTAACGATAACCTGGGTTGGTTTCATACTTGGCTGCTTGCCTTTCATTCAGTCTTCTAGCCAATAAATATTGACGTTCACCGGGGCTTTTAGTCCTCTTCGGTCTTTCTTTTACCGCATTACCGCATAAACACATTGCCAAGGTTGAATTAAATATTAACCATAGCTCCCATGTGACCCTCATCTGGCGGGTCCGACCCGCATTTGAATGGCAAAACCCGTGGACCCACAAGCAAATGAAAAAACCCGCAATTTGCGCATTGCGAGATTTACGCGTTCTTTCTCCACACACGCGTAACACTGTGTTATGAATCAACGGAATTAAATGGAAAATACCAGGTAATACCAGGTGTGTATTAACGCAAACCGGGGTTTTAGTCTTTTTCGCATCTCATTTTTGCTGAAGGACTCTTCTGATTAAACACATTGCAAATTACGTTATTTTTGTATTTTCCTCCGGTTGCGGTGCCTTGATCTGCCAGTTAAAATTCAGTAGCTTGTTTGAGTGCTTAGCGACAGCTTGTTGGGGGAGATACTGTGTTTAATTAGCTCACATAGTAAATGACTTGTTTATTCAGTCCGTTTGATTTAAAGGGAACTGGGGCTCTACTCTTTTTTGGTTACCTTTGGTTGAATTTATGGCTGGCTCGCTGGAAAGAGATTTCCAGGGTGGGTTTGTCTGCCACCGGTACCAGCTAATTGAGCATCTGGAGGGCAAGATCCTTGATCTTCAGGACCAGTTGGTGGCATAACATAGTTCGCAATCAATAGGGTTCCTCGAGGAACTAAGTAGTTTGTCATTTAGAGAAATGGTGTGTACACCAAAGCAGGGTTGTGCGGAGACCCCAGAGCAGGCAGGGAGAGAAAGTTGGGTGACTGTAGGATGTCAGCGCAGGAAAGGGCGTGCACGCTGTACAGCAACAGCTCCTCCAGTGGTTGAGGTGTCCAACCGATTCCAGCCCTTGCAGGAACTCGACTTGACCCCTGACCCTGAGAGTAGGGGGATTGATGAGCATCAGGGCATCCTGTTGGCCTCCTCCCCTCATAAAAGGGAGTTCATGATAGTGGGGGACTCAATTGTTAGAGGAATAGACAGCTTAGTCTGTTCGTGCGACAAGGAGTCTTGTATGGAGTGTTGCCTGCCTGGTGCCCAGGTAGTAGACCTCCTGGAGCATGTGGACAAGCTCCTGGCCAGAGCAGGGAGGGTTCCAGTGATCATAGTCCATGTTGGGACAAATGACATAGGTAAGGGTAGGTTTGAGGTTCTGCAAGAAAAATTTGTGGAATTTGCTGAAAATCTTAGGAGCAGATCCTCCACGGTAGTTTTCTCCGGGATTCTACCGGTACCACGTGCAAGCAGAGGGAAGCAGAATTTTATCTGGAGGTTTAACATGTGGCTAAAAACCTGGTGTAGGAAAGAGGGGTACAGGTTTATGGGGCACTGGAACTTCTTCTGGGACAGGGGTGACCTGTTCAAGCTGGACGGGCTACACCTGAACTGGAGGGATATCTTTGCACTGGGTCAGCGTATGTTAAGGTTAGCATAGGGTTATTTAAACTAGGGACTTGGGGGGCAGGGAGGTTAGAGAGTGTTATACACAGGGAAATGCAGACTGCCCTGATGGAAGCTGACAGCGCTACAAGCACTATTGATAATATATTTTTAAAGCAACAAAGCATAGTGGGGGGATTGGAGCAGCAGGCACATGGGAAATCGAAGGGGAAGCGCATTTGTAATAACCTGAAATGTTTTTATTTAAATGCTAGAAGCATAAAAAATACATTTCCAGAACTTGAGCCCGTCATGATTAGTGAGGGCTATGACATAGTTGGGACTACAGAGACATGGCTTAGTGAAGAGGATGGAGATGAATATAATATAGAAGGGTATAAGCTCTTAAGGAAGGATAGACGTAATAGGCGAGGAGGGGGTGTAGCACTCTATGTGAACGAAAACCTGAATGTGCAGGAAATTCTTGAAATTGAACATTCCTTGCCCTGTGAAGATATCTGGGTCAGGCTCAATTGGCAAACACGAGACAGGTTTAAACATAGGAGTATGCTATCGACCGACAGCTTTGGACAGTATTGTCAATGAAATGCTTTTTAACAGGATTAGGCAAGCTTGTAGAGGAGAAGGGACTATTATTATGGGAGACTTCAATTATCCTGGTATCGATTGGGAAGTGATGAATGGACAGGGTAAAGGGGAGGAAGAATACCTAGATGTTATAAATGGCAATTTTTTGGTGCAGTATGTTAATAAACCTACAAGAGAGATGGCAATTTTGGATTTAGTGCTCTGTAATGACCTTGATAGAATTGGCAATGTTGAGGTACTGGAGCCACTTGGGACTAGTGATCACTCTACAGTTAATTTTGATGTTTCATGGGAAGTTAATATGGTGTCTTTGAAAACCAAGATTTTCAATTTTAGGCGAGCAAACTTTAACAGGATGTGCTCATATTCAAGCAAAATAAAATGGGAGACACTCCTGGACTGTGAGTCTGTAAATGAGATGTGGGAAAGGTTTAAGGGGGTTTTACTTGATTCACAATGCAAATTCATTCCAAAGGTGTCCAAAAGTAAGCTGAAAAAGCAGAATCCTCCGTGGATGAGCACAGCTATTCGTAGGAGTTTGAGGGAAAAGAAGAATCTTTATAAGACGTACATAAAGGATAACAACGAGAATACTAAGGCTGAATACGGTAAAATGTGGGCTGTAGTCAAAAAAGAGCTGAGGAATGCTTAAAGACTGTATGAAAGGCAAATTGCGAAAGGGGCAAAAACTAACCCTAAGCGCTTCTTTCAGTACTGTAGCAGAAAAAGGAAAGTCAAAGAGGAGGTTAAGTGCATAAAGAATAAAGATGGATCGCTACCATATGATAACAAGGATATTGCGAATACCTGAAAGAGTTACGTTGTACTTTGTTGAGAATTTTACCTCAGAGCGGGTTTTTATTCGGCCAGAGGGCATGTCCAATGCTCAAGATTATTTAGCGGAAATTGAGGTTAGGAATAATGAAGTATTAGACAAGTTGCATTTAACTCAAGGCAGGTAAGGTGGCGGGTCCAGATGGCTTATATCCTAGAGTGCTCAGGGAAGTTAATGAGATCATCTTTAAACTGTTCAGCCGGTCTTTAGAAACTGGAGAATGAGCACATGATTGGAAGCAGGGCAATATAATACCAATATATAAGAAAGGGGACCGTACTGAGCCAGGAAATTACAGGCCAGTCAGTTTAACTTGCATTGCATGCAAAATAGTGGAATCAATCATAAAAGAAGAGCTGAAATTATTTCTTGAACGTAATAATATCTTGATGGATAGCCAACATGGTTTCCATAGGTAGGTCATGCCTGACAAACCCTCTGGAATTTTTTGAAGAGGCCTCCAAGACTTATGATCAGAGCAGGGCTTATGACATCATATACTTGGATTTTCAGAAAGCATTTGATACAGTACCGCATAAGAGACTCATTTCTAAAATGAGCTCCATTGGAGTTACAGGAGGTATTCTGGAGTGGATTCAAAACTGGTTACAGGACAGAACACAAAGAGTGGTGGTCAGTGGAATCTCATCTGAACTAAGTATGGTGGGGAGTGGAGTCCCTCAGGGATCGGTGTTGGGACCCCTGCTGTTCCTCATCTACATTAATGACCTTGATAGGAAATTTGTTCAATTTGCAGATGATACTTAATGGGGAGGTTTGTCAAATAGTTTAGAGTCCACTAAAGTGATTCAGGATGATTTGGATAGAGTCCAGAATTGGGCAGAAATGTGGCAAATGAAATTTAATGTAGCGAAATGTAAGTTGTACATGTAGGGAATAAAAACATTAGACAGGATTACTTCATGGGAGGTTTAAAACTGGAATGTGCTCCACATGAAAAAGATCTGGGTGTTATTGTTGACCAAACCCTCACAGGTTCTAGCCATTGTGCCGTAGCAGTTAAAAAAGCCAATCGGATGCTGTAATACATTGCCAAAAGTATTGAGTACAAATCCAAGGAGGTCATATTTCTCTTGTACAACACATTCGTCAGACCACATCTGGAGTATTGTGGACAGTTCTGGGGACCATACTCTAAGAAAGATATAGAGGTGCTAGAAAAAGTTCAGAGAAGAGCCACTAAGCTAATTCCAGGTATAAAAGATGAAAGCTATGAGAAGAGGCTGAAGATCCTTAATCTCTTTAGTCTACGGAAAAGGAGACTTAGGGGTGATTTGATTGAGGTCTTTAAATATGTTAAAGGGATCAACAAAGTGAATTATGTCGGATTCCTTCGGCCAAGTTTTGTTAGTAGAACTCAGGGTCACAAAGGGAAGTTGACCAAGGGTAAATTTAGCACTGATATTAGGAAATATATTTTCACCGAAAGAGTAATTTCGATGTGGAATAGCTTGCCTGACCATATTGTTGAGGCAGAATCCTTGGGAATTTTCAAGAGCAGGCTTGACTTAAAGCTAGATACCATTGAGTCCTTGAGTATCTGAAGTGATATATTATTTTCAAGAGCAGGCTTGACTTAAAGCTAGATACCATTGAGTCCTTGAGTATCTGAAGTGATATATTCACAATAGTAAAAAGAAACTGGCGAGCTAGTTGGGCTGAATGGCTGGTTCTTGCCACTCATGTTATGTTATGTTAAATGTGTTTCTGATGATTAAAGGAATAATCAGAAACTCTTTCATTTAAATAAACATCTGTGAAGTCTCTATTTATTGCCAAATAAGGTACAACCTTGTTTCCCAAAAGTTGGGACAATGTGTAAAATGAAATAAAAACAGAATACAATGATATCAAAATCATTTAAACACAACATTTAAATAAATATGGAACAAAGACAACATATCAGATGTTGAAAATGAGACATTTTATTGTTTTTTGAAAACTATATAGTCATTTTAAATTTAAGTCATGAGTATAATTATCTGAGTTTTTAAATGGAGCCAAAAGATCAGCCTTCTCATGAATAGCAATGAACAAAGCAGTATGAGGTTTGTATACTCCAACCACAGTGCAGACAAATTATTTTGTGCAATACACACTTTCAGGGCCAAGAATTTAAAGCCTATTTCTACGGTGACTGTAACACGAACAAATAAAACAAGTTCTAGTGCAAATGGCAACAGCTCCTCCTCTTGAATTCTGTCCATTCTAAAAAGGTTGTAATCTTCTAAAATACCAGCAAAATGCATTGCCCGTCGCATTAAGAGTGTCTTGTCTGATATTGTCCACTGTGACCAGTCTGGATTTTTACAAGGTCGAAATATTGGGGACAAATATTTGGCAATTAATACAAATTATCAAGAACTAAGAAATGTCAAAAAAGCCAGTTTATTTTTTATTGCAGATTTTGAAAAAGCCTTCAATAAAATTTGTCTTAATTTTATTTATAAATGCCTTGAATTCTTCAACTTTGGTGAATGTCTCATAAAATGGGTTCAAGTTATGTACAACAGCCTCACATGTAAAATTATAAATTATGGTCATGTTTCAGGTAATATTTCACTGTCATGGGGGGTAAGACAAAGTATTCTTCATCACCGTATTTGTTAATAATGGCAATTGAATTACTGGCAATACAGATTAGATTAAATAACAATATCAAAGGCTTAGAACTCCAGGGACTGCGTACAAAGGTTTCAATGTACGCTGATGATACCACCTTCCTGTTGACTCCTCAGTCATTATCCTAGCAAAGCCTAACACAGGACCTTGATTATTTCTCGTACTTGTCAGGTTTGAAGCCACATTATGACAATGTACACTACAGACCAGAAGTTTGGAAGCAAGGCCAATACATGTCGAAAATTTGGAAGCAACTTCAAGTTTCTGTTCACAATGGCTTTCTTAAAAACCAGAATGAAATCTATGGATTCTGGGATGTATTTACTGCATGATTAGACTTTTCTTTCATTGATATGCACCATTTTCCTCTATTCACCTTTAGGTACTATTTACATTGATGTTACCAGACCATTGCTGAATAAATGTTAACAAAAGAAAGGAGGTGCTTAGGTTTTGGGTTGAGAAGATTTGCAAGAATCACAACTTCAGTAAAAAAGTAAAAAACAAATCACAGTTTGCATTATTCACTTTATGTCATGGTTTACAGCCCACCATATGCCAACGGCAATCCGGCGGGCACTAGGACCATGGGCCGAGTAATATGGGCCTGATAATTTGAGTAAAAATGTATTCTGATAAGTGACTCTTTATATTATAATCATGTTTATTTTGTTGTAAAGTATGCCAATGAAACTATGTCTTTTTTTTGTCCAAATTTGATCTTGCTTCCAAAACTTTTGGCCTGTAGTGGTGCAATACATAGTATTGGGTCTCTGAAAAACACAACATTCACCTTACTGTGTAATTTGTCCATAAAGTGGAAGAATGGATCAGTTGATATGCTCCGTATTCATATTCCTGAAAATATGGATAATCTCTCAGAAGTTAATTTTAAAAAGTTAAAATAGACAAAATTTTGCAGCCATGGAGCAGGAAATATTAGACAATTTATGATAAGATCACCTTGATTAATTCCTTAGTTGTATCTCAATTTCCGTCTTTGTTTACATTACCCCCACCAAGTGAATCATTTTTTCAAACAATATGAGCAAAAAATCATCAAATTTATATGGAATGGTAGACCAGATAAAGTTAAATGCATGTGTATGTACAATGTATATGAATCAGGTGGCCTAAAATGGTTACATTTAAGGGCTTTGAATCTCTCACTTAAAGCCTCCCTGATTCCAAAGTTTTTTATAAAACCCAAGATGGTTTTCCAGTGGATGATAAGATCATGGGCACCCAATTTTTTTACAAAGGGATTGTTGCCCTTTGTACAGATTAAACACTCCCAGTTCTCACAATTCAATGAGGAAATACTCCTTAATGTATTCCTGTTTTTTAAGGAAGCCATACAAAGTTGGCTGCAATTCCAATTCTATCCTCCAGAAAATACAGAGCAGAGCAAATTTTACAACAGATCATTCTAATACATTGAAAGGTTACACATTTATTATTTTGGGAAAACATGTTTGATTCTGGCATTATTTACATTATCCATGATGTATTCAATGATTATCAAAGACAGAGATATCTGTATTATCAATGTAGGGACACAAGCCGTTTCTTTTCGTCGCATATTTGACGTCACTCCCAACACAAAGAGTGCACGAGACCGAGAAAATCACCCTCCACGCACGCATGCTTCGCCGTTGCCAAAGAGTTTCAAGCCAAGATGGTAACATAAACGTAACGTTACTCCACTTCAAAACATTTTTCTTGTCATGCCGCATGACAAACAGAAAGCTGATGTGAACGGCACATCGTTTGTGCGTTATGAGAAGTCAGTGCTACTTTAGCTACATTACTTGCAGTTAGAACACGGCTCCCTTGAATACTCGATTCAGTTTGGTCTATCAGCGTGTCTCGACAGGTAGCCGCTGGCCAGCTGGTCTGTTGAGCACATCGTTGCTAAGGAAGCTATAGCAATAGCGGCAGGAGCAACTGAAAGTATACATTGCCAGCTGACAGTGGTAGTTCCTCGACATCTGTTACCTTTAGCATTTGCATTTGGCAACAGAGTGTTCACATCTGTTATTATTCTCTACAAAGATGGGCAACATGAGCTGGCCCCACCCCCTTATCTCAGCCTCTGACCTGCAGCACATCATAAGCGCTGTAAACGGCCGACTTATCATTATCCCTTACATTTTTTTTTATTTGAATGAAATAAGATGAAGTTATATAAAAGTAAAGAAATATAACCTTACCTCGTCCATGTGCATGGTTTCGCCGCTCCTGTTTGAGTCACATCGGAGAATTTAGCTGTCAGCGGTGCGTGTAAATTGATGAAGACAACAACTCCCATGATTCCACGAGATCCCGTCCCGTCATGAAACTCGGCCTCTTGTTATTGTTTGGTTAAGCGCCCTCTAGCGGCAGAGAATTACATATTGGGCCTTTAAAGAAAGTAGCCAGGAGCTTGTCTGTCAACCATATATGAAAAACTTTCAATGGATTGAAAAGATGAGCATAAATAGAATGATGTATAAGTTTCATCTTAAATCATGAAAACTGATACCCAATCCTCACAGCATTTTAGATTCTTGGGAGTATATGCTATATTTTCCGATTCCATGGAACCAGGTTTCAATTTAATTTACAAAACAATAATTGATTCATCAATAAGATTTTTCCACTTTAAATTAATACACAGATTTTTGGCCACTAAAAAGATGCTTCATGTTTGGGGAATTGAGGGGTCAAACGTGTGTAGATTCTGTCCTGAAGAGGTTGAGTCAGTGGATAATTTATTTTTGGTACTGCCAGGCGCGGCGCCAGGATTTCTATTTTGGGGGGCCACTGAATTTTTGCTGGGCCTTCTACATATAGATGTTAAGAGCCATATTCTGAGAGAATGGCACTTTTGAGATACTTAGTGGAGTTGACATCGCAGAATTGCATGAAATTTGGCAGAATGGTGCCCATATATGCGTAACAGAAAATCTCAGGAGTTTGTTCCGATAATGCACGTTTTTGTGGGTGGGGGAAACCGGAGTACCTGGAGGAAACCCACGTGAACACGGGGAGAACATGCAAACTCCACACAGAATGGCCCCTGCCCGGATTCGAACTCACAACCTTCTTGCTCGAGGCGGCAGACTTGGCAAACACGTTCAGGCAAATCTGTGCCGCAAATTTGTAGCATTTTTTATGTGATAATTGAACAAGATTTATTTGAAATAAAGTAGTTCATAGCTCTTGATTTTGGTTACTTTTGAGCATCATTTTGTTTAAGCGTATCGAACGTGACATGTAAATTGTCACCACATTTGCACGCAGCAGCCAAATGTAAAAATAGAAATAATCTAGCAAACACATTCAGGCAAATGACATGCTGAACAAAAGAAAGTAAAGGTCTGCAAAATCATCATCCTCTTCCCGACAATTGCTCTCACCCCTTTCCCATTTACTTTGCTCAATTTGCAATCAAACAGTTGATTCACTCAATTAACGGTTTAAATCAGTAGACAGTCTGATTTATTTAGATATCATTTTTGTTTGTCACATTTTGAAATTTAAATGACCATGAAATATGACTGTTTTGCCTGAATGTGTTTGCTTGCCTAGTTCTAGTTTTACATTTGACCGCGCTGCATGCGAATGCATTGACAATTTACATGTCACGTTTGATACGCTTAAAAGAAAGTGTTTTCCACCTTCACTGTAGGCTATTCAGATGCTCAGAGGTAACCAAAATCAAGAGCTATGAATTAAGATTAAATTAATCTTGTTCAATTATTAAATAAAAAATGCCACAACTTTGCAGCATAGATTCGCCTCAACGCATTTGCCAAATCTTCAGCGCATTTAACTATTGCGTGCAATGCAAAAATAATTTCTCTCTCAAATTCACATTCAATAAAACCCTAGTCACACTAGAGGCGAAATGAGCCGTCGGAATGAAAATTCTTTGTATATTCCTGGATATTTGATGTGCGTTCTAAAAATTCTGACTGCATTTTGAGTGCATTCCAAATATTTGGGCCCGTTCTTGTGGCCGGCCCACATGTTTTGCTCATGCTCAAAACTTTCCAGGTGCATTCGAAGTGGAGAAATATCGAATGGCATTCCAAGTGTATTCTAACTGCGCTCTGACTGCATTATAAATATTCTTACGGCATTCCAACAGCATTCAAAACATTCTTATTGCATTCAAGGGAGAATCGAAATGGCAAGCCACGTCAAATCCTGCCAGAATGCGCCTTGAATGAGCCAGAATGCACCTCGAATGCATTTCGATTGCTGCAGAAATCTATTTCGAAATTAAAACAATTCAGCTGGAATGTGCTTCGAATGCCGTTGGAATCTTTCCACCGCCGCTGGAATCAGTGGCGGCTGGTGAACTGGCTTAAAAATAATGATTGTTTATGACCTGTTTTCGATCATTCATTTAAATTACCATTACAGAAACTCTGTAAACTCTCACATTATCAGGTGTGGCCAGTTTTCATTAATAACGCATACCTGTTAACTCTCACGCATTCGGAGTCAATTTTAGTGGCATATTTACATTCCCCTGCTGTAGTCAGTAATTACTCAATCAACGCATTTGGGACACTCGTGTTACATTCTAAGTACATTCTGAGTATTCGAGCTGCATTCTGTTTGAATTCTTGGACGTTCCAACCATATTCGGCGGCCATTCCGGGAGCGTTCTGACTGCATTCGAGGTGAATTCGTACAGCATTCGAGGCACCTTCCAACCAGACTTCAGATGGAGTTCAGGCAGCGAATGAACCGCACTTTTACGGCATTCGAAGCGTATTCTAAATATTCTGACTGCATTCTGACCGCATTCTAAATATTCCTACTGTGTTCCAATTACATTCAAGCTGCATTCGAGAGCTAGTACACCCAGAATGTGCAAGAATCATTTGAGGCGGGTTCGAAGTGCATTCTAAGTATTCGAACGGAATTCTTTCAAAGCTGTAAGAATTTTGGTCAATTTGAAATTCCCGCTGGAATATTGCGTGAATTCTTCTTTTTTTTTTTAAAGATTATTGTTTTTGGGAATTTTTCCTTTACTCGACAGCCGTACAGTGCAGAGAGACAGGAAAGTTGGGGAGAAGAATGGGGGAAGACATGCAGCAAATGACCCGAGCCGGAACCGAACCCAGGTCGCTGCGGGAAGGACACAGCCCTTATGGTGCGCGCGCCCAGACCAATGAGCCACCGGGGCGCCCGCGTGAATTCTTCATTCCAGCTGGTTCTGCTTGATTGTTGCTGATTTTGAATAAGTGTGACAGGGGCTTTAGCTTCACAAAATGTTTTCCACTTTGCGTAAAATTTTAAATGCTTAAAAACCGGGGCCATCTTAAAATAATTTTATTTTAAGAAATCTTTTTAATAATACATATAAATTCTATGTTGAGAAGTGGAATTCAGAGGTCGGCTATTTATTCAGATTATTAACATTCTTTCAATCTAACGCGGTAGCCTGGTTAGGTCTGTCTGGTTCTCATTATCTCTTCCTAATTATTACAGGCCACATTTTGGTTTTGATTAGTCAGTTGGCTGAATAGATGGCTTGATTGCAAGTTAGGCAAAATACACAGGAATTGATTGAAGGTAAGCTAATTTTGCCAAGGCGATGGAGGCTGTCAAACCTCACTGGTAATTAGGGGACTTCAAATCACAGGTTTTTTTCCCGGAAGCATTGCAAATGGCCTCTTGTTCAACACCGTGTTAGGTATGTGTCATAGAAAAGGTAACCAGCAAGCTCTTCTGTCTGCCTCGTAGTGGCAGTTACTTTTATTGAGTGCTTGCTTCAGTGAAGCAGCACACTCGATTCTCTTACTTCTTCTTCTTTTTCTTTTTCTTCTCTCGCCTAAATTTGGCCGACTAACTCCTCCTACACCATTTAAGCTATTGATTCCATTTGTTCAGAGTTACATCTGTACAGATTTTTGATTTTCTTTTTAGTTTTTGAGATATTTAATTTTAAATGTCATTTTTGGGGTCCTATTAAATCAAGCCATTTTTGTGCTGATTCAGCAGATTCAGCTATTTTCTGCTATTTTTTTACTCTGTCATACTTGGAGCTAGAAATGTCATTCAAACTGCAAAATGTTAAGTTAAGCTTGTATAATTTCTTCACCATTCTAATTTTTCGCAATTTCAATAAATTTTTTAATTATAATTTTTTAAAATAATTTTTGTTACAATACATTATGGGAACTTACAGTGTGGTGATGTCACTGTTAGGGTGACGAACAGCTGTAAAATCGTCAAGACGTCTTCTCTGAAACTTGTTCTAACTCCCAAAGTTTTCACTCCACATAAATATTTTTATATCCAAGTTGTAGCAAATGTTGTGCTGGTTATGAAAATGTAATTATGCAAGCAACCGGACAGACGGTTTTGGCAGTATGAGCCGAAAAGCGACGGGAGCACTAACCAAAATTCCATTAACTCCTATATTAAATGAGACGAGAAAATTCCGGTTGGGAAGCTGAAAAACGCAATTTATAACTTGTTGGTGTTCCCACATTTTTGGCACTACACACAGAATTTTTACATATTTTACTCAACAGACTCTCCTCTTCAGTATGGTACCTCCATTTCATAGATTGGACTTGCTATCTTTGAGGTAGAGCAGGTAGTATGTAAGAGACGCTTTAGCTAAAATCTGCGTTGGACCAAATGCTTTAACCATTAACTCAAATGGCTCAGAGTGACTCAGCGAAATTGTGGCATAGTGGTATTGCAGTTCAATTCTGCCCTCTGCTGGACTTTTTCCTGGCCTCAGCATCATCATTGTTTGGATTAAGATTGATACGACTGTTAGACAAATCTCATTCTTCTGCGTCAAACTCAGTGAAAGAATTTTCAGCATCTTTGTTTGAACATTTGCTAAAACCAGCTCCATGAGAGCACATTTAGGGCAGCATAGACTGGTCTTTTTGCAGGGCGGGTCCATGAGAACACGTTACATTAAAAAATAACAAAGCAGAAAAGCATTGCTCGAGCTCCTATTCCAGTATATACAAGCAACTGTTTGCGCTAGCTAGATATATTTACGATCGTACCTAAAACAGGTATCAAAATATTGGTATCAAAATGAACATAACTGCCATCCTTGCTAAGCCAGCAGACATAACTTTTCCATACTTCAGATTCAGATTCAAAAGATATATTTCAAACCAAAATACCAAATATACAACAAAAAAATCCACAAGACACCACTGATAACAAACAATATAACAACCACAATCAAACAACAACAACAGAGTTTGAAAAGGGGATGGAAGAAGCAAAGCTCATCTCTTTCCAACCCCCAGAGAGCACAATACAGAATCAATACAACTAAAACAAACACGAGTCACTCTCAGAATCCCCCCTTCCCCACAATCATCTCATCAGTTTACATGAATTTTTCTCTTCCTCCCTGGTATACATTTCAAACACTTCTTTTCTAAACTTCCTTTTGAACTGATTAACATTATTACTGAGTTTAACATCTTCATTTAATCCATTCCATAAAATTACCCCGCAAACAGAAATACACATACTTTTGAGGGTGGCTCTAACACTTTGTTGTTTTAAGAGTTTTCCTCTTACAAAAGTAGATGATACTTTGCAATACCCTCCCTCTCTTGAAACAGATTTTGGATGTTACCTGGAAGAAGATTATTTTTTGCTCTGTAAATGATTTGTGCAGTTTTTAATTTTACCAGGTCTGAACATTTCAGTGCAGTGACTTCAAAAACAGTGGATTAATGTGATCATTGTACCTAACATTATAAACTTATCTTATGGCTCTTTTTTGTAGTATGTGCAGAGGGAGCAAGTTGGTCTTATAAGTATTGCCCCAGACTTCCACACAGTAACTCAAATATGGTAAAACAATTGAATAATATAAAATAAGCAAAGATTGTTGATTAAGTAAATACCTAGTTCTCCTCATGACACCCACACTCTTTGCCATCTTGGAACATACATGACTAATATGAGGTTTCCAGCATATTTTTTCATCTATCATCACAACTAAAAATGTAGTATGGTCCACTCTTTCAATAACTACATTATCTATTATTATTTGGATCAGAATGTCAATTTTATGTCTTCCAAATAACAGTAGTTTAGTTTTGTCCAAATTTAATGTACAATTTGTACATTTCTTGTATGATTTCTTGTAAAAGCAGCTGCAAATCCTAACCAGAACAGAAAATATTAGTATGATCAGCAAAAAGTACAAATTTCATAATTTTTGATACTTTACAGATGTCATTGACGTACAAACTGAAGAGAACTGGCCCTAATATTGACCCTTGAGGTACACCGCACGTGATGACCCTACCAGTAGAAATATAATTGTCAATTTGGACAAACTGTTACCTGCTTCCTAGATAGCTTTTCAGCCATTTCATTACAGTTCTCCTAATGCCATATCTCTCCATCTTTTTTAACAAAACATCATAGTCTATCGTATCCAAGGCTTTTTTTAAGTCGATGAAGATTCCAAAGGCAAACTTCTTTTTATCTATACAATTCGTAATTTCTTCTATTACATCAATTAATGCAAATGAAGTTGATCTATTTCTTCTAAAACCACATTGACTGTCTGTTAACAATTTATACTTCTCAATAAAACTATCAAGTCTGGCAGCGAAGAGCTTCTCCAATATCTTTGAAAATTGAGGGAATAAAGAAACTGGCCTATGATTTGTAAAAAGGTGTCTATCCCCTGATTTGTATAATGGTATTACTTTAGCAGTTTTCATTTTGTTTGGAAATTTTCCGGATTGAAAAGACACATTACAGATGTGTGTAAATGGTTTCAAGATTCCTTCAATGACCTTTTTTAATAGTGTCATGTCAATCCAATAAAAGTCTGTTGATGTTTTGTTTTTACAATTCTTTACAATATCCAGGATTTCATTTTCATCTACTGGATTAAGAAACATGATATAAGAATTTCAATCAATTAAATCATCCAGTGACCCATTTTCCATTATTTCCCTCTCACTGATTTTTTGTGCCAATTTAGGTCCAACCCCAACAAAGAATCTATTAAAACCATCGACTACATCTTCCATGTTGCTAGTAGTTTCATCATTATCAATAAAATAATCCCAAAATTTCACACCATTTGATCCATTTCTAATGATTGTGTTGAGCACCTTCCACATACCCTTGATATTGCTCTTATTATTTTCAAGTAATTTGGTGTAGTAATCCTTTTTACAATTCCTCATCATGCTAATTAATTTGTTTTTGTGTTTCTTATATTTTTCTTCAGCGTCAGTAGTTCTTCATTTAATAAATTGTCTATGTAAGAGATTTTTCTTTTTGCAAGCATTTATTAGCGCTTTTGTTAACCATGGATTATTTACGTAATTTTTTTTTTTATTATGGTATTTTTTTTCATTGGATAGTTTTTGTCATAAAGTTTTTTAAATAATTCTAAAAATAAATAATAAGCTTTATTACTGTCTTTTTGTTGAAATATTGATTCCCAATTTTGAGTAATTAGGTGAGATTTGAGAGCATTTAGAGAATCTTCCGTTCTAAATCTCAAATATTTGATGTTGTTTGTGTTCATTACCTTTCTATAATTGACATTATACACTACAAAAACAGGACCAAGGGTCCTGTAGTTTACCGGCAAGTAGTCTTATAGTGATGATACAAGTTATGAAAATTTCATGTGACGTTTGACATTTGAATCAATGAAAATCAATGTCAAGGTCACTAAATAAAAGTTCACATACATTTATACGACCTCCTGTAATATAAACACAATCTTAAGCTCTGAAGCAGTTTTTGTGATACAAGTCATTGAAAGTTCAATATGTCAATTGTGAAATTAAAGGTCACAGAATTTCAAGTTGTGGTCAGCAAATGGACTTCATATATGACTTTATAAATGTCTCTATACAAACCTTGGCTCAATCGGTGACCATTTTGGTGATACAAGTCATTGTAATTTCACTGTCAACTTTGACCCTCAAAGGTCACTGACAGTCAAGTTGAATGTCACCAAATGAAAGTTCATACATGACTTCCTAGATGTCAGTAACACAAACGTAGGCTCCATCTGTGACCATTTTAGTGATACAAGTCATTGAATTTTCACTAGGTCACATTTGACCTTTGAAGGTCAATATGAAGGTCGCCAAATGAAAGTTCATATATGACTTCCTGTATGTCTCTAATACAAACCTTGACTCCATCTGTGACCGTTTTGGCAATACAAGTCATTGTAATTGTATTATGTCAAGTTTGCCCTTCAAAGGTCACCAACAGTCAAGTTGAATGTCACCAAATGAAAGTTCATATGTGACTTCCTATGTCAGTAACACAAAACTAGGCTCCATCTGTGACCTTATCAGTGACAGAAGTCATTGAATTTTCTCTTGGTCAAGTTTGACCTTCGAAGGTCAATATGAATGTCACCAAATGAAAGTTCATGTATGACTTACTATACATCTCCAATACAAACCTACACTCAATCTGTCACAATTTTGCTGATACAAGTCATTGAATTTTCACTGTATAGTTTGGCCGTTCAAGGTCACTGAAGGTCAAGTTCAAGGTCACCCAATGAAACTTCATACATGACTTCCTATATGGCCACAATACAAACCTAAGCTCTATCTGCAATAGTTTTGGTGATAGACGTAATTGAAATTTCACTATGTGAAGTTTGACCTTCGAAGGTCCCCGAAGGTCAAGTTCAAGGCCACCAAATGAAATTTCATACATGACTTCCTATAAGTGTTCAATGCACATACGTTCCCAATCTTCAATATTTTCAAGCCTAGAAATCTTTGAAAATTGTAACATTTTGCTTGACCTCAAGTTTGACCTTTCAAGGTCATCTGAGGTCAACTTTAACACAGCCATAATATAGGTCATATATTACTTCCTATATGTCAGTAATACAAACTTAATCTCTATCTGCAACCATTTAGCTTCCACAGGCGATTTGGCCCATTCTCCATAAGACCCAATGTTAAAGTACAGCGGCCCCACTAGACCCACTTCCGTCGATTCAATCAAAATGGCACTCGCACTGTACATAAAGTGTAACAAGATCAGTTGATTGTCAGATTTAGAGAAAAAGTTATCAGACAGTTTTTGAGAAATAATTTTTTGAAATTTCAAGTCATATCTTTTAAAGCAACACTAAGTAACTTTTCAACCTTCATATAATATTTTCAGAACTTTTGTGATGGTACATCAACTTAGAACATGTCGAATGACACCTCTATCATGGCCTGAGGGCATCTGTATCACTTTCACTGGCACTAAGCAGTTTCGAGGTGGATGGTAGGAACCCCTCCACACAAAAAACTACAAATGTACTGACTGCTTTACGGCATATGTCACGTCCCCCTTTCCTCAGTCGTTAAAAAGGCAGAAGTCAATGCGAACGCCTATGTGGGATTACCGCTATCATGGCAGAAGCGGAAAGAAAACCAAAGAAATTAAAAGTTTTGTCTGAGGAGACTAAAAAACTGAAAAGCGAGAGAGAAACAGAATCAAAGCCCAGACAAGGATCAATATTGGCCAGGCTTTAACTCGCTGGCGTGAGCTTAAAGACGAGGAGGGATGTCCGACCGATGCTGCCTTGGCCCTGTCACTGCTGGATTAGTAAGTAACGTTACACATTTGAGTTTGTTGTGTGGCTGGTCGTGTCACTGTGGAGCTGTGAACTATCAAGCTGGTGGCTATTTATTGCTACCACACAAATTACCGACAGCTAACATTAGCATTATCATTGTGATTTGAGCATCGCAAATGATGACTGCAAACCGCAAATATAAATGTTTGAGTAAAATATGTAGCTTCCTCCTGTGGAAAGTACCAAAGATGGAAGATCAGTCATACTGAATCATTGCGGGATTATCGTCTCAGTTTGTATGTACTTGACCAAGTAGTTTCTGATGATTGTTAGGTAATAGTTTCAGAGACAAACGGATTCTTGTCGTGTTTTTTGTTGAGATGAGTACAGTGATTGCAAAAGAAGTCTGTCAAATGCGTCGGCGCGTCAAACCGCATTGCTTGCTCTAATCATCAGTAAAACAAAACCTGTGTGCATTGAGTTATGACTTTTCATAGTCCTGCTTATCACTAGCACCTTGCGCTGATTGTAGCTAAAATTACAGGGATTGTTGCTTGTTTAAACATCTTATTTTCAACATCGTCATATGATATTGTTTAGCCACAATTAGATACATTACCTCATCGCTATTCATCCCTCAAACAGCCGCTGGAAACAGAGACGTAGTTTGGACTAGGGCTGTCAATGAATATTCCATATTCGAATACATTTCGATTTTCAATTAATAAAACAAACCACCGAACGTGAAAATTAATTATCGAATATTTAAAAAGTCACGTCAAGATAATTAACCCATTGTCAGTGTGTGCAGTGTATAGAGGGTGGCTACCAACGCGCTATACTGCAGAGATGGCTCACTGTCTTGAAACTGTTACATCTTTGTGCCGGGCGTGCGCAGTGCGTGCCGGTTTGACAGCCTGCATTCGCCATGAGTTTTTAGCGGCATAATTATGTTCCCCTGCTTCAATCAATGCATATGTAAGAGATGCTCGCGCGGAACTGAAGTCCTTGTGCGTGGAGGTTTATGAGTTTCACATGCGTTATGGTTTATTATGACTCCAGACTTCTCACGCTTTTCTTTACTCAGGGCTTGGAAGCAATGCATGTGTTTCATTATTGTTTAAATTATTTAAATGAAATAAGATCATCTGAAACGTTGTTACGCAATTCCATTTTTTCCAACCCCTGAGTAAAGAAAAGTGTAAGAAGTCCGGAGTCATAATCACCGTAACACAGGTGAAACTGATAAACCTTCATGCACTTCAACTCCGTGCGAGAATCTCTTACATATGCGTTGATTGAATAATTGCTGACTACAACAGAGGATTGTAAATATGCCGCTCAAAACTGACGCCGAATGCGCAAGAGTTGACAGGTATGCCTTATCAATGAAATCTGACCACACCTGATAATGTTGAGAGTTTTCGGAGTTTCTGTAATAGTAATTTAAATGAATGATTGAAAACTGGTCATGTCCAAATCATTATTTTTAAGGGATGGGTTTGAGCTTCCCCTATCGCCAGTTCATGAGCCGCAACTGTTCAGAAAATAACCGGTTTACACCCCGAAGAATCTAAAAAGCACCGTTCGGAAATACTTTGTGTTTGGGTCAGTCGACGACGGTAAAACTGAGGACCGAGCGAAAGTTGTTCGCAAACTATATGCAAGTTCGAGTTAGTCTACCATTCCTGCAGTGGGTGTTGGTTTTTATTGTGTATTGTTAAAAACTGGAGAAGAGAAAATGTGCTTTTGAAATGCAGTTTCATTTGTGGACAATAGTTTGGATTTTACTGGGGTGAGGGAGCTAATGATGTTGTGTACTGCAGTGTAATTAATTACAGTAATTACTGTCTCACAGAATAAAACTGAACGGTTGGCATCTCGTTCGAACTTGGATGAGCCTGGTGTGTTGTTATTTCATAAGCTCTGCAATGCGTCAGGGTCCTGAGTTCAGACTCACTGTGTCGGGGTTTATTACAGACATAGGAAACTCTAGGTCTTAATCTGTGCTTATTATCCATCAAATATTTGTTTATGTTGATGTATCTTATGTTAGTATGGTATGTTGTTATTTTATGTGGGAAATACAGAAAGTAAAATATTCAATATTATATCGATATCATGTGTTTAATTGTCACGAATATTCGAACGGCACTTTAGGCTCATTCTGACAGCCCTAGTTTGGACCCGTCCTGTTAATTTCCAAAACAACTGCACGCGACCGGGAGATCAGGATGTTTACGACGCTACGCGCTGGTGCTCATGGGAAATGGGGTCTTCCTTCAGGCAAAACACTACCGCTTTGGTCCACAGGCACCGCTAAACTCAACCAAAAATGAAAGTTCCTCAGTGTTGCTTTTACATTGTTAATATATTCCCTGACCTTGAGTTTGACCTTTCAAAGTCATCTGTGGTCACATTTAATATTGCCAAAATATAGATCATATATGATTTCCTATATGTTGACAATACAAACCTAATCTCTATCTGCAACCAGTTGGCCTCCACAGGCAATCTTGCATATTCATAAAGTACAGCGCCCCCAATAGACCCACTTCCGTCGATTCAATCAAAATGGCGTTCACACTATACGCTGATGGTATCAAGGTAAGTTGATTGCCTGATTTAGAAAAAAATTTATCACGCAGTTTTTGAGAAATAATTTTTTTTAAATTTCTCAGTCCTATCTTTAACATTGGAGCCAAAATTTCAAGGGCCCCTAAAACGGACAAAAATGATTCAATCAAAAATCCGAGAAAAACGTCTGGAGATATGGTCTAGTAGTATGGAATTGCAAATCTACATGAAATTTCATCAGGCCAAAAAAAAGATAAACCAAAACGGCGTCAAATTACAATTGGTACAGCCAAGAAATCGGGAAAACAAAAAATTATAATAATAAAATTCATAATAATGACTGATCCAGCCCCATAATGCCCACAATTCCAAACACCACAAGTATTTTATATAATATACATCAAAAAAAATGTCAATACTACAAAGTATATTCAACAATAGTCATTTCCAAGAAACATTGCCTGAAACAAAGGATACAGTGGCATTGTCTGGATAAAACACTTAGTAGGTACACATGCTGGGAAATTTGCATAAATTCAGATTCAAAAGTTGAACGGCAACACAAAGACAAAATCTAAAACTGTCATGAGTAGTAATTTATAAAAATGGTTTAACATCAAACTCCTCATTCAAACCAAACGGAGCCATAGTATTCAGTGCGTAGATTTGGTAGGTCTCTCGTTGTAAAAGTAATTTTTCGTAATCTCCACCTGAGGTGGTCGATTCACTTTTTCAATCCTTGTATACTGTAGGGTGCTGATATTGTGCCCTGTCCGTTTAAAATGTGCGGCTACGGGATTGCGCTCTTCACCACTCCGAATACTGCTCTGGTGCTCACAAATGCGTGTGCGTAGTTGTCTGCTGGTTTTACCTACATAGCTCAGGCCGCAAGGACATTTAATGAGGTAAACAACATGTGTGCTGTTACAGGTGATCACGCCATGAACTCTGAGAGACTTGCCACAATGGGGATGCGTGTATGTCTTGCTTCAGATGGTATAGCCACATTGTACACAATTGCCACATTTATAGTTGCCTTCGGGTAAAACGTTCAGAAAGGTGTCTCTCCTTTCCGGGGTGTAAGACCTCACTGAAAGATCTTAAAGGTTAGGAGGTCGCTTACACACAATGGAAGGGGGTTCTTAAAATACGTGTTTTAGTTTAGGGTCTGATTCGATTATGTGCCAATGTTTGCGAATAACCTTAGCAAACTCAAAGCCAGTAGGAGAGTATTTGGTAAAACATAAAAGAGTATGATCCTTGTGAAATTTGGGTTCGTATTATTAAAGCAATTAGCAGCCTGTTCGATCCATTCATTATTATACCCCCTTTCACGAAATCTCTTATTGAGATCAGACGATTGCCTCTGATTGAGAGGGTCCGAGCTGCAGATTCTCCTGGCTCAGTGAAACTGACTGATCGGTGGCCTTTTTTTCAAATGCGTGGGGTGGAAACTGTCACCGCGCAGCAATGTGTTCCTGTCTGTAGGCTTACGGAACAGGTCTTTGGAGATGGAGTTTTTGTTTTCCCGATTTCTTCGCTGTACCAATTGTAATTTGACGCCGTTTTGGTTTGCCCCATTTTCCAGTGTATATAAACCCTAACCCCCACCCCAGTCACGTTTGGAAGTACACCTGACGAAGGCCACGTCGGCTGAAACGTTGTGGACAATAAACTCACTTGGGGAGCTATCTAAACAGTGTGCAGACTTTTGTTCTTTTTTCCACATTGTCCCTTTGAGTCGAGCACCTGTGAACTTCTGGTCTGGATGTGCGTGCATTCTTCTGCTTCTTGTCAAAAAAAAGATAAAAAATGTTCCGGACGACGGACGCCACACCATGACAATAGCTTAAAAAAAGGAAGGTGATCACTGGTATCATTAAGAAATAGCCCACTCACTGTACTGTTCTCCAAAATGTTAGTTGTCTATCAGCGTAGCACTGTGAGAGGTTATTCTGCTGGGTCTGGTTATTTTTGGAAACAGACTCATGCTGAACATTACTTCAATGAATTCTTCTGTCAATTTATGTTTTTAGCATTTAAAAGGTCAATATTATAATCCCCACATATGAACAGGTCGTTCTGGTTATTTATGGAAAACAATTTTTCCATCCACTCATTAAATACTTCAATATTTGATCCCGGAGCCCTATAGATACAACTTACAATAATAGTTTTCCTTTTTTTTCACATGGATTTCGACTGTTACACATTCAAATACATCTTACACTGCCATTGACATGTTTTCTATCATTTTACAGTCAAAATTTTTGTCAACGTAAAGTGCGACACCACCTCCCCTTTTGTTTTGTCTGTTTGTGTGAAACATTTCATAACCATACATATTAAAGTCTTCATCTTTTTCAGTATTCAACCAGGTTTCAGACATGGCTATTATATTGAATGGTGAATTAAATTGGTCCAGATATTCTTTAATGGAGTCGTAATTTGAATACAGATGTCTGCTGTTAAAGTGGATATGAAATTATATATTCTGTTTTAAGCATTCTATTAAATTTCATTTCTGTATAGTAACTGCAATCATTTATTAATATTTGCAAAGAAGTTATTATCAGGATAAATTTCATTCACCATGCTTTGTGATTTATAGTCAGTGCACATGAAAGTGTCCAGTTCCAAGCTGTCACAATCAACATTCATGGAAGTTTCCTTTCTACATTGCCCTCAGTCGAGGACGAGTCGTCACCATCAGCACCAGGCATGTAAAGCAATTTCGGGAGGCTGGTAATAAGAGAAGCAGTCAATGATGTTGGGGATGGAGCAAGAGCAACACACCGAACAGACAGACTGACAAGCAGACAGACAAACAGAACACATAAACACACACATAACACGCACACCCACATAAAGAAGAGTGGCAGAGTGACTGAAATTGATCTAACAACCACAGATTCAAACTGCTTCATAGACCGTTGGGTATTCATGACAGGGCCCTTTCTTATAACTAATAAAATAATAAAGAAAAGCAATAAATAAAAATATATTGTATGCATCTGTATGTATGTGGCCGACACAAGTGCATAGACATGCACGTGTATTTTACAAATATTACAAGAGCGCTTTCTTTCTTTTCTTCTTTTTTGAAAAATTATTTCAATTTACATATAAATTAGGCCTGTATTGTTTTCCCCTTCTCCTCTAAATTATTACAACATAACTCTTGCATCAAATGTCTCAATTCATGTTCCATAACAGTAAATCAAACGTCCCTTGTCGAGTTTTTCTGCAACAGTCTTAACGTGGGGACTTTTTATTTATTTATTTGTTTTTTCATTTCGGCATGATTGTACAGTCGTTCCATGACAATTTCAACACAACATGTATCATGACCGAAAGGGTCGCGGGAGAAGCGAAATCGCTTGTCAAAGTCCCGCCCCCAACTCCCAGAAAAACAGTTTGATTATGGTTAAGATATCATAAAGATTTATAAATCACAACAGAGCTGAGTGTCCATTTACACTACCATTTAAACGTCACAACATAAGATCATTGAGATTTATGAACATCATGAAGAATTTTAATCACAATATAGCTGACTTTGTGACAGTCGTGATGGAGACCGACGTCATCGACGTCACAATTTGTGGCAAACAAGCATGGTGATTCCTAGTCCCACTCATGCATTGGTTTAACCAAAATTAAGTTATCAAAAGTCATTGGTAGTTGTTAAAAGGAGAAAAAGTAGACCAAAAGCCATCCCTCAAGTGGAAAAAGTTGCGAAGCGAAGATGGATTACTCACGACTTTATCCAGAGGAAGAGGAGGATGAGGACTGGGAGGAGATGTGTTTGAAGAAGGACTCTGCTTCTCCAGGAGAGCTGAACACTTTTGGCTTACCCTCCACCATCATTCTTAGCTTGGCAGGATACAGCAGAGTACTTCATATCAGCAGCACGGAGAACCTTATTGACAGTATCAAACTGCCAACGTTTCTTCACCAAACCAGTGCTGAAGTCAGGATATATGTGAACACAAGCACCCATGTAGGTGAGCTCCCTCTTCTCCCTGGCCAGGCGTAAGATCTTCACTTTGTCCTGGAAGTGTAAAAACTTTACCAGGATGGGTCATGGAGTGGCCAAGCTGGTGTTGGAGCTGAAGGTGGGAGATCGATGGGCTCTTTCGATGACCGGCGCCGTTGGGAAGTTGTCCTCACCAAGAAGTTGAAGGATCAGCTGGTTCATAAAAGAGATCATATCTCTTCCTTCCTTTTGTTCTGGAACATTGATGAACCAAAGATTAGAGGGCCGACTTCTGTTCTCCGCTTCCTCGACTTTGTCCTTCAGGTAGGCATTCTTCTTCTCCAAAACTTGCACAGGTTTTGACAGGTCATCAATGTTGGCACAGACTCTCTGTTGGATCTCCACTATTTGTAAGTAAAAAATGTAGGGATAGGCATGCCGATTTAGCATATTTTATTAGATCGGTGATCCGCCGATCTGCGTTCAAAATCCCCGATCCCATCTTGAAATATATCAATAACGTTATACATTTATAGTCCGCAGTGTATAAATAAGAGGCGCATTTCTGCCCTCTACTAGTCATCACTGCCGTGCTCCGAACGGACGTGACGTATTGAGGTCGAAGGTTTCCGCCTGGCCGCACATGTCTCCATATTTGGAAACAAAACAACTATGTCGGCCGTGTGGCGATTCTACGAGTTGGAAGACAAATGCAGACCCGCAGCAAAATGCAAAGTCTGCAAGCTAATGGTTTCACGTGGTGGCAGCAACAGAGCTTCCTATAACACAACTACAAAGTAATTTAATTCGGCATCTCAAGAAACACAAAGCAGAATATAAGGTTTACAGCGCTGCTACTGAATCAAAAGCTGGTTTGAAGCAGCAGACGCTGCTCGCTAGTTTAAGAAAAGACAAGTTTCCTCGTGGTGGAGAGAAGGCCAGGATGATTACCCAAAGGCTCACAGAGTTTATTGCTTTAGATGACCAGCCCATTTCCGTGGTAGAGAACACTGGCTTTCATCGGCTTTTGGAATTCTTGGAGCCACGCTACGAGCTACCGTCTAGGCACTTCATAACAAGCACAGCAATACCGGAGCTTTATAACAAAGTTCGGACTCACGTACGGGATCTTCTGTCGGATGGGTTGGCCGTCTCATTCACAACAGACCTTTGGACTTCCGACGTCTGCCCGATGTCCCTTCTCAGCCTCACAGCGCACTGGATTAATGCAACGTTTGAGATGAAGCAAGCTGTTCTGCATGCTAACGAATTCCACGGTGCACACATGGCAGATAACGTGCGTCAGGCAATCAGCGACATGTTGCAGGAGTGGGGGCTTGAGAAACAGCGAGTCCACGTAATATTGCGCGATAATGCGCGTAACATGAAAAAGGCGATGGATGACATGGGGGTGCCAAGCCTTGGTTGTGTTGCGCACACACTCCAACTAATTGTGCATGAAGGTGTCCTCTCCCAGCGAAGTGTCAGCGACACACTGGCCAACGCAAGGAAAATAGTTGGGCACTTCAAACACTCAGTACAGTCCTACGCACGCCTGCAAGCCATCCAAATTGAGTTGATGATGACGAAAAAGCGCCTCCAACAAGATGTACAAGTCAGGTGAGCTTCCAATGCGAGAAACTTTTGACTACTGTATATTGTTTGCTTGTTTATTGCTTTGTTCATGTTATTCTTATTTCTTGTTTTTATGTGCTTGATAATGGGACTGGAGATGGAAATTAGCCCCCTGGCCTCATGTAGTTACATGTAAATGTACTAAATACATATTGTCCCATTTTAAAAATTGAATAAATCTTAATCAATCAATTCTCAATTAATCTCAGGTGGAATAGCACCTTCTTCATGGTGCAGAGCATCTTGGAGCAGAAGCGGCCACTTAGTGTGTTCGCTTCAGAGCATAACCTCCCAGCTACCCTATCTTCCAACCAATGGGCACTAATGGAGAAGATGGCGACTGTTTTGGCTCCATTTGAAGAAATCACTAGGGCAGTCAGTGCGCAGACTGCAACTGCAGCCAATGTCATCCCCACAGTCACTGTCCTCAAGCGTGTTCTTTCTCGAGAACAAGACAGTGACCAAGGAATAAGAACTATGAAGAACACTTTTCTGGAGGCCCTGAACAGACGCTTTAAAGATGTAGGAGAAGGAGCCGATCTACAGCATCGCTACGTTGCTGGATCCCAGATATAAGGACAGGCAAGTAAATGTGTGTGAGAGTGTCCATTGACTGTGTGTGTGTGTGTGTGTGTGTGTGTGCATGTGTGCCTGCTTGCGATGTTTGAACATTATTGTTAAAGTACACACATCATGTTTCTTTTCAGATATGTCTTGAGTCCAGAGGACCTGAGGGCTGGTAAAGCTGCGGTCATTGAAGAGCTGGAGAAGGTGGAAATCGGTAGGCCTGACGGTGAAGCATCAGAGGCGGAGCCTGACAGAAAGGCACCACGGCTGGACACAGCGGGCAGTGGCCTTAGCAGCGTCTTTGAGGAGATTTTGAATGAAAGTGAGAAGGAGACTAATTTTGCAGGCAAATCGTCAGCTATTGTGCAGGTGGAGACCTACCTAGCAGAACCAACCATCCCAAGGTCAGACAACCCCCTACATTACTGGAAGTCACATGCAACAAAGAGTCCCTCACTGGCTGCTGCTGCGGCCAAGTTTCTCTGTGCGCCCTGCACGAGTGTGGACAGCGAGAGACTCTTTAGTTCTGTATCGCATGTCGTTGATGAAACCAGGAACCGCCTGTCTGCAGACATGGCACAGATGCTAGTGTTTCTCAAAAAGAACCTTCACTTCATTATGAAGTAAATAGTTGGGTGAAAACATAGCTAAGCTATACTTGCCTTATACTTTGTCTCTGAGCCAGTTAAATTTAAATAATTATTTTCTTATTTCATTTATATATGGCTCTAGTCTTTTTTGTTTTTACTGAGCAGAGTGTTGAGCTGCTACACTGAGCTGCTACACTGATTTAAGTTTATTTTGCATTGGTGGTTTACTGTAACTGAAGTTACGGATTAATTTTATTTACTGAGCAAAGAGTGCAGTCATCACCAAGCTCTGAACACACTTTGAAAATGAATGTACTTACTTGATAAGTTACATTTACATAATAATATTTTTTAATAATATTTTTTTAAATTTTATTTATATATGGCTCTAGTCTTTTTTTTTTTTACTGAGCAGAGTGTTAAACTTGAGCTGCTACATTGTTTACAGGTTTATTTTGCATTGGTGGTTTACTGTAACTGAAGTTACGGATTAATTTTATTTACTGAGCAAAGAATGCAGTCATCACCAAGCTCCGAATGCACTTTGAAAATGAATGTACTTACTTTATAAGCACAATTTTACATAATTTTTTTAAAATTTCATTTATATGTTTTATATAGTATGCTCACTGTGTTCTTCGATTTGTAAAATAAACAAAACGGTGAGGAAAAGCAAAGCATGGATTGATCATTGAAGCAAACAATCCAATTTATTTTGCAATGCACCAAGAGAAAAGTCTGAATCCAATGGATTCAGTTTATTAAAGGTAAGAAAAAAGATCGGATCGGGAAAAAATCGGGATCGGCAATTACTCATCATTAAAAAATTGGGATCGGATCGGGACCAAAAAAATGTGATCGGGACATCCCTAAAAAAAAGTAAAACACTATTTATAAAACGCTCCTCCCAGCACGAGTGCATGGAGCGCTATACAATGGTTAAAATAAAATAAGCCAAAAAGGAGAGAAAAGACAATAAGAACATGGTAGAAAGCGAAAAGTCAGACAAATACAAGATACAACAATACGAGGGCACAACAAACTAAAATGGAGTAATATACAGAGCGTATCTATCAAAAGTGATTACGCCTGGCCGAAGGCCTGCCTAAAAAGGTGTGTTTTTAATAGTTTTTTGAAGCGCAGTTCTGAGGGCGCGAATCTCAGGTCCAAGTGAAGGGTGTTCCAAAGCCTTGGAGCTACAGCTGCAAAGACTCTATCACCTTTTGTTTTTAACCGAGTCCGAGGTACAGACAAAAGCAGCTGATTTAAGGAAATCAGACACCAGTTTGAGCTGTGGAGTTGAACAAGTTCACAGATGTATGGTGGGGAGTGGCTATGGAGGGCTCTGAAGGTGAAAACCAAGACCTTGAATTGGATTCTGTGCTGGATTGGGAGCCAGTGCAAGGTGAAGAGGATGGGAGTGATATGGCAAGATTTTTTGGACCTGGTGAGCAATCTGGCAGCGGCATTGTGAACACGGTGGAGCTGATCAAGGTGTGTATAGCCATTTCCAGTTCTGTGTGGGAGAGGATGGACCGTAATTTAGCGAGGTTCCTTAGGTGGTAAAAACAGGATCGGGTTAGAGATTTTATATGGTTATCCAGGAGCATAGCTTGGCCAAAGAGAACCCCTAGGTTCTTGATGATGGGACGAACATTTCCCTTTAGGGACCCCAGGTGGTTTGCCTCTCTGGAGGCAGTGGTGTCTTTAGCAATGACCAGTACCTCAGTTTTACTGGCGTTTAATTGGAGGCAATTGCCTGCCAACCATTGGTCAATGGCAGACAGGAAATTGAAAAGGGTGGAGAGGCTATTGAGGTTGTCAGTACTGAATGGGAAGAGGAGTTGAATGTCATCAGCAAACAGATGGTATGAGATGCCCTTAAAGGAACTGATAAGTTGTGTAAGGGGGAGCATGTACATGTTAAACGGAATGGGAGCCAGAACTGAGCCCTGCGGGACCCCGCATGACAGAGGGGAGGGGTCAGATGTAAAGGGACCAACAGCCACTGAGAAGGTTCTCCCACTGAGGTAGGAGGCGAACCAACTCAGTGCGCTCCCAGAGATGCCAATTCATTCCTTGAGCCGGTCCAGCAGGATGCTATGGTCCACTGTATCAAAGGCTGCACTGAGGTCTAGCATGACTAAGACAGAGCAGTCACCGACATCAGAGGCTATCAGGATGTCATTGGTGACTCTGAGGAGAGCCGATTCAGTGAAGTGACGCATGCGGAAGCCAGGTTGGTATTTGTTGGAGACATTATGGTTATTCAGGTACGTGGTGAGCTGATTGACCACTACTTTTTCCAGTACCTTTGGAATGAAGGGGAGTTTGCTGATGGGTCTGTAGTTAAGATGAAGGGAGGGGTCGAGGTTGGGTTTTTTAAGGAGGGGCTAGACAATCGCCTGCTTAAAATGGGCTGGCACAATACCTGAAACAACGGAGCAGTTTATTATATTAAGCAAGCTAGGGGCAATAGAAGTTAAGACTTCCTTCAACGTAGAGTTTGGAAGTGAGTCTTGGGGACAGGAGGATGAGGACATGGAGCCTACTGTCTCAATGAGGGTTTTGAGGGAGATGGCTGAGAAACATGTCAGATGCATTATTGTTCGGACAGAGGGGAATGGAGGTGGAGGCGGCTATGGGGGTGATGTTTGCTCTCACAGCTGCCGCCTTTTTAACAAAAAATGACAAGAAGTGGTTGCAATTATCCTTACAGGACGCGGGAATAGATGGAGGGGTGGACTGACAATGCAATTTATTGTGTTGAATCGTATTTTGGGGTTGTATTTGCTGGGGGAAATTAGTTTAGAAAAATAAGCACCTCTGGCATTCCTAATCCGTTCATTTAGCTCTGAAATCAGATTTTTTAGATGTAGCTGATGTACATGTAAGGAAGAGGATTTCCAAAGCCTCTCTTTTTTACGGCATTCACATTTTAAGTTGCGGATATCCCCGTCCAGCCAGGGGAATGAATTGAGGCGTCTACCAGTGCATACATGCCAACTCTACCGCTTTTGGTGGTAGACTACCGCTTTTGGGGCGTTTTTTTCAGAAAGAAATGCCCCGAAAGCGGTAATTGGCATATATGCAGTGCAAGTTGTTAGGGGCGCTACATCACCAAGGATGGCAGCCAAAGTGAGTTGAAAGAGTTAACCAGGCAGTCGACGTCATCAGTGGAGGACAGCAAAACATTAGAATCAAAACAGGCTCTGAAGTTATCAACCGCTTGACTATTTACAACTTGCGAACTCTGTAACTGTTTCAATGGGACAAAATCATTGTCGAAGGATACATTGAACAGGATGCAGTTATAGTCCGAGATCAACAAATCATCAGTGCGGACATTTGTAATTTTTAAGCCCAATGAAAACACCAGATCAAGCGTGTTCCCCTTGTTGTGGGTAGGACCAGTTACATGCTGTACGAAATGGAAAGATTGAGTAACTCCTAAGAAGTTCCTTGCAAGGACATCTGAGTCGTCATTTATATGGATATTAAAATCCCTGGCCATAATAATTCAAATCCCCAAAATCAGCCAGGAACACACTATTTTTACCTGGTGGGCGGTAGATTACTACAAAGTAGAAGGGGTTAGTGCGACCAATTTTAGACATGAGAACTTCAAATGAACAATAGGATCCAGTGCTTACCGTCCATATGGAGAACCAGTTTCTGTACACCATGGCTAGACCGCCACCTCGCCCCGAGGCTCTCGGGGCACAGGAGAAGGCACAGTTTGGAGGGCAGAGTTTGTTCAGGTGGACATAATCGTCAACCCTCTGCCAGGTTTCAGATAGCACCAAATTGTCCATGTCTTTTGAAGTAAAAAAAGTCATTTAAAACAAATGACTAATTCGCTACAGATCTAGCGTTAAATAGACCAAAGCAAATTGTGTCAGATCCCGCTCTGCTGAACATAGAGGCTCGGGGGAGGGGACGCAGACTCCTGGCCCAGGAGCCAGTTCTCCTACACGCAGGCACCGAAGCCACACTCATGCGCTGGGGAGAGACATCCACTGAGTCGGTGAATCCGCATTGCAAACACGCAGGCACCCAAACCGCTCTCGCGTGCAATCGGCGATGGTTCACAGAGCTGAAGGCCGGATGATGAAGGGCAGACCTCTGTCGGATGGGCCCGGAGCAGGGCATCCTCATGTCGGTGGTCACGCGACGAGGACATCAGATGAGGCCAGGACAGGTTTTTGGCTTGGGATAGCCTCCTGAGCTTCACCGTCACTCCAGCTCGCTTTCCCATCTCCTGGATTGCTTCATCTGGGGGCAACAGCAGGCTGGAGCCCAGATGGACCCAGGATTTTCTCACTTTGCTCACTCATTGTTGATAATGATCCCTGAATATTAAGGGCAGCTTGAACGGCCTCCATTTTTGCGTCGAAATGAGCCGTCAAATCAACTTTGACACTTTGAATGGCTTGCCAAATTGATTGTAGGATGACGTTGGCCATGACGCTGAACAAACAATATTCTGCATGAAGAAAATTACCTCACAGGAAGGATTGTTAGCAAGTATGGCGAAGAAAAACCTAAACTAAGGCAAAATACTAATATCAGTCGCTATGGATGGGACGATCAGAGCAATTTAGCAGCCCAAATTAAAAAAGCAAAAAGAAAAGCAGTCTGAAATCTGCAGCAGATGCTTACACAGCCGTGGGAAGCTTGAAAAAAAAAGTGGAGGTATTATAAACACCAATGTTTTACTCAGGCATTATGCTTTTTATGTGAAGGAGTTTTCTATGGAAATTAGAGGATTCAAAGCGCTGCATTTGTGGTCTAGCCGAAGGACATGCAGAACGTAAGCTGGTTTGCCAACCTTCAATAAACTTCAATTAGCCAGCAGACGTAACTTTTCCATACTCATTGAGTAGTTAAATAGTTAATGTTAGCTAGCTATTGATTATGTCATCTGCAGTGATGGCAATTTCAATGCTCAAGTGCGACCCTTTTCTCACATGTTCTGTGCACTGTGTGTTCGCGAGCTACCTAGCTAATAATAGCACAGAAATGAAAAGGGAGCCATGAATAATATCACAACATGTGTTAACGATATCTTGCAGCTTGCTATTATTGGCCATTTAGCTAGCGAACACACAGTGCACAGAAAGTAACAGAGAGCCACGAATAGTAGCATTTCACTACTTGGCCAGGTCAGCGTTGTACAGTTTGGGACTGGGGGAGACACTGACAATGAGCTATAAGCAACAACAGCTGCAGCAGTCTGCCAATGTGGCCTGCCATGTTTGCTCTGCCATAAAGCTAATTTCTCAGGATGCACTGCGTTGACCTAGATACGCACAGCGCCACAGAGAGACATGCGTCAACCACATTGACTCCAGTTGACTATTTTTTTTTACAGCTGGGTTGAAGCGGAGTAGACTCGGTCATGATGCAGCTGGAAAGTCAGAATTCCTTAAACAATTACTTTCAGTCTTAAAGTCTTGTGTTTACATTTCAGCAGTTTTTCAACATTTCTTCAGCAAATTCCTTTGCCTCTCAGTTTCCAAGCACCTTCATTTAATAAGCCAACCTCTTCACTTTTTCTCGCTGAAGCAAGCACAGAAATTTTCTACAGAAAATTTAGACTTTTTGAGTTGCGCTTAAAATAATTGCAATTCGATTAATCACCCAGCCCCATGTCAAACAACTTACGATTGGTTCATATAGGGGTAATACTGTTAAAGAATGACCAAACAATCGATCAGAAGGCAAGTCACAGGGACTATCAAACAAATAACTTTGCCAATATAAAGACTAATGCCTATAGCAGCCCCAGTCCCCTGAGCAGCCTGAAAATACTCTGGTATGCAGCCTACAAACTACCTGCAGTATGAGGCTGATGCTATCTCTGTGGTAGGCTGCTCACAGTCTACTGATAGTATGGTTACTGGTAAAAGATTTGGCCGAAATTCATTCACAGCAATGTTACAGACTGATTTCCAATTACTGTAATTGTTTGGTTGCAGTTTACACAATACAAGCTGGAATAACCAGTTAAGGGATAATTCAGTTTTCACATAATATGGGTATTTGTCCATGTTTTTCTCTCAATCAATGAAATGGAGCTTTGATGTAAATTCTGATAGGCCACAGAGTCAAGCTTGCTAACATATAGGAGCTGCTTCTCACGCTGGAGAATCACCTGAGTGCTCACGAATGTCATCTGATTGGCTGTCACATGATTGCTTGATCGATAATATGCTGGTTTACTTAAGCTCTCATTCTGAGAAGCAGCTCCTCAGCATGTTCGCTTAAAAACCCTCCTCCTCCCCAGCTCCTCCCATCTGTTTTTGCATTCTGTAACCCTGTTCTTTCTTGACTAAACTGCCATTCAATAACAATGTTTCTTCTTTTTGAGGTCATTGTTGCTGTAGGCTCTGTTCTATGGAGGGGGGGATTAATTGCAGCTCCCTGCCTTCAGTTTCACGCTGGACGGGCAGGGATCTCTCAGAACAGAGCCATGCCGCCAAACTCAATGTATGCTTGTATGCTCGTATGCTTTCAATAAATATTCTCTTTGACAAAGTGGTCCTATCAGAAATGATTATTTTTTTAAAAACTGCATTTTGTGTTCGCACATCATCTTTTTCTTATATTTTTTTATGAAGAGAAGATTTGGAACCATTTTGTGACAAATTTACAAACATGGAGGAAATCAGGGTGGTGCACAATGGTGCACAATTCAGGAAGGCAAGGTTTATTTTCAGCACAGTGGTTTGACTCTTGGGGTGGGGGAGGAGGGAGTCAAGATATTTATCTCAATTACATGAGTTATATATTTGCTTGTGTACATGCGATCCTTTCCGCATCTAACTATACATTATTTATGTAATTTAATCGTATATTTTACAGTGCCAATGAAAAAGGATATCCCTTTGAAAAAACATAGGGGACATTCCTGTTAGGTGTGCATTAAATGGAATATATATATATATATATATATATATATAGCTATTTTAATTAATGGAAATTAATTTAATTTTACAAAAACAATATTTCCAAAGGATATCCTCTTGTCACTTAATGTAAAATAATGAAGGGTTGGCATTCTTAACATTCTTATTTGTAGACCACTGATAAAATGATTCCAGGCAAGAAATAAAGCATAGACAATGCATTGTCCTGATTTTCCTTAGGTTTAATTTTCTGCAATCTTATTGTATTAATGAACTTTCTGTAATGTGAAATGAGGAAAAGCATTTGTTTGAATGTAGTGACACAAATTCTGCTGTCTGATATCAGTGGCTGAAATGACCCATCATACAAATCAATAAACGCCTTCATTTTGTCAAAAAGTGCACATTCATTCAGGATTTCTTGGTGGCGAACAAAAAGCTTGGTTAAGGAAATTTCAGTCTTTGAAGCACATTTATTGTTTTTTGCTTTAAATTGTGCAATTTACTATAGACATACAGTATTTATCCTTAGATGTGAGGCTACATAATCTATACATTACTGTGTAACAGAAAACAAATTAGCAGTATTATAATCAACAGGCTTGGGGTCTATTCCATGGAGTGAATGATTGACTTTGATAGCTGAAAATTATTCGCTAGTAAGAAATATGCATTGGTCTGTCACTTCATGTGCAGGTATTAGTGACATACAGTGTCATGCTGTCGGATGTAGAGAGAGTTACTTGTTACCTGGTATCAAGTCCCTAAGCAGAGTACAATCCATCAGTTTATTGACAACTTATGTGGTTATGGAGGACGGAACCCCTGAGGAAGTGGTAGGGACCCCGGATTAAGATGGCACAGTTGAGTACAGATTTAGTAGACAAAGCTGGGCTGTCAATCGCCGGCTAGCACACATCACCGACACAGAGCTATCCCAAAGGAGTGTGGAGTAGCATGAGGTGAAGTGGGTTCCAATCCTGATGACTGTTGAAGGATTGGGAGTTTTGTCCTTCCAAACTGGACAGAGGAACAGACTAGGAAAACTTAACAAGAAGGCAGTCCCAATCCTGGACCCTGATTGGGCCTGGGAGCTTGTTCGTATTGAACTCGACTGACGAACTGACTTGAGCTGGGTAAACTTGAGCGCGGTTCCAATACTGGACCCTGATTAGGTTCTGAAGGTTTTCAGAATTTACTAAGTTCAGAGAAAGGCTTTCAGGAGCACCTGTCATTAAAGTACGCATTGCACTTCACACAGACAAAAAGTTCTCACTGACAAGAGTGATTGGTTCTAAGCACAAATGGAAACTCAAACTCCAGCAACTTGCAACACACAGCAGAAGGCTTAAATCAAAAACCCAGTACGTATATTATGAACCCTGGGCAGAACAACCGACAATAAAAATTTGAGCATCTTAGCTCATAGAATAGGCATGGGCAATACAAATGAATAAAATGACAACATTTCTTGAGTTGCTGAGAAAAAAGTTATTATTATTTTCTTATGATTTTTTGCAGGTAAGTACAGAAGACACAGACGAAGAGTTTGCCACAAGTCCAACGCCTTTACAGGAAAGGGTCTCAGAGCCACAGGGTCCCAAAAATGGCTGATTTCGGCATTTATCAACAAAACCCATTGTGAAAATTGGGGGGTGAAGCCTGAGGGCATTTTCGAAAATGCAGTCTACTCAGAAACAAACCTGGCCAAATTATCCATTGGGGTACCCTAACAGAAATAATTGATGCTAAAGTCATCAACCCCTTTTCTGAAGTACAGCAGCGCCCCCTAGGCCCTTTTTAATGGAAAATGCATTGAATTTCACCCAATTATGTTCAACAAACATTAGGTTTTGCATTGATATTAAAAAAATGGTATGAATGGGTTGCCTGTGAAGTTTTTTTTGGATCAATGGCCTGCAAAAATGTCAAAATTATCAGTGGGAGGGCAAACATTAACGCTACTCGCCCATTACTGTATAAAATGCAGTGAAGTCGCTGATGCCGGCAGTTGTTTGCCCTCCCACTGCTACAAAACGTTCCCCCTTCAATAACCCGTGGTGATTAAAAAAAAAAACTTTACACTGTTTTTATAATGTCCATATACCCTCCTCCCATGATAGTTTCAATGAGCTACTGCGAATAATTCATAGTAAAACACAGTGACGTGCAGTCGGAGGTTAGTTTGGCGAGGCAGAAACCTCCCCTTGCTTGATTAGCAATCAGATGATTAACTAGTAAGACTATTCGGCAGAATGACGGGCCAGTTTAGGTTTCCTCGGCGTAATTACTCAGTATATCGAACCTGAAATGCTCACAGGACAGCAGATTTGTGCGTACTTGCTTCCAGGAAGCCGAAGGAATGTCATCAACAAATATTAAAACAGTTCGACTTATGCAGAGTTCAATGCTTAATCAATATACAATGTTATTCTCCTTTAAATACTGGCGCTTTTACACCCAAACAAAAAAAAGCAGGCGCTTATTTTCAGTCTTCTTTCATAATCCGATTAACAAAATGTTTAAACGATATACAGAATTACCGAGAGCCGAGAATTTTTCCTAATTGATTATTCAGATTTCCATCCTCGCAGTCTCGAATTGAAGGGTATAAGTGAATGAATCTTGTGACCGGTGTTCGCGAGGTGGCATAGGTAGCAAAATTCGTCAGAACACTGGTAGGTTTTGAACATACCTGGCGCTGGTTTATTCCTTGGTATATTTTACTGAAACTTCACAAATAGGGTCACAGGATATTCTGTCAACTAACTATGTATGTTTGCAGTAAAAATACACTCACCTTTCTTGCTATTGTTGAGAAGAAGTCACGGCGAACTCTCAACGAACTTCAACAACTTCTGTCGAACTAATTTCACATCCCCTGGAGGTCTAGACTGGACGAACAGACTCGTAATTTCTCAAATTAGATGGCTGTAAGGCAATAAGGGCCGTAGCTGGGATATCACGTCAGCGCGGCTGTCTGAAATCTACCTCCAAAATGGATATTTTGCCACGCCGTGCACTTGAAAGTTTGTAAACACGGCGCAAATTGAGGTCACGCATTCATCCAACGGGCGAATAATAGCTCTGTTCAAATCGCGTTATTGGCCGTAATAGGCAGAGTTCATGTATGAAATGCGGGTATCCTATTGAAAAGGTTGCTTTTAATCAAACCATGGTGTTCTTTTTGTATGAAAATGGTGTTTACATCATTTTTTTAATAAGTTTTCTGAGGCTTGTTTACCGCCCCAGTTCAGCTGTTATGCATTCCATTAGAGTTTATGCAGAGCGTTGCCCATGCCTACATAGAATAAGGGAGCTAGAGCTGTTTGAATTTTTGCAGAAAAAGACGCCTGGTGGCCAAACCAAGAATCGCAGCATGACCAAAATCTAACTTGGGCTAGATCTTGGTCCCACATACATGCATATAAAATATGAAAAGGATCCGTGAAAACTGAAAGCTGTATTGCGCTGAAACGACACACACGCACGCACGCACGCACGCATGCACGGACGCACAACAGACCACCACTAATGACACTAAGCCAAGCATAAGCCCCTTGGGTCAAGCGGGCTAAAAAGCACCATGAATGCTGAAAGGTATATAAAGGTTTTAGAGCAACATATGCTCCCCTCCGGACGACAGCTATTCCAGGGAAGGCCTTGTGTAATTCAGCAGAACAATGCAGAACCACATACTGCAGCTATTACAACAGCATGGCTTCGTAGCAGAAGAGTCCGTGTGCTGAACTGGCCCGCCTGCAGTCCTGATCTTTCACTGATTGAGAACATTTGGCGCATAATTAAACGAAAAATCCGTCAAAGGAGACCCAAAACTCTCCAGCAGCTGGAAGCCTGCATTAAACAAGAGTGGGATCAAATTCCAATGGCTAAACTCAAGAAACTTGTCTCCTCAATGCCCAGACGCCTCCACTCTGTGTCAAAAAGAAGAGGGGATGCTACACCATGATAAACAGGCCCAACTTTTTTGAGACTTGTAGCAGCCATCAAATTTGAAACGAGCTCATTTTGTGGATAAAATTGTTACATTTCTCAGTTTCAACATTTGCTGTTATCTCTGTTCTATTGTGAATAAAACACTGGCTGGTGTGATTTGAAAGTCATTGGCCCTCATATATCAAACGTGCGTACACCAAAAAAATGGGTGCACGCCAAATCTCCTGCAAGGATCGGCATTTATCAATCTGAACGTGAGCGAACGGTCTGCAAAAATCTTACGCCAGATCTGACCAGATGTACGCAGATTTGAAACCAGCGAACAACATGCAGGAACGAGTGCAGCCGTCAAAATGAGTAATAAACCATATGCAGCGATACGGACATTTATTTTGCGGTCGCTTTGACTGAGTAACCATAAGAGTACATTAACTAACTAGCTAACTTGCGTTTCTTTTGTTGCTCAGGCCTACAGACACTTTGACCGTGATCACATTTTGACAATGGCAGGTCTTCTATTGTTAGAGGAATAAGCTTCTGTCGGACGTGAGAGGAACTTTCGGCACAGAGAAGATCTCTGCCGGGAAAGTGATGCGTGGCTGCTCGTTTTGTGTGGCACCCAATAAAATGTCATGGAGTAATACTAATAAAAGTACAATGAAGAGTGATCTCTGCAGACTGTATTTTAACAATTACCCTCATGCAGCTCCGATCGAGGCGGTGGGGACTCATCTGAACAGGGAGCCCATCAGTGCCATCACGTGCTCCTCGAACGGTGACAGCTGGAGGTTCAAGTCTGGTTGGCTTCCACCGGTCCGTGCGCTGCTGTGCCTGAGCGCAGCAACCCGTTTTTTTTGGTGACGATCTTAAAATCGGACCACTTTTTTTTTACCCACATGTAAAGCATGTGGATTGTCAGTTATATAGGCTATATAACATGAAATGTCATGGATCTATAAATTGAATTTATTAAGGCTGATGTTATTCGCACTTAAATGTGTGGCCAATGCTGATTTTTTTTCTTGGCCACACTTATAAGTGCGCCAGTTGATGACCATTCCAGTGCCTCTTGTGAAGTACCGCTTAAAATAAGTTTGGCCAAGAAAAAAATTTTTAGCTTTGGACACACCTAAAATAAGTGTGGGCAATGGAGAAATGTGCATCTTGGCCACACTTATAAGTGCATCTAATGCGAATTTCGATCAATTTTTGTGCTTGGACGCACTTAAATAAGTGTGAATAGTCACTTTGATTTATTAATGAATTAAATCAAACCTCTGCTGCACTCCGGTTTTCCACCCCAACGGTGTTTACCGCAGCAGCAATAGTTTTCCAAACTGCAGCCTTCTGGGCTCCCTTTATGCCACTCTGAAGGCTTCCAAATAAAATAATTTTGTTTTTCTCCACCTCAGACGTGATAATTTATATTTCCTCCTCAGTGAAGTTCTTCCTTTTTTGCCGTCTTTCGGGAGTCCATATCATAAAGTTGGTAGGACTATGGCAACCCGGGGCATGAATTTATAGGGGCGTGTCATGTAAATTACGATGGTTTCAGCCGCCAGGTTTATCAACGCCACGCCAGTTCTACACCGGATTCAGTGACGTACACACTTTTAGTAAATCAGACGTGACACCTGGCGAATGCTGATTTACACCAGAATCTACACCAGATCCTACGCAAGTTTGATAAATGAGGGCCATCTTGTTTTGATTTTATTCACAATTTTCTCTTTGCAGGGCTGTACGTTAACTTTTTCTGCTCATAGCACTGGTGCTACAGAGGTTCATAGTCTTGTAGCACAAGAAAAAAACTTGTAGCACAGTAAAAGCATCTGTTACATCTCTAAAACCAACCACAAGTAGTGCAGTTTATCATTTAAGGACATAAAATATTAATAATCTCTTTGTAAATTGAAGTACTTTCAAGGTCTCGGAATTCTTTAAATTCATACAATTTTAAGTAATTTCCAGAACTTGTCAAGCAGTCTTGACATAAACAACGTACACTTTAAATATAATGCAGGCACATAACTCACAGAAATATTAAGAACCTCTTATAAGAGACGTTATCTCTCTTCAAAATTTTGTTTCCTAAAACATATGGATTATCACTCCAAATTTTTTCTGGAGCCTCCGTGCCCCATTTACAGAACAACAACTGATCTTTCTCATTGAAAAGGAGCCAAGGAAAATCTTTTTTCCATTCCGGGTTGTACTTGCATACTTTCCCTTTTGCGTTCGCATTTACGTTACTTGAGTCTTCGTCGTTGTCAGTTTGTGCTTTTAACTTTGTGTCGGATTCATCCTCGCGGGCCCGTTTGGAACTGGTTTTTCTTCAAAACTGTAATGTATTTTTTCATGTTCTGTTATCACTTTCATCAACCTGAGCCAGCCCAGCTGAACGCATTTTTTAAATGGCAGTGTTTCCTCAAGGTTTTTTCCAGCAGCGGGGGCAAAGGTTTTTTTTTTTTGTACCCTGGATGGTGTTCCCGTGTGAATATCAATCAGCAATTTAAAAAGTTTAAAAAAGACACTTGACGGCAAATCAAGCTTTAGAACACATTTATCAATACCATTTATTTTCTATATATTTGTACAAATACTTACTTATTTGTGTATAACATTTTTTATGCATTTTATTACATATATTTGTACATATATTATAACATATTTACTATAAAATATGTATTTTTACATTTTTTAAAAAAATATATTTGTACATAGGCTATATTTAATTGCTTATCCTGGTTTCTGAAATAAGGATCTGGTGTTTACACGCACAAACGCAAAAACGGGATTCTCCAAAAACCCGACCATATCCGGGATACCGAAGTCCATGTAACCCCACAAATGAGGTTACATTTATTGAATAAAAAAAGTGCTTATTTATTAACATATGAAATAAATTATGACACGCCAGACTTATTCAAAAGGCTAATTTTCAACTGTTGTCCATAGCAGGTGTTGATGGACTTTGGAGAACAGCCTCTCCCAAAGTCAGAGAGTCCCCTTACTTGGTGGAAGTTAAATGAGGGAAAATATCCATCACTTGCATCACTAGCCAAGTCATTCTTGTACATTCCAGCTATTTCTATGCCCTCTGAGTGTCTCTTCTCAGCAGCTGGAAACATCGCCTCAAAGAAGAGAGCCAGCCTCACACCAGAACATGTTGACATGCTCACGTTCCTGCACTGCAGTTTAAAGAAATTTGTATCTATTGTTCAGTCACTTGGGCTGGAAGGTTGATTTGTTTACATTAAGCTTTATTTGTACTTTTGGACTTTGGATGGGCTATTTGCTTTATTTACTTTGATGGACATATCAGTCACTTTAAAGAAAGCCATCCTTTAGTTATTTGTAACCTGCAAGGCAGGTGAACTGCTACTATTTTGAGTTATTTATTTATACATTAAAGACTACTAGCACTTTTGTTTGCACACAAGTTTGGAATATTTAGTTTATTTCCTTTTCATAATGACCCAAATGGATTTTCTAAAAAATATATTTACTATGTTCCAAACTCATGTATCATGTGCCATTATTCTAATTTGCTTTTGCTGGTTGAAATTCACAGGTGTGCATGCTTTAGCAGGTGAGGTAAAACAGGGATCCAAAATAGTATGCCAAATAACCGTGATTAATCGACTAAACCAACAAATAGAAAAAGAGACAACAGACTCTATAAAGGATCTGTAGAACAGTGTCATTGGAGTCTTGTCAACATTAAATTTTGCCAGTTTCCTGAGGCAACCAAGGCGTTGCTGGCCTTTCTTGCATAGCATTTCTGTATTGACATCAAATTTCAAGTGGTTGTCTATCATGGTGCCAAGGTGTTTGTAGTTGTTAGCCACCTCTACTGCTTGACCCTTGATGAAAGTGCTCTGAGGAATTGGAGCATAATGTCTGAAGTCAATACACGTCTTTTGTTTTGGAGACATTGAGTTGGAGAAAGGCATCATCACACCAAGAGACAAAATCATTGACCATAGTACCGTGACAGACTTCAACATCACCAAGGAGGCTGACAATTACACAATCATCTGCAAACTTAACAATAGGCCTGTTGACATAACTGCTGCGACAATCATCTGAATACAAGATATGGGGCTGGTCAAGGGGAAGTAACGGACAGACACTGTTACTTAACAATTTACTTCATTTATGGTATGCAGGATGATGAATCTTTTTGTTTCAATTCAGTAAGTTGGCCTTGCTTAATAATTTCCCTAATCTGCAATAGTGTACAATATACATAATTTGCAAAATAAACTTGGTACCGGACAGACAAATGTTCACTTCCCCTTGACCAGGCCCATATACAAAAGAGGGGAGAGGAATACAGCCCTGAGGCGAGCCAGTGAACGCGTTGGCAACTCTCAGCCTGACAGATCCTATTTACCCTCACTTTTTGGGTTCTATTGGTGAGAAAATCAAGAACCCAGCCTACAATGCCAGGATCTAAGTGGAAGTTTTGAACCCATTTCTCCACCAGCAAGTGAGGCTGAATGGTATTAAAGGCAGACGAAAAGTCAACAAATAACAACCTGGCATGATTTTAACTGCCTCTACGATGCTTGTATATCAAATTTAGTTACATGACCATGGCTTCTTGCACACCCATATGAATCCTGTTCGCAAATTGAAAAGGATCCAGGAGGTGTTCTGTTTTGGTCGTAAGTTCTATTTTAATCAATCTCTCAAAGGATGTCATAACCAAAGAAGTTAATAAGGCAACAGGCCTGAAATCAATAAGGGCCTTAGAGTGATTACTTTTAGCAACAGGCACCACTATGGACTGTTTCCACAGCGAAGGCACCCTCTGCTGACTGAGTGACAGTCGAAAAATATAATAGAAAGTAGGGCCTAGTTGCTCTGAACACACATTGAGCAGGCTAAAAATATTTACTATGTTCCATCATGTGCCATTATTCTAATTTGCTTTTGCGCCAATGTTGTTGGCCTGGGCTTTTCCTGGGACTGTAGCTTTTGAAACACTTGATCACCCTGCTCTCATCAAAGGAAGGATTAAAAGAGGGAGCTGACAGAAACTTATTCCTGAGCTCAGAGTGTTTGCCCTGAAATCATGCATATCAAATCGCACATAAAATTTATGAAATTCCTGCGCCAGCTGCTGGTCTGAATTATTGCCATGAAGCTCTGTATTACACCTGCTGCCTTCTTTGAGAACTACAATACTGCCCTACAAAGCCTAAGTGCAGTAACTACATATTGGGTAAAATGTAAGTTACACAGTTTTGGGCCTGAAAGTATATTGAGGTCAGGATTTATTTGGACAGAAATTATACCATGGTGAGTCAGTTAATCATAATCTATCATAGAAGTGCTGACTATTTATTTGTTGGGACAGCAAACAAACTCTGGAGCCATTTTTTACTGTTTAAATTATTGCGTAGTTACTGCACTTCGCCTTTGTAGGGCAGAATAGTTTTCATACTATCCCAGGCTTTGCTTAAATTATCCATTTTGAGCTGGGTCTCAATCTTGTTCTTATATTTCATTTTCCCAGCCCTGATTTCACCTTTCATTCCTTTCTGCAGACTGCGCAGCTCCATCATATTCCCTTCTTTAAATGCCTTATTTAAAGAACAGTGAATAATGCAGTAACATTGTGAGGGACTCACAATGGCTTGTTGTTAGGATACACCTTGACATTTTTTTCTGGAATTACATGATCTACACAATAAGTAATCCAGCTGCTAACAACATCAGTTAATTCATCAATGTCCGAGCAAGTCTCTATGAAAATATCCCAGTCAGTACTCTCAATACAACCCTGGAGAGTCGAGCAGGCCTCCTCAGACCAGTTTTTGACACGAATGTTCTGCACTTTGCCCCTGTTCAGTGCAGAGCGGTATGCGGGGATCAGGTGCACACAGGTATGATCAGATCAGCCCAGGGGAGGGAGGGGAATGGATTTATAAGCTCCTTTAACCCATTTAAACCTGGACAGCATGTGTTTTTTAAGAACGATATCGTTGGCCGACACAGATATCTGCAGGGTTTTTGGAATTACATGATCAATAGAAAAAAAAATTCATCAATGTCCCGGTTCCTGAAAATATCTGAGAAGCTGTGCTTCAGCCCAAATACAGGTTACTATGGTAAACATGGCAGCATGATTCTCTGCTTGGATTTTTGCATTAGGCCTTAAAGGGTTAATGTTCCCATAACACAAATCCAGGGTCGTGTTGTGTCTGGTGGGACATGAGGAACACTTGAGGAAATTCCCGTGGCAAATAATATCATGCAAAGAAGCCATATGTGAACAGGATCCGGAAATGCTGCTGTCTTTGGGCCAAAGTTCATTTAAAATGGCTAAGTCAGATGAATCAAAATTTGAAATTCTTTTTGGAAACCACGGACGCCGTGTTGTGTGGTCTAAAGAGGAGAGGGACCATCCAGCTTGTTATCAGCGCAGAGATCAAAAGCCTACATCTCTGATGGTATGGGGTTGCATTAGTGCCTATGGCGTGGGGAGCTTACACATCTGGAAAGGCATTATCAATGCTGAAAAGTATAAAGAGGTTTTACAACAACGTTTGCTCCCATCCAGACAATGTTTCTTTCAGGGCAGGCCTTGCATATTTCAGCAATCAATGCCAAACCACATACTGCATCCATCACAACAGCATGGCTTTGCTGTTGAAGAGTCTGAGTGCTGAAAGGGCCTACCTGCAGTCCACTCACCAATAGAGAACATTTGGCACGTCATAAAATGAAAAATCTGGCATAGAAGACCCAGGACTGTTGAGCAGCTAGAATCTTACATCTGACAAGAGTGGGACAACATTCGTCTCCCAAAACTTCAATAATTGGTCTCCTCACTTCCTAGACGTTTACAGACTGTTGTTAAAAGAAGAGGGGATACTAAACAATGGTAAACATGGTCCTATCGCAACTTTTTTGAGAAGTGTTGCTGCCATCAAATTCAAAATGTGCTGATATTTTTCATGAAATGGTAAAATGTCTCACTTTCAACATCTGCTAAGTTGTCTATGTTCTATTGTGAATAAAATGTCAGTTTATGAGATTTGGAAATCATTGCATTGTTTTTATTTGCATTTTACACAACATCCCAACTTTTTTGGAATTGGGATTGCAATAGATTCATAAAGTTATCAATGTCACATTATTTAGGTCAAATTATGTTTATAAACTAGGGTTCACAATGGGGAATAGCTTGCCAGGTCATGTTGTTGAGGCAGAAACTCTGCGAGTGATATTATCAAGTTCTTTAGTATACTAATTAGTACATACTCTTTAGTGGTTGGAAAACGATGAGCGTTGCTGGACTGAAAGGCCTGTTCACACTGCAGTGTTATTTTGAGTTAGATCAAGGATCAGAATTCACCCATGCCAGCGTATCACAATCGTAATTATTCAAGTATAGATGCAGCCACTGAAAGGAATAAGTGTTTAGTCTGACAGCAATAATTTATTTTAATGTGCAGGAGTCCATTACTTTGAATGGATATTTCTCTTTCAACTGGAAAATACCCACACCAACTATTTACACTGGCACTTAAATGTCAAAATGAGGTGTGACAGCCCTGCTGTCTGATCTAAAGCTGCGGGCTGACTCTTGGATTAGCGATTTGCTTGACAACAGTCATTGTCATATTGCACAAAAAGTACCTCTTGAAATACTTCTGGAAGGATTTGTCTCGGAGGCCATAGAAGATGGGGCTGAGAGATCTGGGTAAAATGTGAATGAACAAATAGATGGTGAATCTTACCTCCACTGCAGTTATGGGAGTAGTGTACATCAGCATGTTATGCAGTGTTGGACTTACGTAGGTGAGCATGCACAAGACGAGCTGTACAGCATGGAGAAGGATGGTGTTACGTGCCTTTTTAGCCTCTGTTTTAAGAGCTTTGGCAGCAAAGAGGACCTTAAAGTAAGTGAAGACCAGAATGAGGCACACTGTGGTCAGGCAGAGAGCGTCAAAGATGTTCTCCTTTGCCTTCATGAAGGGATAGTGGAACATGTTTTCCCGCTTGCAGCTGATGGTTGAATGAAAGAACTGATTGGACTCTGTCACCAGAAGCACAAACAGGTCAGGCAGGATGGAGGAGGCTGCCAAGGCCCATATAAGACTGATGAAGATGTAGGTCCTGCTCACAGTGCAGATCTGGTCGTGGCGCAGTGGGTTGCAGACAGCGATATAGCGCTCAATTGCCATGCCCGCCAGGTTCAGGGGGGTGTTGAACGTGGTGAAGATGGCAATCATCAAGATGAAGCAGCAGAATAAATAGTTGATTCTGAAGAAGACGTAGGCAAGCACATGCAGCAGAGCAGCAGCAGTCAACTGGATCATGTCATTACAGACTAGATGGATGAAGAGAATATAACGAGGGTTAACTCTGAACATTTCATGCCTCAAGAAGATGTGGATCAAGACGCTATTAATGTAATTTATGGAAATGCAAAGCATCACCACAATCACATTCTTGGTCACAAGAAGCTCAAAAATACTTGCTCCCATGGAGTAAGACACATTATTACGCTCGCCATTGTCCCCTGTAAAGTTCATGCTCTGAACACCAGAATCCTGTGAAACAACAGACAGTGAAACAACAGATAAGTACAAATGTGATCAGTGGCTTTTCATTTTACTTTTTGTGAAACCCTGAAATTTTACTCTACAGTGCACAAAAATGAATTAACACATTAGTAAATTAATAAAATAAGACATAGGACAGCCATCATTTAATAATATCAACCATATCAAGATTCAACTGATTTGAGAGCACCAGTATCATATAATTGATTAAAACAAAAATGTTTCATCTGAATGAAAAAAAAAAAAAATTGCTTCACATATTTTAACAGAACATAGTGGTGAGAGAACTGACCTCATGTTATGGTAGGAAATAGCTTTTGCGATAAAAAAATTCCATTGAAGGGGAGCTTGTACTTTTCAACGAGAATTTGCAACTGACCTTTGTATTTTCGCAATGCAGAAGGAAAAATGAGCTTGTAAACTAATTCAAATGGTTTGTAGTTTGTCTTTTTATGCAGTTCGCTGTGTGTATGCACGTGCGCAGGGCACAAGGTTCTAAAAATATTGGAGACCTCTTGATAATTCTGTATAACCTGTTTTTCTTTTAATTCTCTCATGTCATTCCGGTAATTTTCTTGCTGTTGAATGAGTTCCCTCCCAGAGTGAATTGCATCACATCACCATTTGTTTTTATTGATCAGCCAATTCTGATGCCCCATCTTTGACATATGCTGCATTTATCTTTTGACCCCCTGTTTTTTAATTATGTTCCTTGGCATAGGACTTTAATATCTTAACTTGTGAAGCTCATCTCCTATAAGCCATTATAGATGCACCTGAAGATGAAACCAAGCTAACCTCCATGGGGTCAGAGCCTTCTCATTTTGAAACAATACACACAGTAGTATTCACAAATATTGGGAGAGTCTCAAAAAAAAATAGGACTATTTATTGCCAATTATGTGCAATAGTTAACTCAATTTTGACCAAAATGTCAGTTAGAAACCTGTCATTCTAAGGTTGCGACATGCAGATAATTCGCAAAAGACGATCTGCTCGTAAATGCAGGATTAACAGAATGTATACTCAAAGGCAATGAAAACGCAACTCTCTAAATTTTGGTTTATTTTTGCTCAGGACCTGAGTAGTCCAATTTGAGTTCTTAAGTGACCATTGGGGTCACAATGTGTACCTCGTTACACATGAATGATCATCATGTAACTCAACAGTGTGAGTTGGACTCTCATCAATCCATACAACACATGGGATTAGAAGTTGTGCAAGTACAGTGGTTGAAATGAAGGAGGGGTTGTCTTCCCTATATAAAGGCATGATAAAAAGCCACACAAAAACATTTTTAAGTGTCATAATGCCAAGTCTGTCGACTGAACAACGGAACAGGGCCCTGGGTATGCTAGAGGCGGGGAGTAAGTGCCCGCAAGTGGCTCACCGTTTTGGGTGTAGTACGTCCAGCATCAGTACATTTTGGGTGTAGTACGTCCAACTGGGACGAGCTCTTTCATCAAGAGTACCCAGACCTCAAACCAGGCAGCAACTCCAGAATGCACTACAGGCAGAGTGGTGACAACTTCCCCAAGACAACCTAAGACGCTTAGTCAGGTCCATGAGGAGACGTTGTACTGCCTGTGTGGATGTCCGTGGGGGTCACACCCGATCCTGACTGTTCTTTTGAGTTCATTTTTAAATGTGTGTTCCGTTCAGTGTTGTGATTTTTCATTTTCAACTTGTGCTCGTTATGTTTAATGCATCTGTTTATTATTGTCCAAATCGGCCCATTAACACATTTAATTCATCAAAGTCAACCCACCCAACATATTTTAATTGTTAAAATAAGAAAATAAATTTGAGTCACAAAATTATTTGAATCCAAACTGGTGTTGCGTTTTCATTGCCTCTGAGTATACATAAATACTATTCAAAAACATCAAAACACAAAGGACTGTGCTACTCTCGCCTGGTTTTTCTGTAGCTGATTTAGCTAACAAACCTCAGCAAGCTTCTCAACGCTAAGAATATTATTGATTACCTGGATATCTAACGATAACCTGGGTTGGTTTCATACTTGGTTGCTTGCCTTTCATATAGTCTTGAGCCAATAAATATTGACGTTCACCGGGCTTTTAGTCCTCTTCGGTCTTTCTTTTACCGCATTACCACATAAACACATTGCCAAGGTTGAATTCAATATTAACCATAGCTCCCATGTGACCCTCATCTGGCAGGTCCGACCCGCATTTGAATGGCAAAACCCGTGGACCCGCAAGCAAATGAAAAAACCCGCAATTTGCGCATTCCAAGATTTACGCGTTATTTCTCCACCCGAGCGTAATACTAGCCTGGAATACATCCATATCAAGCTTTGGTCGCTCCCAACGGTCACTTGCTTATTTGTCTGGCCTCAGTCGGTAGGCCAGCGTTTGACTTTCAAATATTCGCACAAAATCCATGCGAGATCTGTGATTGGCTCACAGTCGCAAGGGTGCCCCGCCCCTTTAGACAGACTTAAAAATAAATAAAATACCACAGTTCTGCATTCAACGGAAGTCCCGCCTCCCGACTCGTGTTTATACGAGTATTCATCTGAGTGGCAGCAGAGCCTCTGGGCTATGAACGAGCCGGGAGGTGGGACTTCCGTTGAATGGGCAAGCTTACTTGAAGCATAACTGTGGTATTTTATTATTTTTAGCGAAAAATAACCGTGTTTCTAGAGTTCTGAGGATACGAGTGGACAAAGCAGACTTGAATTATACTGGACGATGCCTTGGACGATGGTTTGAAAGTTTGTCAACGGACGTTTTGTGGAGTTTTCCCATTGCTACTGGGTGACCCCATTTGCTTCCAGCAAAAATGGAATTTGGATAATTTTTCAAAACTCTCCAGTGGCCTGAAAGTTGCGCCAGGTGAAGAACAACTTCGTCCGTTCAACACATCTAATGGTGAGTAATTGATATAATTAGAGTTTTTGGGTGGAGTATCACTTTAATCTAGCTGATGCAATCATGCCCTTCGAGCTATAGCTAATGCCAATCACAGTGAAATACGTTATGTAATTTGAGTATTATTTAATTTAGCCTTTATTTCAGTGGGATTCCCCGGTATAATAAACAAAATGCAGAGATGGCCAAACATTATCCTGTTCAAAACCTAACAACCACTCCAAGAGTAAACACAAGCAAGCCAAAATCTAATTTTTAAGCTCATGTCAAATAGCATTCACGAATGCTGTTGCTGGCCAGCTAACTCATATTCGATTGGTGGTTCTCGCCAAAAGGTCATCCAATCAGCCAAGAGCAGAAAACATGAATATTCATATATTCACTTCATTAGTGACGTAAGGGCTAAACGCTGGCTATACGACTGAGGCCAGACTGATATCAGTCAGTGACAGTTGGGAGTGACCAGCACTTGATATGTATGGATTCCAGGCTAGCGTAATACTGTGTTATTCATCAACGGAATTAAATGCAAAATACCAGGTAATACCAGGTGTGTATTAACGCTAACCGGGGTTTTAGTCTTTTTCGCATCTCATTTTTTCCGAAGGGCTCTTCTGATTAAACACATTGCAAATTACGTTATTTTTGTATTTTCCTCCAGTTGCGGTGCCTTGAGCTACTGTTTAAAGTTCGGTTGCTTGTTTGAGTGCTTCGTGACAGCTTGTTGGGGGAGATACTGTGTTTAGTTAGCTCACATAGTAAATGACTTGTTTATTCAGTCCGTTTGAATTAAAGGGAACAGGGGCTCTACCCTTTTTTGGTTATCTTTGGTTGTATTTGTGGCTGGCTCTCTAGATAGTTACTGCTTGCATTTTTGACATGAGATGTGACTTGTTATTTAGTCAGTAGGGCAACAGTTACTTGAGTCGTCCATTCGGTTAGGTTGGAATTTTAAACGGTAAGGTTTACTGGAGTGCTCTGCCCCCCCCAGTTTATCCTGGGCGTTGTAGCCAGTCAGTGATTATCTGGATTCTGAGCTAAGCCCTGTGATATTTTAAGACTAGTATATTAATAGTATTGGGGCGATATAAAATCAAGTCAGGCATCTGAGTGCTTATTAGATATCGAGTTTGTCCTAATTTGGTATTTCATTTTTGTTAACTGAAACTAAGCCCCTGCTAAAAGAGGCTTATTATCCGTTCACATAGTTTCCCCACGGTTTCCATCGTGACTGCTGCTTAGGGCTTCTCAGGTTAATAAATTGTGGTTCCTGAGCTTCTGTCTTGCCAATAATAATCTTCTTTGTTCTCTAGGGTGAGCGAGGTCATTAGGTAGGGGTTCAAAATGTGGCCAAAACTATGTGATGGTTGTAGAATGATCGCACTTCTGGAAAGAGATTTCCAAGGTGGGTTTGTCTGCCGCCGGTACCAGCTAATTGAGCATCTGGAGGGCAAGATCCTTGATCTTCAGGACCAGTTGGCGGCATAACATAGTTCGCAATCAGTAGAGTTCCTCAAGGAACTAAGTAGTATGTCATTTAAAGAAATGGTGTGTACACCAAAGCAGGGTTGTGCGGAGACCCCAGAGCAGGCAGGGAGAGAAAGTTGGGTGACTGTAGGATGTCAGCGCAGGAAAGGGCGTGCACGCTGCGCAGCAACAGCTCCTCCAGTGGTTGAGGTGTCCAACCGATTCCGGCCCTTGCAGGAACTCGACTTGACCCCTGACCCTGAGAGTGGGGGGATTGATGAGCCTCAGGGCACCCTGTTGGCCTCTTCCCCTCATAAAAGGGAGTTAGTGATAGTGGTGGACTCAATCGTTAGAGGAATAGACAGCTTAGTCTGTTCGCGCGACAAGGAGTCTTGTACGGCGTGTTGCCTGCCTGGTGCCCAGGTAGGAGACCTCCTGGAGCGTGCGGACAAGCTCCTGGCCAGAGCAGGGAGGGATCCAGTGGTCATAGTCCATGTTGGGACAAATGACATGGTAAGGGTAGGTTTGAGGTTCTGCAAGAAAAATTTGTGGAATTTGCTGAAGAGCTTAGGAGCAGATCCTCCACGGTAGTTTTCTCCGGGATTCTACTGGTACCACGTGCAAGCAGTGGGAAGCAGAATTTTATCTGGAGGTTTAACACGTGGCTAAAAACCTGGTGTAGGAAAGAGGGGTACAGGTTTATGGGGCACTGGAACTTCTTCTGGGACAGGGGTGACCTGTTCAAGCCGGACGGGCTACACCTGAACTGGAGGGATACCTTTGCACTGGGTCAGCGTATGTTGAGGGTAGCACAGGGTTATTTAAACTTGGGACTTGGGGGGTAGGAAGGTTAGAGCGTGTTATACATAGGGAAATGCAGACTGCCCTGATGGAAGCTGACAGCGCTACATGCACTATTGATGAAATATTTTTAAAGCAACAAAGCGTAGTGGGGGGATTGGAGCAGCAGGCACATGGGAAATCGAAGGGGAAGAGCATTTGTAATAACCTGAAATGTTTTTATTTAAATGCAAGAAGCATAAAAAATACATTTCCAGAACTTGAGCCCGTTATAGTTGGGATTACAGAGACATGGCTTAGTGAAGAGGAGATGAATATGGAGATGAATATAATATATAGGGGTATAAGCTCTTTAGGAAGGAAAGATGTAATAGGTGAGGAGGAGGTGTAGCACTCTGTGAACAAAAACATGAATGTGCAGGAAATTCTTGAAATTGAACATTCCTTGCCTTGTGAAGATATCTGGGTCAGGCTCAATTGGCAAACACGAGACAGGTTTAAACATAGGAGTATGCTATCGACCGACAGCTTTGGACAGTATTGTCAATGAAATGCTCTTTAACAGGATTAGGCAAGCTTGTAGAGGAGGAGGGACTATTATTATGGGAGACTTCAATTATCCTGGTATCAATTGGGAAATGATGAAAGGACAGGGTAAAGGGGAGGAAGAATACCTAGATGTTATAAATGGCAATTTTTTGGTGCAGTTTGTTAATAAACCTACAAGAGAGAAGGCAATTTTAGATTTAGTGCTCTGTAATGACCTTGACAGAATTAGCAATGTTGAGGTACTGGAGCCACTTGGGACTAGTGATCACTCTACTGTTAATTTTGATGTTTCATGGGAAGTTAATATGGTGTCTTCGAAAACCAAAATTTTCAATTTTAGGCAAGCAAACTTTAACAGGATGTGCTCATATTCAAGCAAAATAAAATGGGAGACACTCCTGGACTGTGAGTCTGTAAATGAGATGTGGGAAAGATTTAAGGGGGTTTTACTTGATTCACAATGCAAATTCATTCCAAAGGTGTCCAAAAGTAAGCTGAAAAAGCAGAATCCTCCGTGGATGAGCACAGCTATTCGTAGGAGTTTAAGGGATAAGAGGAATCTTTATAAGATGTACATAAAGGACAACAGCATGCATGCCAACTCTACTGCTTTTGGCGGTAGACTACCGCTTTTGGGGCGTTTCCTTCTGAAAAAAAACGCCCCAAAAGCGGTAGTCTACCGCCAAAAGCAGTAGAGTTGGCATGTATACAACAATGATACTAAGGCTGAATACGGTAAAATGTGGGCTATAGTCAAAAAAGAGCTGAGGAATGCTAGAAGACTGTATGAAAGACAAATTGCAAAAGCGGCAAAAACTAATCCTAAGCACTTCTTTCAGTACTGTAGCAGAAAAAGGAAAGTCAAAGAGGAGGTTAAGTACATAAGGAATAAATGTGGATCGCTGCTATATGATAACAAGGACATTGCAGATACCTTAAACAGTTACGTTGTACTTTGTTGAGAATTTTACCTCAGAGCGGGTTTTTATTCGGCCAGAGGGCATGTCCAATGCTCAAGATTATTAAGCGGAAATTGAGGTTAGGGATAATGAAGTATTAGACAAGTTGCATAAACTCAAGGCAGGTAAGGCGGCGGGTCCAGATGGCTTGTATCCTAGAGTGCTCAGGGAAGTTACTGAGATCATCTTTAAACCGCTCTTAGCTATCTTCAGCTGGTCTTTAGAAACTGGAGAATGAGCACATGATTGAAAGCAGGGCAATATAATACCAATATATAAGAAAGGGGACCGTACTGAGCCAGGAAATTACAGGCCAGTCAGTTTAACTTGCATTGCATGCAAAATAGTGGAATCGATCATTAAAGACGAGCTGAAATTATTTCTTGAACGTAATAATATCTTGAGGAATAGCCAACATGGTTTCCATAGGTAGGTCATGCCTGACAAACCTTCTGAAATTTTTTGAAGAGGCCACCAAGACTTATGATCAGAGCAGGGCTTATGACATCATATACTTGGATTTTCAGAAAGCATTTGATACAGTACCGCGTCAGAGACTCATTTCTAAAATGAGCTCCATTGGAGTTTCAGGAGGTATTCTGGAGTGGATTCAAAATTGGTTTCAGGACAGAACACAAAGAGTGGTGATCAGTGGAATCTCATCTGAATTCAGTATGGTGGGGAGTGGAGTCCCTCAGGGATCGGTGTTGGGACCCCTGCTGTTCCTCATCTACATTAATGACCTTGAAAGGAATATTGAGAGCAAATTAGTTAAATTGGCAGATGATACTAAATTGGGAGGTTTGGCAAATAGTTTAGAGTCCACTAAAGTGATTCAGGATGATTTGGATAGAGTCCAGAATTGGGCAGAAATGTGGCAAATGAAATTTAATGTAGCGAAATGTGAAGTTGTACATGTAGGGAATAAAAACATTAATGTAAAACAGACTTGTACATGTTTATTGGATGCCAATAAAACAAACTCAGAGTTTGACTCTGAGAGGAAGACGCCAAAGGCCGAAACGTTAGTCTTGGCATCTCAATAAACTGATGCAAGTGATTCGAGTGCTCCAGTCTGTTCCTTCATTTCTTCTGAATTTGTCCTTTTCTGTGAGCACCGACCTCTGGCTAGAGAGGGGCTGAAGCGCAAGGGGTTCCTTTATTTTGTGATTACACAGGAGTACTTCATGGGAGGTTTAAAACTGGAATGTGCTCCACATGAAAAAGATCTGGGTGTTATTGTTGACCAAACCCTCACAGGTTCTAGCCATTGTGCCGTAGCAGTTAAAAAAGCCAATCAGATGCTGGGATACATTGCCAAAAGTATTGACTACAAATCCAAGGAGGTCATATTTCTCTCGTACAACACATTCGTCAGACCACATCTGGAGTATTGTGTACAGTTCTGGGGACCATACTTTAAGAAAGATATAGAGGCGCTAGAAAAAGTTCAGAGAAGAGCCACTAAGCTAATTCCAGGTATAAAAGATGAAAGCTATGAGAAGAGGCTGAAGATCCTTAATCTCTTTCGTCTTTGGAAAAGGAGACTTAGGGGTGATCTGATTGAGGTCTTTAAATATGTTAAAAGGATAAACAAAGTGAATTATGTGGGATTCCTTCGGCCAAGTTTTGCTAGTAGAACTAGGGGTCACAAATGGAAGTTGACCAAGGGTTAATTTAGCACTGATATTAGGAAATATTTTTTCACCGAAAGAGTAATTTCGATGTGGAATAGCTTGCCTGACCATATTGTTGAGGCGGAATCCTTGAGAATTTTCAAGAGCAGGCTTGACTTAAAGCTAGATACCATTGAGTCCTTGAGTATCTGAAGTGATAAATTCACAATAGTAAAAAGAAACTGGCGAGCTAGTTGGGCTGAATGGCTGGTTCTCGCCACTCATGTTATGTTAAATGTGTTTCTGAAAGGAATAATCACGGACATTTTCATTTAAATAAACATCTGTGAAGTCTCTATCTATTGCCAAATAAGTAGGGCTGTAACGAATATGAACCGCGGTTTTTTAAGGCGTAGTACCACCACTTGCGGCCATGGGGCGAACATCTGAGCTTTCCCTTTTCCTTCATTAAACCCAACACAGGTTGAACGAAAGTGCCAAACATCAAAGGGCATGGGAAATGCTTCCGGAAAAAAAAAACTTGACTGACATCAGCATTTTTCGGCGACATGCTGCACGGAGCCAAGTAAAGGACTACAGAATCGCCTCCTATTAACCAATTAGGCAACTCTAAGAAAAGTAAACCTGTTCCAGTTTACTTGCTTGATTAGCAATCAAATGGTGGATGCGTTTACTCTTTAAGTTGAATGAGTAGAGCTGTTTATTACCTCAGCATTTTTGATGTGAGATGTAATTCAGAGGAAGATGTTTTTCTAATTATTCAAATTATTGGCATTCTTTCAATCAAACATTGTAGCCCAGTTAGGTTTGTCTGCTTTTTACAATCACATCTTAATCTTTGTAGGCTACTGAAATTGCTTGATTGTTATTTAGGCCAAGGATACGGGAGCAGATTTAGGGAAGGGCAGAGCACCTGCAATTAGCGAAATCTAAACTCAGGCTTCTTCCCGGCGGCATTTTAAATCGTTTAAGCCGCTTCAGGAGTGTATGTTTCAAGAAATTACACGCGACTGCCTACACACCCCATGACAGCAAGTGGTCTCATCACTTTAAAAAAAAATCCTGGTTCAAAATCGCTGCATCCCAACTCTTCATTTGATCTCTCATTGTTGTATTTCTAGGAGATCTATATTGTTAAAATAAAAATAAAGAGATTTGTTTTCAGATCGCACTGGATTTCAAGCGTCTAAAAAATACACAAGGTGGAAAGCATTCTGTAAAGCGGATGGAAGGTGAATGTGAGATATGAATTATCACAGTCGCACAAAATGGCGTGGCAATGGCAATCGTCTTCATGCTGTGCTGTTCTATGGCCATTTAAATTTCAAAATGCAGCAATCAAACATGCTGTCTTAATAAACTGCTCTACTCTTCAACTTGGAGAGTAAATGCATCCACCATTTGATTGCTAATCAAGCAAGTAAACTGGAACAGGTTTACTTTTCTTAGAGTTGCCTAATTGGTTATTAGGAGACGATTCTGTAGTCCTTTACTTGGCTCCGTGCAGCATGTCACCGAAAAATACTGATGTCAGTCAAGTTTTTTTTCCGGAAGCATTTCCCATGCCCTTTTATGTTTGGTACTTTCGTTCAACCTGCGTCGGGTTTAATGAAGGAAAAGGGAAAGCTCGGATGTTCGCCTCATGGCCGCAAGTGGTGGTACTACGCCTTAAAAAAACCGTGGTTCATATTCGTTACAGCCCTACAAATAAGGTAAAACCTTGTTTCCCAAAAGTTGGGACACTGTGTAAAATGAAATAAAAACAGAATACAATGATATCAAAATCATTTAAACACAACATTTAAATAAATATGGAACAAAGACAACATATCAGATGTTGAAACTGAGACGTTTTATTGTTTTTTGAAAACTACATAGTCATTTTAAATGTAAGTCATGAGTATAATTATCTCTGAGTTTTTATATGGAGCCAAAAGATCAGCCTTCTCATCAATAGCAATGAACAAAGCAATATGAGATTTGTATACTCCAACCACAGTGAAGACAAATTATTTTGTGCAATACACACTTTCAGGCCAAGAATTTAAAGCCTATTTCTACGGTGACTGTAACATGAACAAATAAAACAAGGTTCTAGTGCAAATGGCATATGTGGCAATTAATACAAATTATCAAGAACTAAGAAATGTCAAAAAAGCCAGTTTAATTTTTATAGCAGATTTTGAAAAAGGCTTCAATAAAATTTGTCTGAATTTTATTATAAATGCCTTGAATTCTTCAACTTTGGTGAATGTCTCATAAAATGGGTTCAAGTTATGTACAACAGCCTCACATGTAAAAGTATAAATTATGGTCATATTTCAGGTAATATTTTACTGTCATGGGGGTAAGACAAGGTTTTTCTTCATCACTGTATTTGTTAATAATGGCAATTGAATTACTTGCGATACAGATTAGATTAAATAACAATATCAAAGGCTTAGAACTCCAGGGACTGCGTACAAAGGTTTCAATGTACGCTGATGATACCACCTTCCTGTTGACTCCTCAATCATTATCCTAGCAAAGTCTAACACAGGACCTTGATTACTTCTCGTACTTGTTAGGCTTGAAGCCAAATTATGACAATGTACACTACAGGCCAGAAGTTTGGAAGCAAGGCCAATGCAGGTCAAAAATTTGGAAGCAACTTCAAGTTTCTGTTCACAATGCCTTTCTTAAAAACCAGAATGAAATCTATGGATTTTGGGATGTATTTACTGCATGATTAGACTTTTCTTTCATTGATATGCACCAAACATGTTAACATGTTATGCATGTTAACAAAAGAAAGGAGGGGCTTAGTTTTTGGGTGAGAAGATTTGCAAGAATCACAACTTCAGTAAAAAAGTAAAAAACAAATCAGTTTGCATTATTCACTTTATGTCATGGTTTACAGCCCACCGTATGCAAATGGCAATCCGGCAGACTCTAGGACCATGGGCCTAGTAATATGGGCCTGATAATTTGAGTAAAAATGTATTCTGATAAGTGACTCTTTATATAATAATCATGTTTATTTTGTTGCGAAGTATGCCAATGAAACTATGTCTTTTTTTGTACAAATTTGATCTTGTTTCCAAACTTTTGGCCTGTAGTGGTACACTACTTAGGATTGGGTCTCTGAAAAACACAACATTCACCTTACTGTAATTTATCCATAAAGTGGAAGAATGGATCAGTTGATATGCTCCATATTCATATTCCTGAAAATATGGATAATCTCTCAGAAGTTAATTTTAAAAAGTTAAAATAGACAAAATTTTGCAGCCATGGAGCAGGAAATATTAGACAATTTATGGTAAGATCACCTTGATTAATTCCTTAGTTGTATCTCAATTTCCGTCTTTGTTTATGACATTACCCCCGCCAAGTGAATCATTTTTCAAACAATATGAGCAAAAAATCATCAAATTTATATGGAATGGTAGACCAGATAAAGTTAAATGCATGTGTATGTACAATGAATATGAATCAGATGGCCTAAAATGGTTACATTTAAGGGCTTTGAATCTCTCACTTAAAGCCTCCCTGATTCCAAAGTTTTTAAAACCCAAGATGGTTTTCCAGTAGAGGATTAGATCATGGGCACCCAATTTTTTTACAAAGGGATTGTTGCCCTTTGTACAGATTAAACACTCCCAGTTCTCACAATTCAATGTATCCCTCTTTTTTTAAGGAAGCCATACAAAGTTGGCTGCAATTCCAATTCTATCCTCCAGAAAATACAGAGCAGAGCAAATTTTACAACAGATCATGCGGTGCAATTCTAATACCTTGAAAGGTTACACATTTAGTATTTTGGGAATACATGTTTGATTCTGGCATTATTTACATTATCCGTGATGTATTCAATGATTATCAAAGACAGAGATATCTGTATTATCAATGTTGGGACACGGGCCGTTTCTTTTCGTCGCATATTTGACGTCACTCCCAACACAAAGAGTGCACGAGACTGAGAAAATCACCCTCCACGCACGCATGCTTCACCGTTGCCAAAGACTTTCAAGCCAAGATGGTAACATAAACGTAACGTTACTCCACTTCATAACATTTTTCTTGTCATGCCGCATGACAAACAGAAAGCTGATGTGAACGGCACATCGTTTGTGCGTTATGAGAAGTCAGTGCTATGTTAGCTACACTACTTGCAGTTAGAACACGGCTCCCTTGTATACTCGATTCAGTTTGGTCTATCAGCGTGTCTCGACAGGTAACCGCTGGCCAGCTGGTCTGTTGAGCACATCGTTGCTAAGGAAGCTATGGCAATAGCGGCAGGAGCAACTGAAAGCATACATTGCCAGCTGACAGGGGTATTTCCTCGACATCTGTTACCTTTAGCATTTGCATTTAGCAACAGAGTGTTCACATCTGTTATTATTCTCTACAAAGATGGGCAACATGAGCTGGCCCCACCCCCTTATCTCAGCCTCTGACCTGCAGCACATCATAAGCGCTGTAAATGGTCGACTTATCATTATCCCATACATTTTTTTTATTTGAATGAAATAAGATGAAATTATATAAAAGTAAAGAAATATAATCTTACCTTGTCCATGTACATGGTTTTGCCGCTCCTGTTTGAGTCACATCGGAGAATTTAGCTGTCAGCGGTGCGTGTAAATTGATGAAGACAACAACTCCCATGATTCCACGCGATCCCGTTGCGTCATCACACTCGGCCTCTTGTTATTGTTTGGTTAAGCGCCCTCTAGTGGCAGAGAATTACATATTGGGCCTTTAAAGAAAGTAGCCAGGAGCTTGTCTGTCAACCATATATGAAAAACTTTCAATGGATTGAAAAGATGAGCATAAATAGAATGATGTATAAGTTTCATCTTAAATCATGAAAACTGATACCCAATCCTCACAGCATTTTAGATTCTTGGGAGTATATGCTATATTTTCCGATTCCATGGAACCAGGTTTTCAATTTAATTTACAAAACAATAATTGATTCATCAATAAGATTTTTCCACTTTAAATTAATACACAGATTTTTGGCCACTAAAAAGATGCTTCATGTTTGGGGAATTGAGGGGTCAAACGTGTGTAGATTCTGTCCTGAAGAGTTTGAGTCAGTGGATAATTTATTTTGGTACTGCCAGGCGCGGCGCCAGAATATCTATTTTGGGGGGGGGCCCACTGAATTTTGGCTGGGCCTTCTACATATAGATGTTAAAAGCCATATTCTGAGAGAATGGCACTTTTGAGATACTTAGTGGAGTTGACATCGCAGAATTGCATGAAATTTGGCAGAATGGTGCCCATATATGCGTAACAGAAAATCCCAAAGTTTGTTCCGATAATGCACGTTTTTGTGGGTCGGGGAAACCGGAGTACCTGGAGGAAACCCACGTGAACACGGGGAGAACATGCAAACTCCACACAGAATGGCCCCTGGCCGGATTCGAACTCACAACCTTCTTGCTCGAGGCGGCAGACTTGGCAAACACGTTCAGGCAAATCTGTGCCGCAAATTTGTAGCATTTTTTTTGTGATGATTGAACAAGATTTATTTGAAATATAGTAATTCATAGCTCTTGATTTTGGTTACTTTTGAGCGTCTAAATAGCTTTCAGTGAAGGTGAAAAACAATTTGTTTTAAAGTGCCCCTTCCCCGAGAAAATGGACTTATCTGTTAGTATTTGAATATGGTAGGTCCATAATCAGTTTGTGACATGTCGTGGTTCTTGAACTCCAACACCACTTGAAGTATTGGTTTTTGCGAATAAAAGGAAATAGGCGGAGAATTTACGTCAGTTAAAAACGTGTTGCAGTATTACGAAACACAGCAAATCGAATATTCACATTCTCGCCGGTTCTCGCCCACACAAAGATTCGAACAACTTGCCAACTGTCAGTGTCATCCACAGTCTACGGCAGGGGTCGGCAACCCGCGGCTGTGGAGCCGCGTGCGGCTCTTCAGCCCTTCTGCAGTGGCTCCCTGCAGCTTTGAAAAAAATCTATAACGGCTATTTAAATTAATTTTTTTCTTCCAAACAAAATATCGCTTATTTTCGAGATCAGGGTGATACTGTGACACTGAAAAAAAGCATTTAATATTTGTGACCCCGCCTGTGAAAACACGGCTAAACTCGCCTGATCTAATTTTGAGATAAAGACCGTCAAGTAGTCCCTGTGATAAAAAATGACAAAGACATGAGATGTGAGTTTATGGCTGTAAATGATAGGTTACATATTGGGGTTTTGAAATAAAGTTAAAAAAAAAATTTCTAACATCATACATAGGCTATTAAAATTAATGAACTTATTTCCACTTCGTTTACGCAGAAGTTGCTTTCCACAAGCCTGGTCTATTATGTTTTCAATCGGCTTTTAGTTTACCTTCTGCAGATGAACGCCTGATAGTTTGGGTGTCATTTGGTTTAGGAACTTCTTTTCTACCATTGAAAATGAATGTAGACGATAATGCGCACCATCGTAAAGCAGGTCAGTCTAAGGTATGGCAGGTGAGTTGCGATTTAAGCCGGGTGAGGATTTCTCCACGGATTGCGTCTTATCATCACGGAAATTTCAGAAATGAAGCGTTTGCATTTGTTGGTTAACGTCTTGTGAAGCTAACCAGCCTAGTTTTAGGACATGTCATGCCTGCCAAAACTTTGAAATGACCTCACTCAGTCAATATTAGAGATATCAGTTAGATTTTTTCACGGAATACTCCTTACATGATGTAGAATGACCTTGCGTAAAAAATAAAAAAACTGTTCATCACCAGTAAATGACTTTAGCTGGGTTATCACAGGCAGGGATATAGGTGACCTACTGGCAACTGCAAATGACGAGACATCTGTTTCGTTGCGTTTTCATTTTGGCAAGGTGGGATGATGCATTGGGGCTCGATGCATAGGCTACTAACATGAAAGCCCATCCGGGTAGGCTATTCCGAGAGCTAGGCCACTTTTAGAATGTCTTAAAAAAAATCAATAGCCTAATCGCAGGGCTGCCAAATTTCTTCGCATTCTCACGCATACGGCGTAGGTCTCACGTATTTTCGAGACATATTCACCGAAGTCAGCAATTGTTCAATCAGCACGCATATTAATGAGATTCTTAAGCGTAATTGAAGTCTTTGTGCATGGCAGTTTCAGTTTCACCAGCGTGGCGGTGGATTTCGCCACCAGTAACACGGAAAGCGATTATGACTCTCTTCAATGCGCATTGAATAATTGCTGACTACAGCACGCGAATGCCACTAAGAAGCGTGAGACTTGAGCTGAATGCGTTGGAGTTGTCAGCTCTGCAGTCGAGAGAGCTGCGAGACATTTCGTCTAATTTGTTGGATAGGCTAGTAAAATAACCACCATGAAACGTCCATTGTTATACGTGTTGATGGCATTTCCAGCATTGCATCGGCCTCCTCTTCAGTTTCGGGGTCATATATATACATAAGGCAAAATTGTGAACGTTGTGTAGCCATTGCCTCGCTGAAGTCTTACTATGCTACCTGTAAAATCTGTTGTCTTTTACCGTCTATGGTTGTAGCTAGCTCGGCTCTGGGCTAGTATGGCGTTGGGGCTGTTTACATATTGAATATTCATGAATGTAGCTGAACTATCCAGTCAGCGCGAAGCTCATTTAAACGCCGGATATTCATGAGGGAACTCGCCCGTCTTCTCAGACTGCCTTTCTGTGATGCTTAAAAGGTCATTAAATAAGCGATCCAAGGCACTTTTCCCACAAATAATGGTATGAATACGATGGCAGGGCATTGGGGATTAACACAAAATGTCGGGATATGTCTGGAAGGGGCACTTTAAGCGTATCGAACGTGACATGTAAATTGTCACCACATTTGCACACAGCAGCCAAATGTAAAACTAGAAATAATCTAGCAAACACATTCAGGCAAATGACATGCTGAACAAAGGAAAGTAAAGGTCTGCAAAATCATCATCCTCTACCCGACAATTGCTCTCACCCCCTTCCCATTCACTTTGCTCAATTTGCAATCAAACAGTTTATTCGCTCAATTAACGATTTAAATCGGTAGACAGTCTGATTTATTTAGATATCATTTTTATTTGTCACATTTTAAAATTTAAATGACCATGAAACATGACTGTTTTGCCTGAATGTGTTTGCTTGCCTAGTTCTAGTTATACATTTGGTCGCGCTGCATGCGAATGCATTGACAATTTACATGCCACATTCAATACGCTTAAAAAAAAATTTTTCCACCTTCACTGTAGGCTATTCAGATGCTCAGAGGTAACCAAAATCAAGAGCTATGAATTACTTCATTATAAATTAATCTTGTTCAATTATTAAATAAAAAAATGCCACAAATTTGCGGCACAGATTTGCCTGAACGCATTTGCCAAATCTTCAGCGCATTTGACTATTGCGTGCAATGCAAAAATAATTTCTCTCTCAAATTCACATTCAATAAAACCCTAGTCACACTAGAGGCGGAATGAGCCGGAATGCCATCAGAATGAAAATTCTTTGTATATTCCTGGACATTTGAAGTGCGTTCTAAAAATTCTGACTGCATTTTGAGTGCATTCCAAATATTCGGGCCCGTTCTTGTGGCCGGCCCAAATGTTTTGCTCATGCTCAAAACTTTCCAAGTGCATTCGAAGTGGAGAAATATCGAACGGCACTCCAAGTGCATTCTAACTGCGCTCTGACTGCATTATAAATATTCTTACGGCATTCCAACAGCATTCGAAACATTCTGATTGCATTCTAGGGAGAATCGAAACGGCAAGCCACGTCAAATCCCGCCAGAATGCGCCTCTAATGAGCCAGAATGCACCTCGAATGCATTTCGATTGCTGCAGGAATCTATTTCGATATTAAAACAATTCAGCTGGAATGTGCTTCGAATGCCGTTGGAATCTTTCGATTGCCACTGGAATCAGTGGCGGCTGGTGAACTGGCTTAAAAATAATGATTGGTTATGACCTGTTTTCAATCATTCATTTAAATTACCATTACAGAAACTCCGAAAACTCTCCACATAATCAGGTGTGGCCAGTTTTCATTAATAACATATACCTGTTAACTCTCACACATTCGGCGTCAGTTTTAGTGGCATATTTACGTTCCCCTGCTGTAGTCAGCAATTACTCAATCAACGCATATGGGACACTCGTGTTACATTGTAAGTACATTCTGAGTATTCGAACTGCATTCTGTTTGAATTCTTGGACGTTCCAACCATATTCGGCGGCCATTCCGGGAGCGTTCTTACTGCATTCGAGGTGAATTCGTACAGCATTCGAGGCACCTTCCAGCCAGACTTCGGGTGGAGTTCAGGCAGCAATTGAACCGCACTTGTACGGCATTCGAAGCGTATTCTAAATATTCTGACTGCATTCTGACCGCATTCTAAATATTCCTACTGTGTTCCAACTACATTCAAGCTGCATTCGAGAGCTAATACACCCAGAATGTGCAAGAATCATTTGAGGCAGGTTTGAAGTGCATTCTAAGTATTTGAACGGAATTCTTTCAAAGCTGTAAGAATTTTGGTCACTTTGAAATTCCCACTGGAATGTTGCGCGAATTCTTCATTCCGGCTGGTTCTGCTTGATTCTTGCTGATTTTGAATAAGTGTGATGGGGGCTTTAGCTTCACAAAATGTTTTCCACTTTGCGTATATTTTTAAACGCTTAAAAACTGGGGCCATCTTAAAATTATTTTATTTTTAAGAAATCTTTTTAATAAGATTAAATTCAGAGGTTGGCTATTTATTCAGATTATTGACATTCTTTCAATCTAACGCAGTAGCCTGGTTAGGTCTTTCTGGTTCTCATTATCTCTTCCTAATTATTACAGGCCACATTTTGGTTTTGATTAGTCAGTTGGCTGCATAGATGGCTTGATTGCAAGTAAGGCAAAATACACAGGAATTGATTTAAGGTAAGCTAATTTTGCCAAGGCGATGGAGGCTGTCAAACCTCGCTGGTAATTAGGGGACTTCAAATCACAGGTTTTTTTCCCGGAAGCATTTCAAATGGCCTCTCATTCAATACCGCATTAGGTATGTGTCATAGAAAAGGTTACCAGCAAGCTCTTCTGTCTGCCTCATAGTGGCAGTTACTTTTATTGAGTGCTTGCTTCAGTGAAGCAGCACACTCGATTCTCTTACTTCTTATTTTTCCTTTCCCGCCTAAATTTGGCCGACTAACTCCTCCTACACCGTTTAAGCTATTGATTCCATTTGTTCAGAGTTACATCTGTACAGATTTTTGATATTTTTTTTAGTTTTTCAGATATTTATTTTTAAATGTCATTTTTGGGGTCCTATTAAATCAAGCCATTTTTGTGCTGATTCAGAAGATTCAGCTATTTTCTGCTATTTTTTTACTGTCATACTTGTAGCTAGAAATGTCATTCAAACTGCAAAATGTTAAGTTAAGCTTCAATAATTTCTTCACCATTCAAATTTTTTGTAACTTCTATAACTTTTTAATTATAATTTTTAAAATAATTTTTGTTAAAATACATTATGGGAACTTGCAGTGTGGTGACGTCACTGTTAGGGCGACGAACAGCTGTAAAATCGTCAAGACGTCTTCTCTTAAACTTGTTCTAACTCCCAAAGTTTTCACTCCACATACAGCGCCCTCCATAATTATTGGCACCCCTGGTTAAGATGTGTTAAAAGTAGGGGTGTAACGTAATCGATTCTGAATCGATGTTTTTTTAAGACTTTGGACCGCCATGGGGCGAACATCCGAGCTTTCCCTTTTCCCTATTAAACCCGACGCAGTCTTGAACGAAAGTGCCAAACATCAAAGGGCATGAGAAATGCTTCAGGAAAAAAACTTGACTGATTAGTATTTTTCGGCCACATGCTCCACGGAGCCAAGTAAAGGACTACAGAATCATCTCCTTATAACCAATTAGGTTACTCTAATCTTGTCCCTGTTTACTTTGCTCAATTAGCAATCAAACAGGGGATTCGCTAATTTACTTTGCTGAATGAGTAGAGCTGTTTATTACGACAGCATGTTTGATTGCTGCATTCCTAAAGTTAAATGGGCATAGATTTGCAAGAATGCGTATTTGGCCATTTCGTGTGATTGTGATTATTTATAGCTCACATTCACGTTTCATCCGCTTTAATGTTTTTTTTCACCTCGTGTATTTTTTTTGAAATCCTGGGCGATCTGAAAATAAATCTCTTTATTTTTTTATTTTATCATTATAGATCTCCTAAAAATACTACAATGAGAGATGAAATGCTGAGTTGGGATGTGGCGATGTTGAACGAGGATTTTCTTCTTTTTTTTTTTAAGTGTGATGAGACAACTTGTCGTCATGGGGTGTGAAGGCAGTCGCGTGTGATGTCTTGAAATATACACACCTGAAGTGGCTTAAAACGATTTAAAATGCCGTCGGGAAGAAGCCCGAGTTTAGATTTCGCTAATTGCAGGTGGTCCGCCCTTCCTTAAATCTGCTACCGTGTGCTTGGCCTAAATAACAATCAAGAAATTTAGCCAGTAGCCTATAACGATTAAGATGTGATGGTGAAAAGCACACAAACCTAACTGGCCTACAGTGTTGGATTGAAAGAATGCCAATTTGAATAATTAGAAAAAATCTTCCTCTGAATTACATCTCTGATCGTAGCATTTTAGGACATTATTCAAGATTAATTTAAAACAGATTTGTTATAAGATCGCCCTGGAGTTTAAAAGCGTCTAAAAAATACACAAGGTGGAAACATTCTGAAAAGCGGATGAAACGTGAATGTGAGATATAAATTATCACAGTAGCACAAATGGCGTGGCAATGGCAATCGTGTTCATTTAAATCTGCTGTTCTACGGCCATTTTAATTTCAAAATACAGCAATCAAACATGTTGTCTTAATAAACAGCTCTACTCATTCAACTTAGAGAGTAAACGAATCCACCATTTAATTGCTAATCAAGCAAAGTAAATGGGAACAGGTTTACTTTTCTTAGAGTTGCCTAATTAGTTAATAGGAGACGATTTTGTTTTCATTTGCTTGGCTCCTTTCAGCACGTAGCTGAAAAATGCTGATGTCAGTCAAGTTTTTTCCGGAAGCATTTCCCATGCCCTCTAATGTTAGGCACTTTCGTTCAGGACAGCACGGGGGTTAATAAAGGAAAAGGGAAAGCTCGGATGTTCGCCCCATGGTAACAGGTGGTGTTACTACGCTTTAAAAAAAACATCGATTCAGAATCGTTACACCCCTGGTTAAAAGCCTTAAAATAAATTCAATTTTTATTGCAGAAGCATACTCTCACACTGAAAATTGTAGAAAAATGTAACCTTCAACTCAAGAGAATTTTAAGGGAAAAAAAAATCCCTGACTAAGAAATTATTATTTTTCTTAAAATCACCTGTTCCACAATTATTGGCACCCCTAACAATTCCTAGGAAATAAATGTAATTGAAGTATTTCTGTCATTTCTACAGTAGTTTACAAAGTTGATCAGAGTATCTAGGAACATTTAATTAGTAATTCATCACTTCCTGTTTCCCTGGGGTATAAATATGACGTGACACAGAGGCCATTTCTCTTATCCACTCTTCAACATGGGAAAGACAAAGGAACACACCATTCAAGTAAGGCAGATGTGTGTCGACCTTCACAAGTCAGGCAATGGCTACAAGAAAATAGTTTCTCACCTGCACCTGCCCTTATCTACTGTCAGAGGAATCATTAAGAAGTTTAAAACAACTGGAACAGTGGTAAACAAGCCTGGACGAGGACGCAAGGTTATTTTGCCACCACGCACAGTGAGGAGGATGGTAAGAGAAATAAAAAGTTCTCCAAAGCTCACTGTTAAAGAATTGCAACAAATGGTAGCATCTTGGGGTCACAAAGTCTCCAAAACAACCATCAGGCGCTATCTACATGCCAACAAGCTGTTTGGGAGGCATGCACGGAAAAAACCTTTTCTCACTCACAATCATAAACGCAAACGTCTGGAGTTCGCTAAGCGGTACTGGGACTTCCAACTGGGACTGTGTGCTTTGGTCAGATGAGACCAAGAGAGCTTTTTGGCAACAAACACTCTAAGTAGGTCTGGCGGAACACAAAAGATGAGTATGCAGAAAAGCACCTCATGCCCACTGTGAAGTATGGGGAGGACTGGTGATGCTGTGGGCCTGTTTCTCTTCAGAGGCCCTGGGAACCTTGTTAGGGTGCATGGTATCATGAACGCTTTGAAATAGCAGGACATTTTAAGTCAAAATCTGGTGGCCTCTGCCCGAAAGCTGAAGATGGGTCGTCACTGGGTCTTTCAGCAAGATAATGACCCTAAACATGTGGCCAAATCTACACAGAAATGGTTCACCAGACACAGAATCAAGCTCCTCCCATGGCCATCTCAGTCCCCAGACCTCAACCCCATTGAAAACCTGTGGAGTGAGCTGAAGAGGAGAGTGCAGAGGAGAGGACCCAGGTCGCTGGATGATTTAGAGAGATTGTGCAAAGAGGAATGGTCGAAGATCCCTCTTTCTGTATTCTCCCATCTTGTGAAACATTATAGGAGAAGATTAGGTGCTGTTTTGTTGGCAAAAGGGGGTTGTACAAAGTATTAACATCAGGGGTGCTAATAATTGTGGCACACATGATTTGATGTAAAAGAATTATTTCTTAATGTGGGATTTTTTTCCCCACTGAATAAACGCACTTGAATTAAAGGTTGGATTTTCCTCTTTTTTTCATTGTGGTCCTATATTATTTAGAAAAAAACTGAATTTATTAGAAGCTAAAGAACACATCTTAACCAGGGGTGCCAATAATTATGGAGGGCAGTGTAAATATTTTTATATCCAAGTTGTAGTAAAAGTTGTGCTGGTTATGAAAATGTAATTATGCAAGCAACCGGACTGACGGTTTCGGCAGTATGAGCCGAAAAGCGACGGGAGTACTAACCAAACTATTAACTCCAATATTAAATGAGACGCGAAAAATCCGGTTGGGAAGCTAAAAAACGCAGTTTTATAACTTGTTCGTGTTCCCACATTTTTGGCACTACACACAGAATTTTGAAATATTTTGCTCAGCAGACTCTCCTCTTCAGTATGGTACCTCCATTTCGTAGATTGGACTTACTATCTTTGAGGTAGAGCAGGTAGTATGTAAGAGACGCTTTAGCTAAAATCTCCGTTGGACCAAATGCTTTAACCATTAACTCAAATGGCTCAGAGTGACTCAGCGAAATTGTGGCATAGTGGCATTGCAGTTCAATTCTGCCCTCTGCTGGACTTTTTCCTGGCCTCAGCATTATCTTTGTTCGGATTAAGATTTATACGACTGTTAGACAAATCTCATTCTTCTGCGTCAAACTCAGTGAAAGAATTTTCAGCATCTTTGTTTGAACATTCGCTAAAACCAGCTCCATGAGAGCACATTTAGGGCAGCATAGACCGGTCTTTTTGCAGGGCGGGTCCATGAGAACACGTTACAGTAAAAAATTACAAAGCAGAAAAGCTTTGCTCGAGCTCCTATTCCAGTATATACAAGCAACCGTTCGCACTAGCTAGATATATTTACGATCGTATCTAAAACAGGTGAAAGATTGGTATCAAAATGAACGTAACTGCCATCCTTGCTAAGCCAGCAGACGTAACTTTTCCATACTTCAGATTCAGATTCAAAAGATAGATTTCAAACCAAAATACCAAATATACAACGAAACAAATCCACAAGACACCACTGATAACAAACAATATAACAACCACAATCAAACAACAGAGTTTGAAAAGGGGATGGAAGAAGCAAAGCTCATCTATTTCCAACCCCCAGAGAGCACAATACAGAATCAATACAACTAAAACAAACACGAGTCACTCTCAGAATCCCCCCTTCCCCACAATCATCTCATCAGTTTACATGAATTTTTCTCCTCCTCCCTGGTATACATTTCAAACACTTCTTTTCTAAACTTCCTTTTGAACTGATTAACATTATTCCTGAGTTTAACATCTTCATTTAATCCATTCCATAAAATTACCCCGCAAACAGAAATACACATATTTTTGAGGGTGGCTCTAACACTTTGTTGTTTTAAGAGTTTTCCTCTTAGATTATACTTTGCAATACCCTCCCTCTCTTGAAACAGATTTTGGATGTTACCTGGAAGAAGATTATTTTTTGCTCTGTAAATGATTTGTGCAGTTTTGAATTTTACCAGGGCTGAAAATTTCAGCGCAAATGACTTCAAAAACAGCGGATTAGTGTGATCATTAGGGCCCGAGCCGACTGAAAGTCGTCAGCGGAGGACCCTATTGAAATCATGCTGTTTATTAATAGGGCCCGAGCCGACTGCAAGTCGTCCGAGGACCCTATTGAAATCGTTCTGTTTATTTTTATTAGGGGGCCAAGCCCACAGGGCTTGGGGAACGCGTATGCAAGCATTCACGTTTCCCAGGACCAGCGGTGCTGTGAACCCTATTGTTTTTGTTCAGATTTTTATTATTATTAGGGGGCCAAGCCCGCGGGGCTTAGGGAACGCGTATGCAAGCATACGCGTTTCCCAGGACCAGCGGTCTTGGGAACCCTATTGTTTTTGTTCGGATTTTTATTATTAGGGGGCCAAGCCTGTGGGGCTTGGGAAACGCGTATGCAAGCATACGCGTTTCCCAGGACCAGTGGTGCTGGGAACCCTATTGTTTTTGTTCGGATTTTTTTATTATTATTATTATTATTATTTTTATTTTTCTGTAGATAAAAGTGCTGCTGCAGGCTAAACCGTGCAAGGGAGGGTCGTGCAATTTGGAGGGTTTGTCCAGATCCCTGCACTCACCTCAGACGCAAAAAATTACATATGTCCGCCAGCAGGGGGCGCTATAACCAAGGGCAACGCATTTTGGGCTATAACTCCCACACCATATGTCGCACATTCAAAAACCTCATATCCACAGATTCCTTGAATAGCCCTGAATCACATGGGCTAGGCCACGCCCATTTCCACCCAAAATTTTTTTCTCAAAAACTGGAAAAAGTACTTTTTCGAACTCCTCCTTGGGGTTTTGTCCGATCAGTGTGAAATTTGGCAGGTACACTCTTTAGCTGGACCTGATCTAAAGTTATCAAAAGAATTTTGTTCGGTCAAAATGTGCGAAAATTATTAACGAATAAAATTTCCAAGCTAGCTATAGCAACGCTAACAGTTGCATATCTCAGTCAAAATAAATGGTAACTCCACCAAATCTGAGATCCTTAGTTGGCATGTGACTGTGGGGGTATGAGCCAAATTTGGCTAATTTTGGCCACTGGGGGGCACTCCAAATATGGGAAATTTATATCTCTTAAATGGCAGCACCGATTTTTACCAAATTTGCTGGGTATGATGCTGGGTCACTCCTGAGGCCATATCTTGATGTTAATGACGACTGGTAAATTCATCACAACTGGTCAAAGTGGGCGTGGCTTATTACAAGATAAACAACAAACATTTATTTCAGCTCAAGTATTATGCTGAGGGCTGTGAAATTTACAGGGTATATATAGAATAGTACACAGACCACCTATACCAAAAATTGTGTGTCTACTCCACTAGGTGGCGCTGTTACAGATGCAAACGCATTTTGGCCTGTAACTTCCACATTTTAAATCACATCTTCATAAACTTTATATCCATATGTTCAGCAAATAGAGTCGCATCTTCTGACTTAGGGCACGCCCACTCCCATAGCATATTTATTTTTTAAGTCACTACATATCAAAAACCTACTTTTTCAAACTCCTCCTACTGTTTAAGCTCCATCTGCACGAAACTTTGCAAATACCATCTCCAGACCTGTCTGATCAAAAGTTTTCAAAAGAATTTTGCTACTCCAAAAAATGTGGTACTTATAAATAATTTTTTTCTGCTAGCGAAAAAACACATACTGTTGCAGGTTTGAGTCAAAGTCAAAGCTATCAACATCAAACTCTATTCACTCGCTTCAGAGGTCAACCAGAGGCTCTGTGCCAAGTTTGGCCCAAATTGGCCAGTAGGGGGCTCTATAAACAGAGAAACATCAAGTGACATTAAAGTTGATCAGATTCGCATGAAATTTGGTGAGCATGATATGGAGTCAATGTACCTCCTGGTAACGAAATAGAGCTATTTGCATTCCGTGGGCTCCGCGAGACCTGGGAGCCAAGTCGCGCGGGGAGGCTTGGCCCCCTTTCATAACTGCTTGCAGTTCTAGTTATTATTATTATTATTATTCTTGTGACTTTTCATGCCTCAATTTCGCCCCTTTCCCAAACGTGAAAACACTTCTTACTTTCCAAATTCGTCTGGCCGGATCCAAAATTCGATATTTTTGGGTGCTCGCACATGGTCGGCGGGAAATGCCGAAATAGCGCCCCTACAAATTTTCAAATTACCCTCCGCATTGGGTTACTTTGACGTGGCGGACGAAATTTGGTACAGACATGTATCATTTCCAGACGCACAAAAAAGTCACTTGACATGGTCCAACCCCAACAGGAAGTCGGCCATTTTGATTTGAATTTTTGATTACCGGCGATTTCCTCACCTCGTATTTTAACGAACTCCTCCTAGGGATTTCGCCCAAACAACTTCAAATTTGGTCCAGATTATCAGGTTGCCATGCTGATCTAAAGTTGTGCTCTGCATGTCTTTAGGTTAAAGGGCGTGGCTGCTAGGGCGTGACAAACTGAACGTCCCTATATATTAACTTCCCACTTCACTAATAGCGCCCGCCGGTGGTAACAGGAAGTGACCAGTTTTTACTTTCACTTGCACTGATGACACATAGTTGAACCTATCAACTTCATTCCACTTCTAGAACATGTAGAACAAGTTGGTGAAGCTACTTTATGAATGCTGTGAAGTTACGAGTAATGGCGTCCGTGTGGCAACGCGGCGAGTATCGATCCCTCGCCATGAAAATACATTTGGGTATTTGATGTCTTTTATTAACTTGTATCATCATGAAAATTGATACACAAGTCAAGGGTGGCAAGCTCTTACATCTGATAGGGGCTTCGCAAATGAGGGGAGCAGAATGCCTCTATAGCGCCACCTTGAAATTTTCAAAAACACCTCCACATAGGGGTTTTTTTGGAGAAGGAAGATGAAAATTGGTACACATGTGTGTGTGGCCAAGACGCACAAAAAAGTCTCTAGCACCATTAGTCTACTCTAAACAGGAAGTCGGCCATTTTGATTTTAACGTGTCATTTTGCCCTGATTTCTACGCATTGTATTTTAACAAACTCCTCCTAGCAATTTCATCCAATCAACCTCAGATTTATTCCAGATCATCAAGAGACCATGCTGATCAAAATTTGTGCTCTGCATAACTGTAGGTCAGTGTGCGTGGCCGCTAACAGGAAGTGACCCATTTTTACTTTCACTTGTACTGATTACACAGAGTTGAACCCATCAACTTCATTCCACTCCTGTAACATGTAGAACAAGTTGGTGAAGCTACATTATGAATGCTGTGAAGCTACGAGTAATGGCGTCCGTGTGGCGACGCGGCGACTATCGATCCCTCACCATGAAAATACATTGGGGTTTTTCTTGTCTTTATTGAAATTGTATCATCATGAAAATTAATACACAGGTCAAGGGTGGCAAGCACTTACATCTGATTGGGGCGTTGCCCATGGGGGGAGCAAAATGCCTCAATAGCGCCCCCTTGAAATTTTCAAAAACACCTCCCCATAGGCGTTTTTTTGGAGTAGGAAAATGAAAATTGGTACACGTGTATGTTGCCAGGTCGCACAAAAAAGTGTCTGGCACCATTGGTCTTCTCCAAACAGGAAGTCGGCCATTTTGATTTTAACATGTCATTTTAGCCTGATTTCAACACGTTGTATTTTAACGAACTTCTCCTAGAGATTTTGTCCAATTAACCTCAGATTTATTACAGATCATCAAGAGACCATGCTGATCAAAAGTTGTGCTCTGCATGCCTGTAGCTCAATGGATGTGGCTGCTATGGCGTCCCCATTTCTGATGCTTCGCCATGCATATTCGAGCAGCTCTCTTTCCCTCATATGTCATCCAAACGGCTTCAAAATTCCTGTAAATGATAAGATCCCCGCCTTGAATGCCTCCATATGCTCGTAAGCAATCTCGCTCATGGCGCCCACTTGTGGAAAGAGGAAATGCCATATTTTACATTGACATTGGCCGATTTGCTCGAAACTTCACATCTGTGCTGAGGGTCTGCCCCTGAATGCACCTGCCCATGTTTGGTTACCCTCCGAGCGCCCCCTGGTGCATGGACTATCAACTTGCCATAACTCCTTTGTGCTTTGTCCGATTCGCTCAACACTTTATCAGAGGTTGGGGCCTGCACTTGACCTGTCAAATGGTTATGAGTGCACACCTGCACCCGTCAGGATCTCACCATTTCCCCCAACGTGCACAAGGGTGCGAGGGCCCGTTCAACGCTGCTTGCAGCTTTAATTATTATTTTTATTAATATTATTATTATTATTACGCCACTTCAAGGCCCAATTTTGGCCCTTTCCCAAATATGAAAACGCTTATAACTTTCCATATTTGTTCGGCCACATCCGAAATTCGATATTTTTGGGAGTTGGCACATGGTTGACACGAAATGCCGTAATAGCGCCCCCTAAACATTTTTCAAAATTCCCATAGGGAAATTCGTTTACTTTGTCGTAGGCAGACGAAATTCAAAATACTCATGTATCATACCCAGACATACAAAAAATTTAATAAGAGCCACGCCCTTAACCCAACAGGAAGTCAGCCATTTTGATTTGAATTTTTGAATTTTAAAACGAACTCCTCCTAGGGTTTTCGACCGATTGGTTTCAAATTTGGTACAGATCATCTAGAGACCAAGCTGATCAAAAATGTGCTCTGCATGTCTGTAGGTCAAAGGGCGTGGCTGCTAGGGCGTGACAAAGTTTGGAGACTCGCCAAAAAATTTCAAAATGTTCTCACGCCAAAATACTTCATCATAGCAGCTTCAAACTTGCTAGAGGTGATGATGGCTCTGCCCTTAACGTCACGATATAGTAACTTCCCACTTTACTTATAGCGCCCCCCGGTGGTAAGAGGAAGTGACCAGTTCGGTGACTTTGTTGTAGGCAGACGAAATTCGATAAACATATGTATCATACCCAGACATACAAAAAAATCTCATTGGAGCCACGCCCTAAACTCAACAGGAAGTTGGCCATTTTGATTTGAATTTTTGAATTTTAGAACGAACTCCTCCTAGGGATTTCTGCCGATCGACTTTAAATTTGGTATAGATCATCTAGAGACCAAGCTGATCAAAAGTTGTGCTCTGCATGTCTGTAGGTCAAAGGGCGTGGTTGCTAGGGCGTGACAAAGTTTGGCGACTCGCCAAAAAATTTCAAAATGTTCTCACGCCAACATGCTTGATCGTAGCAGCTTTAGACTTGCTGGAAATGATGATGGCTCCGTCCCAAACGTCAAAATATAATAACTTCCCACTTTACTGATAGCGCCCCCCAGTGGTAACAGGAAGTGACCAGTTTTTATTTTAACATTTACTGATGACACATAGTTGAACTCATCAACTTCATTCCACTTCCAAAACATGCAGAACAAGTTGGTGAAGCTACATTATGAATGCTGTGAAGCTATGAGTAATGGCATCCGTGTGGCGACGCGGCGAAGATGGATCCCTCGCCATGAAAATACATTTGGGTTTTTGATGTCTTTAATGAACTCGTATCATCATGAAAAATAATACACAGGTCAAGGGTGCCGAGTTCTTACATCAAATAGGGGCAGCGCCCATAGGGGGAGCAAAATGCCTCTATAGCGCCCCCTTGAAATTTTCAAAAACCCTTCCCCATAGGGGTTTTCTTGGAATAGGAAGATGAAAATTGGTACGCATGTGTATGTTGCCAAGGCGCACAAAAAAGTCACGGGCACCATTAGTCTACTCCAAACAGGAAGTCGGCCATTTTGATTTTAACGTGTCATTTTGGCCTGATTTCCACGTTCTATTTTAACGAACTCCTCCAAGAGATTTCATCCAATCAACCTCAGATTTGTTATAGATCATCAAGAGACCATGCTGATCAAACGTTGTGCTCTGCATGTCTGCAGGTCAATGGGCGTGGCCGCTATGGCGTCCCCATTTCTGATGCTTCGCCATGCATATTCGAGCAGCTCTCTGTCCCTCATATTTCATCCAAACGGTTTCAAAATTCCTGTACATGATAAGAGCCCCACCCTGAATGCCTCCATATGCTCTTAGGCAATCTTGCTCATGGCGCCCCCTTGTGGAAACAGGAAATGCCATATTTCTCATTGACATTGGCCGATTTGCTCTAAACTTCACATCTGTGTTGAGGGTCTGCCCCTGAATGCACCTGCCCACGTTTGGTTACGCTCCGAGCGGCCCCTGGTGTTTTTCTGCGACAGTCTTAACTTAGGGACTTTGCGTCAGTCGTGACGGAGACCGACGTCATCAGCGTCACAATTTGCGGCAAACAAACATGGTGGTTCCTAGTCCCACTCATGCATTGGTTTAACCAAAATTAAGTTATCAAAAGTCATTAGTGGTTGTTAAAAGGAGAAAAAGTCAACCAAAAGCCATCCCTTAAGCGGAAAAAAGTTGCGAAGCGAAGATGGATTACTCACGACTTTATCCAGAGGAAGAGGAGGATGAGGACTGGGAGGAGATGTGTTTGAAGAAGGACTCTGCTTCTCCAGGAGAGCTGAACACTTTTGGCTTACCCTCCACCATCATTCTAAGCTTGGCAGGATACAGCAGAGAGTACTTCATATCAGCGGCATGTAGAACCTTTTTGACAGTATCAAACTGCCGACGTTTCTTCACCAAACCAGCGCTGAAGTCAGGATATACAGTGCTGTGAAAAAGTATTTGCCCCCTTCCTGATTTCTTATTTTTTTGCATATTCGTTACAGTTAAATGTTTGAGATCATCAAACAAATTTTAATATTAGACAAAGATAACCCCAGTAAATACAAAATGCAGTTTTTAAATGATGATTTCATTTATTGAGGGAAAAAGCTATCCAAACCTACCTGGCCCTATGTGAAAAAGTAATTGCCCCCAAAACCTAACAACTGGTTGTGCCACCCTAGGCGACAACAACTGCAATCAAGCGTTTGCGATAACTGGCAATGACTCTATCACATTGCTGTGGAGGAATTTTGACTCACAGTTCTTTGCAGAATTGTTTTAATTCAGCCACATTGGATGGTTTTCGAGCATGAACGGCATGTTGAAGGTCATGCCACAGCAGCTTAATTGGATTTAGGTCTGGACTTTGACTAGGCCTCTCCAAAGTCTTCATTTTGTTTTTTTTTTAAGCCATTCAGAGGTGGACCTGCTGGTGAGATTCAGATCATTGTCCTGCTGCATAACCCATGTACGTTTGAGCTTGAGGTCACAAACTGATGGTTGGACATTCTCCTTTAGGATTTTCTGGTAGAGAGCAGAAACAGCAAGTTGTCCAGGTCCTGAAGCAGCAAAGCAGCCCCAGACCATCACACTACCACTACCATGTTTGACTGTTGCAACGATGTTTTTTAATGAAATGCTGTGTTAGTTTTATTCCAGATGTAACGGGACGCATATCCTCCTAAAAGTTCAACTTTTGTCTCTTCAGTCTACAGAATATTTTTCCAAAAGTCTTGGGGATCATCAAAATGTTTTTTGGCAAATGTGAGAGGAGCCTATGTGTTCTTTTTGGTCAGCAGTGCTTTTCGACTTGGAACTCTCCCATGGATGCCATTTTCGCTCAGTCTCTTTCTTATTGTCGAATCATGAACACTGATTTTAACTGAGGCAAGTGAAGCCTGCAGTTCTTTAGAGTTGTTCTGGGTTCTTTTGTGACCCCCTGGATGAGCCATTGATGTGCTCTTGGAGTAATTTTGGGAGGCCGGCCACTCCAGGGAAGGTTCACCACCGTTCCAACTTTTCTCCATTTGTGGATAATAGCTCTCACTGTGGTTCGCTGGAGTCCTAAAGCTTTAGAAATGGCTTTGTAACCCTTTCTAGACTGCTAGATGTCAATGACTTTGTTTCTCATCTGTTCTTGAATTTCTTTAGAAATCGCAGCATGATATGTTGCTTTTTGAAATCTTTTAGCCTACTTGACTTTGTCAGACAGGATTGTTTAAGTGATTTCTTCATTCGACAGGTCTGGCTGTAATCAGGCTTGGGTGTGGCTAGTGAAATTGAACTAAAAAAATTTGGTTAATCACAGTTAATTCATGATTTAACAAGGGGGGCAGTTACTTTTTCACATAGGGCCAGGTAGGTTTGGATAGCTTTTTTCCCTTAATAAATGAAAACATCATTCAAAAATTGCATTTTGTATTTACTGGGGTTATCTTTGTCTAATATTAAAATTTGTTTTATGATCTGAATTATTTAAGTGTGACAAATATGCAAAAAAAATATGAGATCAGGAAGGGGGCATATACTTTTTCACAGCACTGTATGTGAACACGAGCACCCATGTAGGTGAGCTCCCTCTTCTCCCTGGCCAGGCGTAAGATCTTCACTTTGTCCTGGAAGTGTAAAAACTTTACCAGGATGGGTCATGGAGTGGCTAAGCTGGTGTTGGAGCTGAAGGTGGGAGATCGATGGGCTCTTTCGATGACCGGCGCCGTTGGGAAGTTGTCCTCACCAAGAAGTTGAGGGATCAGCTGGTTCATAAAAGAGATCATATCTCTTCCTTCCTTATGTTTTGGAACATCGATGAACCAAAGATTAGAGGACCGACTTCAGTTCTCCAGGAGCATAGCTTGGCCAAAGAGAACCCCTAGGTTCCTGAAGATGGGACGAACATTTCCCTTTAGGGACCCCAGGTGGTTTGCCACTCTGGAGGCAGTAGTGTCTTTAGCAATGACCATTACCTCAGTTTTATTGGCGTTTAATTGGAGGGAATTGCCTGCCAACCATTGCTCAATGGCAGACAGGAAATTGAAAAGGGTGGAGAGGCTATTGAGGTTGTCAGTATTGAATGGGAAGAGGAGTTGAATGTCATCAGCAAACAGGTGGTATGAGATGCCCTTAAAGGAACTGATAAGTTGTGTAAGGGGGAGCATATACATGTTAAACGGGATGGGAGCCAGAACTGAGCCCTGCGGGACCCCGCATGACAGAGGGGAGGGGTGAGATGTAAAGGGACCAACAGCCACCGAGAAGGTTCTCCCACTGAAGTAGGAGGCGAACCAACTCAGTGTGCTCCCAGAGATGCCAATTCATTCCTTGAGCCGGTCCAGCAGGATGCTATGGTCCACTGTATCAAAGGCTGCACTGAGGTCTAGCATGACTAAGACAAAGCAGTCACCGACATCAGAGGCCTTCAGGATGTCATTAGTGACTGTGAGGAGAGCCGATTCAGTGGAGTGACGTATGCGGAAGCCAGGTTGGTATTTGCTGGAGATATTAAGGTTATTTAGGTACGTGGTGAGCTGATTGGCCACTACTTTTTCCAGTACCTTCGCAATGAAGGGGAGTTTGCTGATGGGTCTGTAGTTAAGATGAAGGGAGGGGTCGAGGTTGGGTTTTTTAAGGAGGGGCTAGACAATCGCCTGCTTAAAATGGGCTGGCACAATACCTGAAACAACGGAGCAGTTTATTATATTAAGCAAGCTAGGGGCAATAGAAGTTAATACTTCCTTCAACGTAGAGTTTGGAAGTGAGTCTTGGGGACAGGAGGATGAGGACATGGAGCCTACTGTCTCAATGAGGGTTTTGAGGGAGATGGCTGAGAAACATGTCAGATGCATTATTGTTCGGACAGAGGGGAATGGAGGTGGAGGCGGCTATGGGGGTGATGTTTGCTCTCACAGCTGCCGCCTTTTTAACAAAAAATGACAAGAAGTGGTTGCAATTATCCTTACAGGACGCGGGAATAGATGGAGGGGGTGGAGTGACAATGCAATTTATTGTGTTGAATCGTATTTTGGGGTTGTATTTGCTGGAGGAAATTAGTTTAGAAAAATAAGCACCTCTGGCATTCCTAATCCATTCATTTAGCTCTGAAATCAGATTTTTTAGATGTAGCTGATGTACATGTAAGGAAGAGGATTTCCAAAGCCTCTCTTTTTTACGGCATTGACATTTTAAGTTGCGGATATCCCCGTTCAGCCAGGGGAATGAATTGAGGCGTCTACCAGTGCATACATGCCAACTCTACCGCTTTTGGTGGTAGACTACCGCTTTTGGGGCGTTTTTTTCAGAAAGAAATGCCCCGAAAGCGTTAGTCGGCATATATGCAGTGCAAGTTGTTAGGGGCGCTACATCATCAAGGATGGCAGCGCAAAGTGAGTTGAAAAAGTTAACCAGGCAGTCGACGTCATCAGTGGAGGACAGCAAAACATTAGAATCAAACCAGGCTCTGAAGTTATCAACCGCTTGACTATTTACAATTTGCGAACTCTGTAACTGTTTCAATGAGACAAAATCATTGTCGAAGGATACATTGAACAGGATGCAGTTATAGTCAGAGATCAACAAATCATCAGTGCGGACATTTGTAATTTTTAAGCCCAATGAAAACACCAGATCAAGTGTGTTCCCCTTGTTGTGGGTAGGACTAGTTACATGCTGTACGAAATGGAAAGATTCAGTAACTCCTAAGAAGTTCCTTGCAAGGACATCTGAGTCGTTATTTATATGGATATTAAAATCCTGGCCATAATAATTCTGTCCAGACAAATAATGGAGGAGAGAAAATCCCCAAAATCAGCCAGGAACACACTCTTTCTACCTGGTGGGCGTTAGATTACTACAAAGTAGAAGGGGTCAGTGCGACCAATTTTAGACATGAGAACTTCAAATGAAAAATAGGACCCAGTGCTTACCGTCCGTGTGGAGAAACAGTTTCTGTACACCATGGCTAGACCGCCACCTCGCCCCGAGGCTCTCGGGGCGCAGGAGAAGGCACAGTTTGGAGGGCAGAGTCCGTTCAGGTGGACATAATTGTCACCCTCTGCCAGGTTTCAGATAGCACCAAGTTGTCCTTGTCTTTTGATGTAAATTTAAAACGAATGACTTATTCGCTACAGATCTAGCGTTAAATAGACCAAAGCAAATTGTGTCAGATCCTGCTCTGCTGAACGTAGAGGCTCGGGGGAGGGGACGCAGATACCTGGCCCAGGAGCCAGTTCTCAGTGATGATTCTAGAAAATTTCAAAAGTGGGCCAACTCCCCCCCCGACTTAAAAAAAGTGGGCCAATGGGGAAAAAAAAGTGGGCCAACTGGGTATACTGGGTAAAATGCCATGTATATCAAGTTTTTAAACAGTACCTTGACTGGCTCACTTATTTATATGTACACACATTCAGTTTTTACAATTTATTGGCAAAACTAAGACATGAATGACAGTTTGAGTTGAAAGTTTTAGTAGAAAACCTTCACAGTCCCTGCCAATCATAACAATTATAAAGTCAATGACAAAATAGTGCATAAAATAATAGTTCCTAACGCCTGATTTGGTGCATAGCTTAAAGCCCGCCTCCAAACCAAAGTCCTACTGCTAAAGTTGTAAGTACGGATACTTCACCAGGCAGTGAAGCCATTCTCCTCATAGGTGTGGCTCACAATTTTACCTACATTTCATTTTATTCATTCAAAAGAGTTCTGAGCCATGTATCGTTTTTTTAAAACCTATAAGCAAGACTTGTGCTGCTTCAACCTCAAGCGATGCAGAGATGCCAAGTCTCACGCATATGGCATGAGTCTCTCCTCTTAGTGGCATTCCTGTTCCTGTGCCGTAGTAAGCAATTATTCAATCAACGCGCACTGAAGAAATTCACTCGCGGAATTTAAGTCATTGTGCATTCAGTTAATCAGTTTCACGTGCATCACAGTGGATTTCCCCACTAGTGACACGGAAATCGATTATGACTCTGGAATTCTCACGCTTGTCTTTACTGAGGGATTGAAAGCAATGGATTTGCATAAAGACGTTTTAAATGGTCTTATTTCATTTAAACAATTTAAACGATCGTGAAACACATGCATTGTTGCCAATCCCTGTGTAAAGAGAAGCAGGAGAAGTCCGGAGTCATAATCGCTTTCCATGTTACTTGTGGTGAGGTCCACCTTTACGCCGGTGAAACTGAAACTTCAATGCGCAAGGATTTTAATTCCGCGTGAGAATCTCATTAATAAGTGTTCATTGAATAATTGTGGACTACGGGGAATAAGCCAAAAAATGCGTGAGACCTACACCGAATGCGTGAGACTTGGCATCTCTGGCGATGCCGTAGCTTGCACACCAGAAGCTATGACTATGGCTATGGCTCCAGCGCCCTCCACAAGCACTGCCCCAAACCAGTTCCCTCTCTCTGCTGCCTCAGCCCTACCTTACGCGGTTAGCGACTTGAATGGCGATGATCCATCCCTGCCAATATTAGCTATCTACCCAGAGCGTGCATTCGGTGCTTTATGGCGATCATTCAATCCAGCCTGGTATCGTACACAACCGTGGCAAGAGTACTCAGTTCAGCGGGATGCATGCTTTTGCTTTCCCTGCAGGAAATATGTTACTGCCGGTGAGAGGGATGCTGTTTTTTCCTCACGTGGTTTTACCAACTGGAAAGCGGCACTCGAGCGTGACAGGGGGTTACAGAAACATGCATCCAGCCACAGTCATATACAGGCATACATAGAAGTCTCTTGCTGCCGACATTTTGACAACAATCTTTGCAGTAGGTTTATAAAATTGTTGAGTAAATGCACGGAAGTTTGTTATAGACGATGTTTTCATATCAATCTACACACTAGAATATAGGATTCGTGCCAAATCATAATGTAATGCGTAGTTGCTAGCGCAAATCTTCATTTAGCGCCAAGTCTGTCAAACTTGTGGGATCCCGCAAATTACGCATCCTAGAATCATCACTGAATTCTCCTACACGCAGGCACCGAAGCCACACTCATGCGCTGGGAAGAGACATCCGCTGGGTCGGTGAATCCGCATCGCAAACCCACAGGCACCCAAACCGCTCTCGCGTGCAATCGGCGATGGTTCACAGAGCTGAAGGCCGGATGATGGAGGGCAGACCTCTGTCGGATGGGCCCGGAGCAGGGCATCCTCATGTCAGAGGTGTGTGACGAGGACAACAGATGAGGCCAAGACAGGTTTTGGCTCAGGAGAGCCTCCGGAGCTTCACTGCCACTCCAGCTCGCTTTCCCCATCTCCTGGATTGTTTCATCTGGGGGCAACAGCAGGCTGGAGCCCAGATGGACCCAGGATTTGCTCACTTTGCTCACTCATTGTAGATAATGATCCCTGAATATTAAGGGCAGCTTGAACGGTCTCCATTTTTGCATCGAAATGAGCCGTCAAATCAACTTTGACACTTTGAATGGCTTGCCATGACGCTGAACAAACAATATTCTGCACGAAGAAAATTACGTCACAGAAAGGATTGTTAGCGAGTATGGCGAAGAAAAATCAAAACTTAGGCAATATATAATATCAGTCGGTATGGATGGGACGGTCAGAGCAATTTAGCAGCCCAAATTAAAAAAGCAAAAAGAAAAGCAGTCTGAAATCTGCAGCAGATGCTTACACAGCCGTGGGAAGCTTGAAAAAAAAAAGTGGAGGTATTATAAACGCCAATGTTTTACTCAGGCATTATGCTTTTTATGTGAAGGAGTTTTCAATGGAAATTAGAGGATTCAAAGCGCTGCATTAGTGGTCTAGCCGAAGGACATGCAGAACGTAAGCTGGTTTGCCAACCGGCAATAAACATCAATAAGCCAGCACACGTAACTTTTCCATACTCATTGAGTAGTTAAATAGTAAATGTTAGCTAGCTATTGATTATGTTATCTGCAGTGATGGCAATTTCAACGCTCAAGTTCGACCCTTTTCTCACATGTTCTGTGCACTGTGTGTTTGCAAGCTAACTAGCTAATAATAGCACAGAAATAAAAAGGGAGCCATGAATAATATCACAACATGTGTTAACGATATCTTGCAGCTTGCTATTATTGGCCATTTAGCTAGCGAACACACAGTGCACAGAAAGTAACAGACAGCCACGAATAGTAGCATTTCACTACTTGGCCAGGTCAGCGTTGTACAGTTCGGGACTGGGGGAGACACTGTCAATGAGCTATAAGCAACAACAGCTGCAGCAGTCTGCCAATGTGGCCTGCCATGTTTGCTCCGCCATAAAGCTAATTTCTCAGCATACATTGCGTTGACCTAGATACGCACAGCGCCATAGAGAGACATGCGTCAACCACATTGACTCCAGTTGACTATTTTTTTTACAGCTGGGTTGAAGCGGAGTAGACTCGGTCATAATGCAGCTGGAAAGTCAGAATTCCTTAAACAATTACTTTCAGCTTTAAAGTCTTGTGTTTACATTTCAGCAGTTTTTCAACATTTCTTCAGCAAATTCCTTTGCCTCTCAGTTTCCAAGCGCCTTCATTTTATATAGGCATGGGCAATACAAATGAATAAAATGACAACATTTCTTGAGTTGCTGAGAAAAAAGTTTTTATTATTTTCTAATGATTTTTTGCAGGTAAGTACAGAAGACACAGACGAAGAGTTTGCCTCAAGTCCAACGCCTTTACAGGAAAGGGTCTCAGAGCCACAGGGTCCCAAAAATGGCTGATTTCGGCATTTATCAACAAAACCCATTGTGAAAATTGGGGGGTGAAGCCTGAGGGCATTTTCGAAAATGCAGTCTACTCAGAAATAAACCTGGCCAAATTATCCATTAGGGTACCCGAACAGAAATACTTGATGCTAAAGTCATCAACCCCTTTTCTGAAGTACAGCAGCGCCCCCTAGGCCCTTTTTAATGGAAAATGCATTGAATTTCACCCAATTATGTTCAACCAACATTAGGTTTTGCATTGATATTAAAAAATGGTATGAATGGGTAGCCTGTGAAGTTTTTTTGGAACAATGGCCTGCAAAAATGTCAAAATTATCGGTGGGAGGGAAAACATTAACGCTACTCGTCCATTACTATATAAAATGCAGTGAAGTCGCTGATGCCGGCAGTTGTTTGCCCTCCCACTGCTACGAAACGTTCCCCCTTCAATAACCCGTGGTGATTAAAAAAAAAGCCTTTGCACTGTTTTTTACAATGTCCATATACCCTCCTCCCATGATAATTTCAATGAGCTACTGTGAATAATTCATAGTAAAACACAGTGACGTGCAGTCGGAGGTTACTTTGGTGAGGCAGAAACCTCCCCTTTGCTTGATTAGCAATCGGACGATTAACTAGTTTAGTAAGACTATTCGGCAGAATGACGGGCCAGTTTAAGTTTCCACGGCGTTATTACTCAGTACATCGAACCTGAAATGCTCACTAGACAGCAGATTTGCGCGTACTTGCTTCCAGGAAGCCGAAGCAATGTCATCAACAAATATTAAAACAGTTCGGCTTAGGCAGAGTTCAATGCTTAATCAATATACAATGTATTCTCCTTTGAATACGCGCTTTTACACCCAAACAAAAAGCGGGCGCTTATTTTCAGTCTTCTTTCATAATCCGACTTACAAAATGTTTAAACGATATACAGAATTACCGAGAGCCGAGAATTTTTCCTAATTGATTATCAGATTTCCATCCTGGCAGTCTCGAATTGAAGGGTATAAGTGAATGAATCTTGTGACCGGTGTTCGCGAGGTGGCATATTTTGATAGGCAGCAAAATTTGTCAGAACACTGGTCGGTTTTGAACGCCTAGCGCTGGTTTATTCCTTGGTATATTTTACTGAAACTTCACAAATAGGGTCACAGGATATTCTGTCAACTAACCATGTAGGTTACAGTAAAAATACACTCACCTTTCTTGCTATTGTTGAGAAGAAGTCACGGCGAACTCGCGACGAACTTCAACAACTTCTGTCGAACTTATTTCACGTCCCCTGGAGGTCTAGCTTGGACGAATAGACTCGTAATTTCTCAAATTAGATGGCTGTAAGTCAATCAGGGCCGTAGCTGGGATATCACGTCATCGCGGGCTATTTGATATCTACCTCCAAAATGGATATTTTTGCCACACCGTGCACTTGAAAGTTTGTAAACACGGCGCAAATTGAGGTCACGCATTCATCCAACGGGCGAATAATAGCTTTGTTCAAATCGCGTTATTGGCCGTAATACGCAGAGTTCATGTATGAAACGCAGGTATCCTATTGAAAAGGTTGCTTTTAATCAAACCATGGTGTCCTTTTCGTATGAAAATGGTATTTACATCATTTTTTATAAGTTTTCTGAGGCTTGTTTACCACCCCAGTTCAGCTGTTATGCATTCCATTAGAGTTTATGCAGAGCGTTGCCCATGCCTATTTTATAAGCCACCCTCATCACTTTTTCTCGCTGAAGCAAGCACAGAAATTTTCTACAGAAAATGTAGCCTTTTCGAGTTGCGCTTAAAATAATCGCAATTCGATTAATCACCCAGCCCCATGTCAAACAACTTACGATTGGTTCATATAGGGGTAATACTGTTAAAGAATGAAGAAACAACTAATCAGAAGGCAAGTCACAGGGACTATCGAACAAATAACTTTGCCAATATAAAGACTAATGCCTATAGCAGCCCCAGTCCCCTGAGCAGCCTGAAAATACTCTGGTATGCAGCCTACAAACTACCTGCAGTATGAGGCTGATGCTATCTCTGTGGTAGGCTGCCCACAGTCTACTGATAGTATGGTTACTGGTAAAAGATTGGGCCGAAATTCATTCACAGCAATGTTACAGACAGATTTCCAATTACTGTAATTGTTTTGTTGCAGTTTACACAATACAAGCTGGAATAACCAGTTAAGGGATAATTCAGTTTTCACATAATATGGGTATTTGTCCATGTTTGTCTCTCAATCAATGAAATGGAGCTTTGACGTAAATTCTGATAGGCCACGGAGTCAAGCTCACTAACATATAGGAGCTGCTTCTCGTGCTGGAGAATCACCTGAGTGCTCACAAATGTCATCTGATTTGCTGTCACATGATTGCTTGGTCGATAATATGCTGGTTTACTTAAGCGCTCATTCTGAGAAGCAGCTCCTCAGCATGTTCGCTAAAAAACCCTCCTCCTCCCCAGCTCCTCCCGTCTGTTTTTGCATTCTGTAACCCCGTTCTTTCTTGACTAAACTGCCATTCAATAACAATGTTTTTTCTTTTTGAGGTCATTGTTGCTGTAGGCTCTGTTCTGTGGAGGGGGGATTAATTGCAGCTCCCTGCCTTCAGTTCCATGCTGGACGGGCAGGGATCTCTCAGAACAGAGCCATGCCGCCAAACTCAATGTATGCTTGTATGCTCGCATGCTTTCAATAAATATTCTCTTCGACAAACTGGTCCTATCAGAAATGATTATTTTTTTAAAAACTGCATTTTGTGTTTGCACATCATCTTTGTCTTATGATATATTTTTTATGAAGAGAAGATTTGGAACCATTTTGTGACAAATTTACAAACATGGATGAAATCAGGGTGGCAATGGTGGACAATTCAGGGGGCAATTTCCTCAAGGAGTTGGTGCAGTCAAAGGTTTATTTGCAGCACAGTGGTTTGACTCTTGGGGTGGGGGAGGAGGGGGTCAAGATATTTATCTCAATTACATGAGTTATATATTTGCTTGTGTACATGCGATCCTTCCCGCATCTAACTATACATTATTTATGTAATTTAATAGTATATTTTACAGTGCCAATGAAAAAGGATATCCCTTTGAAAAAACATAGGGGACATTCCTGTTAGGTTTGCATTAAATGGAATATTATATATAGCTATTTTAATTAATGGAAATTAATTTAGTTTTACAAAAACAATATTTCCAAAGGATATCCTCTCATCACTTAATGTAAAATAATGAAGTGTTGGCATTCTTATTGAATCTTATTGAATAATGAATTGTTGACTTTGATAGCTGAAAATTATTCGCTAGTAATAAATATGCATTGGTCTGTCACTTCATATGCAGGTATTAGTGACATACAGTGTCATGCTGTCGGATGTAGAGAGTGTTACTTGTTACCTGGTATCAAGTCCCTAAGCAGAGTACAATCCATCAGTTTATTGACAACTTATGTGGTTATGGAGGACGGAACCCCTGAGGAAGCGGTAGGGACCCCGGATTAAGATAGCACAGTTGAGTACAGATTTAGTAGACAAAGCTGGGCTGTCAATCGCCGGCTAGCACACGTCACCGACACAAAGCTATCCCATAGGAGTGTGGAGTAGCTTGAGGTGAAGCGGGTTCCAATCCTGATGACTGTGGAAGGATTGGGAGTTTGGTCCTTCCAAACTGGACAGAGGAACAGACTAGGAAAACTTAACAAGAAGGCGGTCCCAATCCTGGACCCTGATTGGGCCTGGGAGCTTGTTCATATTGAACTGGACTGACAAACTGACTTGAGCTGGGTAAACTTGAGCGCTGTTCCAATACTGGCCCCTGATTAGGTTCGGAAGGCTTTTAGAATTAAGTTCAGAGAAAGGCTTTGAGGAGCACCTGTCATTAAAGTACGCATTGCACTTGACAAAGACAAAAAGTTCTCACTGACAATAGTGATTGGTTCTAAGCACAAATGGAAACTCAAAATCCAGCAACTTGCAACACACAGCAGAAGGCTTAAACCCCTTTGTGCAGATGTGTCCACCCACGGACATGGGGCTGCAAATTTATGCACGCAGTTACAATATTCTATCACTAGATGGCACACCCGGATCAGTTATTGAATATTCATAATCAAGCCGAGCTCGAACACGGTTTAGAATATGGACGAGTTCACTCCAATCCATTTTTTTTAGGAGTTGCTTGAATTAAACTCCTCAGCTGAGCCTGATGTGCAAACTGCTCAATATACTTGCCTGTAGTATCTATCCAGCAGTTCAAAAAAATGATCTCTTGCTTCAGAAAACATAAGGCATTGCTGAATACCCCTCGGCCTGTGCACATCTATGTGTCACAGAGGGTTACCATAGCAAAATTGACGAAGCTGCCATCAATAGTTACTGAGTACTGGGCCGGAAAAGATTTCCACGGTGAAGGCCACAGCGCTAAGGTCAAAGGTCAAATCCAGCCAAAACCCTGGCATTGCACATCTATGGGTCACAGTGAGTTACCATACCAAATTTGGTGAAGCTATGATCAATAGTTACTGAGTGCTGGTCTGGACAAGATTTCCTGCATCAAGGTCACAGCGCTAAGGTCAAAGGTCAAATCCAGCCAAAAACCTGACATTGCACATTTATGGGTCACAGCGAGTTACCATACCAAATTTGACGAAGCTACGGCCAATAATTAAATTGTACTTGGCCAGACAAGATTTTCACGATGAAGGTCACATCGCTAAGGTCAAAGGTCAAATCCAGCAAAAAACCTGACGTTGCACATCTATGGGTCATAGTGAGTTCCATACCAAATTTGGTGAAGCTGTGATCATTAATTGCTGAGTACTGACCCGGACAAGATTTCCACGATGAAGGTCACAGCGCTAAGGTCAAAGGTCAAATCCAGCAAAAACTTGACGTTGCACATCTATGGGTCATAGTGAGTTCCATACCAAATTTGGTGAAGCTGCAATCATTAGTTGCTGAGTATTGACCTGGACAAAGTCATGGACAGATGACAGACAGACAGATAGACACGCAGGTGATGACAATACCCCTCTGGCCAAAGTTTAGCCGAGGGGTAAAAATGGTTGTCCTCTGTAGCAACCACTTCAGCTACAGCGAGCCAATGGTTTCCCAATTAGTAGTAAAGAAAAATCAGTTTTCTGAAGTAAAAATTCGACATGGTATTGATACTATGTCATTCTGCTATCAATTATAGTCATCACATATGAAATATCCCTACCATGGATTTATGCGTAGACTCCTCCATCGACAAATTCAGCACTCCCTTATATCCTTGTAAGTACTCATGTTGATAGCCAGTAACTCAATTATTTACTAAGGCTCATCTGCGTTAACGCACACTTATAGTTCACACCCACGTGAAACTTCCATGGTAATAATGTATTGATTGACTAATTTCTTATCCAATTCCAGAGATTTTAAACTATCCACAGTAACTGACATTCACAGTGCCTGAATTCCGTGCACCTCATCCGTGCCCTATATTGCAACACTTACGGTATAAAAAATAAAAAGACGTTTGGCTCATTCCAGTTAACCCAGACACACATGCCCCAAATCCATCACCTCTTCTTTAAAACTAATGCTTTGGACTTTTCATTTCAATGTACATCATGCATTAACGCGTAGTGAGGTCCGTGGCTGGGTAGGCAGGATCAGCCAGAGCTTAAATCGCATAGTACATGCATGAAAAAATATATATCAAGTAGAACTCATTATTAAAACCACTGCAAAATCAATCAAGCTTTTGACATCAGCAAATTATAGCGTGCACATTATTACTTGCAAATTGTAATCGCACAGAGCTAAACTTGTGTTTTTTCCACGCGGATAAGGGTGTTCACGATGTTGCTACTTCACACATAGCAGTGTCGCGGAAAAATATAATTGCACGCTCCTCAAAGTGTTATAGACCTACGTAAAACACACTGAGGGTTACTACACTATTTCATTCAATAATATAAAGTTTCCTATTTCTTTCTTAACATTATCATCTTAAAATTATTATCTTAATAATGGTCATCATCAAGAACAATAAGGCAAAATGAGCAAATGAACAACACATTAACATAACTTTATTGGGATGATCTGAAATTTTATGAACAGCAAGAAGTTGTGGGAACAATAAATAATAAGCGAGCGAGTGGACATCGTAAAAACAGTTGATCTGCGCTCACGCTCACGGCCATTACCCAGAAGCACTTGCTGTCTCAATGACGATATCAACAGCAAAATAAAATTATCATTGTTTGTTTTATTAAGCCTTAACCAAAAATAAATCTAAATTGTTTTATGTTATAACGACTTATGTTCAATTAAAATGGTGAATAATGTACCATGATGACATCGACTTGCCAGCACCATGACTGAGAAATGAATGCAGTTACGGTGGTATAAATACCCAGGAGCATACATGTTGTAAGGTCTTGGTTAGTACATGCAATTTTTTGTCTCAAACTTACTTACACTGACAACTGTCGAGGCCCGCCACTGCCACGACTATGCCCATCATTGCCCCCCCCCGAGACCTAGTGCCGTTGCACTCGCTGCGTCCCCTATTGTTACGCCACTGGACAGAGAAGCGCAGTGCCTAAATGATGCCCATTGAAGACTGCGTGACAATAGGCTATGCACGCGCAAACCTCCGAAACTGTTTATGCTTAAAAAGAAAGTGGGAGGAGGGTAAAAGTGGGGGGCCAATGGCCCCCTGGCCCCCCCCCTTCCGGCGCCAGTGATTAGTGCATATGGTGTGGGACACTTTTAAAAAAGCACCATGAATGCTGAAAGGTATATAAAGGTTTTAGAGCAACATATGCTCCCTTCCAGACGACATCTATTCCAGGGAAGGCCTTGTGTAATTCAGAAGGACAATGCAAAACCACATACTGCAGCTATTACAACAGCATGGCTTCGTAGCAGAAGAGTCCGTGTGCTGAACTGGCCCGCCTGCAGTCCTGATCTTTCACCGATTGAGAACATTTGGCGCATAATTAAACGAAAAATCCATCAAAGGAGACCCAAAACTCTCCAGCAGCTGGAAGCCTGTACTAAACAAGAGTGGGATCAAATTCCAATGGCTAAACTCAAGAAACTTGTCTCCTCAATGCCCAGACGCCTCCACTCTGTGTTAAAAAGAAGAGGGGATGCTACACCATGGTAAACAGGCCCAACTTTTTTGAGACCTGTAGCAGCCATCAAATTTGAAATGAGCTCATTTTGTGGATAAAATTGTAAAATTTCTCAGTTTCAAAATTTGCTGTTATCTCTGTTCTATTGTGAATAAAATACTGGCTGGTGTGATTTGAAAGTCATTGTGTTTTGATTTTATTCACAATTTACACTTTGTCCCAACTATTTCGGAATTGGGGTTGTATGTTTACAACAAAGAAATCACTGGAACCCAATACTTGTTTATTACAAATAATAAATTTCTTAGAAAAATCTGCAAGGAATCCAGCGCAGGTGATTGAAATGATCAGCTCGCTATCAACCCCCAGAAGCTGCTTCATAAGGATTAGATCATTTTAATCACCTGTGCTGGAGCAGGGAGAGATCTAAAACCTGCAGGACAGATGGTACTCCAGGAGAGGTTTGAGAAGCACTGGATTAGACCATCGTTACTGATCTGCTTAAATATTGACAAAATGACTGATCCAGGTTTTTCTTAATTTGTTTTGTTATTTTCAGTTGTACATGGTTTATACTTTGGGATTCAGTTTTCCTACCTTTCTGCTATACAACCAATATGAGACTATTACACAAGAACAAATTATAAAACATTTTAACAATTGCAGAAAATATTGGGGTGTGGAAAATCTTTTGACTGGTAGTGTACACGCACCTAGTACACACGCAAGGTGCTGAATAGGAGGAGACATGAAAGGAATTCACACTAAGGTGGTAACAGTATCGACCCCCTGCGCCAATGGGCGCCATCTGGAGGCCCAGCGGAGGACCTTGGACGTTGGCGCAGGAAACTGTGAACCAGGGAGGAGTCCAAGTTGTTCTGCTGTGGGACCCAGGAGCACTCCTGGGGCCCATACCGCTCCCAGGCCGTGAGGAACGGACAGCCCCGTCCCCTGCGCCGGACGTCCAGGATCCAACACTGTGTAATTGGGGCCACCATTGATGAGCTTGGGGGGAGGTGGGGAGCGAGTGGGAGGACTATAGGGTGCTAGGACACAGGTTTAAGTCTCGAGGCATGAAACACTGGGTGAATGTTATGAAGAGAATAGCGGAGGAGGAGCCTAACAGCGGATGAACATAGGATTTGTAAAATGGTGAATGGGCCAAACAACCGGGCCGATTTGACGCCTCCCGTAGCAGAATATCCTTAGCAGTGAGCCACTCTTTTTGCCCAACATGGTATTCAGATGCTGGCCTGTAACAATGGTTCCCCTGCCCCTGGAGGGCGGATATGTGTGCGATGAATAAAGTATAGGCTCTTTTCCTACCCCGGCAGATGCACTGGACCAAGACCTGAGCATTGGGAACTGCCACTTCTCTTTCCGCAGACTGAATTACAGGCGGTTGGTAACTCAAGACAACATTGACAAGGAGACATTGATAATCCAGCCACTCGTAATGAATTGTGAGTCAACTCCACCCAAGTTCACAGACAAGACCTCTTTTAAGTGGTTTGAAAATGTAGCACGTTGTACAACTGAAAGGCCTGTTCCAGCTGTTATTTTATGTTCTATTAAACCAAGGGACATAATAAACCCAAGCCAGCACATCACAATGGAAATTATTCAATTATAAATGTCCCCACTGAAAGGAATGCACATGTCGTCTGATGGTTATAATTGATTTAAATGTGCAAGAGTCTGTTGTTTTGACTGCATATTTTTCATCCTGCTTGAAAATACCCACACTAACTATGTACACTGGCACTTGAGATGTGATATTCGTACTAGTGATCTAAAGCTGCGGGCTAACTCGTGGATAAGTGATGCGCTTGACAGTCATTGTAACATTGCATAAAAAGTACCTCTTGAAATACTTTTGGAAGGATTTGTCTCTAAGGCCATACAAGATGGGGCTGAGAAATCTTGGTAAAATGTGAATGAACAAATAGATGGTAAATCTTACTTCTCGTGCAGTTATGGGGGCAGTGTGCATCAGCATGTTAGAAAGAGCTGGATGTATGTAGGTGAGCATGCACAAGAAGAGCTGTACAGCATGGAGAAGGATGGTGTTACGTGCCTTCTTAGCCTCTGCTTTAAGAGCTTTGGCTGCAAAGAGGACCTTAAAGTAAGTGAAGACCAGAATGAGGCACACTGTGGCCAGGCAGATGGCGTCAGAGATGTTCTTCTTCACCTTCATGAAGGCATGGTGGAAGACATTGTCCCGGTTGCAAAAGATGGTTGAATGAAAGAACTGATTGGACTCTGTCACTAGAAGCAGAAACAGGTCAGGCAGGATGGAGGAGGCTGCCATGGCCCAGATAAGACTGATGAAGATGTAGGTCCTGTTCACAGTGCAGATCTGGGTGTGACGCAGTGGGTTGCAGACAGCGATGTAGCGCTCAATGGCCATGCCCGCCAGGTTCATTGGGGTGTTGAATGTGGTGAAGATCGCAATCATCAGGATGAAGCAGCAGAAAGACAAGTTGACTTTGAACAAGATGTAGCTTATCACATGCAGCAGAGCGGCAAGGGTCAACTGGATCATGTCATTGAAGACTAGATGGATGAAGAGGATATAACGTGGGTTTTCTCTGAACATTTCATGCCTCAGGAAGGTGTGGACTAAGATGCCATTTATATAATTTATAGAAATGCAGAGCATCACCACAATCACATTCTTGGTCACAACAAGCTCAAATGAGCTTGCTGCCGTGGAGTAAGAATTAAAATTCTGCATGCCATTGTCCCCTGTAAAGTTCATGCTTTGAATACAAGAATTCTGTGAAACAACAGACAGTGAATAGATACATACAAATTTGATCATTGACTTGTCATTTTACTTTCTGTAAATCTTTAACATTTTACTCTACAGTGCATGAAAAATGAGTTAATAAATGGATGAATAAATTAATAAAATAAGATGTAGGACATCCATGACGCAACACAATCAACCTGTCAAGATTCAATGGATTTGAGAGCACCAGTATCATATAATTCACTTACACCGACAATGTTTCATCTGAATGAAAAAAAAAAACATTTTGATGTTGCTCCACATATTTTAACAGAACACAGTGATGTGGGGACTGACTTCATGTTATTCTAAAAAACAGCTTTTGAAATAAAAAAAAAGTCAATTTAAAGGGTAGCTTGTATTCTCTAACAAGGAGTTGCAACTGACCTTTGTATTTTTGCGATGTGGAAGGAAAAATGAGCTGGTGAACTGATTCAAATGGTTTGTAGCTGGTCTTTTTATGCAGTTCACTGTGTGTGCACACACATGCGCAGTGCAAAAGGTTCTAAAAATAATGGAGAAGACTTGATCTGTTCTTCTCCTCATGACCTTATGTCATTGGCATAATTGTCTTGCCATTGAATGAATTCGCTCCCAGTGAAACATAATCCTGAGTGAATTGCATCACATCACAATTTGTTTGTATTAATCTTCTTCTTCTTCAATCGTGTCCATATACTAGACAATGTTGACCCATTTGTCAACACATTTCTGAGCAGTGGGACGATACAGAGCAAGGTCCAATGCACTACAAGGTTCCTCAAGCAGGGGGCAGTGCAACAGGTGCTCCATGGTCTGAGGTGCTGTCCCGCAATCACAGATGGTGGATCCTTGGTTGTAGCCCCAGTTGTCCATTGTGACCTTTGACCGGCCCACTCCAGTGCGTAGTCTGTTGAGACATTTCCATCTTTGCCAGGGTTCCTCAGCTCCAGGTGGAAGGGACTCTGCTGCTGGTAACTCCATTTTAGTGGATGATGGTAGCTCAGCTAGTCCCTCATTCCAAAGGTTGAGGTGAGCTGCTGATGGTGTTGTTTGCAGTGGTGTTGTGCTGGCGAGGAAGCTTTTCCTTGATTTTAATCGCTTGGTTGGAGGGGTATGGTTGTACAATGGATGTCTCTGGTCAGTCATTTGTTTGTTCCGCTCTACTTGGCTTGCTACAGTTCTCCTGATGTCTGGTGGAGCAATGCCAGCAAGGAGGTACACGCTTTGCATATTTATTGACCTCAGGCATCCAGTGATGTTCCTGCAGCTGGTGTTCAGCACCGAGTCAAGTATCTTGGTGTGTGAAGATCTTTCCCATGCAGCGCAGGCATATTCTGCAGCAGAGAAGCTGAGAGCTAGAGCGGTGGTTCTTACTGTTGATGCAGAGGCTCCCCATTTAGTGTTTGACAGCTTGCTGAGGATTTTGTTCCGTGTGCTGACTTTAGCTCTAGTGTTGTCTATGTGGGCTCTGAATGTAAGGCTGCAGTCTAGAGTGACTCCAAGGTAGACTGGGTTCGGGCAGTATGGTAGTTGTGTTCCACACCATGTGATCTTCAGTTGGTACTTTGCCTCCTTGTTCCTCAGATGGAAAGCACATACCTGAGTCTTTGATGGGTTAGCTCGGAGGAAATTGTCATCGTAGTATGATGCCAATCCAGTAAGTACATTTGTGAGGGTGGTCTCCACTTGTTGGAATTCTGTGCCCTGAGCTGTATTAATCAGCATTCCTGATGCTCCCTCATTGACATATGATGAATTTATCTTTTGACCTCCAGGTTTTTTAAACTGAGGCCCTCCATGCAAGAACTAGTTATGTCACTTTTTCACGTTTTGAGAAAAATGAAGTTTAGCATTTCAACTCAGAACTTTTTAATTACCAATCTTTAGGACAAATAATTGTTTAGACATATTCTTGGGACTGGTAATTATTTTAATCAGCAGTGAAAATGGTGGTAGGGTCACTGACCTCCTTGTAATTTGACACCAAAAAGTGACATAACTGGTTCTTGCATGGAGGGCTTCAATTATGTTCCTTGACCTTTGACTTTCATATCTTAACTCATTAAGCTTGTCCCCTTTAAGTCATTTTAAATGCAACTGAATGTGTTATCAGGCTAACCTTTATGGGGTCAGAGCCTTCTCATTATGAATTGATGCATGCAGAAGGATTCACAAATGTTACAAGAGTCTCGAAAAAACCTGCAAACAAATGCAGTGAAGTTCACAAATGACAAGCTGTTTTGGATGGCATTTCAACAGACTGTATAGAAATGCCATCGAAAAACATCCAAATGTGTATTAAATGATTAAAGGAATAATCACAAAAATATTCATTGAAATAAATGTCTTTGAAGTCTCGACCTATTGCTGAAAAGGTACTATCTTGTTTCCCAAAAAGTTTGGACTTTGCAGTTTGTTTTCATTTCATTTTATACAACCCAATTCCAAAATAGTTGGGACGAAGTGTAAATTGTGAATAAAATCAAAATGCAATGACTTTCAGATCACATGAGCCAATATGTTATTCACAATAGAACATGGATAACATTTCAAATGTTGAAATTGAGACATTTTACATTTTTATCCACAAAATGAGCTTATTTCAAATTTTCTGGCTGCAAAAGGTCTCAAAAAAGTTGGGACACAGGCAAAAAAGGGCTGAAAAAGCCATTAATATATAAGACAATCAGCTGAAAGAACATTTAGCAAGTAATTCAGTTGACTGGCGTCAGGTGTGTAACATGATTGGCTATAAAAGGGATGTCTTAAAGAGGCTGAGTCTTTCAGGAGTAAAGATGGCCAGAGGCTCTCCAACCTGTGAAGGCTTGCGTAAAAAAATTGCGGAATACTTTAAAAAAAAATGTTCCTCAACGTCAAATTGCAAAGGCTTTGAAGGTCTCATCAACGACAATGCATAACATCATCAAAAGATTCAGAGAAACTGGAAACATCTCTGTGCGTAAGGGACAAAGCCGAAAACCTTTACTGGATGTTCGTGATCTTCAGGCCCTCAGACGCCACTGCATCACTCGCCGGCATAATTCTGTCATTGACATTACTAAATGGGCCCAGGAATACTTCAAGAAACCACTGTCTGTAAACACAGTCCGCCGTGCTATCCACAGATGCCACCTAAAACTCTATCATGCAAAAAGGAAGCCATTGTTGAGCATGATCCAGAAGCGCCGCCGTGTTCTGTGGGCCAAGGTTCATTTAAAATGGACTGTAGCAAAGTGGCAAAGTGTCCTGTGGTCAGACGAGTCCAAATTTTGCATTCTTGTTGGAAATCATGGGCGTCGTGTCCTCTGGGCTAAAGAGGAGAAAGACCACCACTCCTGTTATCAGCGTTCAGTTTTAAAAAGCACCATGAATGCTGAAAGGTATATAAAGGTTTTAGAGCAACATACGCTCCCGTCCAGATGACATCTATTCCAGGGAAGGCCTTGTGTATTTCAGCAGGACAATGCAAAATCACATACTGCAGCCATAACAACAGCATGGCTTTGTAGTAGAAGAGTCCGTGTGCTGAACTGGCCTGCCTGCAGTCCTGATCTCTCACCAATTGAGAACATTTGGCGCATAATTAAACGAAAAGTCTGTCAATGTAGACCCAAAACTCTCCAGCAGCTGGAAGCCTGTATTAAACAAGAGTGGGATCAAATTCCAATTGCTAAACTCAAGAAAAATGTCTCCTCAATGCCCAGATGCCTCCACTCTGACTTAAAAAGGAGAGGGGATTCTACACCATGGTAAACCTGTCCCAACTTTTTTGAGACCTGTAGCAGCCATCAAATTTGAAAAGAGCTCATTTTGTGGATAAAATTGTAAGATTTCTCAGTTTCAACATTTGCAATGTAATCTCTGTTCTATTGCGAATAAAATACTGGCTGGTGTGAATTGAAAGTCATTGCGTTTTGATTTTATTCCTAATTTACCCTTTATCCCAACTGTTTCGGAATTGGGGTTGTACAATAATTTGCAAATCATTATCACCCTGTGCTTGAGTGAATATGGAACAAAGACAACATCTCCAGTGTTCTAGCCAGGAATTTTCCACAGGGCAGTGTTACATGTCTTTGATTGTTGTGAGCGTGTGTTCCTGCGTGTGCTGAAGGCGTGAAGCCCCATTAGGGCGGTTCAGGGACATGCCCCCCAACACCCTCCCAGAAAAATTTTGGAAAATAGAAGTGATTTGGTGCATTTTGGTGAAATTTTGCAATATTTTCTTTACCAGTCATATCCCTTCCACAAATTTCAAGTTGAAAAAAGATCATTCACTGCTGTTGCACTTAGTGGCGGGTCATTTTTGACCCTTAAGACAACAAAAGGGTAAAGCAAAATTAAGGAATATTGGATTTCGCACCAATGCAAAAAATCAGTATAATCCTATTTATTTGGTAGAAAGCAATCTATCTATGTGAATGACTCATTTTCTTCTCCACATATGATTACCTGTGGCATCCCTCAAAGGAGTCGCCTCAGACCTCAGCTGTTTATCACACACACTAATGACCTCCGTTTAATATTAGGCAACTCAAATGCATGTAGTATGTTTGTGGATGATACAACAATCACTGCAGTAGCAGATTCTCAAACTCAGTTGCATGAATATTTATCAAATGATTTTAAATGTGTCATCCAATGGGTGAAAAACTATAAATCAGCATTAAATATAACTAAAAATATGATTATATGTACTGTAAGAAATAGGAGGAAATTAAAGCCATGGTACGTTACAAAAGGTGGTGTTCAAATAAATGAGGTTACTGGAGTCAAATTACTGGGTGTTCAAATACAAAACAAATTATCACGGACGTCTCATATAGCAGCTCTGTCTAAGAGAGTGGTGTAAATGGCAGGAATGGTTGGACGAATTGCAAAGTTTTAATAAAAGACATTCTTAAGGTTGTTTCTCATAGTCCAGTCTACAGTCACATTAATGATTGCTATGCAGTGTGAGATAATGCAGCTCAGAAATATATGAGGGGACTGCAGTTTACAGTAAACAAGGCAGCAAGAATGCACTTTAGGTGTGAGTTTGGAAAAGGAGTGAGAGAGCTTCATATTATTATGGGATGGCCCACAGCAGCAGAACGCATGAGACCACATTCTATTGCATTTATTTTAAAAAATTCAGAACTTTAGTATTTAGGACAAACTGTTATTATTCTGTGATAAACATCAGGTTAACAAAAGAATAGGAGGATAAAAATGATTAACCACCAATAATAAAAACTGAAATAAGACAGATTTTTTTTTTTAGAATTGATAAATTCTGGAATTCATTACAATAACTATCTCAAGAACTGTATGTTCGTTGGATTATTGATTTCAAGATGTTGTCATCACCACAATGTTGCATTGTATTGTCAGTAGGTTTGTGGAGTATTGGTATTACACCTAAATACATGTTGGTGAATATGTTTATATACGTAGGTATATTACAATATATATGTGAATTTACGTAATGGGGATGAAAATGGGGATAGAACCCAGGAGAGGAGGAGAGACACTTCAGCACAGATCTAATAGGCAATGCTTGGCTGCTGTCGCTGGCCAGTGGCTTCCAGTGTGCAGTCAGATGTAGAAGGGCTTGCCAGCACTGGACTGCCCTTGAAGAGAAGGGCTGATGTTAGGGAGGGATTTGGTCCCAGTCCTGGCCCTCGCTCACTCGCTAATTTGGAAATGAGGGCGAATGAGATTCAGCCGATAGCAGAGACCTGCACAAGACAAACACCAATTCCAGCACACATTCACCAAATAGACCCGCGTGCTGCTGAATTGCGAAGAGAAACACTTGGGATTCACACGAGGGCAGTGACAATTGTACACTTTTGCTTTTAAGGTGGACTCTTCGAAGATTAGCCATTGACCTAATAGAGAGCCTAACAAATCAAATAAAATAAAAAAAAATCAAAATTGCTGCTGTTATTCTTGTAACATTTAAATAAATCAGTATCGCACTTCCCTGTTTGCAGCAAGACAACGACCCAAAACATATCTGAGTGGTTCAAATGAAAAAAAAAAAAACTATCATGATTTCAGTGGCCTTAATCAAAGTACTGACTTTAACCCCATTCAAATGCTGTGGGTAGACCTAAAATGTGCAGCTCATACTGGAAAACCCTCCAGCATTCCTGAATTTTAGAGCAATTCTGCTTCATACTATCCATACCACAGACACATTTTTGTGTTGAATTTGCCATGCGGTGAAATCCCACTGCCGCATATATGCGCTGCTAGCTGATAAGGTAGAATACCACTGCCGCATAAATGCACGTCTATCGCCACTATGGGAAACCCCAGTGATGCATATATGTGTAAATCCAGGGTCTTTCAAACTAGGGCTGGGCGTTTAACCGAATCGTGATTATTTTAAGCATAATTAAAGTAACTGCCACTATGAGGCAGACAGACGAGTTTGCTTATTACCTTCTCTATGACACACACCTAATGCGGTGTTGAACGAATAGCAGAAGCCATTTGAAATGCTTCCCAGAAAATCACATTTCTCGGATGATATACCTGTCACCTACTCAGCATCTGATATAGGCTGATGAGTAACAGAAGCAAACCGTTAATATTGAAGCAACCCTGCGTATTTCAGAAAGTACTCAACACCATCTTGTGCAACTAGCCAATGGGCCATATTGAACGATCTTTTGTCATAAAATAATGGAATGGGACAATCACCCTATCCAACACAATAACAGCGCATACCTCTGGGTGAAGGGCGGCGTTTCGTCATTATCACGCGACCGTTGTAGCAGACGACATCTAATTAGGGGGAATAAAACCTTATTTATCTAGTCTTTGAAAACAAAAATTCCACATTTTTGTATTTTACAACATTTATTTACTAATTATATTTGTTTAAAACAGCATTATGCATTATCCTTGAGTTCCCCTTTAAGCGTTTAAAACTATATATGCAAAGTGGAAAACATTTTGTGAAGCATATCGAATGTGAATGTGAGAGAGAAATAATTTTTGCATTGCACGGAATAGTCAAATTCACCAAAGATTAGGCAAACACGTTTGGGTGAATTAGTGCAGCAAATTTGTAACATTTTTTATTGAATAATTGAACAAGATTAATTTAAAATAAAGTAATTCATAGCTATTGATTTTGGTTACTTTTGAGCGTCAAAATAGCCCACAGTGAAGGTGGAAAACATTTTGTTTGAGCGTATCAAACGTGACATGTAAATCGTTAACGCATTTCATACTTGTTCAACACTGCATTAGGTATTTGCCATAGAAAAGGTAATCAGCAAGCTCTTCTGTCTACCTCATAGAGGCAGTTACTTTTATTGAGCTTAAAATGATTGCAATTCGGTTAATCGCCCAGCCCTATGTCAAACAACTTACAATTGGTTCAAATAGGGGTAATACTGTTAAAGAATGACGAATCAACCAATCAGAAGGTATGTCACAGGGACCAAGAACTTTGCCAATATAAAGACTTACACCTATAGCAGCCCCAATCCCCTGATCAGCCTGAAATGCTATGGTATGCAGCCTACAAACTACCTGCAGTATGAAGCTGAGGCTATCTCTATGGTAGGCCGCCCACAGTCTTCTGATAGTATGGATTGTGTTAATAGATTGGGCCAACATTCATTCACAGCGATGTGAAAGACTGATCTCCAATCACTGTAATAGTTTGGTTGCAGTTTACACAATAAAAGCTGGAATAACCAGTCAAGGGATAATTCAGTTTTCACATAATATGGGTATTTGATGATGTTTTTCTTTCAACAGATGAAATAATTATTTTAAAAAACTGAATTTTGTGTTTGCACATTGTCTTTGTCTTATGACATTTTTTTATGAAGAGAAGATTTGAAACCATTTTGTGGCAAATTTGCAAACATGGAGGAAATCAGAATGGCAATGGTGGACAATTCAGGCAATTTTCCTTAGGGAGTTGGTGCAGTCAAAGGCTTACTTACTGCACAATGGTTTGACTCTTGGGGTGGGGGAGGAGGAGGTCAAGATATTTATCACAATTACATGAGTTATATATTTGCTTGTGTACATGTGATCCTTCCTGCATCTAACTATACATTATTATTGTAATTTAATAGTATATTTTACAGTGCCAATGAAAAAGGATATCCCTTTGAAAAAACATAGGGGACATTCCTTTTGGGTTTTGGATTTATTGGGCATATATATATATATATATATATATATATATATATATATATATTTTAATTCATGGAAATTAATTTAGTTCTACAAAAACAATATTTCCAAATGATGTCCTCTCATTAATTTATGTAAAATAATGAAAGGCTGGCATTCTTAACATTTTTATTTGTAGAACACTGATAAAATGATGCCAGGCAAGAGATAAAAAATAGATTGATTTTCCCCATGTTTAATTTGCTGCAATCTTATTTTATTAATAATTTTGATGAAACTTAAAAATCAAAGATGAACCTTTTGTAATGTGAAATGAGGAAAAGCATTTGTTTGAATGTAGTGACACAAATTCTGCTGTCTGATATCAGTGGCTGAAATGACCCATCAGACAAATCAATAAACGTCTTCATTTTGTCAAAAAATGCACATTCATTCAGGTTTTATTGGTGGTAAACAAAAATCTTCGTTAAGGAAATTTCAGTCCTTTGAGCACATTTATTGTTTCTTATTATAGACATACAGTATTAATGCTAAGATGTGATGCTACATAATCTATACATTTTTTGTACAAATTTATAAATTTGCAGTATTATAATCAACAGGCTTGGGGTCTATTCCATGGTGTGAATTATTGACTTTGATAGTTGAAAATTATTCACTAGTAATAAATATGCATTAGTCTGTCTCTTCATATACAGGTATTAGTGACATACAGTGTCATGCTGTCGGATGTACAGAGTATTACTTGTTACCTGGTATCAAGTCCCTAAGCAGAGTACAATCCATCAGTTTATTGACAACTTATATGGTTATGGAGGAAGGAACCCCTGAGGAAGCGGTGGGGACCCTAGATTAAGATAGCACAGTTGAGTACAAATGTAGTAGACAAAGCTGGGATGTCAATGTAGCAATCGTCACCGGGCTATCCCATAGGAGTGTGGAGTCTTGAGGTGAAGCGGGTTCCAATCCTGATGACTGTTGAAGAATTGGGAGTTTGGTCCTTCCAAACTGGACAGAGGAACAGACTAGGAAAACTTAACAAGAAGGGGGTCCCAATCCTGGACCCTGATTGGGCATGGGAGCTTGTTCGTATTGAACTGGACTGACAAACTGACTTGAGCTGGGTAAACTTGAGCGCAGTCCCAATTCTGGACCCTGATTAGGCTTGGAAGGTTTTTATAATTAACTAAGTTCAGAGAAAGGCTTTGAGGAGCACCTGTCATTAAAGTACACGTTGCACTTGACAAAGACAAAAAGTTCTCACAGACAATAGTGATTGGTTCTAAGCACAAATGGAAACTCAAAATCCATCAACTTGCAACACACAGCAAAGGGCTTAAATACCCATCACATGGCGATTAGAGAATAATTATGCTGTGAGTCGCAGCCAGGGATTGGCAGACACATGCGACGTTAGCCAATTTACATTACCAGTCAAAAGTTTTTGCACACCCTAAGATCTTTTCAAGTCTTTATCTTCCATGTATGTTTACAACAAAGAAATCACTGGAACCCAATACTTGTTTATTATAAATAATAAATTTCCTAGAAAAATCTACAAGGAATCCAGCGCAGGTGATTGAAATGGTCAGCTCGCTATCAACCCCCAGAAGCTGCTTCATAAGGATTAGATCATTTTAATCACTTGTGCTGGAGCAGGGAGAGATCTAAAACCTGCAGGACAGGTGGTACTCCAGGAGAGGTTTGAGAAGCACTGGATTAGACCATTGTTACTGATCTGCTTAAATATTGACAAAATGACTGATCCAGGTTTTTCTTAATTAGGGCCCAAGCACTCACAGTCGAAGGCCCTCTTGTATTTGCAAAGATTATTATTATTTATTATTAGGGCCCGAGCACTCACAGTGCGAAGGCCCTCTTGTATTTGCAAAGATTATTATTATTTATTATTAGGGCCCGAGCACTCACAGTGCGAAGGCCCTCTTGTATTTGCAAAGATTATTAGGGCCCGAGCACTCACAGTGCGAAGGCCCTCTTGTATTTGCAAAGATTATTATAAACGGCCCGAGCACTCACAGTCCGTCGAAGGCCCTCTATCGTATGCAAATTATTATTATTATTATTATTTATTATTATTCTTCTGACATTTCAACGGCCCTTTTGACCCCCTAAACCTGCCCAAAAAGTCACCAAATTTTGCATGCGAGCCAGGCCTGGCGAAAAGTTTTATATTTTTAGGTGTTCATCAAAAGGCAGGGCAAAATGATTCTATAGCGCCCCTTGAAATTTTCAAAAACATCTCCCCATAGGGCTTTTTTTAGAGTTGATGGATGAAAATTGGTACGCATGTAGAAGTTGTCCTAATGCACAAAAAAGTCTCTTGACGTCATGGTCCAACCCCAACAGGAATTCAGCCATTTTGATTTGAATTTTTGATTACCGGCGATTTCCTCACCTCGTATTTTAACGAACTCCTCCTAGAGATTTTGCCCAAACGACTTCCCATTTGGTATAGATCATCTAGATACCATGTTGATTAAAAGTTATTAAAAGATAGTCTGCAGGTCAAACGGCGTGGATGCTAGGGCGTGACAAACTTTGGCGACTTTTCATGTTTTCACCATCCATTTTCCAACGGCTCTCACGCCCACATACTTTATCTGAACAGCTTCAAATTTAATGGACATGATGATAGTTTCACCCTGAATGCCCCCATATATTAATATCCCGCCTTACTAATAGCGCCCCCAGTGGTAACAGGAAGTGACCTTTTCTTACTCTACCATGTTGTGATCCAACATAGTTGACCCCACCAAAATCATTCTGCTTCTAAGATATGCAGAACAACTTGGTGAAGTTACATGATGAACGCTGGGAAGCTAGGTGCAATGGCGTCCGTCTGCCGGTGTGGCGACTATTGATCCCTCACCATCAAATTACGTTTGGTTTTTTCATGACTTTATCAAAGTCATAACCTCATGAAAATGGATGCACACGTCAAGAATAGCGAATGTTTATATATGAATGGGAATTTGCCCAAAAGGGGGGCAAAATGACTCTATAGCGCCCCCTTGAAATTTTCAAAAACCCCTCCCCATAGGCCTTTTTTTGGAGTTGGTGGATAAAAATTGGTACGCATGTAGAAGTAGACCTGACGCACAAAAAACTCTCTTGACTTCTTGGTCCAACCCCAACAGGAAGTCGGCCATTTTGATTTTAATTTTTGATTACCACCGATTTCCTTACCTCGTATTTTAACAAACTCCTCCTAGGAATTTCGCCCAAACGACTTCCATTTCATACAAATCATCTACAGACCTTGCTGATCAAAAGTTATTAAAAGATACTCTGTATGTCAAATGGCATGGCTGCTAGGGCGTGACAAACTTTGGTGACTTTTAAGTAATTTAAGCCATCCATTTTCCAACGGCTCTCATGCCCACATACTTTATCCAAACAGCTTCAAAACAGCTTTATGGACATGATGATGGTTCCACCCTGAACTCCCCCAGATATTAACATCCCGCCTTACTCATAGCGCTCCCCCCCCCCCGTGGTAACAGGAAGTGACCTTTTTTTACTCTACCCTGACTGATCCAACATAGTTGACCCCAGAAACTTTATTCTACTTCTCAGACGTGCAAAATAAGTGGTTGAAGCTACATTATGAACACTGGGAAGCCACGAGCAATGGCGTCCGTCTGCCAGCGTGGTGACTATCGATCCCTCCCCTTCAAATTACGTTTGGCTATTTCATGGCTTTAACTAAGTCATAACCTCATGAAAATTGATACACACGTCAAGAATGGTGAGCACTTACATATTATAGGGGTGTTGCCCATGAGCGGGGCAAACTGGCTCCAAAGCACCCCCTAAAAAATTTAAACAAAGCCCCCCTCCCAGCTTCTTTTACCAGGTTGCCACTATCCAATTGTTTTGAATGCACTGCTGCACCCGTCAGGATTTTGCCACCACCCCCAACGTGCACAAGGGTGCAAGGACCCGTTCATCGCTGCTTGCAGCTTTAATGATTCATTATTATTATTATTCTGACATTTCGAAGGCCCTTTTGACCCCCTAAACGTGCCCAAAAAGTCACTAAATTTTGCATGCAAGCCAGGCCTGGCAAAAAATTTGATACTTTATGGTGTTTATGAAAAGGCGGGGCAAAATGACTCTATAGCGCCCCCTTGAAATGTTCAAAACCCTCCCCCATAGGCCTTTTTTTTGGAGTTGATGGATGAAAATTGGTATGCATGTAGAAGTTGTCCTGACGCACAAAAAAGTCTCTAAACATTATGGTCCAACCCCAACAGGAAGTCAGCCATTTTGATTTGAATTTTTGATTACTGGTGATTTCCTAACCTCGTATTTTAACAAACTCCTCCGAGGGATTTCGCCCAAACGACTTCCCATTGGGTAAAGATCATCTAGAGGCCATGCTGATTAAAATTTGTTGAAAGAATGACTCTAGGTCAAATGCCATGACTGCTAGGGCGTGACAAACTTTGACGACTTTTCTGGATTTCGCCATCCATTTTCCAACGGCTCTCACACCCACATACTTTATCCGAACAGCTTCAAATTTTATATACATTATGACGGCTCTGCCCTGAACGCCTGCATATATCAATATCCTGCCTTACTCATAGCGCCTCCTGGTGGTAACAGGAAGTGACTTTTTTTACTCTACCATGTACTGACCCAACATAGTTCACCCCACCAACTTCATTCCACTTCTCAGACATGCAGAACAAGTTGGTGAAGTTACATGATGAACGCTGGGAAGCTAGGTGCAATGGCGTCCGTCTGCCGGTGTGGCGACTATTGATCCCTCACCATCAAATTACGTTTGGTTTTTTCATGACTTTATCAAAGTCATAACCTCATGAAAATGGATGCACACGTCAAGAATAGCGAGTGTTTATATATGAATGGGAATTTGCCCAAAAGGGGGGCAAAATGACTCTATAGCGCCCCCTTGAAATTTTCAAAAACCCCTCCCCATAGGCCTTTTTTTGGAGTTGGTGGATAAAAATTGGTACGCATGTAGAAGTAGACCTGACGCACAAAAAACTCTCTTGACTTCTTGGTCCAACCCCAACAGGAAGTCGGCCATTTTGATTTTAATTTTTGATTACCACCGATTTCCTTACCTCGTATTTTAACAAACTCCTCCTAGGAATTTCGCCCAAACGACTTCCATTTCATACAAATCATCTACAGACCTTGCTGATCAAAAGTTATTAAAAGATACTCTGTATGTCAAATGGCATGGCTGCTAGGGCGTGACAAACTTTGGTGACTTTTCGTAATTTCGCCATCCATTTTCCAACGGCTCTCATGCCCACATACTTTATCCAAACAGCTTCAAAACAGCTTTATGGACATGATGATGGTTCCACCCTGAACTCCCCCAGATATTAACATCCCGCCTTACTCATAGCGCTCCCCCCCCGTGGTAACAGGAAGTGACCTTTTTTTACTCTACCCTGACTGATCCAACATAGTTGACCCCAGAAACTTTATTCTACTTCTCAGACGTGCAAAATAAGTGGTTGAAGCTACATTATGAACACTGGGAAGCCACGAGCAATGGCGTCCGTCTGCCAGCGTGGTGACTATCGATCCCTCCCCTTCAAATTACGTTTGGCTATTTCATGGCTTTAACTAAGTCATAACCTCATGAAAATTGATACACACGTCAAGAATGGTGAGCACTTACATATTATAGGGGTGTTGCCCATGAGCGGGGCAAACTGGCTCCAAAGCACCCCCTAGAAAATTTAAACAAAGCCCCCCTCCCAGCTTCTTTCACCAGGTTGCCACTATCCAATTGTTTTGAATGCACTGCTGCACCCATCAGGATTTTGCCACCACCCCCAACGTGCACAAGGGTGCAAGGACCCGTTCATCGCTGCTTGCAGCTTTAATGATTCATTATTATTATTATTCTGACATTTCGAAGGCCCTTTTGACCCCCTAAACGTGCCCAAAAAGTCACTAAATTTTGCACGCAAGCCAGGCCTGGCAAAAAATTTGATACTTTATGGTGTTTATGAAAAGGCGGGGCAAAATGACTCTATAGCGCCCCCTTGAAATGTTCAAAAACCCCTCCCCATAGGCCTTTTTTCGGAGTTGATGGATGAAAATTGGTATGCATGTAGAAGTTGTCCTGACGCACAAAAAAGTCTCTAAACATTATGGTCCAACCCCAACAGGAAGTCAGCCATTTTGATTTGAATTTTTGATTACTGGTGATTTCCTAACCTCGTATTTTAACAAACTCCTCCGAGGGATTTTGCCCAAACGACTTCCCATTGGGTAAAGATCATCTAGAGGCCATGCTGATTAAAATTTGTTGAAAGAATGACTCTAGGTCAAATGCCATGACTGCTAGGGCGTGACAAACTTTGGCGACTTTTCTGGATTTCGCCATCCATTTTCCAACGGCTCTCACACCCACATACTTTATCCGAACAGCTTCAAATTTTATATACATTATGACGGCTCTGCCCTGAACGCCTGCATATATCAATATCCTGCCTTACTCATAGCGCCTCCTGGTGGTAACAGGAAGTGACTTTTTTTACTCTACCATGTACTGACCCAACATAGTTCACCCCACCAACTTCATTCCACTTCTCAGACATGCAGAACAAGTTGGTGAAGTTACATGATGAACGCTGGGAACCTATGAAGTGCGCAAGGGTGCGAGGGCCCTTTCTTCGCAGCTTGCAGCTTTAATTATTTATTATTATTCTTCTGACATTTTGACGGCCCTTTTGACCCCCTAAACGTGCCTAAAAAGTCACCAAATTTTGCACGCAAGCCAGACCTGGCAAAAAATTTGATATTTTATGGTGTTCATTAAAAAGGGGGGCAAAATGACTCTATAGCGCCCCCTTGAAATTTTCAAAAACCCCTCCCCATAAGCTTTTTTTTGATTTGGTGGATGAAAATTGGTAGGCATGTAGAAGTTGTCCTAATGCACAAAAAAGTCACACGACGTCATGGTCCAACCCCAACAGGAAGTCGGCCATTCTGATTGGAATTTTTGATTACCGTATTTTAACGAACTCCTCTAAGGGATTTTGCCCAAACGACTTCCCATTTGGTATAGATCATCTAAAGAGCATGCTGATCAAAAGTTATTAAAAGATACTCTGTAGGTCAAACGGCGTGGCTGCTAGGGCGTGACAAACTTTGGCGACTTTTCATGATTTCGCCATCCATTTTCCAACGGCTCTCATGTCCACATATTTTATCCTAACAGCGTCAAATTTCATGGACATGATGATGGTTCTGCCCTGAACGCCCCCATATACTAATATCCTGCCTTACTCATAGCGACCCCCGGTGGTAACAGGAAGTGACCTTTTTTGACTCTCCCATGTACTGATCCAACATAGTTGACCCCAGAAACTTTAATCCACTTCTAATAAGTTGCTTAAGCTACACAATGAACGCTGGGAAGCTACGAGCAATGGAGTTCGTCTGTCAGCGTGGCGACTATCGATCCCTTGCCATCAAATTACGTTTGGCTTTTTCATGGCTTTAGCGAACTCATAACCTCACGAAAATTGATACACGCGTCAGGAATGGCGAGCACTTACATATGATAGGGGTGCTGCCCATGGGAGGGGCAAAATGGCTCCACAGCACCCACTAGAAAATTTCAACAAAGCAGCCCTCGCAGCTTCTTTAACCAGGTTGCCACTATCCAATTGTTTTTAATGCACAGCTGCACCCGTCAGGATCACGCCACCACCCCCAACGTGCACAAGTGTGCGAGGGCCCATTCATCGCTGCTAGCAGCTTTAATTTGTTTTGTTATTAACATGGTTTATACAGTGGGTTTTAGTTTTTCCTTTCTGTTATACAACCAATATGAGACTATTACACAAAAACAAAATATAAAAAATTGTAACAATTACTGAAAATATTGGGGTGTGCAAACTCTTTTGACTCGTAGTGTACACGCACCTAGTACACACGCAAGGTGCTGAATAGAAAGAGACATGAAAGGAATTCACACGAGGGTGGTGACAGTATCGACCCCCTGCGCCACATGGGGGCCCAGTGGAGGACCTTGGACGCTGGCGCAGGAAATTGTGAACCAGGAAAGAGTCCAAGTTGTTCCGCTCTGGGATCCAGGAGCACTCTTGGGGCCCATACCCCTCCCAGGCCACGAGGAACTGACGGCCCCGTCCCCTGCGCAGGACATCCAGGATCCACGACTGTGTAATTGGGGCCACCATTGATGAGCTTGGGGGGAGGTGGGGAGCGAGTGGGAGGACTATAGGGTGCTAGGACACAGGTTTAAGTCTCGAGACATGAAACACTGGGTGAATGTTACAAAGAGAATAGTGGAGGAGGAGCCTAACAGCAGATGAACATAGGATTTGTGAAATGGTGAATGGGCCAAACAACCGGGCCGATTTGACGCCTCCCATAGCGGAATATCCTTAGCAGCGAGCCACTCTTTTTGCCCAACATGGTATTCAGATGCTGGCCTTTAACAATGGTTCCCCTGCCCCTGGAGGGTGGATATGTGTGTGATGAATAAAGTATGGGCTCTTTTCCTACCCTGGCAGATGCTCTGGACCAAGACCTGAGCGTAGGGAACTGCCACTTCTCTTTCCGCAGACTGAATTACAGGCGGTTGGTAACTCAAAGCAACATTGATAAGGAGACATTGATAATCCAGCCACTTGTAATGAATTGTGAGTCAACTCCACCCAAGTTCACAAACGAGACCTCTTTTAAGTGGTTTGAAAATGTAGCACGTTGTGCGACTGAAAGGCCTGTTCCAGCTGTTATGTTATGTTCTGTTAAACCAAGGGACATAATAAACCCAAGCCAGAACATCACAATGGAAATTATTCAATTATAGATGTCCCCACTGAAAGGAATGCACATGTAGTCTGATGGTTATAATTGATTTAAATGTGCAAGAGTCTGTTGTTTTGACTGCATATTTTTCATCCTGCTTGAAAATACCCACACTAACTATAAGCACTGGCATGAAGGTGTGATATCCTTGCTGTCTGATCTAAAGCTGCGGGCCAATGTGTGGATAAGCGATGCGCTTGACAGTCATTGTAACATTGCACAAAAAGTACCTCTTGAAATACTTCTGGAAGGATTTGTCTCGGAGGCCATACAAGATGGGGCTGAGAAATCTTGGTAAAATGTGAATGATCAGATAGATGGTAAATCTTACTTCTCGTGCAGTTATGGGGGCAGTGTGCATCAGCATGTTAGAAAGAGCTGGATGTATGTAGGTTAGTATGCACAAGAAGAGCTGTACAGCATGGAGAAGGATGGTGTTGCGTGCCTTCTTAGCCTCTGCTTGAAGAGCTTTGGCTGCAAAGAGGACCTTAAAGTAAGTGAAGACCAGAATGAGGCACACTGTGGCTAGGCAGATGGCGTCAGAGATGTTCTTCTTCACCTTCATGAAGGCATGGTAAAACACATTGTCCCGGTTGCAAAAGATGGTTGAATGAAAGAACTGATTGTAGTCTGTCACCAGGAGCACAAACAGGTCAGGCAGGATGGAGGAAGCTGCCATGGCCCAGATAAGACTGATGAAGATGTAGGTCCTGTTCACAGTGCAGATCTGGTCGTGGCGCAGTGGGTTGCAGACAGCGATGTAGCGCTCAATGGCCATGCCCGCCAGGTTCAGGGGGGTGTTGAATGTGGTGAAGATCGCAATCATCAGGATGAAGCAGCAGAAAGACAAGTTGACTTTGAAAAAGACGTAGCTTATCACATGCAGCAGAGCAGCAGCGGTCAACTGGATCATGTCATTGAAGACTAGATGGATGAAGAGGATATATCGAGGGTTTTCTCTGAACATTTCATGCCTCAGGAAGGTGTGGACTAAGATGCCATTTATATAATTTATAGAAATCCAGAGCATCACCAGAATCACTTTCTTGGTCACAATAAGTGCAAATGAGCTTGCTGCCATGGAGTAAGAATTAAAATTCTGCATGCCATTGTCCCCTGTAAAGTTCATGCTTTGAATTCAAGAATTCTGCGAAACGACAGACAGTGAATAGATACCAACAAATATGATCATTGGCTTGTCATTTTACTTTCTGTAAATCTCTAACATTTTACTCTACAGTGCATGAAAAATGAATTAATAAATGAATGAGAAAATTAATAAAAGACGTAGGACATCTATGATACAACACAATCAACCGTATCAAGATTCAATTTGAGAGCACCAGTATCATAAAATTCACTTAAACCAACAATGTTTCATCTGCATGAGAAAAAAAAAACCATTTTGATGTTGCTCCACATATTTTAACAGAACACAGTGATGTGGGGACTGACTTCATGTTATTGTAGAAAACAGCTTTTGCAATAAAAAAGTCAATTTGAAGGGGATCTTGTATTCTTTAACAAGGAGTTGCAACTGACCTTTGTATTTTTGCGATTCGGAAGGAAAAATGAGCTGGTGAACTGATTCAAATGGTTTGTAGCTGGTCTTTTTATGCAGTTCACTGTGTGTGCATCACAATGGAAATTATTCAAAAGGTTCTAAAAATAATGGAGATGACTTGATCTTTTTTTTTTGCCTGTTCTTCTCCTCATGACCTTATGTCATTGGCATAATTTTCTTGCCATTGAATGAATTCGCTCCCAATGAAACATAATCCAGAGTGAATTGCATCACAATTTGTTTATATTAATCAGCACTAGACGATACCCGTGCTATGCACGGGCTATATGTGCAGACATTGTTTTTCAATGCAATGTAGGCAGCCTGCAAAAACAGCTTCAAAATGCAGTTTTCACTTTATAACTGTTCGAAACCTGGCGCATCGTCTTTGTCACACAGTAAAACCGGTGTATGCGGAAAACAGACTCATTTTTCACGGTGGTTTCGGAGATGTGTGAAATTACGCAAATCGCCAACTCAGTAATAGTATATAGATTCCTGATGCTCCCTCTTTGACATATGATGCATTTATCTCTTGACCTCCAGTTTTTTTATTACGTTCCTTGACATTGGACTTTCATATCTTAACGCATTAAGGGGTCTTCAGTGTAGAAGTGTAGAAATAACCATAATATTGTAAAAACTAAGAAATAAACATACTCAACATGATTTTAACCTCATAAAATGTAGTATTTTGATAAAAATTTATATGGTTGTCATGGAGACGGCACTTTAGTGACAAAATCTGAAAATATTTTGTGGCACTGGTATTTCAATAACCCATGGTTAGATTTTGCTCAAATTAGTCTCATATGATAGGTTTAAGATAGTTCTATGAAATGACATAGGATTTTTTTGTTTGGAACATTTATGAATATTTAATTAGCTCTGTTATGTAACCATAACAAAAATTGCTATCACCAGCTTGTGTCATGTTCAAAATTAACGCCCCAGGGATGTATCTATCTAGAAAATCCTATGTCATTTCATAGATCTCCAACAGATACAACTTCAGTCTAAATTTTACGTCAATCAGATGAATATTAATGATTTTATGAATGCCACAAGGTTGAAAATCAATCAAAATTGTGATTTTTGGTGATTTGCATTTAAAGTCACAAGTAACAATTGAGGCAGAGGAAAAACATAGATTCTTGGTGTTTACTAGCATCTCACTGCATTCCTTTATTTATTTTATGTGAAAATCAAAAATATCGAAATTTTAAAAAAAAATTTTTTTTTCCCTGACGACCCCTTTGGTGTGTCCTCTTTAAGCCATTTTAGATGCAGTTGAAGGTGTAATCAGGCTAACCTTTATGGGGTCAGAGCCTTCTCATTATGAATCAATACACACAGAAGGATTCACAAATGTTACAAGAGTCTCGAAAAAATAGCTGCATAAATGACAAGCTGTTTGTAAACATAGATTCAACAGACTGTATAGAAATGCCATCCAAAAACATCCAAATGTGTATTTGATGATTAAAGGGATAATCACAAAAATGTTCATTTAAATAAATGTCTCCACCTATTGGTGAATAAAGTACTATCTTGTTTTCCAAAAAGTTTGGACTCTGTGTAAAATGAAATTATGCCCCAATTCCAATGAAGTTGGGACGTTGTGTAAAACGTGAATAAAAACAGAATGCAGGAGACACACCTTAGACCGTCAGATCAGTTTAGAATTAGAAAAAGTTGGATGGGTCAAATTTACCATTCCTCATTTCCACACAGATCTTGAGGTGTGGCAATTCTGATTCATCAATGTGAACCTTTTTCTGTTTCTGAGGTTATTGCCGATCCTCTGGGGCACTTTATTATTACTACTGGGAGGATCACAGTTTCCTGACCTTTGCCAATGTTTATGGTCCTAACTGGGATGATGAGAATTTTTTCAAGAAATTTTTATTTTCTCTTGCCAAATTAGGTTCTCATCATCTTATTCTGGGAGGGGATTTTAACTGTTGTCTGGACCCTGCCCTTGACTGTTCCTCGACTAGACCTAATGGGCTCTAATTTCTTGGCGCAGCACAGGGTGGCGCAGCCCACGCAGTGGTAATTTCATCCAGTGCAGCCCGCGCAGTGATAATTTTGTGCGGTGCAACACCGTGCGCAGCCACTTTGGCAATTTGGTAGACAGACGTGCGCCGAGATGGGTGTGGCGGCGTAGTAGGGGAGGTGTCATATATTCATCATGACGCAGTGACAATTTCCTGGCAAAAGGCTCCGCCGAAAGTGCGCAGAGAGCTTGCCAGCTCCAATCTGGTTTACTTTCTGTGCAGTGGTAATTTGGCTGACCGGCGCACAGTGCACACACGTCACCGAAACCTCACAGGCAGGTTTCCAGAATGTCAGGCACATTTCAATGCAATAAATAATTACAGCAACCACTATTTCATGTAACTATCTGAATCAGCACATAAATTATAGTATCTATATCGATTGTCCTGATGTCAGATCAAAGGCGGTTGGCACGCGTAATGGAAACTCGACCTGACAGCCCTCAGAGTGTCAGTGCATTCTCTGTGGCAGGTTGCGTGCTACACAACATAGCTGTACGCCATGGATGTCACTTTGACCTCACGCAGGAGATGTTACAGGACTTGAGACAGAGAGAGGCCGAACTGCATGTGCTGTAGCAGCAGGGAGAGCAGCAATGCGCACCGGAGAGGAGAGACCACCTGGCTGCACAGCTCTGTCCTTAACACTAGAACCGCGGCACTGATGTTAGTAATGCATGGTATTTCATGTCAGTAAAAGATATGAGTCCATGACTTTTTCTAAATATGTGTTTTCTATGTTATGTCAAAGTTTTGAACTTCTGTTATAAAACGTGAGTATTTATATTAAATTACTTTGAGCTCAGTAGCCGCTTTTTTGCGGCAGTGGCTTTGACCACAAATACCCCTGTCTGCAACGTACGCGAGAGAGAGAGAGAGAGAGAGAGAGAGAGAGAAAGATGTGTGCACGTG